>OX235263.1:35515992-36214813 GCA_944472135.2 Trichobilharzia regenti
CTCCTTAGGTTTCAGTGGTTCTCTAACAGAAGTCAGTTCGGGAACAATCTTGAAATCAATCGAGACCCTGGAAACTAAGACTTGAAAATATTGAATAAAGTAGATTATAATTATTATTATATCCTTTAATTCCTAGAGAAATATAGGGCTTCAGCCGCGCGTCTTTATTGCCTTCAGTTTTCTGCCACCTTTTTCACTCCGCTTCAAGTCTGCCCACATGCTTTATTCTCCTCTTCACATAACCTCCTTCAAGTCACCCTTGCACTGACGACCACATCGCCGCTTCCCTTCCAGGCTCCAATCGAGCGATAGCTTGTCTGGTGATGTCACTTGATGGTTTCCTCACAGTATGGCCAATCCACCCACCTGCATTTCTTTCTGACTATTTGTTTCACAATCGGCTCCTGATTGGTTTGCTCCCAGAGATCCCTGTTGCTGATCTTTTCTGGCCATCTGATCTTGAGTATTGAGCGAAGACTGCTATTAATGAAGGTTTGAAGTTTGTTTGAGATGCTCTTTATGACGCGCTGGCCAAGTCTCTGATCCGTAAAGTAGCACTGACTTCACATTGGAGTTGAAAATCCAGATCTTATTTTTGATTCTGAGTGATGTTGACCTCCACACAGACTTAAGGGTAACGAAAGCCTGTCTTGCTTTTCCGATTCTGGCTTTGATATCCTTATCAATGCCATCCGACTGTAATTGAAACGATGCTTCCCAGGTAGGTGAGTAGGTAAAGGTTGTTTCTTTCAGGTTCCTCCCATTTATACTGATTGTTGTCTGTTGTTGTTACTGTTGGTGTTAGCCAAGAATCTTCATCACCTCTGTTTTATCTATGTTCACTTGAAGTCCTATCTTTGATGCTTCTTCTGCCAGCTTGTTGCTTTTCACTTAAATATCTTCCAGTTTGTGGGAAATCAGACATATATCATCGGCGAAGTCCAGATTCCCCAAGTTTTTTGTAAAAGTGAGTCCATTTTATTCCTGTTTCCTCATTGCCCGTTGTCTGTCTCATTATCCAATCTACAGCCGGAAATCAAGAAGATCATTGGCGATAGTAGACAGCCTTGCCTCACTCCCGTCCTCACTTCTTTGAAGGATTCCGTAAGTTTCCCGTTGTGGATCACTTGGCATGCGGCATTGTCGTGTAACTGTTGGATGAGATGTATAATTGTCGATGGCGCCCCGTAGTAGCGAAGTAGTTGCCAAATAACCTCTCAATGGACGCTGTCTAAGGCCTTTTCAAAGTCGATGAAGTTGAGATAGAGAGGTGACTACCATTCCAATCTTTGCTCAATGATGATCCGTAGAGTGACGATTTGATCGATACATGACTTGTATCTCCTGAATCCAGCTTGTTCCGGTCAAAGTTTTTCATCCAGGTTGGCGTGTTTGATTTTCTCCAGTATGATGCGACTTAGTATTTTGCTTGGAATGGACAGGAACATAATTCCACGCCAGTTTTTGGATTGACTTAAGTCTCCTTTCTTTGGTAGCTTGAATAAGTATTCTTTCTTTCAATCCTCAGGTACTTTGCCCTCTTTCCACACCTTCTCCAGTAATGGCGTCATCAAGTCCTCTGTTGTCTCTGGGTCTATTTTCAAAGCTTTTGCCGGGATTTCATCTGGTCCTGCTGCTTTCCCAGCTTTTAGCATCTTGATTGCATTCAGGACTTGTGTTTTTGTCGGGGGGTCAATGTTTACTGGTAGTTCTGCTTCCGTTATGAGTATTGTTGGGCGCGTTGTAGGTGGCGGACGACTTAGAAGTCTTTTGAAGTGTTCAGCCCAGTGTTTTGTTTGTTCCACCTCTTTGGTGATTGACTTTCCATTTTCATCCTTTACTGGCTTAATCTGTGTCGAACTTTTAACCGATAGGTGCCTAGTTGTTTGGTAGAGTGTGGCGAGGTCTCCTTTGCCTGCACTGCAGCTTGTTCTGCTTCACTTGCCATGGCTTCATAATATTTTCTTTTGTCTTCCCTGGCACTCTTCTTCACTCTTTTGTTCAGCGCATTGTAGCTTGCATTCAACTCCTGTTTTTGTTGCTCGTCGGTGCACTGGATAATCGTTTGTTTCACTGTCCTTCTCTCTTCTATTAGTTTCCAAGTGTCCGTAGTGAGCCACTGTTTGTCCTGTCTCTTTTTTCTGCCTGGAATTTCTATGCAGGTTTGACTCCACACCATTTTTAGGTTGTCCCAGTGCTTTTCGACGCCGACCTCTTCGCTAGTGTTGATTTGTGTCTCGGCTTTTTCCCTTGTTTGAAATGAAGATGTCCTTTGTAGGCTGGTCCTTCAGTTTTTGAGTGTTGAACTTGGCTTGTAATATACATAGGTTTACTTTTGAAGGGAAAATCTTTTCTTCTGACACTTTTTTCAATAGAATGTTCAAAAACAGTTAGAATTTATAACAAATTACATCCATTTAAAGACTTTATCTTCATTCAGTTATTGTTGTTATGGTAGCAGATTTGTGTTTCATTCATATCTACATGTTCTGTAATACACGCTACCATTATTTGTTTATTAGTACAGTCTTAAAATCTCTTAAGATAAGGTTTCACCACTTTATAAAGAGCATAGTACTGTACATCAGCGTGTAAACTATAGTTGTTTTTTTGTTTTTTGTTTTCCTTAACTTTCCCATTGGAACATAGGGCTCCAAGCTACAGTCTTGAAATTTTGATAGCAATGGTGTTTATTTTTACGAGCTAGGGTTGCCAGCCTCATACGCAACCTTCCTTCTTTATCAGTCTTATTACTGGTTCAGTGAGGTAAAGGAGTGCGCTGGTGGCCGGAGATCGAACCCTGTACCACCTGCGTGGTCGGTGAGCACTCTACCGCTGTGCCACCGACGCACCCTAGACGTACTATAGCTTTAGTCAACATTATTATTATTATTATGCTGATTTGATCGAGAATATTTCGCCATATGTGTCTTAATTAACTATTCCCACCGTAAAATCCAACAACTATGTACTGGGACAACTACCCATTGCTCCACCCGTAAATACTTCTCCTATCAATCTTACATTTATACTCCCATTGAGTGTACATGAAACTGATAAATTCTTCATACACGAGTGTCTTAATGCAAAATGTTCGCTGTAAAACTTATTGCATACAACTAATTATAATATCCCATTTATACCTGTCTATGCAGGAACTATATAGTTTCACTGTTGTAGCCAATTAAAGTTCACTCCAAAATCTAAGGTGACTCAGTTAGAAAAAAGAGAAACCTGTAATATTGTAACTGGTTGTTATGGTTTTAGCAAACTTGAGCGAAATGAATTCATATTTTCTTTACAATCTTGAAGTTACTTAATTCTGTCCAAAAGCTGGTAGCATTACACAGAGCTTGATAAGACTTTACAGGACAGTATTAGAATTTCCCTCTGATATACCAGTTGATCACGAAAATGTTACCAATAGACATAATAATTTCTCTTCAGTAATCATAGTTCATCCTTTCAGATTGCAGGTATTTAAAGCTGAAAGATAAACTAGTTACTTCTTTGTCTGACATACTTCTCCCCCCCAAAAATTACATTTTGTGATGTCTCATAATTTATACATAAAATATCGTAGCTCATTTCTTTTAATATACTCGTCTTTGTATGGTTTGTAATGTCAATTTTCCGAACCTATTTGGTTGATCACTGTCTCGCCAGTAAGCTTTACTGTCGTATCTTTTGCTAAACTTAATGTACCGTCTTTTTTTTAATTTCTTAAAGTGATGTGACCGCAGTAGCCATTATGAGATAGACGCCTTATAAAAAATACATAACCACAGTTGAACCAGTCATTTATTCATACATACATATATATATATGAAGAATAACTAAAAGAGAAGTAAATAATTCATCACCTATAGTGGTTAACAGTTATTTATAGGGTACAGTTTCCGTATCATAAGGAAATACTTATATTAGTGGTTGAAGGTGACCTGCAGAGAGTCGTTCATTTAGATTTCGTGTTTAGTAACAACCTCAATGGAAGTATTTCTGCTTCAGATATTCCAAATATCGTCGCTAAGTCGCTTAGCCAAAAATATTACTAATAATAAGACTTTTGATCCGCGTCTGATCTCTTCTGGGAAAGTGGTCGATACATGGATCAGTAAGTAGACAGTGGACAAAGTCATGCTGTTTAGACCTCAGATGTATGAGACTAATCACCTCACTCAATCAATAGTATACAGTTCTATGCAAATATGTTTTCTTCCTTGATTGCGACATATTGTATTAGGGAGATAACATATTGTGGTCTGGATAACTTGGTTTCTAAAGGAAACCGCAGTGAAATTTCACCCTTTGGACTATGCGGATTGCAATCTGTTAGCAAATATTCAAATTGTGAATTTGATGTATGCTATGATCAATTCGATCAAGTAAATGGCCAGAAATTGAGTGGTTTCAACTGATTCGGCTCTCTGAACTGAGTCAAACAGGGTATACTCAATTCTAAACAACCGAAACCACCGTCCGTCTGGGTGATATGAGTGTCGCATCCGACTACTCATCTCAATCAATCAGTAGTATATCGTTTTTAACACATTTTGTATGAAGCGAGTTGTCGGATGCCTATTACGTAAGGAAGCATATTTATCTTATTCAAGAAACTGAAAAATTAATGGTACCAATGGTCGCAGAAAAAAAACGCAAACGAATTGAAATGTCAATTATTTACTGCCATTTTTTTATGACTTTGGGCGACTCTTAATCCCAGGTTTTTTTTTAAAGATCTTGTTTTAAATCACAAACTTAACGTTTTTTGATGTGATGCCAGATTTCCTTCCTTCTCTTGCTTTCGTCGTCATGCTATTTTGAATGCTCAGTGTGGAATTCTTTATAAGCATTAACCTTGAGATAAAAATTTTATTATCTTCTAAAATTCGGCGTTACTTTAAATAGTCCAGTTTACGTACTAAAATGTTCGTATAATGTTGTCGTGCCCATTAGGACGAAGTAGTTCAGCCCTTATTCACACATTGTTTAATCAATAAATTTAAGCAATGAAAGAATAAACATTGGTGCGGCATAGCATGGATTCATTTTATTCATTTTCATTCGTTTTCATCAGCTGCATACAACCTATAATCTTTAATAAATAAAAGTCAGCGTAAAATTTAGCATACTTTTGTCATCAACATGAATATTATGGGAGTGATGTTAAACATCAGGAAGACCAGGTAGCTGAGGCGTAAGTATACATACGCATATCTTGTCTAAGAGAAGCTTCTTGAAAATTAATTGACAAGTTTATTGTTACGGTTGTAACAAAAAATTAGTGACAGTTACATAATCAGACAACGGAAGATCAAAATTTGGTGTACAAAAGATCAGATGAAATTATCTCTTATGGAAGTCAAACAGAAGAGACTAGGCAACGGAAAGGAATGGCTTTGAAAAGACAAATTAGTGAAGTTTGGAGACCAAGAGGTAGCAAGAGATGAGTCGCCGGGATAGTTGAAGTCCAATGACAGATTCCTTTCAGAAACATGTGTCAAGTTTCAGCCATTTTATTGCGATAGCCTCAGTAAATTGAAGAAGACTTGAGCTGTTCTGTTTGTTAACTATTTTAAATGATGCCAGCGAGTCTATTCGATGTCCAGTGTGTCTATCAGGTATCTAGTAAGTGAAGAGTTTTAACTACTCGGCCCCTATAACCGGAAGCACCTTGGTACATGTTCGAAGAATCTGACGTGAGCCTTCCTTTCTGTTCTTCCAATGTAACTGCTCCCGAAGATACATATGAATTGGTAATCAATAAGCTATGCATGCATAGAGTAAACTTTTAACAAAACTTTGAGAATTCATATGCATACCTGAAATTTGTAAATAGGCTGAAGGCGTTGAAAATCTTAATTTATAAAGTAAAAATTTGTCAACTTATCCGTAGATTAATCCATAAGTCAAGATTGTATAAATTCCAAATCATAAAAATCAGTTCTGCTTGCCTAAAAAGTGGATGTTAATCTTCCCCACTTTTTTCCGAAACAAATTTTAAAAAAAACACACACACTGTGAATACAACTCAGTTTCGCGTGATTTAACAGTCGATATCCACGTTTCCATTATTTGATTAACAATAAAAAAAAGAAGAAATAAATCTAAAAATCTAGCATGAGATTTGTTTAAATTTAAAAGGAATTTCCATCCATCGTTTTTTTACACACTAAAAATATTTTCTTTTCGGATGACTGTTTTTTAAGTCAACATTAGACTAAAGATTTTTAAAAGCGCAAAATAAATCTGATGTAAGATAGTTGGAAGAATAATTTTTGTAAAACGATAAAAAATTTATTTTATTTCAGGTCAGTAATGTAGTGTAGTATGTATTCTACCAATGTTAGATAATTCAAATAATTCCTGAAAGTGGAAGAAAACCAGATAATGTTGTTCTAGCTACGAACTGATATCACGTAAAAAGCCAATGAATACAAATCAATAGTGAACTATTGTCTCGCTGTAGTCAGTTTCTTATTATTATTATTAATATCCCTTTGGGTTCCAAGTGGGACATAAGCTATCAAGTAACTTAACCCTAAGTTCCTACTATTTGCAAAGATGCTCCGAACCGATAATTACTATGTATGTTTCTCGACTCTAACTCCAAAACACCAGTACTTGTTACAAGGTTGTATTGTATGGCAATGAAAATCAAGATAATTAAAAGTATATAAACAAATGTTTTACACTAAATATAATGTACTTTTATTCATATTCTTTCGTCTTTTTTGCAACTTGTACACGATTTAACTATTCGCGCCTACGAGTTGCCTGCCAATGTTTACCAGTTCCAATAATGTTCGCGTCCATTGGCATGAGGCTTCAATCATGCATCTTCATTTCAGTTATTTTTAGCTGGCTCCAAGATTACTCATAGACTCTTATCTTCCTCCGAAGCGACCTCCTCTATGTCACCCTTACCCCCACACCAAACTCGTCATTTCCCATTTGGGTTCTACTAGAGGGCCTGCCACGCGATTTCGTCGCCTACGGTTTCCTAGACGTGTTTCCGATCAGTCTCTATTTTCTAGGTTTTTGATTGGTTCATTCTCAAAGCTTCTTGTTGATAATTCTTTCTCATCAGTCATCTGATCTTATTATGGAGCCATAGAAGATAGCTGTTGATAAAAGTCTATAGTAGCCTGATGGGAATGTTTTTTCGTGACGTGAAGTGCACATTTCTTATACATATAGAAGAAATAACCTAAATCGGAATTTCGTTGTTTATGCTGAGTGCAGATTTTCAAACTAATTTCAGAGTGATAGATGTGTGTCTTGTCTTTCTGATCCTAGTTTTAACATCCCCATCTCTACCGTCTGCCTGTTGTTGAAATGCTGATGCCAACATAAGTGAAAGAAGTGACCTCTTTCGAATTTCCCTTTAATCAATAACTGTTTTAAATTCTCTCGGATTATATGCGTCAGTGGTACAGCCGTTTGGACGATCGCCAACCATACACTTGGTACGGAGTTCGATCTCCAGCCGATGCACACCTGATATCAATGGTCGGCCTGCTAAATTTAAGCTACCGATATCACATGCTGAAAATGACATACTTGTACCAAAATACCGTGTGGAAGGAATCAACCTATAGAAAATAAAAAAAACAAATAAATATGCTATCCCATATACATTCTAGGCTAAAAGTGTAAAACTCTATTAAGCTTCATGAAGTAAATTTACTCCATGAAAGTACACAAAGATACAGTATTGATCATTCACCGATGCTGTTCTGAGCATAACTCACAGTCAATAATCATATCCAAGCATTCACATAACTTTCAAACATCATTTATGCAATTCCAGTATTTCTTATCCTTCTACTTTATAGCTTATCTGTTATCCTTAAAGGCAAGACTAGTTAAGTGTCCAACACTTTATTCTCACTAGAGCTTAGTTCTGGTGTTAAATGGCTGATCACTCCATTTTTTTTCTACCGATAGTCGGTGAAATATCGTCTTGTTGAACTTCTGAATTTGTTTGTTTCTTGGTTTTCTTTAAAGCCGTTTCTTAAGTGTATTTTGAATGTGCTTCAACTAGGATTGCATAATCCTTGTCGTTTAGCATACATGCGAGTTTCTGAGCTTTATTCGCTATATATTTTGTTCCCTTTCATGATAATCCTCTGGAATTCATTTCTTAGACATAACCTACTGACATATTCAGCCGCTGATGTTATTTTGCTTGGTGCGACTGGACTACCCAGACGTAGGAATTAAGGAATTATATGATTTTCTAAACATTGAATGTTACAAATGCGGTGTTTCATGGATCTGGCTTCAGTTGCACAAAGTCATTTAAATTTGTTGACAAACTTCGTAGTAGGAAAACCATAAGTTTCATTCATACAAGAATTGAACTCGGACTGTGTGGTAGAGTATAATTTCATCATATGGTAAATTTATTTGTTAAAACGACATAGTGATATAGTATCATTTACTGATGACCTTACGAGCACAGTTCACAGCTCATAATGATATCAAGGCTTGATTGTGCTCAGAACTGCTGAGTATACTGCATTACTAAATGCTTTCATCATATAAATTTATTCTATGATAGAATTCAATTCTCAGTTGGTACACACCTTTCTCACCCCCATTAGTCGGTAGTAAGCCCCAAGAAGATGAAAGGTTGGGCATCAGGCTAGTAACCGCATCCCGTTAAAAGTAAAACCAATGCTACTGAAACCTCACACCTCAAGCATGAGGCCCCATGCTCCACCCAGAACGCGAAGTAATAAAATCGATAATACACAGACTAATATTAATAAAATAATCAACTAAAATAATAATAAACAAACTACAGATCTTCATTAACAGCTGTCTGCGCTCAATACTCAAGATCAGACGGCCGGCCAGAAAAGATCAGCAACAGGGATCTCTGGAAATGAACGAACCAACCAGGATCCGATTGTGAAACAAAGAGGCAGGAAGAAATAGGGGTGGATTGACCATACTCTGAGGAAACCATCAAGTGACATCACTAGACAAGCCATTGCTCGAGTGGAACCCGAAAGGGAAGCGGCGATGTGGTCATCAGTGCAAGGGTGACTTGGAGGAGATGATGTGAAGAGGAGATGAAAGCATGTGGGCAGACTTGGAGTCAGGTGAAAACTCTAGCAGAGAACCGAACGCAATGGAGACGTGTGGCTGAAGCCCTCTAGGAATTAAAGGAAATAATAATAAGAATTATTGTCTAACACAGTGGGCAGACTCTCTCCTTATATCCATGATGCATCACATTTGTCTAGTCACTAGTTTAAAGACTATGTACATAACTTATAAAAGCTCGTATAAAGACTTCACTAAATAGTCCCACAACAACTGGGCGTCGAATGAAAAGTAGAAATATGTAAAAATTATGTTTGTATAAATAATTCTATTCGATTTCATTGGTGGTTGATGATCTCAGATGTTAGAACTTCATTTCTGATGCAAAAAGTGACTGACTAACTAACTGAGCATACTTGCATTCTGCTTCACTTATTTTGGAGTGAAATATACAGAACAGTCACAATGTATATATTTACTTTTGAATATTTATATTTTCCTCTCAAAATGAACCCCATATATATTGAAATGTATATTGTGATTACTGATGATGGAAACACATCTCATGTCAATTTTTAAACAAAAAACATGAAAAGTTAACGGTTTTTGTTTGTTTTGTTTTTTCCCTTAATTACTGACTGTGTATGACTCAGTTGGGTTCTAATTTACTGAAATTTATTCTAGTTTCCTATCAACCAAACCAACAATGTTTACTTTTTGCTAATATATATATTTTAACTTATTAAAAATGTCCATTATAAGCTTTTTTTTCAAAACAATGGTTGCTGAACAAAGAATATTCTTTTTGATAACCTCTTCTTCGTTATCAAGTTCTACAGTTATATATCCATCCGTATTAATTGAATGAATTAGTGTTATGAGCAACATACATGTTGTTTAAATAACATCGAATCAATAATGATATCGGCAGATTACAGTTCGACAGCATTAACATAACCACCATACACTGAATATCAAAAAAATTAGGAAGGATAATAATACAAATTCATGAATTTACAGTCTCCACTGTAGCCTGGCCAGGTCAGTAGTAGTGTCTGGACTTGCTTCTTGTGCACACAGAGCACCGATTATTTAAGGTGAATCGCGATAGCCTCTGCTGTTTGGAGCATGAGGTACCTCGATGTTTTTGACAATTTATTTGGTACCGGGTAGATGACAGAGAAGAATTCTTCAATCCTGGCTGTCTTTGTGGCCGGCCTGTCTGTGACCAGGAGGTCTAATATCGAACTGTTGATGGTGTTTTTACTACACCTTCACTTAGCCATACTAGTAGATGTTTCTGAGCGAGCACGAAAAATCAAGTTCCTAGAGGAACGGCCGATATAACTCTCCGCACCACAAGCCTAGTTGAATTGGTAGATACAAGAAGAGGTGGCTTGTCTAGGTACTTCATGTTTCAATCGAAGAATCACCATCGGTATGCCGTGTAGAGAATAAGGCGTGTAGTTTTCCAGCATTTAAAGTTCTTTGCACTGATTTTCTTAATTTCTTCGTAGTTATTTCGCTTGGTGTATTGCCCTTGAATTAATGTTGTTCATAATACTAATTCATTCGTTGATATCTTTGCCAAATTTTAGTTAATTCAAAATCTAGAATTTAAAAGAGAATATAATGAAATCGAGCATTCAGTGAGGTGTCAATTTTCCATGTATATAATTTAATTGTAATAAATTTTCAACATATCTGTTCCAATTTTTCTTTGCTAATCTAAGAAATTTTTTCAATCCTTATTTTTAGAGGGGCGAGGTATGATATGGTTTAAGAAATTCTGATAATTTGTAACTCTTTTTTTTATTTATAATCTACAAGACTTTTGGATATTTGATATTGAATTGTGAATAAAAACAGACAGCATCATGACTGAAATGTTACTTTTCATGGAAATGTATCAGAAAATGATAAAATGAAGCTTTTGCAGTCTTATGCTGTACAGCAGTAAATGTACTCAATTTAAATTTAAAACATGATATAAGTTAGTGAAGAAAGTCTAAAAATTGAAATTTATTCAAAATAGCCCACTCCCCACCTCCTGCACCATCCCTATGATCTGAATATTTATCGCCTGTCCACTGATGGAGGCTACTAGATATCCTGGATATCCTGAAACCTAAGTAGGAAGTCGTGACCAGTGGGGTTCACCGTGCCAACTTGAAGTGGATGCTCATTAATGACAGCAGCACCATATGACTAGTTGGATGGAGTTCAGGGGACATTGAGCTTCAGTCTAAGTGGCTGAAATGTCGACAAGCTTGATGTGGTATCTGAAAGTCCCGGGTTCGATCCTAGGCAGGGTCGTGGATGTGCACTGACGAGAGGTCCAAAAATAGAACGAAACGGCTGTCCAATGATCCTCGGTCTTCAATTATCTCTCTGACTCATGTTAGTTAATGACAAAAATCTAATAATCGATACATATATATATGTAATTAGGTTTCTAGTAGGTATGATGAGAACTGCTCTTTATTTTGCTTTTGTTTGGCTTTTAACGTCTGCTGCTGAAGTAGGTCTTATGCAGATCAAAGATGTGAATAACCTTTCAATCGTCACATTTATTCAAATTCAAAGTTGAAACTAAACATTTCCTGAGAAAATATAATTAAATGAATTATTTAATGAATCTGAGGCTAATAGACAAAATCTCAGAATAAAGCCATCAGTGAATTTCACTTGAATACTAATTTATTCTGCATACTAGAATGTCAATTATCGATTTCTCTTGCCAAATAATAAAAAACGACCAGATGGAATGGAAATGATAAAATTGAAGGCAATAAAATTGTCAGTTTTAAAATATTAACTGTTTTTTAATACTCAAGATTTAATCACCTCGAGAACTTTTATAAGCCAAAAGTATTTTGCACTATTAAATCGTAAAACCACTAAATATTCATTTTATTTTATTCTTTTTTTTTTGTTTTATCTGATTTTAAATGGTATTAGGATAAATTGAAAATTGAAATTTCTAGCCAACTTCATTTTAGTGTAATTTAATAAAAAAAGGCTTAGTCGACAGTTTTTAATAATCTCTGCCTCTATGCCGTATATTTTGTGATACATATGCAAAAGATGAACACTTAGAGTATGTCTTTTTCAATTGGCATAAAGTTCAGCTGAGTAAAATTCACTATTTCTCGTGTTTTTAAAGCTTCCAGAAAATAGGCCCTTTTTACTAGTTATTTTTATATTTATTATGATTCCCTTTGGTTCTGAGTGGAACATAGGGCTTCAACAACATATCTCTAGTTTGTTCTGTCTTTCTCCATCCTCTTCAGCTGACTGGGTTCACGATTGACCACAATCTCTCATCTCCTCTTCTCACGATCTCCTCCATGTCATCCTAGGATCACCCACCCATCGCTTCCCACTTGGATTCCACTCGAACAAGGGCCTGGCACCTGCAATGGCATTTGATGGTCTTTTCAATTTATGCCCGACCCATCTCCACACTCTCCTACATATTTGTTGAGCCATCGGCTCTTTCCTGTTGGCTTGTTCCCAAGCAGATTTTCTTGTTGCCAATTCTTTCTGGCTGGCGATTTGATCTTCAGTATGGATCCAGCCAGTGAAGGTGGCAGCTGTTGGCGAAAGTTTGCAACAGGCTGTTGGAAATCTTTTTCGTGACATGCAGTTCAAGTTTCTGACTTGTATAGAAGAACCGACTTCACACTGCCCTTAGAAAATGCGAATCTTGTTCCTTATGCTGGCTGAGTGTGGAAGATTTCCAAACTGGTTTCAGAATGATGAAGGCGTGCCTTGCCTTTCCGATTCTGGCTGACTGGCTGGCTGGCCTTGATATCTTCATCCGTTTTGCCTGTTGTGGAAACGATGCTGACCGCCTAGATAAGTGAAAGAGGTAACCTGTGTTAAATCTCTCTAGTTGATGGTGATTAATGCTGGTTGCTGTTTTTGTCGATTATCTTCATCACCTCCGTCTACGCTTTCCCTATGTTTACCTGGAGTCCTGTCTTCTCTGGCTGCCTCTTCAGCCAGTTTGTTAGTATTCGCTTACAAGTCTTCGAGTTACCTGAATGGATTTCCAGTGGGTTTTTATTTTACGAAGTACCAATCTATCTGGAACCATTATTGTTTACTCCTCTGTAGTTCATGAACGTATCTCTCTTGTGTAAGCTAACGAAAACCTATCTGGGAGCTCTTAGTAATATTAGTTTAATCGTCTTATAAATTTCATAAACTTCTACAATATTTTGTTCGAGTCTAGAAACCTTTAGCTTGTTTTCGTTTATTTAACATAGTTATTAGATTTTTAATAATAATCATAATAACATCTTTATTCCGGACAGTATTTATAAAATGTACAGAATTCCCAAAGGAGTTTATTGCATGATATTTTCCCTTCGCACAATGGTCTCTGAGCTGAAGCACAAACCATTCGATTATCATATATCTGCTTGGTCTCATTCAAGAAATTCATGATATCTAGTTGAAAGCAAATTGTAAGATAATAAGAAGTACATTTTGAGACGCAAAGACATAAGTGAAGAACAGTTATCTCATCTTGTATTGGAACACATAGTCACCCATAATCAAGGCCTTCCTCAAGTTCAGTAGGAACTTGCGAATCAGGCACAAGCTTGTAAACATTTTAAATACACACACACACACACACACACAAGAGTAGATAATACCACTAAAGGTCAAATCTTAATCGATTAAAACAAACCGAACAAGTGAAAACATATATAGAACACAGAGATTCAGGAAGTTTTTGGTAGCCGAAATTTTAAACAGGTCACTGAAGGTTTGAAGGCCTAAAATAAATCGCCAAAAATAATTATTACTAAATTATTTTGAAATAGAATTCAGATGGGAAATAAAAAAAATACTCATTTAAGTAAAACTTATAAAAATATTTAATAAACGATACATCGCAATTAAAATATAGAGGATAGAAAAATAAAGTAATAAAATTTGAAAAAAAACCGAAAAAAGCAATAATAATAACTGGGAAAGCCACACATGAATAGTATTCACTTCAGTTATTTTATTTCTAATGCAAATTTCTATTATTATCATTATTATATGACTTATTTATGCAAAATCCATTTGTACAGCTGTTTTTTGCTGAGAAATATTTCTAAAATAATTGATTTTACAACCAAATAACCCTGGTAAATGTAATGAAGCCTCGTGGGGCCTAGTAATGCATTCTTAGATAAAAAATATGTTCATTTAGACGCCTTTCAGACTGCCAAACATTTCTGCAGGAGTTTTTAATACAGCAGGGGGAAATGAACAAATTCTCTGGTGGTTTATTATTATTTTTTGTTCCCTAGATTTAAAATTTTTGAAAACTTGACTTTAAAGATAAACTGCTGTTTGTCGCCGAAATCTTTGTCCCATTCGAAACACTAGAAAGTAATAATTACTGATGACTTTTCCAGTACAATTTATTACTGCTCATAATCATATCAAGGTACTATCCACACAACTTCCTAACTTCCTTTATATAATTCCATTATTTTCCATCGCTTGGTTTGATTGGTAGTTGTATTTTCCATATTTACGGTATGAGTGATGAGTTATTCCTATTGCATGTGTTTGTTGGGTGTAGACTCGATGAACAAGGATTCAGTAATCAACCTCTCTTTCCACTTACTTATATTATTTCTTAGAATTTTAGTCCTCTCCCAACCTATTGTGTGATTGTGTCTTAATCCATGTGGTGCAATTGCTGAGCTTTTCTCTAAATTACTTATCTTTGTGAGGTCAACCATTCTCACCTTTGAGAAATTCTTATGTTCCGACAATCCGACTATGCCTGACTTACTAGTTTTACCTATGTAGTTGACCTCACAGTCATTGCAGGGTATTTTGTAAATAATATTATTTTGTCTAATTGGGTCAACTGGGTCCTTCAACCTACAGAGCTTGTCTGTGAGTGAGTTTGTAGGTTTGAATGGTACTCTAATTCCTGCCTAATCGAGAATCCCACGTAGGGTCTCAGATGTCCCCTCCTTATAAATTGTGCTCAAGACGTCATCAGTAAATATTACTGTGAGACTTTATCAGAATAAATTTTACCCATAATGGAATTATATTCTACCACAATGCACAAGCTGAGATCAGCTAGGGAATCACTGGAAAACCAAAGAGTACTGGATAGGTGTTTCATCCCAGATTTGAATTCTTCACAGTACGCAACCACCGGATTTACAAACTTAGGACCTTCTAGTTATACAAGAAGAGCTCGCAGACCACTCAACCACTAAGACCCGATCCAATGGTCCATGAATTATAACTTCTGTCAATTCCTAGTATTTTTAGCGCAACTACAAGGTGAGTAACTCTTCTCTTACCTGAGTTGGTGTGCCCCACTGGTCAAAACTTTTAGCTGGAACTCTAGATAACTTTCTGTATAGGGCGAGTAGCTAGTCATTATCAAATTAATTATCTATCGTTGATTTACAGAAATTTCATCGACTACTGAATTCAAAGTGACTATTGTAACTATTCCCATGCTTTAATTAGAAATTTACTATGAGGCTTTGAAAAAAAGGTTTATTTTTCATCTTTTCCCCATTTAAATCATGATTAAGTCAATCATGCATATCTCCTTCTCAGCCATACATTTCGTTAATATCACTAATATTCATTAAGGAAATAGAAAAGCCATTTCTTCCTATAAATGGCGTGACAGCTAAATTGTGTCCAAAATTTCACATTCTTCATTCCAACCTTTTCCTACCTACCTACCACAAACAGAGCCATGTGTAATGCTCGCCTTCATTTAAAAGAAAAAAACCACTGTACGTGATTGCATAACTACCTGCCTTTTGATTTAACTAACAAATAAGGTGAAAAAAAGAAAGAAAAGGAAATACTGGCTGAAACCACCATAACTGCGACACTTTATTCGGTCGAACAAATGTATTTTGTGTAAATAAAACTAGTGCTTTTCTTGCAGTAAGTAGCAAAGAGAATCAAATTTTAGCATTTACATCATATTAATTGAAAAATAAGTATTGAAATAATAGAGAAGACTTGTAACTCAGGTGGATGATTTGCAATTAGTGTTCTCTGACCTGGTTGGTTTATTTGTGGAGCTCTCGTCGTCCTTCTGGACAACATCCCCTTTCAGCGAAATATTTTGCATAAACTGAAATGATTTAAATTTCTTCATGTGTGATAGAATTGCGTCTCCCGGTAACCATCCTCACATATGTATTGAACATTTTCTATTGACTTGGATTTTTAAACTTTCTGGTCACATGATTTACTTTTCATTAGTTGGTATATTTCGTCTATATTAACGTGTTTGTTAATTGCATATTCCTTTGAGTACCAGGCTTGGCGTCTAGGAATTCCCTGACTGCACTTTTGGTGTTTCCTCTGTCTAAGATTTCGATATTATCCCAATCAAATTGATGTCAATAGTTGTCTATGTGCATTGATATGAAACAGGAATATATATCGTGTCTTTTCACGGCTAATTTATGTTCCTGGATTATGATTCGAAGGGGATGCCCACTTTGGCCGATGTAATGCCTGTTACAGTTCATAAATGTAATTTATTTTGTAAATGGTATTACCACCAAAAGTGCAGTCAGGGAATTCCTAGAAGCCAAGCCTGGTACTCAAACGAATATGCAATTAACAAACACGTTAATATAAACGAAATATACCAACTTGTAAAAAGTAAATCATGTGACCAGAAAGTTTAAAATCCAAGTCAATAGAAAATGTTCAATACATATGTGAAGGTGGTTACCAGGAGACGCCTTTATATCACTCATGAAGAAATTTAAATCATTTCAGTTTATGCAAAATATTGTACTGAAAGGGGATGTTGTCCAGAAGGACGACGAGAGCTCCGCAACTAAACCAACCAGGTCAGAGAACACTATTGATTACAAATTAGTATTTTCAAGTATTGGTTTTGTGGGGATTTTCTTTGATTGCATGGAGGATTTCATCATGAGCTGACATCAGTTAGAGAACCACTGGAAAACCTGGGAGTACTTGATAGCTGTTTGGTCCTACTTTGAGACTCTTCAGCACTATTGTGTCGTGAAATGGCAGAAGTTAGAATTTAAGAACCATTGGATTGTGTCCCAGTTGCTCAATGGTCTGCGAGCTCGCTTGCCTTGTATCCAGAAGGTCCTGGGTTCGAACCCTGGCGGTGGGTGCGTACTGATGAAGAGTCCCAAACTAGGGCGAAACAGCTGGCTGTCCAGTACTCCCATGTTTTCCAGTGGTTCTCTTATTGGTGTCAGCTCATGATGAAATTAATATTTCTCTTGGTTTGATGTCAGTTTTAGGCATAGTATTTAGGCGCTTCTATTCAGATTGTTCCAATAGTTTAGAAATCCTTGCATACACACACTCATATACTTGAAATTCTCCATGATAGATCGGTGAATACTCTACAAATTGCATATAACAGCCTAATGAAGCATTTACAATCTCCATTTATCATGATTTTGACACATTATTTTCTAAATGTTGACAGTAATTGAGCTGGTTTACAGCTGCTATCCAGTTGAGTATATATGTATTTTTTGTCGACTTGAGTAATAAATCATTTAAGTTGATAGATCGAATAATGTTTTAGCGATAAAAACATTTAGAAAGGTTATTTTCGATAAAAGAAACAAACAAAAGATTTAGCCTATCGGAAAACAACACATTACTTTATACTTTGTATACGTTTTGTAGTGCTGAGAGTCATTTACGGTTCTGGGAAGAGTGATTTTCTACTCCATGATCAAATAAATCGTACTTCTCATAAATGCCGAGTGTGGAAGTCAAAATTAATGTGATAGTTATATTGAGTACATGAGACACTAATAAGACTTGTAAATTATAGGTTCCTCTAATGGCTACCGTTGATAAAAATAATATCAGTAGCATTAACATGTCTTCATTTTTTATGTTATTTATTTCAATAATTTCCTGGGATTTCATCATGAGCTGATATCATTCAGAGAACCATTGGAAATCCCACCTGGGACTACTGGACAGTCATTTGTTTTGTCCTAGTTTGGGATTCTTTATCAGTATACACAGCCAGGATTCGAACCCAGGACCTTCTGGTTACAAGGCTAGCGAGCTTGTAGACCATTAAGCCTCTAACTGATGTCAGCTCATGATGAAATACTGCAAACAATCAAACAAAAACCCTTATAAAAACTAATGCCTGAAAATTTTCTGGGAAATGTTTTCTTTTGCATCTAAAAACCCTCCGAGATTTTGTCTCTCTTGTAATAATCTGAAATGGCAGGTGCACTGAGGTTACAGTAATGATGTGCCCTTCTTACGGTGTTGAGTTGGTGCTCTCTCTTTTCCAGGACTGCAGCCGGCTAGTAATCTACATCGAAAAGCTCACTGAAGCCTTTGCAGTGAAAACAGGGCTACTTACCATCACTTACGGTCTTCTAATTGTGGTGGACTAGATTATGAGGTAGAACGTGGGGAGGGAAAAGACAGGTATGCTTTGAACCAGCAAAATAGCTCTAGAAATTCTGAATTTAACGGATGATCCATGCTTAATATCTCATCCACCCCACAATATAGATGCAAAAATCAACATCTTGTCAGAAGAGGCAGCAAGGGAAGGATTTCAGGTAGACACTGAGTAGAAAGAGTTGATAAGGGAAACAATCAACACTAATCACTATCAAAAGTATAAATCGAAAAGAAGTTAACTCTCTCAGCTTTCTAGGCATTGTCGTTTCAAGTACAGGTGACATGGATTAGTATGTCGGAGCCAATTACGATTGAAGTTGGAAAGCAAGACACACCTCTATAACTCTGAAACCAGTGTGGAGATTTATAACGCTCACCACAACAACATTCACATTTTTAAAACTAATGTCTGGTAATTACTTCTACATGGTTCAGAAGCATTTTCAAGAGGTTGCAGACTTTCTTCATCAGCTATTTTTGCTGGCTTCATACTAAAGATCAGATAGACCGTTGGAAAACACTAGTCCCAAAGAACTCTGGCAAATAACTTGTCGCCCAACAAATGTACATTTGGACATGCGCTGAGGAGACTGTTAAGTGACGTAGCACACTAGGCGGGCTTTCAGTTTGAAACAGTGAGGATAACACAGAGGAGATGATTTGTTGAGAATATGAAATCTTACTGACAGTTGTGAAGCTGGTACAAATGATGGCAGAGAAGCGGGTTTAATGGAGATATACTGCTAGCAACTTGTGTTCTACACAGAATCCGGGGAACTATTGATGATAACAGTAACAAAATAACGGTTAGAAAGTTACTCAAAGACCCAAATTATTAATCTTTATTTAGGATTATTAAAGGTATTACTAAGAGCCTATTATTTAGTTCATCAAAAGAAGATCTCACTGAAAGCTTTTACAGACCAGTAATTACAAAAAAAAGATTCAGAAATGCTCTACAGATTCCACATGATTATTCCCTGAATAGTATTAACTAAGACAGAATTAAAAATTAACTGTAATACTCCTGTTGTCATAAGAAACTTCACAGAACTTTGCGGAAATGCTCTTTACAGTCATTTTTAAAGTGTGCATAAATGCGAATGGTGGTTACACACATTCAGTCAAAGTGTGAACTACCAATTTTATATTCAGTATAGTGATGGGCGTCGGTGACACAGCGGTAGAATGCTCGCCAACCGCGCCACCCCTGGGTTTTTTGAGTTTAACCCCCTGTCGACGCATTCCCAAACCTCGCTAGACCAGGGATAAGAGTGGTGAAGAGGAAAAGTTGGGCAGGGGACTAGCAACCACTGCCACCGAAACTTCGGAGCTCTAGCTTGTGTGTCGGTGGCACAGTGGTTAGGACTCTCACCGACCATTCACATGGTCTGAGGTTTGATCCCCTGCCGACGCACACCCGATATCAGTGGTTGACCTGCAAAATGTGGGCTACCGATATCACATGCTTAAAATTCCGTACTCGTACCAAAAATACTGTGTGGCTTCAAGCTGTAATCAATATCAAAAATAAAAATAGCCTGAAGTCGTATGTTCCACCGGGAACGTAAAGGAATATAATATATTTTTTTAAATAAACATTTCTTCTTTTACTAGGTATACCGCTCATTCTGGTTAGTTAACTGTTTATTCTTCGAGTATATTTTAGAAGAAACTTAGTTATAAACTCAGGATCCAGGTAGTTCAGTAGCTCTAAGATCTGCTTGTTACAAAAATTGTTGCCCTCTTTTCGTTTCTTTAGAATTTCTTTATTGTTTCCATTCAATATATATATAAATATTAAGAAGATAAGTAAACATCGTTTCCTTTTACTTATTACTTATAAGTAGTAGTATGCCTTGAGTAATATGTATTTCACATTTTAGCCACGATATATATATTCATAACAAGTGAAGTTTTGTTTGTTTGATTTAATAAAATTTAACAGTCACCTGATTGATTTCTGCTGTTTACCTGTGTGGGTTATGTGATCTCATGAAATTGAGTAAGTTACACAGAATTCAGGAATTAACTGAACTGCAAAACTGTCACTTTGTAACATGAAAAATTACACAGTTTTAAATGTCAAAATGCCAACACACTTTAACTTAAAGAAAATCATATGACGATGGCCTTGCTCTCTAACTAAGTATCTCAGTTATCTTTACTTGCCGTCATATAAAAAAGCAATTTTCTGTCATACTTTCCTTATGTGAAGCCAATTTGATTGTGTTAATTTATTGTTTCGCTGATTTAATCATATTGTGATATATTTATTTGCCGTCAAATACATCACAACCCATCAGATGATATATATTCACTTTATACTGCATAAACATGATTTAATGAAATTCATCTATTGACGTTGTTAATAATCTAATTATTTTGATTGTCACATGATGATACGAATACAGTTCGTGATTTTAATTCCGACGAATGATGACGATTTATCATCATCATCATCATATGACGTTGGCGGACGGTGTCCACAGAATTGCACTAAATATTGCCATAGATTTATTTATACCTCATATACATGAAATTTAAAACCTACTTTAATTATGATTATGTCATAATGGTTTGTTTTCATGAGAAACGAGATTTATATATGTATGTGTTTCGCACAATGATTAAATGACGTAAAATTTTATTTTTACAATGAAATTCTGTGGTGCTATACTAAATAGAAGTATCATTTATACAACTATATTTAAATTGCAGAATATTATAAGAAATGTTTACAATTACTTCAGATATTTTAGTGGTGTTCAGCTAATCGTTTTCTTCATTATTATAAAACATTTGTATTTCCAAATAAAAACTAATAGTTAGAGAACCATTGAAAACAAGCAGCAAGCACTGGACAGCCAGCTATTTCATCCTAGTTTGGGAATCATCGGCATTAAGTACCTACCAGAGGAGGGTCGAACCCAGGACCTTCTGGTTACAAGGCGAAACAAATCAAATCCTTACAAATCAGTCGATGGAAATTAATCTGATACTCGCTAGTGACTTGCTGGAGGACCAAGTTTCCTGGAGTTTTGGTCAGAAGTCGTAACCACTGAGATGCATCCAGTGAGGAGTAGGGATATATTTCCTACCGATGACATTGGTTGATGCCAGTCGCGCTAACAATCATGAATCGGTAGAAGTTTGAATTCATGAGCCAATGAATTGGGTCCCAGTGGCTGAATGGTCCTGGATTCAAAACTCAGTCGTTGCGTACGGCTGATGAGCCCCGAACCAGGATGGAACAGTTGACTGTCTATTATTCCCTGCTTGTTTCCAATGGTTCTCTAACTCATATCAATCCGTTGTCGGATTTGAAAAACAAATCAAATTCTTATACTTTTTCTTTGTCTTCTTGGAGAACTGTACAATATTTGGTTGAAGCCCAAATTATGAAGGTATTGCAGGAGTACATTTTAAGATCCAAGGACATAACTGAATGATGAAAGACTGAAGGTAGTTGGTTTTATTTCTGAGGTAGTGACAGTTTGTACTAAATATCTCAAGAACATCTACTTCATGCGTTATGAAACATTGTCACCCACGAATATACTTTTTCTCAATTCTAGTAGAAATTTGCGAACCACCAGGTAGTTTGCACTTTAAGTACTTTCCAAAATAAACAATACCATTGGAGATCACATTTTAATCGATTAAAACAAAGTGCACAGCAGAAATATAACAATATAACAACTATGGAGGTACTTTGTAGCTCAAGTTTTGAGCAGGTCACACCCCAGTTGCTTTAACTGACATTTCAAAAATGCATTCAGCGAAACAGCCAGTATCACAATGAATGTCTCATAGTAGAAAAGCGTTAAATAAAATGGAATCCAAATTGTCTCAACAGAATAACAGAATTTGAAACAGAACTCCACTTGGATCTAACGCTCTCCTATGTACTAATAATCTTAACATAGATGTGATAAGCATTTTTTATTTGCATAAACACATGCTATTTTTATAATTCACACACTTGTCAAATCGAACAATCAGTACATGTTTGTTATTTTTACGAGTTGTTTCACTTGACAACTCAGGGTCATCCAAATGCCGAAGAACTATGATCGACTTACGATACGTCGTAGGCTGAGATTTCGTAAATTCTAGTTTATTAATAATTTTAATAAAGCTATTAGCACTAAACATGAAAAAGGTCAATAAAAACATCATTTTGTTTTTGATTTATTTGGCAATACAAAAGTTTCCATGATAATGAACATTACCTACACAATGCCAACTTTTTTAAGGCCATTAAATGGGTACTTAATTTGGATATCTTTATTGTAACTCTATAAAAGCAGTACCACCATCCGAAATAAAACTGTTTTAGTCACTAATACTAAAAAATAATTACTGATTAATGAACAAAGAGTATTTCTTTCGATAAGTTCTTCATCAGGTTTTACATTATTATGACCATGATAATGGAAGAAATATTATTATTAACAACATTAATGTTTTAATCTACATCGAGTCAGTAGTATCGATAGATTACATTTCAAAAGCATCAATTCTCGAGGACGAAAATCGATTCGCGCTGAATCACGAATTGACAGAAATTAGAATTCATAGACTAGCTATTGAATCAGGTCTCAGTGGCTGAATGGTATATGAGCTCGCTAGCCTTGTAACCGGAAGGTCCTGGGTTCGAACCCTCTGTGGTTTGTGCGTAATGCCAATGATTCCTAAACTACGACAAAGGAAAAAAGCTGTCCAGGACTCCCTGCTTGTTTTCACTGGTTGTCCAACTGATATCAATCTTTGATCAATTCGTAAAAAAAGATTCAAAGAAAGTTTGATGTCTGTAAGGGTCACCAAGAATATTTCCAACAGCCTGTTGCAGACCTTCATCAACCAACAACTGTTTTCGCTCTATACTGAAGATCAGATGGCCGGGCCGGAAACAATCACCAACAAGAAACTATGGGAACAAACAAACAAAACAAGAACCAATCACCAACCAACAAATATGCAGGAGAAAGTGGAGATGGATCGGACACTCACTGAGGAGGCCGCTAGGTGACATCGCGCGCCCTTCAGGCCATTGCTCGAGTGGAACCAGGCCGAAAGGGAAACGGCGAGTGGGTCGTCAGTGCAAGGGTGACATGGAGGAGATCGTGTGAAGAGGAGTTGAAAGAGTATGGACTAACATGGATGCGTGTGAAAAGTACAGCAGAAGACAGAAGTAAATGGAGACGTTCAGCTGAAGTCTTATGTTCCACTAGGAACCCAAGGGAACAATAATAATAAGGGGTGCGGCTTCTATTTTCAACATAACTGATTAAGAGTTCAAAATTAAAACATAAAATACTTAGACTAGCCACTTCAAATTATATCTGTCAGTTCAACGACTGTGTAGCTGTTGCTCTAGGAACTACATTTTTCATGATCAGAAACACCTATCACTCTGGCTAAGTAGAGGTGTTGTTAAAACTTCCAACAGTTCTGTATTAGATTACCTCGTCCAAGGACAGTCTTTCTCTATCGCTTATCGGGTATCGAATGAATTACCAAAGGCCTCTTCTGTATACTGAACACTCCAAACAGCAGATACAATTACAGTTCGCTTAAACCAACCACAGCTCTGCATGCAAAAGAAATAGTTCCATCCCACGTATTCCTACCCTGCACTTCTGTCGAAACTATAAATTCTATGTTAGTTCCCTTAATTTATCTAATATTTAGTTTAGTTTTATACTGATGCATATTGCCTTCCAATGATGCTTTTGAAATGGAATATAATCTAATAACAATATTGGTCTAATTATTAGTGTCATATAAATGTAGAATCTAATGACGAATTTCATTGAAAAGAATATTCTTTGTTGGTTAATCAGTTTTTTTAAATTTTTAATTAGTATTTAATTGGTGGATGGTGACTAGCAGTGGGTTTCAGGATGCACATTTCGTCCTATTTGGGACTCGTCACTGGATGTAACTGCATTTCTCAGCGAGTGATGATGTTCCCACCGAGGCTCGAACCTAGTGCCCATAGTTTCAAACGCCAAAGCGTTATCCACTAGACCACTTGGGCCACGAGAGCCACCTTTTGTGCAACGGATCATATTGATTTGATTGAGAACATCATCACTCACTGAGAAATCCAGGCACATCCAGATGACGAGTCCCAAATAGGACGGAATGCACATCCTGGATTCCACTGCTAGTCACCATCCACCAATTAAATACTAATTAAATGCCCAGACATCATCGAAGCATCTACTCAACAAACCGACATGTCAACTTGAGACCGAGCACTTCGGTCCAATCAATCGACGGGGAAATCTAAAATTCAATTAAATTTTAATTGGCACATTTTGTCAGTCACGAAAATTATGTCTCAAGGCTAAAAACATGATATAGTCGATAGTCAAGTAAACCGAGTTAGTCCAACTATCGTCTTAGAAAAAAGGTCTTAATTATAGTTTATTTTTAGCCCACAGAAACCTATCTCAAACCATTTACTTAAAATCGTGGGAAGGTTTGTTATTTTGACTGATGACGTCACGTTATGAAGAATTTTGTATATTCGCTAGATGAATTATGCATAGATTATCTTCAAGTACTTCAATACATTATACAATCCTGTTTTCAAAGGTACCTGGAAATATAACTAAAAATGATAATTATTCATAACTTAAAAATTATTTGAGTTACTTGTAAGTCTGATAGGTAGTTATTACAGGTTATTTAGCATGTATGAAATATTGAAATGCGGTAAATTATCTGTGATTGAGTAATCTTCTAGTTTATATCACTGATTTCAGTACTCGATTCACGCTAATAAGATGTTAACAAAAATATCTATTGTTTGTCCACTCCATCCCAAAATGTGTTCCTATACAGAAAGAGTCAGCCAAATACACAAAATCTACACACGGAAGACTTCCGCCTTTACCATTGTTCACCTTACCGTGCCACTCAGACATGTCATTTTAGATTTCTTTCTTTTCTTATACACGCGTCTAAGTACATTATTGATTAGTGAAGGTTTAAAACGCTGCAAATCACTTCCATGTAAATTTCAGTAGACTTTGTTTGAAAAGAACCTGTATTGAAAGTCCGATTATTATTGTTTTTCCCTTGGGTTCCGAGTGGCACGTACGGCTTTAGCATCACATCTTCAATTTTTTTTCTGTTTTCTGAAGTCCTCTTCATCTTGCTCCTCGATTACTCGTAAGCTTTCATCTCCTTCTTACACAATCTCCTCCATGTCACTCTTGGAACCGAGTCAAACTCGTCGTTGCTCATTGGTGTTCCACTCAAGCGAAGGCCTGGCATGCAATGCCATTCAATGGTCTCTTTAGCGTGTGTTCAATCCATCTCCATTTTTTTGGGGAAATAGTTTCTTGGTTGGTTCGTTGACAAAGTTTCTTCTTACTAATGCTTTCTGGCCAGTTGGTCATTTGATCTTAAACTACGAAACGGAGGAAGCTGTTGATAAAAGTTTTCCACTTGTTGGAGGAAATGCTTTTCTTGACTCTTAGTGCAAATTCATACCCACTTAGAAGAACTGATTGACTTAACATTGACTTTGAGAATCCGAATCTTTTTGCTAATGTGCTGAATGCAGATTTCCAGATTGATTCCAGAGTGACGGTCTGCTTCGCATTTCCGATTCTGGCTAACTTTGACATCTTCATCTGTTCCACCTGTGGTTGAAACAATAAATTCCTTGATAAGTGAAGGAATTAACCTCGGCGAAGTTAAACTTTCGACACCACTATTTACCAATCAGCGAATTATCCAATGAGATTCACGAACGACGTCTAATTATCCAATGAGGTTCACGAATGCAGTTCAATGTTGTATAGCGCTTGATTCATTTCTAATGCGTGACCTTACAAGGCTATTGTTGCAATTCGAGGAGGTTAGTGTTTTCCAGTATTTCCTGGATTTGAGTTGCTCCGGAAAGAGCGAATTCGTTTGTGTGGTGGTATCATGACTTTAAAAAGCTATACCAAATCAACTGATGGGTTTGTTCACCGTTGTGTTATATGTTTGAAGCCTACTAACGCTAGAGAGGGTAAGCTGATAATTTTAATATTTCGTAGGAACTTTTTTCGCTAGGTCGTTTCTCTCCCTAAGGATAGCAGATAGAAAAGCAACTACTCTTATACCTATTATTACCAGACTTGTTAAGCGGTGGTCAATTATACACACCGACGAGTGGAAAGGCTACAATTCGCTGTCATCTCTGGGATATATTCATCATAGAGACAACCATTCAAGTGATTTTGTGGATCCCGTTACGAGGACACATACAAATTCTAATGAAGGATTTTGGGGCAGGTTGGAAAATAGGATAAGGGCTATAAACAGATCTCAAAAGGATCTCATTTATAGTCATTTGGATGAATATATGTACAGGATATGGTGTAACTTCTCCATTGACAGTCCCATGCTAAACTGGGAGATTTTTCTCTCACATGTTCGAGAAAGATATCCCATGTAACCTTTTTTATTATCTATTTTATGCTTTTTTTCTATAAATATACATTTCCATTCATCATATATGCCTCTTTAATGTGATTGGTCCGTTCGAGGTCGTTTGCTGATTGATTGTTAGTGGTGTCTAAAGTTTAACTTTGCCTTAACCTCTTCCAAATTTCTCTCATAGACAGTGATTGGCGCTGGTTGTTGTCGCTGTTGCTGTTGGTTGGTTGGTTGGTTATCTTCATCACCTCCATCTTCTCTATGTTTACCTGAAGTCCTGTCTTCGCTGCTCGTTGGTTCTTCAGCCAGTTTGTTGGTTTTCACCTGTTAGTCTCCAAGTTTGTGTAACATTAGACATAAATTATCCGAAAAATCCAGTTGCTGTAGAGTCTTCTTATCGGTCCATCGTATGTTAGTCTTCTCGACCCCACATAATCCAGTCCACTGCAATTAGCAATATCATTGGTGATAATAGGCAGCTTTGTCGTACTTTTTTCTTCACATCAAATGCTTCGCTGAGTTTTCGGTTGTAGATCACTTGACGTGAGACGTTGTGTGATTCGAATTCTTTATTTACAAATGCCTGTCAAACATACCTCTACATTGCAATTAATAGTGTTCTCTGACCTGGTTGGTTTAGTTGCGGAGCTCTCGTCGTCCTTCTGGACAACATCCACTTTCAGCGAAATATTTTGCATAAACTGAAATGATTTAAATTTCTTCATGTGTGATAGAATTGCGTCTCCCCATAACCATCTTTACATGTGTATTCACCACTTTCTATTGACTTGGATTTTTAAACTTTCTGGTCACATGATTTACTTTTTATTAGTTGGTGTATTTCGTCTATATTAACGTGTTTGTTAATTGCATTTTCGTTTGAGTACCAGGCTTGGCGTCTAGGAATTCCCTGACTGCACTTTTGGTGTTTCCTCTGTCTAAGATTTCGACATTATCCCAATCAAACTGATGTCCATAATTGTCTATATGCATTGATATGAAACAGGAATATATATCGTGTCTTTTAACGGCTGATTTGTGTTCTTGGATTCTAATTCGAAGGGGACACCCACTTTGGCCGATGTAATGCCTGTTACAGTTCATAAATGTAATTTATTTTGTAAATGGTATTAATTCCATCTCATTTTTTCTGTTGGATGTGTCTTTCGGTTTACACAATGTCGAATTAAGCGATTTGACTGGCTTGTGTGCACATTATGACAGTTACTAAACCACTATGAATGGAATTGTGTATTGCCGCAAGTGTGAAACCTGTATTTGATTCATATTTAAATATCTCTCCTATTGATTTTTTTCTGGGGAATTTATTGTTCTAAAAAGTGAATAATACTAGTAAACATATGGAAATGTATATTTTATGAAGTACTTATTAACTGACCACTATGAGATTGTTTATTATGATATGAGTTTTATAGCAGCAGTCCAAC
The DNA here is from genome assembly GCA_944472135.2 of Trichobilharzia regenti. Taxonomy (NCBI): domain Eukaryota; kingdom Metazoa; phylum Platyhelminthes; class Trematoda; order Strigeidida; family Schistosomatidae; genus Trichobilharzia; species Trichobilharzia regenti. Next base: position 35,544,393 of record OX235263.1, read on the forward strand.
TCAAGTATGTACTCAGTGGATTTTCATTTTACTTCGAGTAGTTTGTAAAGACTCTCCTAACAGTCATATCTTAATGACTGACTATTATACTTTCATAGTTGTGATATGATTGACTGGCAATACCACATGTTTGTATTTATTTCACCAATTTATGCTTCTACTGCTTTACTCCTTCAGGAAGTAATGTTAATCGTGAAGAAACTAGTGAAGTAGATAAAACTTGTTAAAGTGTCAATAACCAAACCAAAAGTGTTTTTACTTTTGTTTATTTATTTATTTGTTTTTATTTTAATTTTAAGTTCACCATACCATTTGTATGTATATCTTGTCCACAAATTCTTCTACGCACACACACACACACACTTTGATTGCTATTTTCTTCAAGCGAATAATATTATTGACAGAAACTAAGTAGATAAGTGGAGTTTTTTTTAATTTTTAAAAATGAATGTTTTACGCCAAGTTAGCGAGATCATTGGTGTATACTTTGTGGGTAATTTTTAATTTTATGGAAATTATTAATAATTACTGTTGAAACAGTTTAACCTGGATGCGAAATAATTCCAGTGGAGATTTCATGGTCTTGCATAAAACAGTCACTCATCTCTCTTTCTATCACTCTCTACCTCTCTCTTCTCCTCTGGTTTACTTCTTTCTAGCACATTCGTTTAGTTGATAACAATATGAGTGTGGTTCAAATATCTTTATTTGAGGTTTCTCCTATATAAATAAACAAATGGTTTATTATTTTTCTGAATAAGCTAGTGTCTACACTAAAATATATAGCTTTATTCCTCTCCGGTACAAAAGAAATTTAGTAAAGACCCTCGCTCGGCCACCGAGTTAGAGATATATGCTCAGAAGAAGTAATTGAAGATGATTTAAGCATTGTATGTGATACCTTGATTGCAAAAATAGCTGTCTCGATAAATTTATAGAGAAACACATGAAAAAGAAAGCGGAAAAGGCCTAGTCACTATCCGTAAACAAGAAGCCCTTATATATGCGACTGCAATTCAAGGGCGATACACTAAGCGAAATAATTACGAAGAAATTAAGAAAATCAGTTCAAAAAACTTTTAATGCTGGAAAACTACACGTCTTACTCTCTACACGACTAACTGATGGGGATCCCTCGACTGAAACATGAAGTACCTAGACTAGCCACCTCTTCTTGTAACTACCAATTCAACTACGCTTGTAGTGGAGCGAGTTATATTGGCCGTTGCTGTAGGAACTTGATTTTTCGTGCTCGCTCAGGAACATCCACCAGTATGACTAAGTAAAGGTGTAGTAAAAGCCATCAACAGTTCGATATTAGACCACCTGGTTTGGACACCAGCCGGCCACAAAGCCAGCCAGGATTGAAGAATTCTTCTCTATCATCTACCCGGTACCAAATAAATTGCCAAAAACATCGAGGTACCTCATGCTCCAAACAGCAGAGGCTATCGCGATTCACCTTAAATAATCGGTGCTCTGTGTGCACAAGAAGCAAGTCCAGACACTACTACTGACATGGTCAGGCTACAGTGGAGACTATAAATCCATGAATTTGTACTATTGTTATCTTTCCTAATTTTTCTGATATTCATTCAGTGTATGGTGGCTATGTTGATGCTATTGAACTGTAATCCATTGATATCATTGTTGATTCGACGCTATTCAAACGTTAATGTTGTTCATAACACTAATTCATTCATTCCCTATGATGTATATATAACTGTAGCGCTTGATGATGAAGTTATCGAAAAGAGTATTCTATGTTCAGTATCCATTCTTTTGAAAATTTTAATGGGCATTATTAATCAGCCAAAATACTAATACTCACTAATTTTTGAATTCTTTAAATACATGCTATTAGTGTACACCATCAAGTCAATAAAGAGTAAGCGTAGCGACCAAAACCGACACGTTCTCGTGTGAATGCAAGAAAGCCATTGCTGAGTTTTACACTATACAGTTAACTGAAACTTCCTTGATATACTCACATTCACAAAATCTCCTGACGACAGCAAAAAGACAGTTATTTGAGACAAAGCCTGTAGTACTATTCAATAACAATTACACACTGAAACGCAAAACTACCTCAGCATTGACCTTAAGCAGGTATACAGATAAACTATTTCTCAGATAGAAATTATATGACAAAAATCAACAGTACGAAGTGCCCATAAATCGAGAAGAATAATCCCAATAAGGTGGGATTGAAAATATATCGGCAAGAATGAAATACACCAAACACTTTCCGCAGAAAGTCGAAGGTTAAAATGACCTTGACGTCAGTCAAATAAAATCGCAGTTGTAAAATAACATATTATTAGTGCCAACACACAGCTGCAGTTAGAAGCTTTGAAATTAGAGATAAGATAAGAACAAGATCAGCAGGTGATATTGTAAGCGTTTGAACAATAACATACAGCCTAAGAGAAAATTGAATAATAATCAAAAAGTTAGCTGAAATAACCAAATGATTATCAATATTGTAAACAGACAGTTCACAAGGGATTCTCAAAACAGTTATTCCGTTACAGTAAGTAATATCATCTGTTGGTGCTAACTGAGTTTTCAACAGTCAGGTTTTTAATGTGGTCACCAAACATGCCACCTGCCACCGCGATGCACTTTGAACTGATGTCACGTGGCAGGAGGTAATCGAGAAGTTCGAAACCTAGGTTTCATGGTTCTCAGTACTTTTCAGTAAGGCATATCTTTACCCTCAAGGATTCAAACCCGCATCACTCAGTGTTGTAGTCAGAAACACCATTGTTCAATGGATTCTGATTATAAACATATATATTGTAACACTAGTCTCATTTTTAGCAGCTTTCATTTTATTTGCAATCCAATGAATGAATTTTCTTTCATTCCTTTGCGTTCTGAGTGAAACATAGGGCTCTAAAGTTTGAGCTTTAAAGTTTCAATAGCGCTTGTGTTTTTACCTAGGCAGCTTGTTGGCCTCAAACCCAACCCCATCCTTCTTTCTCGGACTTACTATTGGCTAGGCGAGGTTTAGGAATGTGTCTTGCGGGGACTGGACCTTGACCATATGCGTAGCTGGCAGTCATTTTACCCATAAACTACCGACGCACAGAAAGGAGAAATATTATATTACATTCATGTTCAGAGAAATACGTAGTTTGGAAAAGCAGGAGAAGCTTTCATTACTCTCAAATCTGTATGGAGATCAACAGCACTACTCAGCATGAAAATGAAAATAAAATCCGGATTTCCAACTCCAAAGTGAAGTCAGTGCTATTTACTGCACGGATCAGACAATTGGCCAGCGCGTCACGAAAGGCACTTCGAACAAACTACAGAACTTCATCAACTCCTGTCTTCTCTCAATACTCAGGATCAGATGGCCGACCAGAAAAGATCAGCAACTGGGATCTCTGGCAATAGACTAACCAACCCAGAAGGAATCAATTGTGCAACAAATATTCAGGAAGAAACGGAGGTAGATTAGTCATACTCTAGGAAAAGAAACCATCAAGTGACATATCACGCTATTACATCACTCGAGTGGAACCCGACTGTGAAGAGGCGAGTTGGTCGTCAGTGTGAGGGTGTCATGTTGGAGGAGGTGATGCGAAGTGGAGATGGAAGCAGGTGGGCAAATGTGGAGCCAGGCGTAAAGGTAAGCGAAGAATGGAAAGCAATGAAGAAGTGTGGCTGAAGCCCTATGTTCCTCTAGGAACTAAAGGAAAGAATAATAATGTAGTTTGAACACTGAGTGAGGATAAAAGCTATCATGAAGTGTTTACTTGCATAGCTTAACAATCGTCACAACAGGTATTCCACCTGCTAATGAAACACCTTTAAAATGGCCAAACAGCACAGCTGACACGATTACAGCATTCCTCCACTGAGGAAATTCAATTCTAAATTGACTGCCTCCATCCCATCTACACAAGTATACTGAGACGAAAGTGCAACAAGTTTGACTTGCAATAGATCATATCCTCACCTTGAGACACTACTAAAACAAGCACCTCTTACTTTCTTTCTTTGTATTAAAAAGTATTGTAATTCGATAAGATACTTGAGATTCAACGGTGTTTTCAATTCACCATATCTTGGTGTTAATAGAACATAACTCCATGTGTCTAAAACGAAACCAAACACGCTTCAGTGACCGTTAACTTGCCTGTACACTGACTGAGCATGGCTATATGAAGGAGTCAACAATTTCAGCACTAAAACAAAGTACAATGTTAATAATACATATGTATCTTTTTACGGATTATAACGTAATATTTTGAAATTAAACTAACTATGATAGACTCCTAATCAAATGTGCTACACCCTAAAGACAGTTTGTAAGTTATCTTTAATTCAAACCAATAAATAGCACTATTTTTATAGTCGTTTGTAAACTCGTCTTGAATGAATTTTTTCGTCTTGAGAGTGTGCCAATTTTATTAGTAAATAAAATACAATGCAAAATACAATTTTATACCATTTATGATAAACAGTGTTTATTCTGTTTTGTTCGTCTTATGTTACTTACTACTTGTAGTAATTCTGTATTCAGGAAACAATCTGCTTTAGAAACAGAGAATACAAGTAAACACATGTGTGTATATTCACCTCTATATCATTTTCCCTCTTCGCCTGTATTTTTTAATTAGTAGCCTACAACTGCGCCTCCTACACAGCACAACAAAGTTAATTGACCAAATAGCATTATCATTTTGGCACACAAGCTGTAGGCAATGCAGATAAGCATAAGACTAATTGTTTTTGAGCCTTTTTTCATCTTTCTTTTTTAATAACAAGGGATTCACATCGATAGTGTAATTAAATAATAAATTTTAAATATATAGAAAATTAAATAGAATATGAAAATTACAATTTTTAAAAGTTATTTAAACAATTAAAAATTGTCGCTTTCTCTTCTACCTTAGAAAGTTAACAGCTGCTGACCGTGCTTTTATACCAGTAGGGTACAGCAGGTCGGGTGTGAAGACAAGTAGTCGTCACGGATGGAATAGGGTAGTGGTAGCGCTAGGTCGTGAATTGGTACAAGTTGGAATTCGTGGACTAGTCATTGGATCTGATCCCAGTGACTTAATGGTCTGCGAGTTTACCTTGAAACTGAAAGGTCCCAGGTTCGAGTCCCGGTTGATGCGTACTAATGAAGAGTCCAAAACTAGAATGAAACAGCTAGCGTTCCAGTACTTCCAGGTTGGTTTTCCAATAGTTCTCTAACTGACGTCAACTCATGATGAAATCCTGTAAGCAATCAATCAAATCCCTACAGACCAATATTTGAACAAAAGAAATTAATCTGCATTTGTATCAGTCTAACGAGATTTAGTTGAATTCGCCATTTATCTCATTCGACATTCCCCCTTGTTATTGTTCTTGCCATCATTGTTAGTACTGGCTTTGCTGTTGTTGTTGTTGTTGTTGTTGGCCTCACTATTCACGAGGGTCTTTTGGTTCTCCCCTTCCCCCACCCAAGTCAAAGCATTTTATGTACATTAGTTACAATATCACTAATCTTCATCAAAGATACCAGGTAATGAGTCATTATATTGTATACTATTCAGACAAATTGTTATTACTATCCGTTGTATGGAGACAGTCATTCACACTACTGTAATTGTTTTGTTACAACCATTCGCATTTTATTAATAGTATTACTTCTTTTCTTCATTATTTATTCCTGTAAATGAAATCTAACAATATGAATAATAATAATAATATACATATCTGGTGCTGTGAGAAATACACTTCATACATTAGAACAAACAAAGGTAACAAACATAAGTCAGTCTGTATTCAACTGAAAGGAGACTTTTTATTGAAACGCCCATATTTTTCATTGAATCCAAATACACACAACGCATCTGAGTTGTGTCTTTTATTTTTTACGTCAGTATCTTACGCCGAAAATCTAATTTTAGTTGACATCAGTTTTGAATGTATTCGCCATCACAAAAAAATATATATTCCTTTGATTTTTTTTAAAAATCTAACTTTATTTTTTTTTGGTATGGTTGTTTTTGAATGCTGATAAATGTGTATTTACAAAAGTCTAGAAAAAAGAAAATTATGGATGTGAAGAAACTGTTCGTACCAGTAGTAGCAATGTTTTTGAATGCTTTTAACTAACCTGCAAGTTAAAAAGTTATCTTTACCACGAACAATTAGTTATCAGCTACAGAAAGGCTGAAAAGAAAACAGTAAAGACAAGCTATTTCATTCTGGCTTTCAGTAATTCAGTAATCATGACCTGAGACAGTCAAGTGAGAGCACCCTATAGCTCCGTCTAACATATTGGAATCCAGTGTACAGCATTTCGACTTTCAGTAGAATCGTTTGCAATTAGGCAGCTAGTGGGGATCAATATACCTTCTTTCGTGAGAGCAATATGATACGTTAATTTATTTATGAAAACAAAACGTGTAGTTCAGCGAAGAGACTGTTTTCGGTGAATTCAGGCTAGTGTACAGCCTAGTTGATGACTTTGTCGAAAAGAAAATTTACTTCACTGCAAACATCTTTTTTTTTAATATTTCATTTTTTCTAGCTGTACCATCACATTTGCTTACAATTTTTTCATGAAAGAGGAGGTTACTATCAAAACTGATGAGTTGTCATAAACATAGTTTTTAATGTTAGTTAATGCATGAAAGAGGTTGAATAAGTGCACTCGAGTTACGTATTAATAATGATGAATAAATTAATGAGTGAATTGTGATCAGGATGCACATAACAACGAAGGAAAGTATGAAATTATGTAAGAGTTCTAAAGAAATACAAGAAAATGAATTCACCGAAAAAAGCGTCTTCGCTGACCTATGTGTTTTGTATTGGTTTGTAGGGATTTGGTTGATTGGTTAGATGATTTCATCATGAATCGACATTAGTTAGAGAACCATTGGAAAACCTGCAGGGAGTACTGCACAGCTGTTTCGTCCTAGTTTGGGACTCTTCACTCTACGTGTTTTGTTTTCATTAATCATGTTCATTATTAATGAACAATAATATAATAGTAATAATCTACTTTATTTCAAAAACAGTACTTATAATACAGAATAGAATTCTCAGCATTTGTCACAATATTTCATATAAAACAAAGAGAATAACTAGACACTTCTTTTTTCCACTGAAAATATCCATCCAGACACGAATATAAGAACAACAAAGTTCAGTGAAGAGTCTCTTTTCGGCGAATTCATTCACTTAGCTGTACAATAGCATTTATATATAATTATTTTGTGTCTGTGGGGGGGCGGAGGGTACATTAGGGATTGTCAAACAAAAATAAAACACAAAATAATTGAGCAAAGAATATCCTTTTCAATAATTTCCTATTCTGGCTCTATAATTACGTGTATATGTTTATGTACATAGAATATTATAGAATAGTAGTCAATAACAATATGTGGAATATAATGCTGAACACACATACACACACACACACAAAACATGAATGAGCAAAAAATAATAATAATTAACTATATATTTGAGGATAAATCATAAATGTGTGAATAAAACAATTCCAACAGTGGTGTGAACACAGGCAGTAATTTCGCTCGATATATTACTAATGACAAAACTTATCATTGTGTGTAAACTATTGAAATCCCGGTAGGTGCGTACTGCTGAAGAGTCCCAAACTAGGGCGAAACAGTTGTCCAGTATTCCCAGGTTTTCCAATGGTTCTCTAACTAATGTCAGCTCATAATGGAATCCTGAAACAAATATAATTATACTTTATTTGATCTAATCCACAATGCTCAAACTTTTCACTGATATTAACAATATTAGTGTTTTTTAAATAATATCGATTTGTAAAGTATGGTCAATGCAATTACAGTTCACTGAATTTACTTAAATTATAATAGTAATAAAGATATAATAGCACATCAAATATCAACCAAAATTAGGAAGTTTTCACAAAAATTCAGGATAATTCAAACGCGGATGGCCAAGGTAAGGATAATGTCTGAACTAACTTCTTTTGAATTTGAAACCAAAGCAGCCGGAGTTACCAATGATTCCAAAAAGGCCTTCTTCTTATAGATGCAATTCCTTGGGGACAACACTAGCGAGATACTAACACAGCGCATTAGAAATGCGGTAAAACGAGCATTCCCTGCTAGTGAATTACGTTGTATCTTTAAGACCACTCCTCTTCTGAGTTCGGGAGTAAAAGACAAACTACCTAATTTTGCCTCATCCATGTGTATCTACCAATTCAACTGCTCCTGTGGAGCCAGTTACATAGGCCGTACAATTAGGCGTGTTTCTCGTCGAATTTCCGAACATCACCCTGCGTGGTCAAGCAAAGGTCAAACAAAATCCATTCGTAGCGCTATTCTGTCTCATCCTGTGGAGACAGAACACAAGATTGACGTCAACCATGCTTTCAGGGTCACTTTCCGCATACCTACGAATCTTAATTTCGCCTTAATATTTCGACTACTAAATATTGCTGAGGCTGTAGGGATCTACCTTAACAAGCCTAATTTATGCATCCAAAAGAAGTTAGTTCAGACATTATCCTTACCTTGGCCATTCAGGTTTGAATGATCCTGAATTTTTGTGGAATTTCCCTAATTTTAGTTGATACTCTATTCGCTATTATTTGTTTATTACTATTATAAATTAAGTATCTTTAGTGAACTGTAATTGCATTGATCATACTTTACAAATCGATTTTATTTAAAATACACTAATATTGTTATTAACTACTAATCTTGAATATTTTGTTTATATAAACGTGCATATATAATTGTAGAGCCGGAAGAGGAATTTATCGAAAAGAATATTCTTTGCTCAATTATTTTGTGTCTGTGGGGGGCGGAGGGTACATTAGGGATTGTCAAACAAAAATAAAACACAAAATAATTGAGCAAAGAATATCCTTTTCAATAATTTCCTATTCTGGCTCTATAATTACGTGTATATGTTTATGTACATAGAATATTATAGAATAGTAGTCAATAACAATATGTGGAATATAATGCTGAACACACATACACACACACACACAAAACATGAATGAGCAAAAAATAATAATAATTAACTATATATTTGAGGATAAATCATAAATGTGTGAATAAAACAATTCCAACAGTGGTGTGAACACAGGCAGTAATTTCGCTCGATATATTACTAATGACAAAACTTATCATTGTGTGTAAACTATTGAAATCCCGGTAGGTGCGTACTGCTGAAGAGTCCCAAACTAGGGCGAAACAGTTGTCCAGTATTCCCAGGTTTTCCAATGGTTCTCTAACTAATGTCAGCTCATAATGGAATCCTGAAACAAATATAATTATACTTTATTTGATCTAATCCACAATGCTCAAACTTTTCACTGATATTAACAATATTAGTGTTTTTTAAATAATATCGATTTGTAAAGTATGGTCAATGCAATTACAGTTCACTGAATTTACTTAAATTATAATAGTAATAAAGATATAATAGCACATCAAATATCAACCAAAATTAGGAAGTTTTCACAAAAATTCAGGATAATTCAAACGCGGATGGCCAAGGTAAGGATAATGTCTGAACTAACTTCTTTTGAATTTGAAACCAAAGCAGCCGGAGTTACCAATGATTCCAAAAAGGCCTTCTTCTTATAGATGCAATTCCTTGGGGACAACACTAGCGAGATACTAACACAGCGCATTAGAAATGCGGTAAAACGAGCATTCCCTGCTAGTGAATTACGTTGTATCTTTAAGACCACTCCTCTTCTGAGTTCGGGAGTAAAAGACAAACTACCTAATTTTGCCTCATCCATGTGTATCTACCAATTCAACTGCTCCTGTGGAGCCAGTTACATAGGCCGTACAATTAGGCGTGTTTCTCGTCGAATTTCCGAACATCACCCTGCGTGGTCAAGCAAAGGTCAAACAAAATCCATTCGTAGCGCTATTCTGTCTCATCCTGTGGAGACAGAACACAAGATTGACGTCAACCATGCTTTCAGGGTCACTTTCCGCATACCTACGAATCTTAATTTCGCCTTAATATTTCGACTACTAAATATTGCTGAGGCTGTAGGGATCTACCTTAACAAGCCTAATTTATGCATCCAAAAGAAGTTAGTTCAGACATTATCCTTACCTTGGCCATTCAGGTTTGAATGATCCTGAATTTTTGTGGAATTTCCCTAATTTTAGTTGATACTCTATTCGCTATTATTTGTTTATTACTATTATAAATTAAGTATCTTTAGTGAACTGTAATTGCATTGATCATACTTTACAAATCGATTTTATTTAAAATACACTAATATTGTTATTAACTACTAATCTTGAATATTTTGTTTATATAAACGTGCATATATAATTGTAGAGCCGGAAGAGGAATTTATCGAAAAGAATATTCTTTGCTCAATTATTTTGTGTTATATAGATGTCTGAATGAATATTTTGCTATATTGAAACAAAAATAAAGTAAATATTTAGTTAGGGTTACTGTGTACATCATCAAAATGCTTCTAAAGTGTGATGAATAACTAACTATCCTTGAACATGACAGATAAATTTGCCATTTACATGTTTTACATAAAAAAGAACATTAGACTTATTAGTTTTATTCTTATAACAAAGCTCAGAGAAGTGTGCCAACTGCCTCACAGTTTTATGATGAAAATAAGAGTAATATATGGCAGTGTGGTGTAGAAATGAGAAATAATTTAATAAATCCTGTGTTTTTATCTAGTTCACAAAACTTTTATGCGTTCTCCTACTTATCCCTCATCTTTAATTTCAATGATAACAAGATGTTTATCTCACACCGACTAAACTGCCCGATTAATAAAAATATATCAGGCACCCTTTAAGTTCTCAACAGTCCAAACACTATTTGCGTTATTTGTAGGCATGGAGGATTTAATCATGAGCTGACATCAGTTAGAGAACCACTGGAAAACCTGGGAGTGCTGGACAGCTATTTCGTCCTAGTTTGGGACTCTTCATCAGTACGCACCCACCGGGATTCGAACCCAGGACCTTCTGGTTACAAGGCGAGCTCGTAGACCATTGAGCCACTGGGACCCGATCCAATGGTCCTTGAATTCTAACTTCTGCCAATTCACGACATAGCGCGACCACTTCACTATGTCTTCTTCGATGAGTTACTGCCTCATCTTCAACCTGCTGTACCCTACTGGTCACGGCTTCCCACTAGAACCCCAGGTTAACTGCCTGAATAGGGCCAGTCACTAGCGAGCATTTCATTTTGCGTTTCATTTGCTTTTAAATGTAAGCTGAATAAGGCAGAGAGTGTCTATTGTTTTCCACATATACAACAATCATCGTATTAGAAAAAACGTGTGTAGCAATTACTTATGACACTGCTAATTGGTTCTGTGATATGAAAAAAAAAGTTTATTATCTCCATACTGATATATCTGAGTATATTTCGGGACTAAAGTTTAGACGTCTAAGATCGCAAATACCAAACAGTGAGGGATACTAATTGATTCTCAACCTTTTTTTCCCAACCAAAATTCTTCTACATTAGCCCATATCTTTTTTTGTTCACTGAATGTGTCTTTCCACATAATATGAAGGTGTTTTTGATGATACTTGACACGTAATGCAAGATATCTGAGAAATCGTATGTTGTGCGTCTTTAGAATGAAAGCTATTCTGTACTTCGTAATTGGTAGAAGATCTAGTTGACGCAAGAAGAGCACGTGGAGATTGTGTTTCACTTACAAAATTATACTTTAATTTAGCTTTAATTATAGCCATTTTTCTATTGAATGTTTAAATGAGGACAGTTGCAATCCTGGATAAAATTCAATGTCTTCAAATAAACATCCAATATTTTCACAAATCTTAGCTCATTAGATTTCTAATCAAAAGGACCCATAGTGACATCATTGTTACCTTTTGATGTAATACCTAACTCTTGTTATATTACCGACATCTAGTCGTCTAGTCGTGATGTTCTGATGTTAAAATTTTAACGAAATAAAACATGATACATGTACAGCCAATTGATCAATGGAATAATTTTCATATTAGATGAGTTTATTTCGAAGATGACACAGTAATGCAGTATTATTATTATTTCCTTTAATTCCTAAAGGAACATAGGGCTTCAGCCACGCGTCTCCATTGCGTTCGGTTATCTGCTAAAGTTTTCACCTGGCTCCAAGTCTGCCCACTTGCTTTCATCTCCTTTTCACATGACCTCCTCCAAGGCACCATCGCACTGATGACCAACTCGCCGCTTCCCTTCCGGGTTCCATTCGAGTGATGGCTTGTCTAGTGATGTCACTTGATGGTTTCCTCAGAGTATGGCCAATCCATCTCCATTTCTTCCTTCTTATTTGTTGCACAATCGGTTCCTGCTGTGTTGGTTCGCTCCCAGAGATTTTTCCCTGTTTCTTTTCTTTTCTGGCCATCTGATCTTGAGTATTGAGCGAAGACTGCTGTTAATGAAGGTCTGAAGTTTGTTTGATATTCTCTTTATGACGCGCTGGCCAAGTCTTTGATCCGTAAAGTAGCACTGACTTCACATTGGAGTTGAAAATCCTGATCTTATTTTTGATGCTGAGTGCTGTTGACCTCCATACAGACTTGAGAGTAATGAAAGCTTGTCTTGCTTTCCCGATCCTCGCTGCTTTGATGTCCTTATCAGTTCCGTCCGCCTGCAGTTGAAACGATGCTTCCCAGATAGGTAAAGGAAGTTGTTTCTTTCAGATTCCTCCCATTTATGCTGATTGTTGTCTGTTGTTGTTGGTGTTGGCCAAGAATCTTCATCACCTCTGTTTTCTCTATGTTCACCTGATGCAGTATTAATATTTAATAATCAGTTTAGTTATTATGATTCTGAGCAATCAATTCTGCTCCAAATGTCGTCCATTTATTAATACCCCATCAATGTGTGATATTTTAGGCAAATTTATCTAATATAGAATACTGTTCACCCTATTCTGCTTGCTTACAAACACTTAAGCCTCTAATGGTGATAACGACTACGTTATTTGAGGATTTTCTCGTTAGATTATGGTGTCAGTTGAGCTGAAATTAGCCAACGATTAAATTCTCAATAACCAGCTTATTTTATTGATATACGAATAGAACTTGTGCACTGTGGTAGGCAAAGTTCAACAATAGCGTCCCAAAAGATGCGAACGCACGAGTGTCGTTGAACCAACCAGTTATAAAAATGTGGAATTTTTGCACAAAATATGAGGTATGTTTACAAGAAAATGCATGAAAACAAATTAAACAGAATATTTTTCTCTGACATGACTTAGAAATACCTTCCAGTTATAATAAGGAGTGTTATTTGCTAAGCTAGACTAGTTTCTCTGCATGCATTCACCCAGGTCACTGAAGATGAGCTGTTTTATGAATCGTTTGTCTCTCTTATGCTGTTGTTCAGTCTTCCCCAAATGCCTTCGGTTGAATTACTATGTTTTCGGTAAGAAGATCGACGACCACTTACCAGGAAAATGTGGATAATAAAACAAATTAAAATAAATGACATCAACTCTAACTCTATCCCTAATCTTAACCCTAACCTTAATCCTAACCCTAACCCTTATCCTTACCGTAAACCTTACCTTAACCGCAATACTCACCTTAACCCTAATCCTAATCCTAACGAGCTATTAACACATTATCGAATTAGTACTTAAAAACGTGAACTGGGTGAAATTTGCTCCTTAGTTGGTGATATTTCAGCTATGATAATGACAGATACCGTTAGCCAACGAGGAGCATGCGTTCTAGGTCATTGGAGCGTTCGCACTCCTGGAACGCTATTGTTGAGCTTCGCCCTGTGGTGCAGTATAATTCCGTTATCAGTAAAATTTAATTTGATAAAGTCTCACAGTGTTACACAGTAATATTTAATGATGACCACATTTCGAGCACAATTTATTACTGCTCGTAATTATATCAAGGTACCCACACAACTTTTTAATCATAGAACACGGAAACATTCAGTCAAAAAAGGGCATTTATCATGACTAATATATATATATATATATATATATATATATAAAGAATGGATACTGAACAAAGAGTACTCTTTTCGATAACTTCATCATCAGGCTCTACAGTTATATATACATTATAACGAATGAATCAATTAGTGTTATGATCAACATTAATGCTATTTAAATAAAATCGAATCAATAATATTGATAGATTACATCTCATTAGCATCAACTTAAAATAAGCTGAATGTCAGAAAAATTAGGAGAGATAACAACAGTACAAATTCATGAATTTATAGTCTCTACTGAAGGCCAGCCAGGGCAGTAGTGGTGGCTGGCTGGACTTGCTTCTTTTAAAAACAGAGCACTTGTTGTTTGAGGCGAATAGCAATAGCCTCTGCTGTTTGGAGCATGCGGTGCTTCGATGATTTTGGCAATTTATTAGGAACCCGGTAGATTACAGAGAAGGATTCTTCCACGCTAGCTGACTTTGTGGCCGGCCGGTTTGCACCAGATGGTTCAATATCGAACTGTTAATGGTTTTAACTACATCTTTGCTTATCCATAGTGGGAGATGTTCCCGAATGAGCACGAAAATTCAAATTCCTAGAGCAACGGTCAATATAACTCGCTCCACTACAAGCGCAGTTGAATTGGTAGATACAATACATTACTGGTCTGATTTTTATAACCTATATGATTCACGTTTCCTAATAGTTAACTATACTGTTTTCGAGCAGATCGATTTTAATTAGCTACACCTTAAAGATAACATGTCTATCAGCTGGCTGTAATCATATGAAACTTCATTTTATCCACATCGTTGATTAAATGCCAACCTAATTAGTAAATACATGCAAGGCAGTTAATTAAAATCACGAATTTTCTGGCATTTCACGATGGTATTACCGATAATGATGGAATAACACAGTTGAAAGCAGAGTTTTTAACCATAGGTGGAAATGACGTTGTTATTATTGTTCCCTTGGGTTCCTAGTGGAACATTGGGCTTCAGCTGCCCCTCTCCACTTGCTTCTATCCTCTGCTGTACTTTTCACCTGAATCCATGTTAGTCCATACTGTTTCAGCTCCTCTTCACACGATCTCCTCCATGTCACTCTTGGACGTCCTACTCGCCGCCTGCCTTTCAGGTTCCACTCGAGCGATGGCCTGACGCGCGCGCGATATCGCCTAACGGCCTTCTCAGCGAGTGTCCAATCCATCTCCACCCACTTTCTCGTGCATATTTGTTGGTTGGCGATTGGTTCTTGTTTTGTTTGTTCCCAGCCATAGTTTCTTGCTATCGGCCATCTGATCTTCAGTATAGAGCGAAGACAGTTGTTGATAAAGGTAACGTCTTCAACAGGCTGTTGAAAATATTCTTTGTGACCCGCCCGCCAAGTTTCTCATCCGTATAGAAGAAGTGACTTGACATTTTTTGTATTGAAAATCCGACTGAAATTTGTTGTTGATGCTGAGTGACGAAGATTTCCAGATTGGTTTCAGGTGGATGACGATGATGTGTTTCTCGCCTTCCCGAGTCTCGCTCGATTTGACATCCTCGTCCGTTCCGACTTCCTGTAGTTGAGACAATACTCCCTAGATCAGTGAGTGAATGAATTAACCTCTGTCAAATCCCTCCTGTTGATGTTGATTGGAGCTAGATGTTGCTGTTGTTGTTGTTGTTTGTTGGTTATTTTCATGACCTCCATCTTGTCTATGTTCACCTGGAGTCCTGTCTTCGCCGGCTGCTTCTTCGACCAGTCTGTCGGTATTCGCTTGTAAGTCTTCGATTTTGTGTGACGTTGAGTGATGAATTATGCTTGAATTTCTACAAACTTGCCAATCCATTAACTTACCACACCATTTAGCTGCTTTTCCGCTGATTATTTGACTTCAATCGTTTAAAAAAAGCAAAACTCTCTAGCCAGTAAAGTTAAATAGAACAGTTAACGAAATAGTCAGTATATCGCCTCTCGACATATGTAACTAAAGTTTACTTTAAAAGAGGTATTCCTACACTTTATCTAGAACACTGATGTGTAATGATAAATTAGCTTTCAGTGGAGATTGATGTCTACTGAACTGGCATACAAATTACATCTCTGCTCTTCTGCTCTGACTATTTCCCTGACTGTTTTATTTTATCGGAACAGAAAAGTGGAGTAAAAAGAAAAGCAGTAAAAAAGAAGTGATGATATCACTACCAGTGAGAAGTTAGTTAAAGCAGACGCTTAAATAACAAATCGAAAGACAGACAAATGATAAAGATTTACAACGAATTAAAGTTAAACTTTATAACACTTTTCGCTAATATTTCCTAATCAATCGGGTGAGACAGAGATAGTCAAACATACTTTTTTCATCCTGTTCTATTGATCTGGCGAAATAATAACTTACATAATATGAAAGTGTTTAAATGAAAATGAGTTTTATTCTCTGGGTAATTGACAATTGTCTCCAGCAGCTCTGTCTGTCTTGTGAATAGATTAGATTAGATCATTTTGACTGAGTGTAGAATATAAGGATTATGATTGATTATAGTAGGAATTTAGAGTGAATAATGCCCATTTTTGTATTACGAATTGTGTCTGGCTACGCATACCATCCTATCACGAAGATGTCACGAAAGTTAATGGATGACGCTGAATTCTTTTTTTAAATATGTCGCCAGTGTGATCATTAATAAATTTGAAGTAAATAAGTCAGCAATGCAAGCTCCTACATCATATACAAATAAACTTTAGTTATAAACGTTACAAAGTTTAAATCATCTGGTGTCTAAAAACTGATAATTATCTTGCAAAAAATTATTTTGTAGACAACCAAAATGTCAACACACACAGAGGAATTTGTCAAGTAGCAAAGTTAAAGACGTATTGATTCAAGAGAATGATTGAGTCAGTGACCTTGAAACGGCCAATCACAGCTCGCTTATATAGTAATTACCTTGAAACCGATGGAGTAAATCATTCATCAAGGATTATAGATTCATTATGGATAGAATTTTATTTCCATAGATTATATCTCAGTGTTATACAGTAATATTTACTGATGACAACGTTTCGAGCAAAACTATTGCTCATTACCATGTTTTTTTCGATTATCACTACTATTAGTAGCAGGTAGTACTGTCGTTATTTCATCTTACATTCAATTAATTTCTCTTAGGATGTGTGCAAACAGAAAATCACAGTGTGTTGAGTGTTGTCAATCTCGGTGAGCAGTCTTCACACTATCTATTATATGATTTGAAATCAGACAGGTTAAAATCTTGTTATTTAGTGCTATATGGTTTATTCATTATAATAAAGGATTTTGTATTTCCCAATGAATGAAAAACAAAACGATATTGCTGTTTTTACTGACGTTTCGCTATTTAATACTTCTAATAACTTTATCAAAGTATTATTAAACCGGAATTTACAAAATCTCAGTATATATATATATATATAAGTACATCTGCTATGGTATCAAAGCAAAGTTTACTAACTTGATCATCGTTTATCAGTCTGGGGGCATTTTTCGTTGTCCAACTGGCCAATTGGTAAAGATAATAAAATCAAGTATAAACTGTTGGATTTGATCAGTGTGTAAAATTACAAAAGCAGTGTGTGTTTACACAATGAAATTGCTTATCACATTCGTGTTGATTTTGTCACTTCATGGAGGAGGGGAGGGAGGTGTTGTAACCAGGTCAGATGCTGTTTTAGTCCATCATTCCTGTTCAGGCGATTTGGATTCCACTTGATATGAAGTGCTTCTGATATTAGACGTTCTTTGTGATTTCTGAAATGCTTTTTCTGGATCATTTCAATATTGTCAAAATCAATTTTGTGGCCTGATTGTATAGCTTGTAGACCTATCGCTGATGATTTTTCAAGCTTTTCTAGTTGAACCGTATTTTTCGGTGGTCGAACAGATGCTCTACGGTGTTCATTTGTTCTGATTTTGATTTATCTTTGGCGATGTTTGTCCGATGTATATCGCGTCACATTCCAAGCATTTTATTTTATAAACACAATTCGATAGAGAATCTTTAGGGATTTGGTCTTTTATATACGGACAAGGTTGTTTCGTAGGGTGTCTGATGTTTTGAAGAAAGCTTTGATGTCGAGCTTATTGAGTGCTCTTCTGATATCGTCTGACGTCTCTGCTCTATATGGTTTATACATATGTTGAATTTATTTGTTTTTTTATGAAGTTTTTTCGTGTCTCAGTACTATCAAATTTAGATGTTTATAATTGTATTAATTTTACAACAATAACTTCAGCTTATTTGTTAATATGTGCTTGCATGAACGTTATTCATTTAAGAAGTTAATTGGTGGAATCCAGGATGCGCATTTCATCCTATTTGGGACTCGTCATCTGGATGTACCTGCATTCCTCAGTGAGTGATGATGTCCCCCCTGAGGCTTGAACCCAGTGCCTGCAAAGCATTATCCACTAGACCACCAGGGCCATGAGAGCCATGTCTTGTGCGACGGGTCATATTAATGAATTAAATGAATTTTAGATTTTCCCGTCGATTAATTGGACCAACTATTTACTTAAGACTGACGTTAACAGATTACCGCTAATCAGTTCGAATTCATATATTTGTAAAAACTGATCATTACTCATTGCAACAATGTTAATGTGGTTGTATATGGTTGACGTTAAAGAAGTGTGTTGAATACTCCAGATTGTTGACATTTGCACTTGTTACATGTATTCAACGTGTGACTTTAATGAATATAGATAGATTACAGAATCTGTGATTAGTCTTTCTCCACCCACATCTAGTCGTATTACATTTTCGTATACAAATCAAATCTTGTCGCAATCAGTAAATGTGGTTTTATCCCACTCATTTACAGCTACAAATGAATTTCCTTCTAAATCACTTACTGTACACTTGAGTACCTTGATACGATTATCAGCGGCATTAGTTTGTGCTCGAAACGTGGTCATCAGTAGATAATATTACTGTATAACACTGTGTAATTTTATCGAAATAAAATTTTTATCCATAGCAGAGTTATACTCCACCACAGTGCACTAATTTTTATCCTTATATCACTAACAACGAATACTGTTAAGGATTTAAGGAGAAAATCCATCAACTAAACCATAACCAAACAGTTCTTAACCTTAACACTAACTCCTATAGCCTAACTCTAAAGGATAGATGAATACCGATACCTCTAGGCAAAAACTGAGAGCCATTCTTGCAAACTTTTTTAGTAAGAAACCCGTTTAAAAATCGTACACTTCTTCACATTCTATTTTTCACGAATAAACCATTTTCGTATTTAATTGGTGGATGGTGACTAGCAGCGGAATCCAGAATGCGCATTTCGTCCTATTTGGGACTGGTCATCTGTATGTACCTGCATTTCTCAGTGAGTGATAATGTTCCCACCGAAGCTCGAACCCAGTGCCCATAGTTTCAAACGCCACAGCATTATCCACTAGACCACTTGGGCCATGAGAGCCGCCTTTTTGTGCAACCAGTCACATTGATTTAATTGAATTTTAGAGAACAAGCACTTCGGTCCAATCAATCAATGGGAAAACCTAAAATTCAGTTAGACAGTTTTCGTGCCTAAGTTGACTAGTTCTATCCGGAACGTGCTGCTTCACGCTCACTCAGTCCATTGTTTCCTTGGATCATTATTCTGACAAGCTGAAATATGCAGTTTTCTTTCACCTCTTTAAAATAACACTGTGCTTCATTCATCAACAAAAAATCACTAATACGCTACCTAGTATCTAATATATGCCTTCTCTTGTCAAAGGATAGAAAATATCTCAAAGAGTAGATTATTCCGACAGCTAATTTCACATTGTATAAGCGTCGATTTCACTTTGTTCTTTTTCCCTCTTCTGTCATTCAACCTTAAAATATTTATTTTATAAAGACTAACTTTACTCAGAAGACTCCTATGCGGTTTATTTATTTCTAACATTTACCTATCTCAATTCTCTTTTTATACATTCTAGAAACTTTGGTTTTTTTGTTTTAAATTTCAAAACATGTTTTACATACTCTGTCAGTCATTATATTGCGCAGGAATAATTATTAAAAGTACACTGAATCAGCAGCATATTACTAAACTCACTCATTTTTCTTCTGCTACAAATTCTTGTTTAGCAGTAACACATTGTTCAACCATCGGAGGTTAACTGTCATAGTAACACGTATTTCTTAGTTAAATAGTTGTCGTATGACGACTGAGTTTACAAAATATACAAAACAAAAATAAACTCTACTAGTTGTTCTTCTTGGTAGTATAATGTAAAAAAAATGAGGTTGTAAAACGTCTTATGCTTTGTTTATGTCTTCACTTCATGCGAGACGTTATAGGCGTTAATTATTTTTGAGTAACCCTATCCGGACGACAGAATAAAGTCCACTGTCTAATAAAATATAATCATAGATCGGATAAGATTTTAGTGATGCACAGTAGTGTAGTCTGTATATTCCACTCTTTTGAATAAGGGAGCATTATCGGGTCTAAGTTCCTTTATATCAGAATAAACTTCCTTCTACATTATTATTAAATTTATTATGCGTTGAAGTTTCTGTAGCAATTTGGATAAGTTTGGGGGTGGAGTTTCTAGCACCACGCCCCAACCCTCCCTCTTTATACGGGCTTAGGACCGACTAGAAAACTAGCCAGCTAGTATTCGAGGCAAGGGTTGGACACTCGCTGAGAAGACCGCTGGGTGACATCGCGCGTCAGTCCGTCGCTCGAGTTGAACCTGAAAGGGAAGCGGCGAGTGTGTCGTGAGTGCAAGAGTGACATGGAGGAGATCATGTGAAGAGGAGCTGAAAGAGTATGGACTAACATGGATTCAGGTGAAAAGTACAGCAGAAGACAGAAGCTAGTGGAGACGTGCCGTTGAAGCCCTATATTTCACTAGGAACCCAAGGGAACAATAATAATAACCTTAACATATCCTTGGCTTAAAACATAACTTAATCTTTCTCAAAACTAAGCTGAATCTTATCAGATATCCCATTGAATAGCATAACACTTCAATTAGCCTATTTTATTGATGATCACAAGATTATTTACCGGATTTCACTCAGTTGCTCAGTAAGCGTTTAAAGGTCATTGGTGCGGTCGTGAACTCCATTGGCAGTTATTGGTGCTTAAAGTTAAATTTAGGCCTTTTTTTCTGTAAACTATGGTAATACATATTATAGAATCCTCAGAATATATTCTGTTACTTAGTATACAGTCTTCAAGTAAGTTAATATTTCGACAATGTGTCATCAAAAGCACTATTCTTCAATTTCCTGTCAGAAATCCAATGAGGATGTAAAATTTTGCAAAATAAACTTGGCACGCTTTCGTCTGAGTATGCTTAAAACAGGATACAATAGGGTTCTTCGTTTACGATTTGAATTATTTCAGGTAACTGGTCTTCGTATTACGTGTTTAGATGAATGTTGTAATTGTATTAGATGTTACTTTTGGTTATTTTAAAAGGCGTTTTATTAACTTTCTACACAGTTGGAATACATTTTAAAACGTTTGCTATGCTCGTAAACACCTCGCGATATCTCTTATCCTCACGTCGAAAAATCTGTAGCAGTAAGTTCAGACCTGTCTGAAAACAGGCGAGAGTACAAATTGCCATTCAAGGATATATTTGGATAATTTAAATAGGATAAAATAAAGTAAACGGAGCTCATTCTGATGAATGGGAAATTAAATATCCTAGTGATTTAAGTAGGCCACAAGTAGTGACTGAACCTAACAAATCCAGGAGTAACAGTTTCAAAACTTTTGAAGGATGCTTCATTCATTATCATAACCTGTTATGTTTTGAAGTTTTCAGTGCCATAACGCGTCCCAGTGTTACAGAGAAAAGATCACTCTTAAGCAGGAATCATTCCCAGTTAATTTACGTATTCAAAGGTTCAATGTTTACCAACAGTATACGCTGATTTCACCAATCAAAATAATCACACATCCCAAATATCATATTCAACATTCTTCAGTATCAAGAAGTCATAAACATAAGTGTAATCATAAAATTAACGTCAGTGACTAGCGATCATTATCTGATTAGGCTTGACACAACCTATATATTCCTAACGTTCATTAATGTTATCAAACTCTTGAATTTCGGTTATCATTAGTTTAATCATTAAGCTAACCGACTTAAACTAAATCATTAGTTTGACATAGTTTAAAACTAGTCACAACCATCAAATGTGAATACATTTTTAATTTGTCACCTAAATAAAACAAATATAGTTGCCATGGTAATATTTAAAGCCCTTAGGTTATTTCAACCTGTTTAGCATCGTCACTGTATTTCATTCACACTATCCAGTTTAAACAAGCCTTGATGTAGTAAAAACAAAAAAAAATCGAACCTCATTTTAAGTCGTCTTTTGGTCAATATGTCACTCGGAGATATCGCACATATTCACAAAGCACAACCATATATCGGAGTCAAAGGAACACAGTGAGTTTGCGTGTATGTACAAATTATTTTACTTGTTAGGACTATGTGTAATCATTTGAACTATGCACGTGACATTAGGGGTGTAGTACGTTTTTATATGCTGACTATTATATTTATTAATTTTGTGTCATATGCACTCTAACATGTCCATGCATAGAACACATTTAATTTTCTGAAGTCATTTTGGTGACGTATGTCCCGAAAAATCAATATTCTGGTTATTGTGATGTTATCACACTTAAACAAAACAAAACAAATTATATAGGTGTGTCTGTTAGTATTTAAAATTCTGCCTTATAGACTTGTTTATCTCACCAATTGAATGTTCCATTTAAAATGAACCATGAGGATAATCAACTTCAGAATCTTCACTATGGTCGATGTGATGTAGGAGAGACAAATGTTGAATGTTCTTATTTCAATATTCTAATCCTATTGAAATTTTGTCTAACTTAACCTATCACAGTCACTGGATTCCTTTTTTATGTCTCACAAAAACTGTAGCCGAAATAATTCGTCTGGAACAGTATCTCATATGACAAAAAAAAGAATAATTATTTTTATTTTTATCTCAATCGATCCATTTGCTATATAGACTAACCAACGTCGAAATCCAATATTCAGTATAAATCTGATTGGTTATCTCTCGACCAATCATAGCGAAGTATTATCCTTTAGCTATATAGGACATTATTATTTGTCAGTTGGGTTATTCATTGGTCTCAAAATGTTTTGACATTAGTAAATCTACAATGATCTCTTTGACAAGCAGTAAACAGGATTACTGCCTCATATCGATTTATTTATTGATGCATGGAGTTATATGCTTCTAGTGTATTACTTACTACAGATGGGTTATTTTTAAAAAAATTTCTCCGATGATTACTACGCCTGACTGAATTAAATGATTATTTGGTTTCCTTTTTATATTGTGGACAATTTTTAATAATACCAGTATTACTGGCAATTTTTCTAACCATGTAAGTTTTGAAATTTAAACTGAAATTTATTCACATATCACTTTTTGATTTCCACTGAAGACACACAAGTTTTCTGAGTTTTTCCTCTGAAACTGGTACAAACAATAGAATAATAATTAATATTTAATCAGAAGCTAAGCTCTTGTTTTAAATGAATATGATAACTCATCCAGGATACATGATTTGCCGGTCAGTTGACTGAGGGGAGTAGAAATTAGGTAGTAGGATAATTGTGTTGCTAATTCTACTGATCGGAATTTAGTGAATATAGAAGACTTTAATGCTGGTACAGGGAATGCTAAAACCGTACACAAACTTTTGAAAAGCTTGTTGTCTTAGTGCATCGTTATCTTTAAAATCCTTCACTATCTGAGATCTCTGCTACTTTGAGTAAACAGTTTGGGCTAAGACCGCCTAAAATCTAAGTGCTGGTGAACTGTGGTAATTAAACACTACAAATAGTATTTCTCTTAATTCCTTCATATCCTTAAGTCTAGAGGTTTGTTTAAAAGCTTGAGCCGCGTTAACACTTCTTCTGCCACATTATCTAGGCGAAGTTCAACAATTGCGTCCCAGGAGTGTGAATGCTCCAATGATCTTGAATGCATGCTAGTCGTTGGCTAACGGCATCTGTCATTATCATAGCTGAAATATCAACCCTAGTCATCAAATAGGGAGCAAGTTTCACCCAGATCTCGCTTTTAATTACTGTTTGGACAACGTGTTAACATCTCGTTAGGGTTAAGTTAGGCATTGGGGTTAGGGTTACTGTCATAATTGGGATTAGGGTTAGGCTTACCGCAGGATAAGGATTGTCATTAGGGTTAGGATTAAGGTTAGAGCTAGTGTTAAGTTTAGGGTTAGGGTCAGGATTAAGGTTAAGGTTGCGACTAGGGACCAATTAATAGTTAATGTCGTTTATTTCAATTTGTTTTATTATCCTCATTTTCCTTGTATGTAGTCGTCGATGCCCTTATTTAAACCATAGTAATTTAACCGAGGGCTTTGAAGATAACTACACAGCAAGAGAAGAGAGATGAACGGTTCACAAAACAGCACATCTTCAGTCACTTCGGTGAATACATCTACAGAAACTAGTCCAACTTAGCAGCTGATACTCTTCATCATAACTGGGACTATTTTTAAGTTGTCAGAAAAAGATAATCTGTTTAATATGTTTTCATGCATTTTCTTGTGAATAAACGTCATTTTTTGTGCAAACATTCTACATTTTTGGGATTGGTTGGCTGAAGGTCACTCGTGCTTTCGCATCCCTTGGAACGCTATTGTTGAACTTTGCCATTATCTACTCAAACTTATTGTAGTGGTTTGTTATTTGGAAGAAATGGCTGTGTATAGGAGATGCATCATGTGAAATCTAACAGTCGAAAAAGTAAAAGATTTATTTGACAAAAAGTGTTGATCTTAATCTTTGTTTAGTGAAAATAATGTCACTTTTAGTTTTCTTTTTTTGAAAAGTCTTATCAGTAGTGTGATTGTTTTTTCTTTCAAAAACAGTTGTTTAAGTCATTATAAACGTGGATGTATTTGTCATTCAGCAGAGATAAATTTCTGTGATTCTGAATATAGGACACATTATAACTCTAGCGACTAGCCTTTCAGGTACAGCTATCCACTGAATTTGCAGTCATATATATAAATATATGTTCCGAAGCATCGAGAACGGTGAATACTTCATTTTCACCACTGTACATTTCCAGATGAGACAGTTTATCTTCTAAGAATGTCAGGTGTGTAGTTTGGATCAGAGAGAGTGGCACTTTTGGTGTATACATTTCTAAGTATTATGGTCAAAACAGTCATGCATGGGACAACAGTAAAGAATAGAGGCCGAATAGCTCAATGGTAACGTCTCTGACTTCTGTACTCACTGGGTGACATGGGTTCGAATCTCAGAAGGGACATGACTTCTTTCAAAGTTGCAGGTACGCCTTGCTGACGAGTGCCAACTTGCACGAAACCTAGGTCCAAAGCTTCCTGTCGATTGCCTCCAACTATCTAATATCAGCAAATAGACACCAACTTCAGACGACAACCTTGAAACAGCCAACCAGATTCTTATGAGTGAAAAGTGGTACTTAATTTACAAAGAAGCGTATCTACGAAATATATGTAATAAAAATGAATCATATAGGATATATATCTCTAATATGCTGCAAAAACTGGTCCCAGATTCTCAGAGAAGTGGTTATAGACATATCAAACCAATGTATTCCCTATTTCTCTAGCTGTAGCAGATACTGGTTGCATATACGCAATATATTACTAAGGGAGAGCTTTGATTTCGAGATGAAAGTGTCTAAAAAACCACCAGTCATATACGACTTACAAACAACTTATACAGACTACCTCATATAAAGTGATTGCATCTGAATGTATAACCATCAATAGCCCGGCAATACTTTTGTAGAGTCATTACCCTCCACACATGCATGTTTTATTCCTCCCTATCAACACATTATCCACAAAGAAGTCAAAAACCAAATCTAGGAGATATTTTCAACGAGGATTATGACTAGGAAACATTTATAGTGCTGAGCTATCTGATTGGTAAAATCAAGTTCATTTGACTTTGGTGTCTATTGTTTACCCTTGCCCCATAGGTGACATATATAACATGGTATGTAGAGCATTTAGTTGACAAAGTTGATGAACTTGATGATGTTAAGTCACTATTTTTCGCTTGTTTTTTGTGTATTAGGCAGTAAATGTAAAAAGGGTAAAATAGACGTTTGAATTCAAACTTCTAACCATATATCTCATGGTTTATAGAACTAAAACTTCCCAACTGTATTTTCATAATATTCACTAAAGTTGACTATCAGTAGGATCCAGAACGCTATCGTAGCCCAATGACCTAAGCCCAAAAACATCACTGGCTCCCCAACCAAGTAAATAACCTCATAATTACCTGAAAATATCGTCAAAGACAGCGTTTGTACTAATAGCTGATATGTCCAACGTAGAGGGAGTATTTCGTTCTAGTAAAACAAATCAACTTGAAATTTAGAAACAATTATCTCAACAAATAACTCTGAAGTTAGCTGACAATACCAAAGTTCAAAATATTCACGTTACTGTTGTGCATAACAGCAAATAGCTTTTTTTTCCCCTCTACATGAATCTGACATTTTGATATACTTGACTTGATTGAATCTTTGATGGTCTTATTTGTTGTAATCTTGATGCATTTGTGCGAAAGTTGTTTAAATGAAATAAATAAACGATAGGTTTGTCTATACATTAGCAACTAGATTGAGTTATTTGGATATTTTTTTTACTAATTTAGGGATAAAAAAAATCTATCAAATTATCTAAAATCTATGTTTTGCTTCAACTCAAGTTGAAAATTGAGGTTCTTGTTTATTCTTGGGAGTCAACTTTACTATATCTTTGACTTTTGATGCTTAGTTGTCATTTCTGTGGCCGGAGGGATTATCACTTATAAATACACATCATTTCAAGTAGTGTGCATAAACTAATATTTATTCTTATTTATATTTATTTTAATTACAGCTTGATTCCACACCGTTTTCTTGGTACAAAGTGAAATTTTCAGCATGTGATATCGGTAGCCCAAATTTTTCAGGCCGACCATAGATATCAGGTGTGAGTCGGCAGGGGGTCGAGCCCCGCACCATGTGCATGGTCGGCGAGAGTCCCAGGCGCTGTGCCACCGATGCACATATGAATGAATTGGTTGGTAGGGATTTTGTTTGTTCGCGGTTTGACTACGGATTGATATAAGTTAAAGAACCATTGAAAACAAACCACTGGAAGTACTGGATAGCCAACTGTTTCATCCTAGTTTGAGAATCATGGGAAGTACGCACCCACTACAGGGAGGTTCGAACCCAGGACCTTCCTGTTACAAGGCTAACGAGCTCGTATACCATTCAGCCACTGGGACCCGGTTCACTGGTCAATCCATGAATTCTACCAATTCGTGATTTAGCGGGACCACAAACCAATGTCATCGTTGAGAACTCCATCCTCATTCCCGACTGGATGGACCCCCACTGGTCATGATTTCTCACTAGAACTCAGGAAAACTCCATCCTGTAGCTAGTCGCTAGTGAGCATCAGTGGATGCGTACTGCTGATGATTCCCAAACTAGAATGAAACAGCTGACTGTCCAGTACTCCCTGGTTTTCCATGTTTCTCTAAGTGATATTATTCTGTGGTCTAATTTGAAATATAAGAACAAGTTCAGCGAAGAGTCTCTTTTCGGCGAATTCATTCACTTAGCTGTACAATAGCATTTATGTATAACTATTTTGTGTATGTGTATACATTAGGATTGTCAAACAAAAAGTAAGAAATAGTTAGGGTTACTGTTTACGTCATCATAATGCTTCTAAAGTGTGATGTATAGTCAAAATTGTAACTAGGACGAATTAAGATTGGCAAGTATTGACAAGGGTTGCGTAATATGAAATAGGATGGTAATGGGGACACATGGCCAAAAAATAAATTATGTAATAGGTAGAAAGAGTAAATAAAGGGTTCGTTAAGAAGAAGATGTTACTAAAATGCCATATAAAATTCAAATACAAAAAAAAGAAAACAAAACATTATTATTAACAAAGTTGTCGAAATTGGAATTATACCTTAGGAAGAAAGAGGGAGTGGAGAAGTTTCTTCTGTGTGCATAAATCAGGTTTTTTTTATTCGGACCACTAAGGCCTCTTTGGCGATGCAAAGTATACGGAAGCTTACCGTTTTCTGGAGGCTTCTTTTGACTTTGTAGATGACTTTGAATGAGTGACCAGTGTTGAATGTATGTTTCGTAGCCGAGCGGGATAATATTCTTTGAGTCTTTTGGATGAAATACTCATTGAACGACCTATATATCTAGCTCCACATGAGTAATTAAATTGGTAGATACACATAGAAGTGGTTAAATGCGATTGCTTATCTTTGAAGTTGTTGAATAACAATATTTGACTTGAGAATACCTGAAATAAACTACTAATATATGTCATTTGTGAAGCAATGAAATCTTGACTATGATCAATGCATACATTTATAGTTTTCTTCTTCTAGACGATATATATATATATCCTCCAGCTGTCATTATAGTACAATTTATTCAAACCTCAACAAACGGCAACTGCTGCTTTGACGCAATCAAAATTAATCATATCCGGTCAAATATGACGTTGTCTAGTTTAGTAATAATTTATTTATTAATAAATTTCTAAACGACAGTTGTACACACACAGAGTAATTTTAATTCGCTCTGTACGCTAAGTTTTCTAATTGAATCATACATACCATATAACATCACATTACATGAATTCAATCATTTTAAAAGAGTGAAAATATTTGCTTACAATATTGCTTTTTGACATAAATCTGATAATTAAATAAAATATGAGTAAAGTGTTCATTCGGTAAAAGTAGTAGTAAGGAAGAGGAAAATAAGTAATCTTTATTACTTATCTAACTTACACTTGTTCCTTTACGTCCCCATTTGAACATAGGACTTCAAGCTAGAGGCTTGAAGTTTCGGTAGCAGTGGTGTTCATATTTTACGGGATGGGGTTGCTTTATCTCATGCCTGACCTTCCCTCTTTACTTGTCCTGTTTACTGGCTTAGCGAACGAGGTAAAGGAGTGCGTCTGTGTACCGTGGATCGAACCGCGGACCACATGAGGCGTATGTGGCGAGCATTCTACCGGTGTGCCACCGAAGCGCATTACTTATCTAATGCTTATTTCAATTTGGATTGTTTAGACAAATCTATGTCTGTCATAGGCATCAGCTATACAACCAAATTCTTTTCACTGGCATATTTTTCTTACATTTAACAATTAATTGTATGAAAGATATTTAAATATGCTCCTTTGGAAGTGTTATTTTACGTCAGTGGTGAATTGCGTCAACACATACACACAGACAGTTAATCTTAAGAATTCAATAAAAACCACGTGCAATTTGTTGATGGTAATCATATGACTAGATTGGCTGGCTAACAACTGCCAGGTAATTTTCTTGTTTACGTAATAACTTTTCATAAGCGTAAAATGCCCAGTAACAACATATTTCTGTTTTCCCTTTAAACTATGTTGCATAAGCTCTAATTAACATAGGCTTTTCCTTAAGACGATGCGTTTTCTGTTGTTGGTTTTGTTGCCACATGGTCATTTTCTTCTAAAGAAACAGGTGTGGGTTGTATATGGGCAGTGTCAGTGTAGGCAGATTTTAGCTTACAATATTCATAAGTGCAAAATAGGCGCTCTAGTCGAATTTTTACGCGTCTTTTCATATTAGATACTACTTAATATAAATACGGAAGATATGTCAAGGTGTCAGTGATATTCTTCTTTATTTCGCTATTGAAATGTTTTACTAAAATAACTCAACCTGTTCAAGATAATATTTACATAAAAATTGACAAGTGTTTATTTGTTTATTTATTCAGTGTAAACACTAGTAGAGTGACATGCGTAAATTACAAGTTATCGTCAAGGCATTCGGTTACTTAAAATTGACAATCATTACAAGTAATTAATAATATTTATGTTTTATTGTGGTATTTTGGAAAATATTTACACCTCGCGTTGTGAATATCATCCTATTCTCGACAGACGAACTTCTAAGCCTCATCTAGTTTAGTAGCCAGTTGTAAAAACGCGGAAAAGAGGCAACAACATTGGTCGTGAGGCTGGTAAACTCCACTCCGTAAGAATATCACCAGTGCTACTGAAAATTCAAGTGCGTCGATGTTTCATCAGCCGACCATGTATGTGATTCGGAGTTCGACTGCCGGCCGTCGCACATCTTTACCCCCCCCCCAGCTGGTTATAAGCCCCCGACAAAGAGAGAAAGTTGATTGTGAGGCTAGCAATCGCACCTCGCAAAAAAATCCACTGCAACTGAAACCTTAAAGCTGAAGCTTGAAGCGCCCTATTGTCAACTCCATATGCAATAAGACTAGACGATTTCAACTTACTTCTATTCAGATAGTAAGTTATCAAATAAAACAACTTACAAAATCACCTGGTTTAAAAGAATTCTAGTAGTGAGATGTTAATTGTTTTGTTTTTTCTAAACTCTTCTATTTTCAAGTATTAGTTTGTAGGGATTTGGTTGATTGGCTACAGGATTTCATCAGGAGCTGACACCGGTTAGAGAACCATTGGAAAACCACCTGGGAATACTGGACAACCAGTTGTTTCTGTTGTCCTAGTTTGAGACTAACCATTCAGCAGTACCCACCCACCACAGGGGTTCGAACCCAGGACCTTCTGGTGACAAGGCTAGCTAGCTCGTAAACCACTGAGCCACTGGCACTCAATCCAATGGCCAGTCAGCCCATGAATTCTAACTTCTGCAAGCCAATTCACGATATAGCGTGACCCCTAGCCACTGTCATCCGTGGCGAGTATTTGTCCCCACCCCCCCTGACCTTCTGCACCCTACTGGTCACGACTTCTCACTAGAACCCTAGGTAACTACCTACAATGAACAGGGCCAGCTGCCAGTGTGCTTTTCATTGATAATGATATATTAGTTTTTTTCGTTAAAAGCATTATGTGTTTTGTTATATATTAATAAGTATTTGCTTACATATTAGCTACCATTCTATTAGAAGTACATTATGATTGAAGTGCTACTTTTCTTGATGCTTTAACTGCCTATAATCCTCTGTTGTATAGACAAAATATCATTAGTGTGTAAGCTTAGTGTTTGATTCATGTAATAAAAAAATAAGTTGTCTAATAGAGAAATACAGTTAGTTGGTGTAGTATATATACCCGTCGTCTGAATGCCTTAACTTCGTATCGTCTAACTTTAAATGTCAATATGGCATACTGGATATTCACAATCGTCTTCTTTGCAAAAATAACGCATTACTATTGTCATTACTTAAATTGTCAGTAATTTCACGTGATAAACTAACACTGATTATTTATGAGTCATATTATTATTATGATTTTTCTTCATCTTACTGTAGACATCTAGACATATTGTGTGTGTGTGTGTGTGTAGACTGGGGTTTCTTCCTATCCATACTTGATAAATCTCACAATCAGAAATGCACACTAATTTTTTTAGTTTTAGGGGTAAAACATCACTACTAGGAAGTTAAGTTTTGACCTGAATACCAGAAACATTCATTGTCTAGCCGATAACAGTTATGCTCCACTCCACACTTCATACAGTAGTAATAGTAGTTTTTTTTTAAAAATTTGATGGCAGATAACCCATAGAACGGACTATGACATCGTGAAAATTTGAGTTTTTCTGTGTTTTCTCTATTCCTTACTGTAAACTTGAGCAAAGTTCAACAAGAGCGCCCCAAGGGATGCGAACGCACGAGTGACCTTCAGCCGACCAATCATAAAAATGAGGAATGTTTGCTCAAAAAATGATGTATATTGACAAGAAAACGTTTAAAAACTCATTAAACAAGTTATCTTTCTCTGACATGGCTTAAAAATACGTCCTAGTTATAACAAGGAGTATCAGTTGCTAAGTTAGACTAGTTTCTGTACATGTATTCACCGAGATGACTACAGATAAACTGTTTCTGTGAATCGTTAATCTCTCTCATCCTGCTTGATGTCTTCCACAAAAGCGGTCGGTTGAATTACTATAGTTTCCAGCAAGAGGACGTACGACTAATTACTATGAAAACGTGGATAACAAAATAAATTAAAATTAATGACATCAACTATAAATCTATCCCTAATCGTAAACATAAGCTTAATCCTGACCCCAACACTAACCCTAACCTTAATCCTAATCATAACCCTTATTCAAACCGTAATTGTAACCCTAATGCCAATTATAACCCTGATCCTAACCCTAAGTTGGTGAATAGCGTCAATATTTTAGCTATGATAATAACAGATGCCGTTAGCCAACGACTCTAGCATTGGAGCGTTCACACTCCTGGGACGCTATTGTTGAACTTCGCCTAAACTTGATATACTAATACACCGCCTATCTTTGAAGAATGACTCGTACTTCAATTTTGAAAATTAATATTTAGGATTATATCACTGGGTGTTCCGTCATTTACTTCATTCTTGGCATTCCAAGTAACTCGTAAGACTTCAATTTTTGAAGTATCAGCAACGATGGCGTTATTGGTATTGTGGTTGTTTCCACAGGTGGGGGGGGGTTCTAGCCTCACATTACAACCTTTACTCTTTTCCTGGCTTCACTACCGGCAAGTTAAATGTCCAAGACTAAGGGGTTCGTCAGCCAGGTTTCAGAGCCAGACCTTCGGTGTGGCTGGCTGACAAGTACTACACTATTGAACAGCTGATGCTATAACGTTTCATCTGATTGTGTATAATTCTCCTAATATATTAAATGTGTTCTTTATCAAATAAAACAGAATAAATGGCCTCTAATTTACCACTTTTATGACGATTACTGATGTAGATTTTCTTTCTCCAAAAGGATGCACCTATTGAGTTGCTCATTAGTTCACCATTCCTTCACAACTATAAGACAGATATTCACTTTATTGTAGGAATTTGATTGATTGGTTAAAGGATTTCATCATGAGCTGACATCAGTTAGAGAACCATTGGAAAACACACCTTGGAGTACTGGACAGCTAGCTGTTTTGTCAGCTTAATTTGAGATTCTTCATCGGTACACACCCACGGCCAGGGTTCAAACCCTCGACCTTCTGGTTGCAAGGCTAGCGAGCTCGTATACCATTAGGCCATTGAAACCTGATCCAATGACCAGCCGATGAATTCTAACTTCTTGCAATTCACGACATAGCACAACCGCTAGCCAATGTCATCCGTGGTGAGTATTTGTCCTCACACCCCCTGACCTTCTGCACCCTACTGGTCATGACTTTTCACTAGATGCCCAGGTAACTACCTACCTGAATAGGTTAATTCACTTTCTCAGTATTCTATATAGTCGACTTTCTAGAAAACTAAATGTTGTGATATAAATCACTTATTGCTTTTTATTTCTACGGTAAAACTTTCATTCTCTAAAATATATATATATATATATATACTACATCAAAGTGATATCAGTGTAAATAAACTTTGGTACACTTGTGTGACTTCAATCAAGATTACCATATTTCATCTAATTTGCTATGACTAAGTTGTAAGTTAGTTCCATCCTTCTCATGGTTAGTTTATTTACACCTGTACACGTTAGACAACTATAGAGATTGATTGTTTATGAATGCGAAAGACGAATGATTAATAGCACAATAGTTAGTAAACAACATTGGTACACATAGTCGCTATACTTGTATATGACACAAATTAGTTCACTGTGTATCATCTGCCTCACCCACCACCTTCAAGATTGTGTATACCGTTGGTTAGGCATAAGCAGAAAAAACAAACTGAATTAATGTGAGAATGTTAAGCATCTGATTAGATAAAGACAGAGTAATAAGCATAGATTTATAATGTATTTCTAGTGGACTAAGGTCTTAAATCAGTTTTTATATCAAGTATCAAAGTAAAAAGGGAACATTAGTCATGATATTCAAACAGTATATTACATCTATTAAGGTAAATACGTAAATATAAAGTCACAGTGACTTGCAATTAGGTTTAAGTTCAACTTCCACAATCATACCAATTATAATCCAGGGGTACAGCAAAGCGATAAGCTTTGGTGATAGTTTAATTCACTTCAGCCCTTACCAAATTAGTGTCTGTCTGTTTCCAATATAGAAGTTTGCATCGATGTGCAGCATTTCAAGTCGCCATACTCCATGTAGCACACAAAGCAAGTGAAGAAAGTAGAAGAAATGCATAATAGAGACAGTAAACAAAGGTGTGAGACAAAGGAATAGTAATATCGGAGTAGTATAAGTCACAAAGAGTGGATACATCTGCGCCAGCCATTGAGAACGATTTTGAGCCATATCACCAATTGTCTCCAGTCATTGGTTTTTACCGTCCCGAGGACCCCAACCAGTCAGGAACTCTACACTTTCCTACGTGGCTTAAATTAACTGTTGTGGATTTCACTGACTGGTGAAGCCATGTTTTGGTTTGAACGCCGGTAGCTCTTTTCCAGTTTGACCCTATGTCAGCTAGCATTGCCGGTCAAGGAAGGCGATGGCTAGGCGTGCATGTGTAACACATATCCTCACCATCTCAGTCGATGTAACTTCACAGCCTTGTCTATTGATTTTTCCTCCTTACCTAGCACTCGACGCCTAACCTCAGTATTGCTTACCCTACTATACCACTTTACACGGGAGATAGAACGCAGATACCTATGATCAAAGACAGCTAGCCTTTTCATACCCTCCACTCTCGATGACCAAGTCTCACAGCCATAAAGGTGGACGGAGCCGACTGCTGAGCAGTATACACGCCCTTTAGTCGGTAGCCGGTTAAGTACGCTTTGGGTGAGGATGTGACGGTTTCCTGTTAATTCCAAAGTAAGCACCAAAGAATTAGTATTGGCACATGAGTAGTTGCGGAGGGTGAGAAAACCAAGTGAATTTATATTTTAAAGTAGCGAAAAGTTGTGTTTTTTCTACAAAGATGTCATTTAAAACAAAATGTATACAGAATGTATTGTTTTGGTCATTAGATTAGATTAAAAAGTGTACAAACTCACCACTGTGGGCTCTGCATACCGGTTCAAGTCGCATATACTGAGATTTTTGTTTCTTTTCATCGGATATATTTGTGCAAGTAGGGCTATATTTAAATCTATCAACAGATTTTTGATATTCAATATTGGAGTAAGATTATGAATGTGTCACGTAAGTCTAAGCAACGATACCTATCAGTCTGACAGCATCGCTTATTTTTGACCCGTAAATTTTCTTGTTCTCATATTAACATATGGCATTTAGTTATACAATGTACGGAATACATGAGTTATAGGATCACTAAGGTTCAAAGATGAAGTTTCCAAACCAAAACATATCACTTCAAAAATTTGATTTAATTTTCAATTATATGTATTGGCTACCAGTTCCATATAAAAATTGATATTCTTGAATAATCTTGAATATTTGCGGGTAATTGTAACGATCAAAACTGACTTGTCGTCTCAGCGCATGAAACCTATCTTTGCATCCTACTGCATAGCTGACCAAAAAGGTTTTTGGAGTCTCACACAGTCAAAAGACTCTCCAAAGACAGTAAAAAAGACGGTTATTCGCAGTAAAATGGGTGGCCGTTAGGCAGCCATACAAGCTAGATAAGTTTCAAGTACAAAATAAGATCTGTTGGACGAAATTAGTAAACCAAAATTCTCAATTGTAAGAAGTATTTTTGGATCAAGTAGGACATTTGCAACAAGATTGGATCAAAACTCTGTCTCCAACAATAACACCAATACTTTCAGCAGACCTTCTAAGGTCAGAATAAACTTGATTCACTCAAACGAAGTCACATTGTAAATCAAAAGACTACCAATATATCACACAACAGTGCGTCAGTGGCACAGCGGTTAGGACGCTCGCCGACCGTGAACATGGTCCGGGGTTTGATCCCCGGCCGACGCACTCCTTTACCTTGCTAAGCCAGAAATAATGCTGGTAAAGAGGAAAGGTTGGGCATGGGGCTAGCAACCCTCATCCTGTAAAAATGAACAGTGCTACAGAAACTTCAAGCCACTAGCTTGAAGCCCTATGTTCCACTGGGGAACGTGAAGGAAAAATTATTATTTATATCACACAACCACAAAGAGAGGCATTAAAATTAGAGATAGACAGGGACGAGGACAAGTAATAGCTACCTAGTCAACATTTTTTTATTTCTTTACGTTCCCAGTGGAACTTAGGACTTCAGGCTAGAGGTTTGAAGTTTCTGTAGCAGTGGTGATTATTTTTTTACAGGATGAGGTTGCTAGCTTCATGCCAAACCTTCCCTCTCTACCAATCTTACTGCTGGCTTAGCGAGGTAAATGAGTGCGTCTGTGGCCGCGGATCGAACCCTGGACCACTTGTGTGGTCGGCGAGCACTCTACCGCTGTGCCACCGACGCACACATGTAGTCAACATAAGATATGAGAGTGTCAGAACAATAACATAGTCTAAGAGAAAAACAGATAATCACAAAGTTAGTTAAAACATACAAATAAATATATTGTAATTAGGTCTTTCAAGAGGGATTTTTCAAGCAATTATTCCGTTACAGTAATGAAATCAAAACTCTGTTCGATGTTGTAAATAGCCAGTTAAGACAGTAACAACCACAGGCCGACTTCTAACGTCTTTTTTTGTATTCCCAATTGATTTCTTCCCTCTACTGTCAACTAGACTAATTGACAGAAAAGAAAAAAGATGCCATACAAAAATAAACAGTCACTCATACATGTCATTCACATGCACACACACACACACTTATCCAGTAGACTTATAAAACATAATTAGTTGGTCTACATAGGCTAAAGTAAACGCCATGCATGTTATCCACTTCCATAAATATATACCAAATGGCGTTCTATGTGTATTCTAAAATTCATTCAGTAAGCACAATTTGCTTTTAATAAATATAGTCTTAGTTTTTGCATGGCTAATTCACTAATAGATTATTACTATGATTCATCCATTTTTCTGTGTGTATATATACCGAGTTTCTAACATTTTATGTGTGTATAATACTTACCTGTAATATGGATTTCTCACTTTTTCATCACAGTAAAAAACTTAATATTCACATTGTGGCTTACATTGTTTTATCACATAATTCTACTGTGTTGGCGTTTAGATCCTCTGAACTCATATGGGCATACCAACATGAAAGAGGACAATTAGTTCAGATGATGTAATGGTTGCATCAAATGATTCCCTTGGGTTCCGAGTGGAACATAGTGATGGCTTCAACAACACATCTCCACTTTCTTTTATTTTCTGTTGTCGTCTTTAGCTCGGTCCACGACTGCTTATAATATCTCATCTCCTTCTCGCATGATCTCCTCTGTGTCACTCTAGGACAACCCACTCGTCGCTTCTCATTGAGATCCGGCGCTCTGGCGCTCAATGTCATTCGACGGCTTTCTCAACCTATGCCCGATCCGTTTCCATTCTCTCCTATATATTTCTTGAGCTGTTGGCACTTGGTTGGCTTATTGCCATAGTTTCTTGTTGCTAATTCTTTTTCGCCGACCATTTGATCTTCAGTTTGGAGCTAGTGAAGTGGGAAACTGTTGATAAAAGTCTGTATTCTGTTAGAAATCCTTTTCGTGACACGCAGTTCAAGTTTCTGACCCGTATGGTAGAACTTAATGACTTCATCATATTTGTGTTGAAAATCTGAATCTTGTTATTTATGCCAGCTGAGTTATTGCAGAAGATTTCCAAACTGGTTTCAGATTGATGAAGGCATATCTTGCCTTTCCAATACTATCTGGCTTTGACATCTGCATCCGTTCCACTGGCCTGTGGTTGAAACTGTGCTTCTTAGCCAGATAAGTAAAGGAAGTAATCGATGTCATATCTAGGTATAACAATTAAAATTCATTGCTAAATATGTAACTTTTGTAACATCAAATAACATTGTGGATAAATCCTTACTCTTTTAAGCAACTGTTGCTACATTTGAGCTTTATTCATGGAAATGGATGCTTAGTTGAAGAGTCTCATGTAAGTCGAAACTCATCTTTGGGAGGAGAAGAGTTTTTTACACTGTCAGAAAGATTATCTGAAACCCTATTACGTATAGAATATATACGACTAAGAAAATAATTTA
Source organism: Trichobilharzia regenti (assembly GCA_944472135.2). Classification (NCBI taxonomy): domain Eukaryota; kingdom Metazoa; phylum Platyhelminthes; class Trematoda; order Strigeidida; family Schistosomatidae; genus Trichobilharzia; species Trichobilharzia regenti. The sequence continues at coordinate 35,582,478 of OX235263.1, forward strand.
GTGATGGCATATGTTACTGAAGTTCCTCGGTAGTTTACTCCAGGATAACGGTGAGCGGTATTTATGAATTAGTTAAATTATATATATATATATATATATATATATTGGTGTTTTCGACTTTAAAAGGTAAGTCGTATTATCATATAGGTGAGTTTAACATTCCACACTAGACTACCAGTTTATGAATAGTTCTTTTGCACGTATCATAGAAAGAAATAAGCAATGGTGAGCAATGTATTTTTTGTCCAGTCCGGATGTGATGTGTGTTCATTAGGTGTGTTGTGTGGTTGTCATCAAATGAAGTGCGATGAAACTGTTGTACACTATGGAAGACTTTATGTAGAAATAATTCTTCAGTCTTATTCTTCACACTTTTCAGCACTCATCTCATAAGTGTATTCATTTATTATACAAAGGGGAATTATGCTCTTTGTTAAGTTTGCTGACGTGTTTGTCATACTGAATAGCCCTTCTAGTTGTTCATTTATCGTAAAAGCTCACTGACGGTCTAATCGGTATGACAATTTTCCTGATGAAGTCTTCTCGTAGGAGCAAAAACTTTCCAGCTAATATTTACGCTGGTCATATAAATGTGAATTTACTTCGAAATGAATTTGGTGACCTTCTGTCAAGAAAGGGAAATGGTCAATAAGCTTTAGGAAAATAAACTGGTTCGTAATAGTTGACAGCAGCTGTGCAATCGAAGTAATCAACTACAGAGATTCCTAACGTTTATCGTTGTCCCAATTTCCCTCCTGGAGTTAGGTGGTTATGTCAAATCTCAGTGAAGATCCTCATCTGAGGCTTTACTTCTTGGTAAAACTTGCAACATTTGTCACGTGTGATGTGAGATTTTTCTCCTAAATTGATTAAATTCCGATAAACACGTCTTGAATAAACTACTACGATACATTGTCCACTTCATCCTTTTTACCTCTATGTATCCTCTTACTTTGTATCGTAATAGAGCGCTAACTAGCTACTATAGTGGCTACGGTAATGCAGATTCCAGGCACGAATCATTAGAATTTAGATCAAATAAAGTATAATTATATTTCAATAGTTTACACACAATGATAAGTTTTGTTATTGGTAATATTTCGAGCAAAATTACTGCAAAACAATTCCAACAGTGGTGTGAACACGGGGAGTAATTTTGCTCAAAATATTACCAATAACAAAACTTATCATTGTGTGTAAACTATTGAAATATAATTATACTTTATTCGATCTAATCCACAGCGCTCAAACTTTTTACTGATATTAATTAGAATTTAGGTTACACCTCACAATAAAGTGATAACTTTCATTTGTCCTTTTTATTTTTTTTGTTCCTTCCCGTTCTCAGGGGAAACATAGGGCTTCAAACTGGAGGCCTGAAGTCTCGGTAGCCATGGTGTTTTATTTCCGCCGGGGTGGGGTTGCTAGCCTCATGTCAAACATTCCCTCTTTACCAGTTTTATTACTGGCTTAGCAAGGTAAAGGAGTGAGTTGGCGTCCGGGGATAGAATCCCAAACCACATGCGTGGCGTGGTTGGCGATCATTCTACCGCTGTGCCACCGAAGCCTATTTTAACTTCCTTTGAACAATATCGTTTTTGGTTTGTAAATGGCATGGATAATGCATCTATAAGGGCAAATTTAAATTATATATATATATAATTTTGACAAGTTACGTATATTGGTTACAGGATTTCATCATGAGCTGACATCGGTTAGAGTACTGCACAACTTTTTCGTCCTAGTTTGGGACTCTTCATCGGTACGCACCCACCGTCAGAGTTCGAACCCTCGACCTTCTGGTTACAAGACTAGAGAGCTCGTACACTATTAAGCCATTGAGACCTGATCCAATGACCAGTCGATGAATTCTAACTTCTTGCAATTCACGACATAGCGCAACCGCTAGCCAATGTCATCCATGGTGAGTATTTGTCCTCACACCCCCTGACCTTTTGCACCCTATTGGTCACGACTTCATATATATATTATGAATGTGAGGTTAGCGATCACAGCTTTGATGATGACGAACATCAGTTTCTATCTTTTTTTATCAGTATAATTTACTTGATTCAAATTAATTATCATCATAAATATTCTATGTATCTAATTACAGTAATTAAAGTGATGGATACATCCATCTAAACATTTCTGTATTGCTGGACGAACATCGGTACAGTCAACCCCAATATGAAAATCTATTATAAATCTCTATCACAATCTGAATAAATACGATTTTCCTTCTCAGAAATTGTTCTCCCTCTTCGGGGTCTTGAATGTAACTTCTCTTCCACACACTCTCTCACCCCATAAATATAAATATTCCCTCAAGTTAACTGTGAGTTACATTTGCTTCCTTGTGACTAATACACTGAGAATTTCAAACCGAAATTACTTCAATTAATTTATTATTATCATTATTGTCCGATGATAGTAAGTAGGATAAACCATTTTACAAAAATATTTCGCATGTTGTTAATTTGTCACGCTACTCGATACGACTAGAACAGATCTTTTAATGACTACTTTACACACACACGCACATTCATACACGAAATGATGACTTAGATGATAATTATTAGAATCGAACTCACCACCTTACTCTCTCTCTCACCCTGCATCTCTTATTCGACGTAGGTAATTATTCTAAAGTAATCCTGGAATTTGTTTTTCTCCTCTGTCTGTCTATCAGAGGTATTCAGACAGAATGCTGCCTACGATGATTTGTCTATGCCACTGCCCTTCCCCCCTCCGCCTCTTGTTTTAGTATTATTCACCAATTTTTTTAATGCTATTGTTTACATTCTCTATAGTTTTAAGAGTAGAACTAATCGATAACTCGATGCATAGAGGTATTCTTTATGCATCCGTTTACCTACACCATTTCTCGTGCCTAGCCTAGCCTAGCATCTATATCTTTGTCTATCTGTCTAACAAAAGGGAAAATAATTTTGTGATAAATGGATCGATGAGCATTAAATTCATATTTATAAACTGTATCTAACTGTATTAACAAAAAAGATGCATTATTGTTCCATATCCTATCATTGCTTACCTTTTTGGTATGCTTATGCACTGGGAAATTTATCTTTTATGATAAGAAAAGAAAAGAGGAAAAAAGAATATGCATAATATAACGATCGATTCCTCTCACCTGTTTATTACACATATTTTCATATTTAACCCCAATATAACCAGATTATAAGCAATATGTGTTCTAATTGAATTATTATTCTATCAATCAAATTTGAAAATCTCTGGCTAAGTCTAGTGAAATTTTATGTGTCGTAGTTTATTTTCTACTGCATAGAAAATGTGAGAGGTGATTGGAAAAGATGTTCTTTTTGACCTAGATATACCAGTTGGTATCATAAATATCACCTAAAATCTGTAAGGAGAGATATCTTCACATAGGTCAGCACCGCTTAGAAATAGACCAGTAACAATGGTGCCGAAGAATACAGAATTTAATGATATATAATTTATAATCCACTCCATATTTTGATGTTTCTTTCAAGCCTTAAAATGCTACATATAGATGTAATTATTGAGTCGGTGGCACAACGGTTAGGACGCTCGCCGACCATGCACATCGTCCGGGGCTCGATCCCCTGCCGACGCACACTTGATATTAGTGGTCCGTCTGCTAAAAATTTGGGCTACCGATATCACATGATGAAAATTTCATACTTGTATCAAAAATAAGTGTATGTAGTCAAGCTATAATAGAATAAATTACAATTTCTCTGTGTTCATAAAATGAACTACTTGTGAGTAGTGATTACCAGCAACAACTGATAGCGAGTATGAATAAAGCGAGAACTTACAGTCTATCGAACAACTTACTCTTTTGGTGCAATCAAAAATGGATAGATACCTTTCTCATGTTAATTCTAACTGTATATTCAAATTTACATGTATCTGCGTGAGCAATTACATTGGAAGGACAGAAAGAAGGGCATATCTAAAGATTTTCTGAATATGTACCAAAAAGCTTATGTCTAAAGGGAACAAATGCTTTAAACAGTGCCATCGCCAGGCATCTTCTTCACACGGGTCATGAGGTGGACGTCTCAAAATCGTTCAAAATTATCAATAGGTGGAAGAGCTCAATTCTCTATCAAGCGCCTGAAACCTGATTTGTGCATTCAGAAAGAAACAGTTATCAGTCTTTCTTTGCCCTGGTAACTGGATATTTTCATCTTTCTTTCATCTAAATGCGTACTGCCTTAAAGTTTACATTATGTATGATCACTGTTGTTCGGAAGTGTTTAATATTATATATATATATATATATATATATATATATATAATTACTGTATGCATATATTGGTTTTGTTTAAAATAGACTCATTATCGTCAACAATGAAGAAAATCTAGACGACATCCTGAAGTCGTTTCACAACTGCCATCCCGCGATTCAGTTCATGCTGGAGAAAGATTCCAACTCCAAAATATCCTTTCTTGACGTCCAACTAACAAGTCGAGAACAGGATGGAACACTGAAAAGATCTATCTACAAAAAGTCAACATGGAACGGACAGCTCATTAACTTTCACAGTTGGGTACCTCTATACACCAAACGAAACCTGATCCGTCCTCTTAGCTGCAGAGTTTGCAGAATTTGTACCCCGAACACCGTAGAAGATGAACTAGACAATCTCAAGAGAATCCTCGTCGAGAATTGTTGCCCAGAACGATTTATTGCAAAATCTATGAATCCTAGACCACAAAAGCCGCCCTTGTTTAGTGCCCCTAAAAAACTACTCTACATGAACCTTCAATTCAGTGGATATATATCTGCGAAAACACTAAAAAATAGACTGTCGCGCTCACTCAAGAATACCTTCTTCGCAGCTGAACTATGACTAACTTTCTCCAGCATCCGCTTTCCAAGCGTATCACCGAACACTTACCAACATGGTTTTACAAAGGATTAAAATGATGTCCCCACAACTCCATCTTAAAACATCTGAATGAATCTGGACATCAAGCTACACCGCAAACAAACTTCAAAGTCGTCAATATAGTAAGAAGTAGTCTTCTTAAAGGTGTACGAATCAGACTTCTTCAAACTGCAGAAGCAATGGCGACTCACTTGCTAAGCCCTGAACTCTACATACAGAAGAAGTTCGTTCAATCACTACACTTGGAATGGACTTAATCTATCTTATTACCCGACAAGTAAATACTATTTAATCTTTTTTTCTGTCCCTTCATTGGTATTATTTTGTCTTCTCAATTGTAACACTTTACATTTTCAGCTTTCTTGTTCTCTACCCCCACCCGATTTAATTTCTGCACCTCCCTACCACACTGTTACTGACTTTACCAACTCTCAATTTCTAGTCATTTATATTACGACATCCAACTTAATTGCTCAATTTCAGTTCTAATTTAAATGGCACTATTATCTACCCCACTTCTACTTAGTCTCTACCTGTGATTACCTCTGTTGCTACCCTGACCTAAGTTACTAACTCAATCTTACTTTAGTTACTATCCAATTAACCTTGTTTCTATATTAGATCATTCTTTTATTACCTGATCAATTATCTAATTTTGACAAACCTCATGTACATACGCACACAAATAATTATATATAAATGCGATTGTACAGCTATGTGAATGAATTCGCCGAAAAGAGTCTCTTCGCTGAACGTCTTCTCTTTTTCATATGTTAAAATTATTTCTGTAGATGTATTTAATAATGACTGTAGCCTTTAAGCAGCTGAAGAGAAGGCAACGAAATAAGCAATGATAGTACCACTTTATTCTGCAAAAACTGTTGTTCTTGCTTTATTCAAATTTATTAAGGAGAATAAATGTATGCTAGCGAATACTTTTTGTTCTTTTGATTTCAATCATTTATCTAACAACAATTCATCTACTAGTCAGTCACTGATGATATTTAGGTAATTTAGTTAATTTTTTGTTTGAATGGACAAAGTTTCGGTAACACTACGGTATTCATATGATGAATTATTATTATTATTTTTCCCCACCTTTTCAGTCAGTCCAGTCCATTTGTCGTAGATATCAAGAGAAGTAAAGTCTGAGAATTGAACACAAAATCTTTGTCTACACTAGAAAAAATATATATACATATATTTTTGCGGTTTCATTAGCAAAACCTTCAAAAAAAGCGAAAGTTCTTCTCGGGAAATAGATAGAATAACAAATTTCGGAATAAGCCGCATGGAATAGTATATCCAGCTTCTTTTTTCTTTTGGATAACTATGCCACCATCCAATGTGTATACGTGGTATATAAATATATAAATGTGTGTATATATATATATGCGTGGAAGAGGAGAATAGAGATAACAAACAAGGATAAAGGGGAAATAACCCGTATAATTTTCCACCTGATTGTTATCAGCAATCCTGATGAATATATATGCATGAGAAACAGAACATATAAGGGAATATTTACGGACAAGACATACGTATACACACACTCACACATACCACCTCTTTTATGTTTCAATCAAGATGGAAATTATTCTTTTGGGATTAACTAACTCCTTTTCTCCTCTCCTCTAGTATATATGATGCTGTTACTTTCTTTTTTTTATGAATTCAGGTTAAAAGCAGATATCTTCAATTCCTCCGATCAAAATACAATTCTTACAAATCTCAATTCATTATCTTCATCAGCTTTACCACCAAGCTATCCGTCTGAAAAGCATAATATTCTCGCCAATCCTGCCCCTCCTCCTCCTCTTCCTACCACTACTACTACTACGAATATCAATAATAATAATAATACTAATAGTAGTGCGAATGAAAAGGACACAGTCACTAAGTTGAATATCAACCATGCAACAAGTAATGCTTCCCCAACTTCACAAGGTAAGTGGTAATTTGGAAGTTATTGCCAAGTGGATTTACGCATTAGTTTGTATCGTGAAACACTTCAACTTTTTTTTATATCACTAAACGCTTACTGATAGCTTATAAGTCTGTCGAAAATATACTTCATAATAAATAAAGCAAAAATTATTGAGCAAAGAATATTGTTTTCAATAATTTCCTATTCTGGCTCTATAATTATGCGTATATGCTTATATACATAGAATATTCTAGATTAGTAGTCAATAACAATATTAGTGGGGTTTTTTTTAAATAATATCGATTTGTAAAGTAGCATCAATGGAATTACAGTTCAATAAAGACGCTTAAATTATAATAATAACAATAAAAATATAATACCAAATAGAATATCAACTAAAATTAGGAAAATTCCACAAAAAATTCAGGATTATTCAAACCTAGACGGCCAAGGTAAGGATAATGTCTGAACTAGCTTCTTTCGGACACATAAATTAGGCGTCTTAATGTGGATCCCAACAGCCCCACCAATATTTAGTAATCGAACTCTTAAGGTGAAGTTACGATTTGTTGGTATGGGGTAAATGACTTTGAAGGTCGCCTTGTTGACATTAATCTTGTGTTCTGTATCCACAAGATGAGATAGAATGGTGCTACGAATAGATTTTGTTTGTCCTTTACTTCGCCATATTGGGTGATGTTCGGAAATTCGAAGAGAAACACGTCTTATTTTACGGCCTATGTAGATGGCTCCACGGGAGCAGTTAAACTGGTAGATACACATGGATGAGGCGAAATTAAGCAGTTTATCTTTTACTCTCGAACGCAAAATAGGGTTGTTTTTGAAGAGACAGTGTAGTTCAGTAGCATGGAATACTCTTTTTACTGCATTTCAGAGGCGTTGTGTCAGTATCTTGCTGATGTTGTTCTGGAGGAACTGAATTTGTTAGAATAGGGCCTTTTCAGGAACTGTTGGTGCCTTGGGCTGCTGTGATTTTAGGTTCATATTCTTATCAATAAACTTTTCTGGATAACCGTTTTCACTCAGCAACTGTTTAATATTATTAAGTTCGTCATCAAGACATTCATCCGAGCAGATCGCTCTTGCTCTGTGAACCAATAAATTCATGATATCATTTGATGTATCTTCCCTATTCACCAATGTACCACTCATGGAATCAATAGAATTTGTATTCGAAATTTCCTTAATTTTAGTTGTTATACTGTTTAGTATTGTATTATTATTATTACTATTATAATTTAAGCATCTTTAATGAACTGTAATTCCATTTATATTACTTTACAAATTGATATTATTTAAAAAACACTAATACTGTTAATAACTACTATTCTAGAATATTCTACGTATATAAACATATACACATAATTATAGAGCCAGAATAGGAAATTATTGAAAAGGATATTCTTTGCTCAATTATTTTGTTTTTTTATAGACGTTTGAATGAATATTTTTCTCGTAAATTAACACAAACACAGTTTAGTCAGATGGTTTTGTCCTTTTAGATGAAGACGTAGACAAAATCCAGAGCCTTCAGAATACATTCAACAGAAATCTTATGCTTCGTATGCAATTTGCTCCTGTTAAATGTATGATGATGCTGTAGGACTTGACTATACCAACTCTTAGTTCAACTATAAGGAATGCAGTAGTACAGCATGTTGACTACTTCATTTATTTGCAAATTTGCATCTGCTCTGATGGATTGATTTCTGATGAAATCTCAACACGAATAAAAAAGGCTCGTGTAGCATTCACCAGCTAATGTCGTCTTCGGCTCAGATGTAAAATCTGGCTATCGATCAAAGGACGTGTTAGCTGCGCAGCGTTTCACCATGTCCTTCTTTATAGCTGTAAGACAACTAGATGGAAGTGGAAGACATGAAAAGGCTAGTTATCCTTGAACACAGATCTTTGCGTTCTGTTTCACGTGTTAAGTAGTATAATATGGTGAGTAATAGTTAGGTTATTCTTAGTGTTTAGATAAGAAGGGCAAGTTAAATGATGAGGTTGTCTAGCTAAATTGATTAGGATGGCTAGGACACGTGTTGCTGATTTTTAAGCCACTACCTTTCTTGACGAGCAAAGTTAACTGACGTCAGTTTGGGTTGGTTGAATAGCTAGAAATGGTGAAATCGAAACCTTGAATCAGTCTATGGAGATTTTGACCGTTGGATATAGCCACGTCTGGATGTGTATTTTGCTTGACTGTGATCCTCAGCATTCTAAGAACCAATGGGTGGAGACTATTGGTGATATGCCTCAAAATCGTTCTCACTGGCGCAGACGCATTCACTCTTTATGATCGCCTATATCTATCAAACCGTCGTATTTTCCGTATCATTTTTTTATTTTTTATTTCAGCTTGATTCCACACCGTTTTTTTTATGCAGGTATGGAATTTTCAGCATTTGATATCGGTAGCCCTAATTTTGCAGGCCGACCATAGATATCAGGTGTGCGTCGGCAGGGGTTGAACCCCAGACCATGCAGATGGTCGCCGAGAGCCCTAACCACTGTGCCACTGATGCACATTATTCTCTTTGCTGTACATTTCTGCTCATTATAGTCCTTTTGAAACTTCGTTGTCTACTTTTTTGTGCTACATGAAGTGTGGCAAATCCAACTATGCCCTTCTCCACAAATTTCTCTATTTAAACTCAGTCAGTCCAATATCTATAAGGCTTTTTATTATTAATTCTCGGCAAGAAATCAACCGGTGTCAGTTGGCTTGATTGTGGTTATATAATAACTGGTACTGAATGAGGTCTATTTTTAATCAATACAAGATATGGTTGAATTCTGTGAATTATCTATGAGAACACCTTATTCAGCTAACCATCAATTTCTTTTCACTATTGGTAAAATTTATTTTGATAAAGTCTCACAGTGTTATACAATAATATTTACGGATGACGTTGTGAGCACAATTTATTGCCGCTCAGAATCATATCAAGGTGGAATGGAATGGAATTATGCTCTAGCACAGTGCACAAGTTTTATTCTTGCATCAATTTCTTTGCCTATTTAAAAGAGTTACATGATTCCAGTTTCTGGTTGTTTGCTTGTTTTCTTATGAAATGTTTTTCTATCCATGATTAACGAAATACCACTATTGAATGGAATGAAAAAGGTATCTCTAGCGGATACTCGTTGCACAACAGGCGGCTGTCATGACCTAGTGGCCTAGTGGAGAACGCTTTGGCGTTGGAAATGACGCATGCTAGGTCCAAATCTCAGAGGGAATATCATTACTTACGGGAGACGCAGGTACATCCAAATGACGCGTCCCGAATACCAAGATGTGGACATCACCGCGAGTCTCCATCAACCTAAATGATATCCTTATAGTCCTTACTTCCCTGGATGTTTACCTTATAGCTGTAGTTCTCAAAGAAGAAAGGATTGTAAGTCACTACAAAATATGGAGTTAATAAAAGCATTTTAACACTTGCGTTCAGAGTAAATGGTAATACTTACCTATTGTAGTTGATTGCTAAGTAACTTTACAATAAATGATATCTATTTGTATAGATTATTTTCTTACAGACATATTTTTAAGACCCATTTGTTCTTTACCTGGTTATTATTTAATTTGAAGACCTAAGTTAGAAATGAGGGAAACGATTTATAGCTCAGGTGGATGATGATATTGATGTAGTTCCACTGTCTCAACTGGATGGTTTATTCACGAAGCTTTCACTGTCTTTCTAGATGATATGTTCAGCGCAGACTTCAATACGAAATGAACTTTTAGACTTATTCATGAGTTTATTAGACATCTCATCTGGTGACTTTGAACGTGATTGGTCGTTCCCAGTGAATTTCCCACCCTCTTGTTTTACTTGTATTGCTATTGATTATTTTGTTGACCTGATAGGTGACCTTTCTTCCATTGTGACTTCCTGTCCATTTATATTGATTAGATGTTATCTGTGTCAATGTGTATTTCAATTGCAGATTTGTCTGGGTACTAGGCTTTTAGAAATTCTCTGACATTTTTTGTTGTTTCCTTTGTCTAGAATTTGTACAATTTTTACAGTCAAATAGGTTTCCGTAGTTATTTTCGTGCATCAATCTAGGGGAATGGATATTATGTCCTTTGACAGCCAGCTTATGTTCGGGAATGCGAAGCCGAAAAGGACGTCCAATTTTACCCATAATGTTTTCCACAGTTGTAATTTATCTTGTAGTTCATGTTGGATTCTTCTTCTTTTGCTATTGCGTCTTTTAACTGACACTAGCATGGACTTGAGTGATTTTGTTGGTTTTTTGGTAACATCTATTTGAAAAGGTTTCAATGATCACTCAGTGATTTGGAAGATTTCCTTCATACAGGGTTGGACAATTTTCCTTTGTGATTTCATTGTCCGGATTTTCTAATAAAGTTTTGTGGATATATTCATATTGCTGAAAGAAAGTCATAAGCTATTTGTCTTCTAAGCTTCTCAAGACGGAAGTGCTGCAGTGTGTTCTGGCAGTTTTGAATAATGTTTATATGCAACTCCTTTTGTGCACTGTCGAGTGACTATAGTTGTTACCAAGTACTTGATCGGCATACGTTAGTTTTTTGTATTCCTGAGTTTTTCACTTTTCTGTGCTTGCTAGTTTGACCAAGACATCTGTTGTTTTCGGATCCTTCTTCTCTTGTGAATTTGATGGCATCGAAGATGTTATTGATTAGGTTGTAGGAGTTTTCTAAAATGCTTACCATGAGTGTGTGTCATCTACGTAACATATACAAGCTTAAGGTTTGACTTTTAGCAACTGAAGAATTGTATTTTTGAGTGTTGGAAGAGGCACTCATCACTACTGAGTAATTATTGCATCGTTTCGTTTGATAGTTTGTGTCCAGTTGAAGTGTACGATGTTGCGACATCAAAAGATACCGCAATTTTATGATCGTCTGTTTGGATGTCTTTCATTTTCTTCAGAAGTTGACTTGGCTATCCGATGGAGTGAGCACAGATTTCTGTCAGGTATTTCAGTTTAGAATATATCCTGATGACTCAGTGAAGGAGAGCATCACAGAGGTAGCACGAAAGCGGAAAATCTCCCGATTTGATTTTAACGCATTTCTATTGCATCTCATACCCTGTTCTCAATTGTTACGTCATAAATATTTGAAGTAAAGTCAAACTAGAGCAGCTAAAACTTTATAAAAACAATACTTTTAATTCTCCTTCTAAATGTGTTGTAAACAAATAGACTTTTTTAATACTTGTTTTTTTTTACAGTAAAACAAGGCGCTCTAATAGCCTCCCAACCAATCAAAATCAATTATCGAGAGGAGAACAAAGATCGCAGAGCTAAACAGTTAGATTTAAAGCATTTAACCTCTGAAAAAATCCAATCGAAATTCCCTACGAACGCTGAAACGACAAACACAAATGAACACTACTATGCAAAATCTCAGTCTACACAAAATAGTCAACCGAGTAGTTTATGCATGTCACCAAGATGTCCACCAGATGGTGCTGCAGCGTTTCATGAAATTTCTCCGTCTAATCTCCTCAATAAATCAAAGAAATCTGTAATATATGAAAATTTAATTGATAGATATTTATTGGTAGAGAAGAATGAATATTTGAAAAAAGAGTTAATGACACAACAAGCACTAGCTACCACTACCACAACTGTTACCACCAGTATTACAACAAATACTGTCACTAATAATAATAATAATAATACAAGTACAATAAGTAATCATCCCTTGACTACTAAAATTACTGATCGTTCAACACAAAAAGTGTCAAAGCTTCAAGAAAAGTTATCTGAAGTATCTGAGAAAGCTTCTGAAGTCATCCCACATACTTCTTCTGGTGTAGCTAGCGATAAAGTAAGTTTTGAAAGGGAGTTCGTGTATGTCTGCAACCTGTTTACATTCTTGTTTTACTCTTACAAATGAATGGTAAAATATGATTATTCAAGTGTTGGTTTGTAGGGATTTGATTGATCGGTTATAAGATTTCATGATGAACTGATATTGGTTATAGAACCAATGGAAAACCTGGAAGTACTGGACAGTTGTTACGTCCCAGTTTGGGACTAACCCTTCGTCAGTACGCACCCACCGCCATGGTTCGAACCCACGACCTTCTGGTTACAAGGAGAGTTCGTAGACTATTAAAGCCACTGGGACCCGATCCGATGGCGCATGAATTCTAACTATGCTAATTTACGACATAGCGCAACCACTAGCCAATGTCATCCGTGGCAAGTGTTTGTCATCACACCCGACCTGCTGCACCCTATGATTATGATTATATTGCAACAATAAATGAATCAAATTAAGTTAGAAGAGTAATTGGTTACAGTGCTGAAGACGAGTACACCCTTCAGATATAATGAGAAAGTATTTCTTAACGAAAGATGCTCATGAAGAGATAAATTGACACTAAATTAGATGAATTACACAGCGATGTGTGTCGGTGGTTCAGCGGTAGAATGCTCACTAACCATACACTTGGTCTGGGGTTCGATCCCCGGCCAATGCACTCCTAAGCCTCGGTTAGCCGGTATTGGACCTAGTAAAAAGGAGAGGTTCGTCATGAGACTAACAACTCCACCCCGTGAAAACGATAACACCACTTCTACTAAAATTCAACAGCTCAAAGCTTGAAGCCCTATGTTCCACTGGGAACTCAAAAGGCATAAGTAATAATTATAGTACATACACAGCGATGATATCCCATATCACTATATGTATCAGTTTGAATGAGGGCCACTAGAATAGAAGCAATAAAGGAGCATTTTTGATACAACTGACCACATGTGTTTATTTATTTATTTTTTATTTTTGATTACAGCTTGATTCCACACTGTATTTTTGGTACAAGTATGGAATTTTCAGCGTGGATATCGGTAGCCCAAATTTTGCAGGCCAACCAAAGATATCAGGTGTGCGTCGGTGAGGGCTCGAACCCCTGACCATGTGCATGGTCGGCGAGAGTCCTAACCACTGTACTCGAATAAAATCATAAAAATGCAATTTTCTCTGATTAACTTTGAAATCTACTGTCTAGACAGAACTATAAGTCAATATTTAATGCTTTAAATTAGCATTGAGCTGTGAAACTGTACAATTAAATACCTCGTAAAAAATGTTTCCAATGCAAAATGTCTAAAAAATATGTTTCTGTCACTACATGAACACAGCAACCAACTATGCTGCTATAATTAGTGTTGTTAATGTTATGCTATGCTAAAGCATCGCTCAAAATACGTTGATGATAAGTTCATAAATTGACGTTTATACAATTCAATAATACAGATAATAATTTGCTTTACTCAAAAACGGTACTTATGATACAGTATGTAATTCTCAGTATTTGGTACAATATTGCATCTAATTTACTCAAGAATAGCAAAAGCGATATATTATATATGTTACAAGGCATAGGTAACCAAGATGAATTATATTATTAATATTTCCTTTAGTTCCTAGAGGAGGAACATTGGGGTTCAGCTGCACGTCTTCATTGTGTTCGGTTCTCTGCCAACGTTTTCACCTGGATCCACGCCAGCCCACATTCTTTCATCTTCTCTTCACATCACCTACTCCATGTCACCCTCGAACTGACGACCGACTCGCCGCTTCCCGTTCTGGTTCCACTCTGGGGCCTGGTGTGTGATGTCACTCACTTGATGGTTTTCTCAGAGTATGGCATATTTGTTTCACAATTGGTTCCTGGTTGGTTCGGTCGTTGCCAGAGATCCCTGCTGCTGATCTTTTCTGGCTGCCCATCTGATCTTGAGTAGTATTGAGCGAAGACAACTGTTGATGAAGGTCTGTAGTTTGTTTGAGATGCTCTTTATGACGCGCTGGCCAAGTCTCTGATCAGTATAGTAAGTAGCACTGACTGACTTCACATTGGAGTTGAAAATCCGGATGTTATTTTCATTTTCATGCTGAGTGCTGTTGATCTCCACACAGACTTGAGAGTAATGAAAGGTAGTTTTGCTTTCTTGATCCTTTCTGCTTTGATATCCTCGTCAGTTCCACCTGAAGTTGGTATTAGCGGAGACAATAAAGTCAGAAATGTACAAGAAGTGTAAAATGAATAATAATGTCAATAACTAAAATTATAAGATAATTGAAGAAGTAGTGTCACCATTATCTACAAATAGGAGAAAATAAAAGAGCCATTTATTTTGCTAATTACACTTTACGCTGTAAGTTCCACGACTAACACTATCTCTGTTACATAGAACACGGGCCAGATAATGTATCAATGGATTTTTGTACTTGGTTGCGTGAATAAAAATGATAATGAATTCAGCTAAAAAGTGATAAGTAAACGTTGAAACTACCAATAATGTAAAACAAATTTTCACTCAAAGCAATGTCGAATAAAATGTTTGTTTGTACGAGTTGATCACGGATTTGATATCAGTTAGAGAGCTATTGGAAACAAGTATGGAATACTAGACAGCCAAATGTTTCATCCTAGTTTGGGAATCATCAGAAGTACTAACCTACCACAGGAGGTTTTAACCCAGGATCTTCCGGTTACAAGTCAAGCTCGTATACCATTCAACCACTGGGACCCAGTTCACTGGTCAGTCCATGAATTCTAACTTCTACCAATTCGTAATTTATCGCAACCATAAACTAATGTCATCGGTGGGAAATCCATCCTCACTGGATGGACCTTACTTGTCAGGATGAAGTTGCTAAAAGTTCTAGTAGGAATTCATGACCACCGGGGGCCACCAAGCTGCGTATGAAGAGAGATACTTACCGATGACATTGACTGAGCATCAGGTCAAGTGTGAGAATGGATTTCCTACATATGACATTGGTTGTTGCCAGTCGCGCTAAATCACGAATTGGTAGAAGTTAGAATTCATAGACTGGTCATTGAGTCGGGTTTCAGTGGCTGAATGGTATATGGGCTTGCCTTGTAACCGGAAGGTCCTGGGTTCGAACCTCATATGGTGGATGCGTGCGTACTTCCGATGATTCCCAAACTAGTATAAAACAGCTGTACAGTACTCCCTGGTTTTCAATGGTTCTCTAACTGATATCAAATCCGTGAACAACTCGTAAAAACAAATCTAATCCTCTTACAAACGAACAATTAAAAATAAAATGTTTGTGTTTCATTTTACTTACCCTTTTTGTATGGTTCTAACGAGGGTCATATACCAATAGTTCAATGGTCAATGATACTCTTTATTAGAATTCATCAATTCGATGTTTTGACATCAAGGAGCAGGATGATTCTCACTGAAACTTCCTTATTAGTCTAAAATAGATTACTATTCTTTTCTTTTACTGTATTTTCAAATAAAAGTTGATGAGTTGAAGTCATATTTACGACGTCAATCTGATGTGAACAGATACATTTGATGCTTTCCGAACAAAAGTAAACATCATAGTTAAACTCCCAATTCCACCTATAATACAATAGTGAAACTCATAGAAATATGAAGGTCTGTGTTTTATTTAAAGCAAAGACTATTTCAATAGGATAGAAATTCTCATCTAAAAGTTAACATACTTTCAAACTCAGGTTTTAATTTTATATGTTATAAATGTATTAGGCGTGTCATACGAAGGTGTTTCTTAATTACATACCTATAACTGTTGAAAGTTATAATTTTACATTGTGAAGAGTTCAATTTTCTGGATAATCGAGGGAGAGGGAGAGAGAGTATATCTCGCCTCAGGGTAAGGGAAGTATTTTCTTCGAAGTAATCGAAAAAAAGGATTGTTAAAAAACAGACACATTATTATTACCACTACTGCAGTGTAGTGATATTACAATGCAGTCTACTCATAAGAAAGGCTAACAAAAACAGAATAAAAAGGTGATTTCGAAAATTAGGAATTTTCTGCTTATAGCGATCAAGTCAAAACCAGACAAAACAGATAAAAACTGTTAGCGAATTTTTCATCTTATTATATGGGGAACTGCAGGGAATTATATAAATAAATATAGATATAAATTATATATATATATATATATATATATATATATATATATATATATATATATGTTCAAAGTGTTGATTGCAGGGATTGGATTGGTTTGAAGTTTGCTAACGAACTGAATTCATTTAAAGAACCATTGAAAAGCACGAAGTAGTGAACAGATTTCTCGTCATTGTCTGTGACTCTTCAGTACAAAGCACCCATGATCCCGTCGCCAGGGATCGAATTCAAGACCTAGTTACAACGTCAACTCAGTGACTATTTAGTCACTTCAAACCAACACTTGGAAATTATTCTAGAATCCATTAGTGACTGATTATATTTTTATATTTTATTATAGCTTGATTCCACACCGTATTTTTGATACAAGTATCAAATTTTCAGCAATGTGATATCAGGAGCCCGGATTTTGCAGGCCGACCATTGATATAGGGTGTGCGTCGGCCGGCAATCGAACCTCGGACCATGTTCATGGTCGGCAAGCTTCCTAAACGCTGTGCCACTGACGCACAGGATGAAGTTTCCTAAAGTTCTAGTAGGAAGTTATAACCATCGGGATCCACCAAGTTGGGTATGAGGAGAGATACTTACCAATGACATTGACTGGTCCTTGCTCTATGTTTACCTGAATTGGCAGAAGTCAGAATTGATGGGCCACTGAATTTCACCTCAGTAGCTGAATGGTCAAATGCCTCAGTCTGAAAATCCTTGGTTTAATATTTGGAGACGAAGTTATGAGTGTATACTGTTGAAGAGTCGCAAGCAAGGAAGAGACATTTTTCCATTATTCCCTGGTATTTAATGGTTCTTTCACTGAAGTTAGTTGGTGATCAGTCTTGTTATATGCATAGTCAGCACTAAATATGTAAATGTAGCCTGTAATAAACGAGTTCATTTCATTGTTGTGGAATAAAGCGTTTATAGATTTGTTGGTAATACCCTAAGAACATTATTTATGATGTATTTTCAGACTCAAATACCAATGGTACATATACGGCTAAGTTGCATTTTAAAGATCTGGTGACAAGTAGGTATTTTTGACCAAATTAGAGGTCTTTTCAATAATCATACTACATTTTAATGAAGACGTTCGTAGAAAATATCTCCTGAATTAAGCTTTTTTAGGTACATTCAAACTCATATTATCTAGCATCAAGGTCTTAGGAGTCTTTATATATGCTTTCATATCTTCAATATCTGTTAAATTACTCTGTGAGAAGAATTGTAATCTGTTTTATGGTCCTACAGTAACAACAGAAGACAAGGGCCAAGCAACAGATCGTTGGTTTAGGAACTCAACACATGACCAAATATTGGGGACGTACACATTAACGTAAATAACTATCTACCAATTTTGACTAACAGCCAGCTTCCATCACACTCGTCCCCCCGTCAAAGACTTGCAACTGAAGTTGGTTCGATCTTCTTGGTTCTAGGGGCTTTGTTCGTTTTTCTTGCTGTCTGGAATCTCGGCACTCGCTGATGTCCCCTGTTTCTCTTTGTTCACCATTGCGATTGTGTCCGCAAAACCCCATCTCCACATGACCATATGTGGTCCTTCCCACTTTGGAAACTGTTTGCCTGACCCTGTTGCACATTCGTCAGTATTTCGCCTCACACTTTCATATGTTGCTTTCTTCCGACCTCCCAGCAGCGTCCCAAGTGACAGCCTCATCGTTGAAAGATCTTGAACGCCACTTAACTGCGCAGAAGCCTCAATGTCCTGCCCTAAGATCCATATGTCTCCATCAAAAACTGCAGGGTATAGGCTTTCCATTTGTTGGTAGGCAGTGACACCAAATGTAACAACAGAAGACAAGGGCTAGGCAACAGATCTTTTATTTAGGAAATCAACACATGACCAAATATTGGGGACGTACACACTGACTTAAATAACTATCTACCAATTTCGGCTAACAGCCAGCTCTCACTACACTACCACACACACACACACTGTGAACCAATGAAGACTGTGGGAAGTTGTGTATTTATTAACACTTAACACCAGAAAAAAAAGGCAACTGCTGTTCACAGTTTGTGTATTACTTAGTTGTCGACTGGCGTCTCTTACTACATCCAGTCACCATGATATTTAACCAGACTGCTTCTAGAATAAGTCTTTTTTTGTCTGTGAAGTTTTGCTAAATAATGCTGTCATTTTTATATTTTCTTCATTTCATCTTATATACTTGACTTACTCATCTAAATTTCAATTTTTTAACGGGGGTTGAGGCGGGGGGCGAGAGAAAGGGTGGAATTCTTTTATTTGAGGCCTAGAAAGAAAATAACAACCCAGTCACACAGATAATATATACACTTGTGCATAGATATGTAAAAGGCGATGAAGTTAATTCTCCCCTACACAACTCGACAGTCTAAATCACCCACCGTCTTAGGCCACTGGAATAAAACACACACTCACCTATTGAAGATAATAATCGTAATGACTATGTGAGAATTTCATTTACTTATTATGATTATTATTATTATTTAAAGCATCAACTTCTGTGATGTACGATTGTCTCGTCTGAAATACATAGAGAACATACATCATCAAGGCTGTCGAGATAATCAAAGTGTTAATCAGAGGAGAATAATAACAATTCCCATGCCCAGCTCTATATTTATATCAGTATCTATACCCATGATAATTAACCATAATACCATTGAATATTAGTGAAGAAGTTAATGTCACCAAGTTGTGTGACAGTGGAAATCACAATGGTTTGGAGTCGTCTTTTTGTGTTAGCTGATGCTTATTTTATTTCTTTTAAGATTTATATAATGCAGTAGTACTGCATAAATATCTGTGCGCTTCATTATGAATCATCATCATCATCAGCATTCACTTCTTTATATGTCAAATAGTTTCAAATAGTTATGCTTGGTTATTTATTGAAAATAATACAATAAACTTGGACGGATATATTATATTAAACGTGTACAGTCATCTTTCGTCAGTTACTTAAATGAATTTTCTATTCTCTAAAGTGTGTTTTGTTAACTTAGAAATATCTAAGTTAGCAAAGAAGTCTGTCTCCGTAAATTATCTCTAAAGTTGTACAGTTTATTAAGGGGTTTACATTGGATTTCACTGACGATTTATGTCTAATGTCACACAAACTCGAAGACTTACGGGCGAAAACCGACAAACTGGCTGAAGAAGGTGCCAGCGAAGACAGAACTTCAGGTGAATACAGAGAAGAAGAAGAAGGTGAGGAAGATAACCAACCAACAAGAACAACTAACACCGATCCCTACCAGTGGGAGAAATTTGAAAGAGGTTACTTTCTTACACTTATCAAGGAAGCATCGTTTCAACTACAGGTTGAAACAGATGAAAACGTCAAAACCAGAATCAGAAATGCGAGACAGACCTTCATCAATCTGAAATCCGTTTCAAAATCTCCTACACTCAGCACATAAACAAAAAGATTCCAATTCTCGACACCAATGTTAAGTCAATCACATATTCTACATGGGTCAGAAATAAGGAGTGTGCGTCATGAGAAGCATTTCCAACAGTTTGCAGACTTTTTTCAACAGCTACGACCTTCACTGGCTGTATATTGAAGATCAGATGCCCAGCTGGTCAGAAAGAATTAGCAACAAGAAACTATGGCTGGGAACATACTAACTAAGAACCTATTGCCCGACAGATGTGTAGGGGGAAATGGAGATGCGACTGGGCACAGCCTGAGGAGACTGTCTAATGACATCGTGCTCTAGGGCATTCCTCGAATGGAAACCGGATGGGTAACGACGAGTAGGACTGGGATCTGAAGTTGGTATAGAGGAGATGTGAGGCTATGGGCAAATAAAAAGGGTTTCAGAAAATAGGACAAATTGAGACGTCCTGTTGAACTCCTATGTTCCACTCAAAACCCATGAGAACAACAATTATATAAAATAAAAACTGTGAATCGCCATCAAAAGTCGGACGTAATAAAAATAAATCAAAGCGTATGAGAAATAATAATATATGGGAAAAGGAGTCTAGCGTTAGGTAATCGGGAAAGTTGATGAAGGAACCCACCTAAGATACGCTGAATATGGAAGCGGAATCCCCAGAACTACAATCAGCATAAGGAATGAGAACCCAGCTTCCTTCACTTATAAACATTGCATGAGAAAAACCGATTCTCAGCAAAACATGGGTGTGCTGAAAAAAAGTCTAATTGTTCATCTAAAATTCAGAGAAAATACAATTAATGTTCTTCCAAAGCCGTCTGCTGAAAGAAATTTGAAGGACGTTCTCTGCTGCCAGTCTATGCTCCACCTTTATACATGTTTTTGTTCATCGAAACGTCAGAGACAAGATTCCGCTATCGGCAACTTTAGTATATATTTACCAATTCACTTGCTCCTGTGCATAAGCCATACCGGAAAAAATTTGCTTCTAGAGTACATTATCGCTTCTGGACGTGCAGCATCAACACATACTTCATTGGCATTCATACATAAATAAGATGAAGGCGGTCAAAAGGATTTCTCTTACATCTTCTTCATATATCCGAAGTTTTTACTATCCATAAGGAGAAACCTAAACCGTAAAAAATCAGAGACGTGTACTACTGTAACAAAAGAAGACAAGGGCCGGCAACAGATCGTTTTTGTTACGGGAATCAACACGTATTTATATATATTTCCTGTACATTATTATAGCTTATTCAAGTAGACAAACGCAGTCTTCTGATTGGTTGTTTCGGGTAACCTCGGAAAATGGAGCCATCTATCTGCGAATTATATTTGCCCGCGTCAAGTCTGCTGTGATTGGTTGTTGAATCAGCCTTGTTCATATTTTCTCACGGCCAATATTAGTGACCTAGACATTGACGTAGATTGATGTCTACCAATTGGCTAGCAGCCTGCTCTCACCACACTACCACAATGTTAGTGCCAATTTTATTTATTTCCAGTAACTGAATTTATCAGTATCGTGATGAGTGTCTTCAAGTTATTTAAACGAAATAGAGGTCTGAGAGTTTATTAGACTTTTACATCTCTTGAGCATCAAAATTATGCTTTGTCATGCATATGAAAATAGAACACGAGATCTCAGTTATTTTCTGTTGGCCTATTTTAAATTTCCACTCTCATAACTTTGAACTAATATACTTACCTATGGACTTTAATATAACACTTTTATATAGATAAGTTAATTATGTAAGACGCAATATCTGTTTCCATGACTACATATCTGATTAATATCCCTATGGCTCACCGTCTAAAGTCTAATTTGTGTACAAAGTGAGTTTATCAACAAAATTTCAAACTTCGACTTCAGTTGACTGTAATTCGTATCTCAGATGAAACATAATTTTCCAGGAAATCATAGAAAGGCCTTCTTGGTCAGTACTAACAATCACGAAACCTAGGTCCATAGATTGATTACGTTCTACAAATGTGTAAAATAATGAAGGTTTTCAAGTAGTGTTACCTAGTAACCAGAAGGTACTGGTTTCAACCCTCAATGGGTGATTACTGCTGAAGAGTCCCGGATGTCCAGTACTCCCAGGTTTTTTAATGATTCTCTAACCACTGTCAGCTCATGATGAAATCCTGTAACCAAATAATGAAGGTATTTAGATTTTATGTGAATGTGTTTCATTGTTTATCTTTAAACTTCTACTTATCATTGAATTTTCGTTTAATTTTACGTTGTATTCACTTCATGTTTTTTTACAGAACAATGTGATCTCCAATTCCATAAATCACTTTCCATCCCCTAAAAACCAAACCTCCTCCAGTAAACCCGTTTCATCATCCAATGTAAGTAACTGGTTTCCACCACCCCCACCCCCACCACTTCAAGACTCCATGATTGTTCCTGAGAATTTGGATAGCAAAGCACCACATTATCATGAACATTGTCGTCCAGATGAAGTCCACTCATCACTAATAAACACCGGGACTAATAAACCTTTAAGTAATACAACCAATCTGGAAACAATGAAAGTTGCTATTCCTGAACTTAACCCTTTAACACAAATTAATACATCAATCCCATCAAGCAACTTCAGGTTACCTCCATCTCCACCAACACCGCCTTTACCTCCGCCGTCTACTCCACCTGGTCCACCATCAGTTCCACCACGACATCCAGCTACCACACTACAACATAAAACATCACAAAATAACTCTTCAGAAGTAAGTAAATATTAAAGTACTAGACTAGTATTTTCAAATTTTCGCCATTTTCTATTTATATTGACAACTTGAATATATTGACCAGTTAAAATTTCTAAAAATAGACAGACTGATAAAAGATGACTAATTACCTTTGGTGACGACAGACATTTCAATAATATTATAACCTTCAAAAATCATTTTACAAAATGACAACAAAACAGTAAATTTACGTGTATTGTATGAATGTTTCAAGGAAGGTAATCTTTAGATGTTAAATAAAGGAAAGTGAACAGAACATTAATATGATAAAAACACACTTCAAGTTTTGTCTGGTGTCTATTAGAGAAAAACAGTACATCGTGCATTAATATAAGCTGTCTATAACAATCACAGCAAAACGTTTTCTTACACTAAAATGTAACTTAGCTTGTAATGAATTTAATTGGTGGATGATGATTACCAGTGGAATCCAGGATGCGGATTTCGTCCTATTTGGGACTCGTCCTCCAGCTGGATATGCCTGCATTCCTCAGTGAGTAACGATGTTCCCAGTGAGGCTTTTAATGGTTAAAGCAGTTGTATTTGGCTAATATAATTTCTTCTAGTTCATTTGATTAGCCTACACTCAGCAGTCAGAACACTTTAAGTACTCTTTTTTGAACACCTATCAGAATACCCCAAACGAAGTTGATTTAAAACGAGTAAAGATAAGTCATGGTTTGGTGTTTATAAAGTTTAGCTGTGAATAATGAAGACTGACCATTTATAATGTAATTCATTGCCTTCATATTGAAGGGTCTTAGATTCAAACTATACTGTTTATACTTCAATCTAGGCATCTGAGTAATATCACACCCACCCACACACACTTATTTCAGCTCACAGTCTAGTTGGATACATAAGTTGCATTATTTATGATTATCACGACAAGACTCCATGAATATTGTCTCCATCAATAGCCAATATTGCAGAACCAAGACTGAAGCGGTTAAAAAAGAAATAAAAAAGTGAGTGGAATTCATTTCCAACATTTGAGTACAACAGTATAACATTGCACTCGATCTATTATTGACAAGGATAATGAGGTTTCCATTCAAAGATTGGTCACTAGGGTGTAACCAGTGTCAGTGTGATCACAAAGCTAGATGATTCACCGTCGTGGGCCACTCTGAATTGATGCTATGGGGTTGAGAAAATTGGCAGGAAGCCCGAAACCTAGGTTTCGAGGTTGTTGGCACCGGTTAGCAAGGTGTATCCATAATCTTAAAGGAACTGATATCCCCTTTGAGGCTCAATACCACATGACTCAGTGCTGCAGTCAAAGACGTTGCCACTTATTTGGGTTCACTTTTGACCTCCTGCAGGACTGCGACAGTTACATTGACTGACAATTTGGAAGTTATGTGTATCCGACTTCAGCAGTGGGCGTGTTCGAATCTCAGAGGAGACTGTAGCAACCAAAAGTGACGTAATGTGGTCTACTGTTTAGCTAACCAGAACTTTCCTGAGGTACGCACAGTCCTAAAATGTTCCGACTACAGCAAAAGGATGGTTATTTGCATTAAAATATGCGGTACTCTTTAGCAATAATAACATATTAAAACTCAGAAATGCCGTTAAGTGTCTTTATAGACCAGAAAATTTTTCAGTACGAAACAAGTACTTTGGAATTAAATTAGTTAACCAAAAATCAACGACAAGACGTACCTGGGAATCAAGCAGAATGTTTCCAATAAACTGGGTTCGAAACCCTGTTGGTGAGAATCACACACCAAATACTTCCTTCAGGCTGTTCAAGGTCAAAACTTCCGAGGAAAACCTTGACTTTATTCAAATAAAATAACGACCATAAAGCAGCACACTATCGACACTATTACAAAACCTCAAAGAAAAGCATCTAAATTAGACATTAAATAAGACAATGATACATAATGATTAAGTCAACAGGTGATATACCGCCTAGGAGAAAAGAGGACAGTAACTACAAAGTTTAAATATTCAAATAAGTATCAATTTTATAAATACGTTGTTGTGGATGGATTTTCCGAACAATTCCGTTAAGAAAACATCAGTTCCTTCGAGGTTGTTGACGAGTGCTAACAAACGCCAAACTAAAGTCCAGGACCCCCTGCCGATTACCTATAACCATCTAGCCAGGTTTTCATCCATTTACACCGGTAATTTTACGATATCCCTTCATTCCGTTTTACGATATGATGGATTCTTGTTTCATTTAGGCAAGGTTTCAAAGATAATGACAACGTCAGGGTTATCCTCTGCACTAACCAATCAAGGATATCCACGCCTCATGTGATTGGGTAAGTAAAAACAAGTAGCCTTAGTTGTTACCAACGCCACTGAAACCATTTCTATCTGTACCTTACTATCACTGTACTATTTTGATGATATTGTAAAATCAATGATCATCGTGTTCCACATAAATTTTGTAATAAATAATCTTCAGCCTAATCATCCTTAAGAAGAAAATCACAAGAACTTTTGATATATATCAACTTCACATTTGTTTTTATTGTGAATTATTCAGCGTGTTAGACATTCTCACGTTGTGTCCAACTTTATTTGAGACAAAAATAATAAATTCATTATCTGTTGACAACTCATGTTCGTGAATCAGAAATGTAGAAAACTCTTTTTCATTAGTAAATCAAGCTATAGCACTAGTTCAAAAAGCAATAAAAATCTTAATTTTCAGAAGAATGGTTATTGAACGAAGAATACTCTTTTCGATAACTTCTTCTTCATCAGGCTCTACATTTATGAATATATTATAGTGAATGAATGAACTAGTGTTATTAACAACATTAATGTTGTTTAAATAACATCGAATCAATAATAATATCAATGGATTACAGTACAACAGCATCAATATAAGCACCATACACTGAATACAGTGTGGAATCAAGCTGTAAATCAAATATCAAAAAATCAAAATCAATGAATATTAGAGAAGTTAGGAAAGATAATGATGCAAATTCATGAATTCACAGTGTCCACTGAAGGCTGACCAGGTCAGCAGTAATAGCTGACTGCGCTTGCTTCTTTTCAACACAAAGCACTAGTTGTTTAAGGCGAATCGCGATAGCCTCTGCTGTTTGAAGTATGTGATACCTCTGATGCTTTTGGTAATTAATTTGGTACCTGGTAGATGGTAGAGAGGGATTCTTCAATGTTGGCTGACTTTATGGTCGGTTTGGACCAGATGGTCCTTCTCTATCATTTACCGGGTGCCAAATAAATTGCCAAAAATATCGAGGTACCGCATGCTTCAAAAGGCAGAGACTATCACAATTTGCCTAAAACAGCCAGTGCTTTGTGTGCAAAAGAAGCAAGTCCAGTTAGCTAATTACTACTGACCTGGCCGGCCATCATTGGACACTATAAATTCATGAACTTGTATCGTTATCTTTCCTAACTTCTGTAATATTTATTCAGTGTATGGTGGTTATGTTAATACTGTTGAACTGTAATCCATTGGTATTAATATTATTATTGATTCAATGTTATTTAAACAACATTAGTGTTGTTAATAACACTAATTCATTCACTATTATGTATATGTAACTGTATAAGCTGATGAAGAAGACCTTATCAGAAAGAGTATTCTTTGTTCAGTGACCATTCTTTTGAAAATTTTAATGGATATTTTTAATGAGTTAAAAGTCCTAATATTTCTTCCACTACCAATCAGAAATACTATCTCCACTGCTTCATTACAAATCATGCACTGGCTAAACTCAGTCAACTTGAGTGTCCATCGCATCAGTAAGCTTGTTGTTCATCGTTATGTTGTGAAATAGCTCAACATACTTTGTCTAGAAGAAGAGACAATTACACCGGTGAACATCCTGTCATTAAAATGTATACTTACTTCACAGGGATAAAAATAAAGCCTTGCATTAATGCTTTCCTGCTTTTGATGCTTAATTTTCTTAAGTACTCTATTCCCACTCACCTCCCACCCCACCAAACCTGCAGTGCAATTCAATGTGCTGAATGGTAGTGAACACTGAAGGTAGTCTCCATCAGACGCTACTAAATTTTTTTCAATATAGATGCTATTATATTATTAATGGATTATACTAAATCGACGTATTATTATAATACTGGCTTAGATAGCTAGCTAGCTAGCTAGCTAGATAGTAGGCGAAGTGACGAATAGTCAACTACACAATGATTCATGTTTGTTTACTAAAAAAATATCCTCTTAGAGAAGAGAAAAACAAACAAACAGCCTAACAAACAATTGCT
Organism: Trichobilharzia regenti; assembly: GCA_944472135.2. Taxonomy (NCBI): domain Eukaryota; kingdom Metazoa; phylum Platyhelminthes; class Trematoda; order Strigeidida; family Schistosomatidae; genus Trichobilharzia; species Trichobilharzia regenti. Next base: position 35,609,671 of record OX235263.1, read on the forward strand.
GCTAGTCATATTGCACACATATTAAGCCAAGTAAACAACCAAAAACGACAATTAAGACACATTGATAGTAAAATAAATAAAGACAGCTTCCTCGAGGAGGACGAGGAGGAGAAGAACAAGAGGAAGAGGGAAAAAAAGTCAACAATCCCATGTTAATTAAAAGCAAAAGAAGAAATCAATTTTTCACTAATAAAAAAAAATTGATTCATTGATTTACTTCTCTTTTTTTCTTTTTTCCTTTCCTGTCAACAAATATCTTTTAAAGACAAGTAATTTATATCTTTCCTTATTGAATTCAATAAAAAAAAAGAGAAAAACAATAGAAGAACTTCCTCCCTTCTTTTTTAACAAACAAAATCAAGCAATGTGTATATAGGTGGGGTTAGCTCTGAACAGTGTGACAAGAAAATTAGATAGGTAGGAAGGGGATTCATTTTTCTCCTAAACGGTCTAAGCAGTGTGAATCATATCTAGGTGGACTGAGAATGAGTATGCTACTCGGAATACACAGCATTTTTATAAATGGAACACAGTGTATGCTTCTTACTCTCCACCCATTTAAATAAGATATTTTCTGGTGACCAGAAGGTATTATCAGACAGATAACCAGTATATGAGCAGAGTCAGTTTTCCGTGGCTAGTGTCACAGTGCTTTGAATAAGGTAGGTATTATTATTAGTATTGTTATATCCTTTAATTCCTAGAGGAACATAGGGCTTCAGCTGCGCGTCTTCATTTCCTTCTGTTTTCTGCCAACTTTTTCATCCCGCTCCAAGTCTGCTCACATGCTTTCATCTCCTCTTCACATGACCTCCTCCAAGTCACCCCATCCTCGCACTGACGACCAACTCGCCGCTTCCCTTTCGGGTTTCACTCGAACGATAGCTTGTCTAGTAATGTCACTTGATGGTTTCCTCAAAGTATGACTAGCCGATCCACCTCGATTTCTTCCTGCCTATTTGTTTCACAATTGGTTCCTGGTTGGTTCAGTCATTGCCAGAGATCCCTGCTGCTGATCTTTTCTGGCTGACCATCTGATCTTGAGTAGTATTGAGCGAAGACAGCTGTTGATGAAGGTCTGTAGTTTGTTTGAGGTGCTGTTTATGACGCGCTGGCCAAGTCTCTGATCAGTATAGTAAGTAGCACTGACTGACTTCACATTGGAGTTGAAAATCCGGATGTTATTTTCATTTTCATGCTGAGTGCTGTTGATCTCCACACAGACTTGAGAGCAATGAAAGGTAGTCTTGCTTTCTTGATCCTTGTTGCTTTGATATCCTCATCAGTTCCGCCTGTAGTTGAAACGATGCTTCCCAGGTAGGTAGGTAAAGGAGGCTGTTTCTTTCAGGTTCCTTCCTTTTATGCTGAATAACATAGGTAACTGATGGGAATATGAGTTGCAGTAGTACAAAAGTCACAAGTCACGGAATTACTTGCCTAACATGATTATATTCTCTGTCGCAATACCAATGTAAGGACATTTTAGATAGTTTTATTAATAACATGAAAAATGTTACCCATTTAGAGATGAATATATCAATAACTAGTTTCAGCTATTATCAACATTTTTGAAGAAGTAATTATTAAATTAAACCTTGAACACTACTTAGCAGTGCCATCTAGATTTCTATCTAAAGTTTACAGTCTTGTTGGTATTAGATGGTTGGAGGCAATCGGAAGGAAGCCTTGGCCGCAACTTAGTTTGATTCTTGTTGGCACTCTTCAGTCAGCAAAGCGTATCTGCAACCTCAAAGGAACTACTCATGTCCTTTCTGAGATTCGAACTCGCATCACCTATTGAGTACTGAAGTCAGAGACGTTACCACTGAGCTATTCGGGCTGGTTCGTGATTAACCTCCTGTAGGACTGTATTGCATATTTTTGATTGAACACTAATCAGTAACTTGTGTAATGTGTATTTTTAGTCCGATCTTTCGTGCAGACTGAAATCTATCAGTCACGTTTGCAATGTGGCCAAAGATAGGACTAGATATACACATTACACTATTTACTGACTAGTGTCCAATCAAAGTGTTACAGTCTGTCAGATGGACTTTATCTAACTCTGGGCTCTTAGTAGCAACAAATATCTGAGCTGTCAAATATTTATTGTAAACTACATACTTTTGAAATTATCTAATGGAATGATAGAAGTTTTCAACTTTATGATTTCATTTTTTATTTTATTTTAAATACATATTTCTGTGGCACAACGGTAGAATGATGGTCAATCACGCCACGCGTTGTTCGGGGTTCGATCCCCAGCCGATGCACTCTTTTACCTCACTAAGACTGGTGAAGAGGGAAGGTTAGGCATGAGGCTAGTAACTCCATCCCGTAAAAATAAATACACCACTTCCGAAACTTTGAGCTTGAAGCCCTATGTTCTACTGGGAACCTAAAGGAAAAAAGTTTTTAATCTATAGTGAATTATCTGATACTAAATACTCATTCTGGTGGGACACATTCTCGTATAGTAATCAATGTGACTGTTTGTAAGCACTTATAGATAAAGTATAAAATGTAGTCACTGAGCTAAGCAGTATGGTGGTAGTACTGTGCACCGTAGTTAACAAAGTGTCATCTAAGATATTACGATTCAATCGGCATGATCTGAGATTCATGAATGCTTGCATTCGTTGAGAAGACTTATTCTCAACTTTGTGGAAAATCATATTTCTTTGAGATTGAAGTTTACGAGGCTCATTTCCAAAGTTAGAGGCTTTTTGAACTACAGTAATTGATACAAATTTCAATCTGAGAGGAAAAATGAGTCTTCCCAAAGTTTAAGAGATGGCCTTCTCAGTTGTGCCAGGCAGTATTAAAACTGCATCACACATGGTTTTCTGTCTACATTGATTTTTGATGTTTTATTCCTTTTTACTTACACTAAAACAGTCACACAAACTCTGCGGGTCCCTATTTTTTATTCCTTTACGTTCCTAGCGGAACATAGAGCTTCGAGCTAGAGTTATGAAGTTTCTGTAGCGGTGGTGATTATTTTAACAGGATGGAGTTGTTAGCCTCATGCCCAACCTTCCCTTTTTATCAGTCTTATTACTAGCTTGGTAAGGTGAAGGAGTGCATCGACCGGGGATCAAACCCAGAACCGTTGTGCCACCGACGCACATTGTGGGTCCCTGTGACTGATATTATATTTTATTACCCCCACTCATTTTATATGGCTGTTAATGCACTTATATTAATATAGCCCTATTAAGTTGCCTTTTGAGGAAGTTTATTCGCCTTTGGAAACTTCTGTTTTTGAAAATACATGAATAAGGTTAATAAACACACATGAGGAGGAACTACTGTGGATATAACTAAATTTTCTAAATGGTGGATCGTATTCATTCCTGATGAAACATCTTGTCGTTTGTCTTAACGAAAGTACTAGTTGATTAAATCACTTATTGGTGTAAGGTCAGTAGATAATCTAAGATATATCGTAAATGTTCATTCACCATGCAATGAAATAATATCCCGTTAACAATTGAATGTGTTAAATCATGCCGAGTACTTACTTTAGTGATCACTTTAGTAATGACCATGTTTCTTTTAATTTATTGCATGAAACCTAAAGGTAGAATACATGACTGTTGAATTAATTAAATTATTAAATAATTTACAAGGGTTTATGTTTTTTAATGGGGTAAGCTAAAAGAATGATCATGACAAAGATAGTCAATAGAGACGAATCCAACTTATCCTGCTTTATTTAAAAGATACACCTTTCAAACAAAATTAAAATTAGAAATGGAATGCTTTTGTTAGCATATCAATTTTCTGTTGTTCAATATCCAGAAGTTCTGCATTATGTAAACACCACCAGTTCTAACTTTCACTGTTTTTATGATGTAGTTATTTCCATAAATAACCACTGTAGTTCTTTTAATAATCTTACTTAAGATATTAAGTAACTGATGAATTGATGTTAATATGAAGTTAGTTTGAAAAGAGGAAGACTGTGGTCAATCGTATAGCCGGTTGGAAATGATGACAGAGAATCGAATGTAGTGTAGGTGTATCTCTGAAACCTTATGTTTGTGATAGTAGAAAGTAGGAGATAATTACTCAGAAGTTTCTTCAAAAGTAAGAATAAAAGTTCTAAATTACGCAATACTCAGCTTCGGTGGCACAGCGGTAGAGTGCTCACCGACCATGGATGTGGTCTGGGGTTCGATCCCCAAATGACTGACACACTCCTTCACCTTGCTAAGACAGTAATAAGACTGGTAAAGAGGAAAGGTTGGGCATGAAACTAGCAACCCCATCCTGTTAAAACAATCACCACTGCTACAGAAACTTCAAGCCTGTAGCTTGAAGTCTCATGTTCCACTAGGAACTTAAAGAAATAAGAAAAGCGCAATTCTCAACTTCACAAAGCGAGAAAGCGTTAGAAATTCGATAAGGCTAAAATTGATTTTGAGTGAGAAGAAAGGTAGGTAGTTGACTGTCCATTTAACAAATGCGAAGAGGATGAGAAAATGTACCAAAGGAACATATGAGAGTGATAGCAGTGAATTAATTATTAAATTAAAAGCAAATTACTCATTAAAATTAAAAAACAAAAATTTACAGAGAACGACTAACGAAGAGGTTAAAATCATGTTAGAATAGGGGACTGGACAAACTTTTTCTGTTTACTGAGTTCAGGGTTGTATTAACCAACTGACAACGCCTCCACCATACGTGAATGCCGAAACCTAACGCCCTTCGTACCAGTCTTGTCCCAGTTTGTCCAGTCTCCTATTCTAACATGATCTTAACCTCTTCGTTAGTCGTTCTCCGTAAATTTTTTTTTTAATTTAATGATTACTTTGCTTTTAATTTAATAATTAATTCACTGTTATCACTCTCACATGTTCCTTTTGTACATTTTCTCACCCTCTTCGCATTTGTTAAATGGACACTCAACTACCTTTCTTCTCACTGCATATCAATTTTAACCTTGTCAAATTATTTCTAACGCTTTCTCGCTTTGTGCCGTTGAGTATTGTGTAATTTAGAACTTTTATTCTTACTCGGAAAGTTTTGAGAATTGGTAATGGACCTTTTGCTAAGGAAAAACACATCATATTCATACAATTTTGGCTACATTTAAATTTGGCTAAGTCAAACGAGAATAAATTGTTCTGATTGGTTGGCAACGAAGGTTGAACAATACAACGAAAATTTGTCCAATGAGATTATTTCATGTCCACAACGTAGCTAGGTCCAGATTTGAGGAATAAATATTTCTATCTAACCATTGACTTAAAATGTTAATTTCAATTTTGACCTCTTCCTATGAATCTACACTTGTAAATTTTGTCCATAGCATAGGCCATATGTTCCCCTCAAAGCGTTAGGAAAGAATACTAAACAATAATATGCACATATAAACTCCTGCAGATCTGCCAATGGTATCCAAGTGGAAGTGTGATTACTTCTTCACTCAATTCATTATTTGGTACACTGTAAATGAAATTCAGTAGTAGCCTGGCTCGAGTCCGTGAAATATGTGTCTTGATTAATTTTATTCTAAAACAAAAACTGATACAAATCTCCACTTCATAGTATTTGTATTTGAAAATATAAAGAATTCCATTTTCTCTTATTGCAGGTCATTTCTGAGCAAGTTCAAAAGCCTATTACCAGTGAAAATTTAAACATTACGAAGTCAAATGATACTGTTAGTACGTCATCAGTTTCTCCCATATTGCCTTTGTCTCAAACTGCTGGAAAAATCAACATTCCAAATGCTCCAAATCAGTTAGATCAAACTGCAGATTCATCTGTCATACAAGTTAAAGATAATAAGTCAGATTCATCTAAACTTCATTCAAAAACTCATTCTGTACCGTCAGAAATAAAAGTACCAACCACCACATTGTGCACAAAGATTGATGAAAACAACAGAAATTTAATAAAATATCCACCAGATGGTAGATCTGTTGTCCCATGGGATTTTAACCAAGAAGATACACCACCAGTCACATCATCTTCATCTACACCAATGAAATCTTGTCAAACAGATGAAATGAAAATGACTGAATCATTGGCTAAATCACAACCCTCAACGATAAGTTCATCTTTGTCATTCCCTGATAGAAATGTGATTTGGGCGAATTCCCAGCTACCAATCTCCTCCCATCATCCGTCAGAAAAGTTCAACTCTCAGAATTTCGATTCAATAGATTCTGTCAAAGGAACACAACAATCAAAGAAATCTACTGCCATTATTCAAGAACAAAATGCTAAAGCGATTAGACCAAATTGTTTATCACAATTTATGGTGACAAAGCCAGCAGGAATTGGTCATTCATCATCTAAACGTCTCTTATCTCCTGATGACTTAAAAAGTCAACATCGTATTCGAAAACACCTTAGTGTTGTTACCAATGCTACAGATTTAAATCATTCAGTGTTATTAGAAAGTGATAAAAATGGGGAATTTGTTCACCTTGCCTATCCAATAAATGATCCAACAGTTTTTAGTCATCATCATCATCATAATAAAGAACTCCTCATCAATAGTCATTCAGATATGCAACATTTAAATCATCCAGTAGCTGATGCATCTTGGTTAAAAGCCCAACAAAGAGCTGAATTGATGAATACAAGTAAGTGTGAACCTTTGTGTACAAAAATATATATATTCTTTTGAATTGTTAAATTTATTGACCACTTGTTAGCTAAGTATTATTTTCAGTAGGATAAGAACAACCGGAGCCGATTATTCTATTGTCAAGAGAAGTGAATTATGTTTATAAACTAAACGTATAAGCAAGCAAAGAGTGGTCTTTTTAACTAGATCTCCGAAAGTGGGTTTATTGATAAATCTTCGTATGTGTAAAACTTGAGCACTACCACAGCACCCAAGTTTTACACAGATCTCTTCAAGCTCTACTCCAATATGCGTAACTTTACATACAGATATTAAGTATAAGCCGATCATAATGAATTATTATTGGGATTAATATCAGTAAAAAGTTTGAGCGCTATGGATTAGATCAAATAAAGTATAATTATATTTTAATAGTTTACACACAATGATAAGTTTTGTTATTGGTAATATTTCGAGCAAAATTACCAATAACAAAACTTATCACTGTGTGTAAGCTATTAAAATATAATTATACTTTATTATTGGGATGATAGGGTGGCCATAAAGGTTGTGCAATGTTTTATAATATTAATAGCAAAGGTAATAATAATAATGGTGAACAATTGGAAGATGTGTAGTGATAACAATGTTGAAAACAAGGTCCTTATTTAAGCCAATGCCCAAACAGATATAGTGGACCACAGACTAGAAAAATTAATAATAAGAACTTGAAATAAATCAAGTTTTATTTATTTATTTAAACGCAGAAAACACTTGGTACAATATGGCACCAAGAAAGATGCGCCACACAATAATAATAAAACAACATAGATTACAAGTAAAAATATAAGTAGAGAACAGATAAAGAACTTCATCTGGAAGGAAAACAGTCATACTTAACAAGTTCAAACAGTAGTCGTTAACTATCATCGGGAAGGGAAGAAAGAAGGAAATTGCAACACATTCGCCATTGATTACGATTCTTGGCCATATCTGATAACGTTTCGAGCCATCGATTTGAGCTATCTCTCGGACCCCAACCAGGGAGTCGTGACACACCAGCCGATGCTAATCTAGCACAAAAATCCTTCATCCCACGACGCCACGTCATGGACTGACCACCCCTCCGCCTTTTCCATCCCGTCCTAGGGCTAGCGAACAGAGACCTGTACGGAAGCCTCTGGGATGACATTCGCAGCACATGTCCAAATCAAATCCCTACAAACTAACTCTGATGCTTGCTAGTGACTGGTGACAGGTCTTAGTTTCCTGGAATTCTGATAGGAAAGCGTGACCAGTGGGGTCCAATAGCTCGATCGTAAGGACGAATACCCAGTGGTGATATTGGGCTGGTGGGGTGCGCTGAAATCACGAATTGGCGAAATTTGGAAATCATGGACCATTCATTGGATTGGATGCCAATGGCTGAATGGTCTGCGAGCTTGCCTTGTAACTGGTAGGTCCAAGGTTCTAACCTCGGCGAATGCATGCCTCTGAGAAGTCACAATCTTGCGGCACAAAAGCTGTCCACTACTCCCGGTTTTCCAATGATTCTCTAACCGATATCAACTCGTGATCATACTTGAAATAAAGTTGTAATAAAGTTGATTTGTAAGATTGTATTTTTTACGAGTTGATCATGGATTGATATCAGTTAGAGAACCATTGAAAACAAGCAGGGAGTACTGGAAAACCAACTGTTTCGTCCTAGTTTGGGAATCATCGCCAGTACGCACCCACTCCATGGGGTTCGAACCCAGGACCTTCCGGTTACAAGGCTAGCAAGCTCGTATACCATTCAGTCAATGGGACCCGATTCAATGGCTCATGAATTCTAATTTCTACTAATTCGTGATTTAGTGTGACCACCAACCAGTATCATCGGTGGGACATCGGTCCTTACACTTGACTGGTTGGACCTCACTGGTCATGACTTCTTACTAGAACTCCAGGAAACTACATACTGTAGCAAGTCACTAGTGAGCAACAGATTAATTTCCTATGGTTTGGTTTGTAAGGGTCGTGACCAGTGAGGTCCATTCGGATGTCACGTGTGAGGATGGATGTCCCACCGACGACAATGGTTGGGGTCGAGATAAATCATGAATTAGTAGAAGTTAGAATTCATGAGCCATTGAATCGGGTCCCATTGGCTGAATGGGCTTGCTAGCCTTGTAACCGGAAGGTCCTGGGTTCGAACCCCATGGAGTCGGTGCGTACTGGCGATAATTCTCAAACTAGGATGAAACAGCTGTCCAGTAGTCCCTGGTTTTCAATGGTTCTCTGACTGATATCAATCCGTGATCAACTCGTAAAAAGTTGTTTATTGCTGAACAGTAAAGGAATTAGATCAGCAAAGTTTGAATGAAGATGTTATCATACCATGAAATTGATGACCAAAAGTAGTAGGAAGGCGATTAAAAATATATACAAAGGTGGGGGGGGCGGAGTATAATTAGTTGGAATATAGTTTAAGATAATTTGTTCAAATGCTTATGCCATCGCTTATGTACACATTAAAGGAATACAAAGATTACTAGAAATATCAGAAGGGACGTGATAAATCATTCTGTTAACTAAACAGCATCAAACTGATAAAACAAAATGGAGCTTCGGTTTCATCTTTCTTGTTGTTTTATCCAGCCAAGATTGAAAGTGTCTTGCAAAATTGTTGGCTAAGCTCTCCACTTATACGTCGAATACAAGTGATTTCACATAAGTAGTTGAAGTGGTAAGCACATCTGGCTGAGGAGAAACCAACTAGCCTATTCTTTGGTTGAGTCATCACCATTGTCTGACTGCAAGATGACAGATAAGCATTCGTCACATAAGATGTCATCCTAATCGTTCACGGTAGTTTCTGAAACACAGTTTCACGTGATACCTCACCATTACGTTATAACTTAATAAATAGTGACTTCTTCCACACAGACAATGTTTCCAGGTTTTTGATTAGTTGAAGGAAACTTTCATACTAAAAGTCTTGTTGATAGTGCAGCGTAAACCAGTCAGAATATTCACTTCGGCAATTAGAATAATTCAGATAATTTGGCATTCTGTTGAATCTATCACAAAGTGTTAGTGATTATATGAATGTCATCCTTTTTGGTATAGGAAATGACTATTGGCTTTCAGTAGGTAAGAAAAAGGGGCTGTTAATGGAATCATGGGATATATTTGTAGTTCACATTTTAGAAGTTTACATTGTTAAACCTAGCCCAGCATGACAAAGAAACGTAATTATCAAGTCATTCACAACATTGTTAGTTAATGCAGAAGATTTAGATGTTAAATATCCGGATGATTTAAGTTTAACACGGCCTAAATGTTAGATTAACCCTGATACACATATTATTAATATAGGTATAAAACTTGGACACTTTGGTAGAGTATAACTCCATTATGGATAAGATTTTATTTTGATAAATCACACAGTGTTATACAGTAATATTAACTGACGATCACGTTTCGAGCACAAAGTATTGCTCATAATCATATCAAGTTACACAACTTTTTCCTTCATTTATATACATGTGTGGAATCGATTAGATAGGATAAGGTGCATTCAGAAATAATAATATGAGTGTTATTGATCAATTACAATCAGATGGGAAATAAGATGTTTTTTTATGGTAAAAATAAGTAACTTGTTAGAATGTTATGATTTACGCGAATCGAAATAGAATTTTAAGATTATTTATTATCCTCCTCTGATTTCACTGGTGGTAATGATATCTTCCATACCTCTGGTATTTGCATTGAGTCATTTTTGTCGCACGTGTTGGGTGTAGACTCTATGAACCAAAATTCAGTAATCAATTTCTCTCGCTCTCCACCTACCTATATTACTTCATAGAATTTTAACCCCCTCCCAACCTATTGTGTGGTTGTGTGTTAATGCATGCAGTGCAATCGCTGAGCTTTTTTCTGGATTGTTTTTCTTCATGGGGTCAATCATTTATACCTCAGCTAAATTGTTATGTTCTGACAGGCAATCTGACTACTCCTGATCTACTAGTTTGACCTATGTAGTTGACTAAACTCACAGTCGTTATAAAGTATTTTGTAAATTGCATTATTTTGTATAATTGGGTTCACCAGGTCTATTAGCCTACAGAGCTTGTCCTACCTTAGTGAGTTTGTAGGTTTTAATGCCACACATATTCCATAAATGCAGATATATTATTAGGTGTAATTTCTTGTCGAGAAAGTGTACTAGTATGTTAAGTTTGACTAGCGTACGTATTGCAGTTTTGATGAACGATACTAGGTGCTTTGAAAATCTGATTTAGTTACCAAACGATAAATATGGCGCGTATATAGTCGAATTGAATGAAGGACATTCAACAGTTATCTAGTAATCCAAACCTGGAATATCCAACTGTGATACGCTGACCAACGCTATACAAAATATCACGAAACGGCAGTAGTTAGAATTGATGGACCACTGGATTCCAACCGAATGGTTTAATGGTCGATGATCTCGTAATGCTACCTGGTGATTCTGGGTTCAACTCCCAATAGGGGCATATTTGCGTACTGACTAGGAGTCTTAAACCAGGGTCAAACAGCTGCTCACTTCTCCCTGATTTTCAATAGCTCTCAAACTGAAGTTGGTTCATGATCAGACCTGCAATATAAAGTCTCTTGAGTTTTACGCTCCTTATACTCGATTCATATTCCTTAATTTTTCATGACTGCACTCTATCAAGTAACATAAGCCAAAAAATAAACAGGAAGTGTTTCAACTGAAGTATTTTCTTCACCTTTTTTTTCTTACTTAATGGTCTAACTTAGTAGAATAATAGTAAGAATAAAAAAAAAGTAAACTGGCCACCTTTTACTCATTTGTAATACTTTTCTTGCGTCTGATTAGTAGTTAGCTAATAGTTTTAATAAAATAGTTATAGTGCTGAATAACACTTCAGCAACACTCAACATAAGACTTAACTATTCGGTGTGAGATCTGAGATAAATTGAAGGGATATTATTATTCCCTTGCGTTCCGAGTGAAACATGGGGCTTCAACAACACAACTCCACGTTATTCTATTTTCTGTTATCCTCTTCAGCCGGGTCAACGATTGCCCATAATCTCTCATCTCCTCCTCACACAATCTCTTCAATGTTACCCTCTCATCGACGATCCACTTGTCGCTTCCCGTTGAGATTTCAGTCGAACGATGGCCTGCATTGCGCACGATGTCATTTGACAATCTCCTCAGAGTACGCGCGATCCACTCATCTCCATTTTATCCCACATATTTGCTGAGCAATCGGCTCTTGGTTGGTTCCTTCCAAGCCAGAGTTTCTTGTTGCTTATTCAGTTAAAAAAAAGACTACAGAGTACACAGTGAAATGGCGATCTGTTGCTTGAAGCTCTTTGTCCTACCACTAGAAACCAGAAGAATGAATAATCATAATATAATAATTATAGAGCAGGATAAATATTCAACTAACACAATGGTTTGTGTTTTTTCCTTATGGATACTAGTGTAACAACAGAAGACAAGGGCCAGGCAACAGATCGTTTTATTATGAAAATCAACACGTATTTATACATCTTTCAACCACATTATTATAGACAAGCGCAGTCATCTGATTGGTTGTTTAGGTAGACAAACGCAGGCTTCTGATTGGTTGTTTCGGGATTCCTTGACAAACAGAGTTCTCTATCTGCGAATCATATTCTGCCACGTTAACTTTGCTGTGATTGGTTGTTGACTCAGGCTTGTTCATATTTTCTCACGGCCCATATTAGTGACCTAAACCTTAACGTAGATTAGTGCCAACCAATCGGCTAGCAGCCTGCTCTCACCACACTAGTAGATCCAAAAGAAAACTATGTTTTTTCCTTAAAAGACTGTATATGTTCAACACAAACTGTATTTTCAAGTATTGGTTTTGTAGGAACATTTGTTTGATTGGCTGGAGGATTTCATCATGAGCTGACATCAGATAGAAAACCATTGGAAAACCCACCTGAGAGCACTGAACAGCCAGCTGTTTCCGTTGTCCTAGTTTAGGAATAACCCTTCAGCAGTACGCATCCACCACCAGACTTAGAACACAGGACCTACTGGTTACAAAGCCAGTGAGCTAGCTCGTGGACCATTAAGCTACTGGGACTCGATCCAATGGCCAGTTATAACCCATGAATACTAACTTCTGCCAATTCATGACATTGCACGACCACTTCGCAATGCCTTCTTCGATGACTTACTGCCTCACCTTCAACATGCCGCACCTTACTAGTCACGGTTTCACACTAGAACCCCAGGTTAACTGCTTGAATAGGGCCAGTTGCTAGTGTGCGTCAGATCAATTTTCAAGTAACCAGAAGGTCCAAGGTTCGAACCCTTGCGGTAAGTGCATACTGATACACAGTCTCAGACTAGGACGAAACAAATGTCGAGTACTCCCAGACTTTCCAATGGTTCTCTAACTGATTTCAGCTCATGATGAAATCCTCCAACCAATAAACTGTATGTACTGAAATGGGAAAAAAAATGGAGTTTAACTAATACGAGGATGATTAAAAACATGCATATGTCAGTCAAGTTTTAAGGCCAACACAAGACTTTCTTCCCAATATCAGGTAATTGTAGGAAAATGCATTCTACCCCCTCTCTCTGTCTATCTATCTTTCATCCTCTTTAAAATTTGGTAGTTCTTAAAGGTTCTTAAAATCCCTCTTTCAATATACAAGTTACTTTAATTTACTACAAAAATAACAAATACATATATATTATGAAGGGTGGATGGGGGCGGGGGAGGAATGTAACCATTTTTAAATAATAATCTACATACACGAGTAACACATAAAACTTATGTATCTAAGGTTATTTAAAATATTAGTGAACTCGTATACATTATTATTATTGCTATTATTTTCGTTGTTATTTCAGTAGTAAGTGCATAAGTAGACAAAATATATTATTATATACAACTTGTACAAATATTGTATACATTCTCCAATCTAAACTATTTAATGTATATTACCAAAATGACAATAATGTTGTGTGTTTTTTTCTTAACTTGGGATTTCATTTAAAAGAGTCGACCAACTATTAGTTTTAATGGAATTGATGAAAGTATTCATTGGTTTCAATACTTCTTTGAAGTTTTATAATAATTAAAATTCAATGCACTCGCACAGGTGAATGCATACATACTAGAATAAAGTAACAATTTATTGTTTTCGTAAGTATTTTAACATGCGAAGATCCGAGATTCGGACGATTTGATGATAGAAAGATAGATAGATGGATAGAGACTGAAAAACAAGTAAACAGATGGTGAAATTTACTTGTATTTCAAAAAAGGGAGTAAGTTTCTGCCAAATAAAGCCGATAACAACATTGTGTTGTTGCTTTTTTCGTACTTTATAGGAAATCAACACACTACTAGTAAGTCGGTAGAGAGAATTTTAAATTTTTTAAGCTTTTTATGGAGTCCTTTGTTATTTTGAGTATTGTGCTATTATTAGCCAGTAATTCAGAAAGAGTGAGCATTCAACCGTTGAATTTATTTACAGGGATTCAGTTGGTCTCAGTACTATCCAACTCTTTTTAGTTTAGTTCAAACTTATTTACCATCTACTACAAAGTAGATGTTTATACTACATAACTTTTACTAGAAAGTGCTATATCAATGCATCACTTTCATTTTTGGTGTCTCCATCTCATGGGATTAACGCTGCGACTGGATGAAAGCCATTTTTTGATTGTTTTGAAATATCTAATGGCCACTTTATGTAATACTTTAGGTGAATATAGCGAAAACAGAGGTGATGAAGATTCCTGTCCAACAGCAACAACAACACACAACAATCAACCAGCATAAATTGGAGAATTCTGAAAGAAGCAACCTCCTTTACCTACTTACCTACCTACCTACCTACGTGGGAACCATCGTCTCCACTACTGGTGGAACTGATGATGAGTATATCAAAGCGAGTATCTGGAAAGCAAGGCTACCTTTCATTACTCTCAAGTCTGTGTGGAGATCAACAGCACTCAGCATGAAAATGAAAATAAGATCCGGATTTTCAACTCCAATGTGAAGTCAGTGCTACTATACTTATCAGAGACTTAGTGCTATTTCACGAAAGGCACTTCGAACAAACTACAGATCTTCTCCAACAGCTGTCTTCACTCAATACTACTCGAGATCAGATGTCTGGTCAGAAAACATCAGCAACGGGGATTTCTGGCCATGAACGAACCAACCCAGAAGGATCCAACCGTGCAACAAATATGCAGGAAGAAATGGAGGTAGGTGGATTGGCCATACTCTGAGAAAACAAATCATCAAGTGAGTGACATCATCACACACCAGGCCATCGCTCAAGTGCAACCTGGATGGGGAGCGGCGAGTTAGTCGTCAGTAAGAGGGTGTCATGTAGGAGGTGACGTGAAGAGGAGATGAAAGCAGATGGGTAGACGTGGAGCCAGATCAAAACGTTGGTGGAGAACCGAACGCAATGGAGATGTGTAGCTGAAGCCCTATGTTCCTTTAGGGACTAAACGAAACAATAAAAATAAAACATACTAAGCAACAATTCCGCTTTAATTCAGTAGTGTAACATTTCATAACTGAGAAAAAACTGAATTATGGGCTTTATAGCTGAGAGTCTCAAATTCGACGAACCAGTTAACTCGTTAAAAAAACGGCTTTTAAAAGTAATTTTTATTGACTATTGACGTTGATTTGTGGATCATCAAACACAAAGAAGGATCGGATAATTAATTCGTTCCAGTTTGCATTCACAACTATGCGTGTGGGATGAAACCGAGAAATTTAATGCCTCTAGTTGAGTACAATTTCACACAACCATTGGATAGGAATATAATGGCTAATATTCTTCAACCTGAACTGATTCACTATTTCAAGACTGGTCGCTAACTGACTTCAGTTAAGGAACTGTTGAAAACTAGGGAGTATTGTGCATTTGTTTCTTCCACGTATGGTACTCTTCATCAGTACTCCACCAGGGATCGAATCCAGGACCTTTAGGCTACAAAGCGAGCTTGTTTCACCACTCAGCTACTGTGAAAGAATCTAATGACCTGTCAACTCTGACTTCTGCCAATTCGTGATTCATTATTAAGTGTCATCAGGGAATAACTGTCTTCACAGGCTGTCATCTATTCTTACGACTATATTCAAATGGAGTTGAATCACCGTTTTAAATTGAACTGTTAAGTTGCATCAATAAGACTGACCATTAAAGTTTGTGAACAAACCTAGATACCTGAGGTTCATGATCTTGAGAAAGTCAAGTAAATTTATATTTCTCATTTGAAATTATTTGAAAATTTTATTCTTCATACGGCTTAATTAAAAGATTTTCCTGTAAAGTTTTATAAAAATTCTGAGTTTCCCTTAAAAGATGATAAATAGGAGCAACACAATAGCGTCTCAGAGCATTTCACATAATCTCATAATCTCACTGTGAAAACAAAGGGAAATAGTTTTGAAAGACAAAAGGTTCCATTCCCTTTCAGATCATTGATAGCTTTATGAATAAATGTTGCATGAAAGCTATTGTGTATTGATTTTTTCATTTGTTTTTTCTTTCATAACCAGGTAAATCACGAAATGCAGTTCGCCGTTCAGGTCGTGATTTTTCTCAGCGTCAATTCAGTGCAGAACCTGTATTTGTAAATAAGGTAACAGGTGTTATGCATTTATCCCCGTCAATAACACACAAAGAGCAAACACAATATGTCACTTCTAGAATCCCGTCTACTACTAACATGCATAATAGTAATAATAATAGCAATAATATACTTCTAATGACACAATCAAGTTTGCCGTCTGGATTTCCTGAACAACAACCAGATTTTTTTATACACTATAGACATAAATCAGACAATCCTATTCATACAAATTCTCATTTTATCACTGGTGATTCTACGCACCAACAATACTGTCGTCAAAGGAATCGTTCGCATAACTCAGATAATTCATGTATGACAGAATCAATGGCGCCTAGTTATGACGCCAGTATGACACAGTCTGTATTCTTCCCCTTAGACTCAGGATGGGGTCCACCAGAAGTTAAGCAAAGTGAATCAACCAGTGGAAATCATAATAAAAAACATCGTTCAAATGTAAATCGTTCACATAGTCATCGCATCATTCCTGATTCACATATTGGTATTGAATGTAATCAGTTAAGCTTAAATTCAGATCAATCAAGATGTTTTATACCTTCAAAGTATTATTTTCATCAGAATTCAAGTCAAACAGTACCAGTTGTTAATCCAGAGGGTAATTCTATTTGGCCACCTGTTCTTGTCCAGTGGCGTAGAAGACGACCTAATGGTGCTGTTAGTTCAGAGAATTTTACAGATGTTTTAGATTTTCAAAATACTAAAAGATATAATGAAAATATGCACATTCCAGTTGATCATTATGGACGTCAAAAATCAGAAATTTTACAACGTCATCATCATCATTATAGCACAACAGCAATATCTGAACAACTTGAAAATCAATTGTAAGAAGTTTTGCCTCTTTCATTTTTGTTTGATTATAACATTTAATGATCGATTATTATAACATTATTATTATTATTCACCTTGGCTTCGAAAAGAGCATAGGACTTCGACAGACCATCTCCACTTCATCCTGTTTTTTTCAGTTATCTTCAGATTGTTCCACGATTGTTCATAATCTCTCGTCTCCTCCTCATACGATCTCCTCCATGTTACCATCAACGCATCGTTTCTCATTAGAGTTACTCTCTAGGGTCTGTTGAGCGATGTAAATCAACAGTCTCCCCTGAGTGTCTCTGATCCTTTTACATTTTATAAAAAAAAACAATGATATTCACTGTACCTATTGTGTTGCTATATAATAACTAGAGAAAATGTGGAATTGTCATTATTCAATGTTTCTGTTATTTCAAACGAATTAACACCAACAGTCAAAGTAACGGATAGAATTTTTAACACGTTTGCAATACAGTATCATAATAATTGTTTTTATATCTCTTCTATGAATGTGGTCTGTCAGATTCAGTTGCATTAAGTGAAGTGTGTGTCGATGGCACAGTGGTTAGGACTCTCGCCGACCATGCATATGGTCCGGGGTACGATCCCTTGCCGACGCACACCTGATGTCTATGGTCGGCCTGCAAAATTTGGGCTACCGATATCACATGATGAAAATCCCATAATTGTACCAAAAAATACGGTGTGTAATCAAGAAAACAATAAAATAAAAAATAGGAAGTCTGCTGTTAGAAGTCAGAATTATGACTTCTGAACAATATATGCAAAATGTTCATAGATCTTGTGTCGTTCACTTACAGATATTTTTAAATCATTTAAAAAATATAGTATTTATCACTTGGAGAAAATTCAAATTGTACCTTGTACTCAATTCTTCATCTGCTGCATTTCAAGTTAACAATTTTGCTTATTAGCATGAATTTCGTTTTTGTTTTAGAAATTAATGGAAAGATTATCTCCACTTATGCTTTAACCTTTATTGAAAACTTCCAGCTACCCCACATAATTTGGTCATAAATGCAGTATAAGTGCTTTGAATGTTACTGTGGTGTGTGCTACTGACAAGATTCATCAGTAGTATATAAAGAGACAGCCGTCGGCATAAAAATATCAAACAGCAGGAAGATAGATTTGACATCAGAGAAAGCCAATGATTCAATTGTTGCAGAGATACACTTGGGAGACGTGAAAGGAACTCAAAGAAATACAATATGAAGGCCAGAAGTAGCGCAACACTGAAGATCGGTATAAATGGTGATTTGGAGATGAGGTGCACATAATCTACCTCTATAGAGATAAAAAAATTGTAAACAAATATTCCTTCACCAAATCTTCGACTTCCATCGGTAGAATTGGTATCGCTGCCTCGAGACAGTGGAGATCCTATGACCAACTGCTTTCGAGGAAGGAGACTTCAGGAGCTTCTTATGGGACTTTGAAGCCGTCGTCGAGTTTGGTGAGTGTCAGTGATCTGATGGCGAAGGCAGTCGTGCTTGGGACGCTGCTGATAGGTCCAGCATAGGCGGCATACGACAGTGTAGAGCGGTTAGGTGAGAAGGACACCTGGAAGGTATTAGTAAGACTATTGGCGACAGCGTTCGACAGCCCGATGGATAGGAAGCTGGCAATCTAGCAGTTTGTGCCGTGAAGCTGGGGCTGGACGGACATTCGCTAGTGTTGGCGGTGAAGCTGACAAATCTACTACCTCATGCACTCCTCACATTGGATGAAGAGTCGAAGTGGCAGTTATTGACGTCCCACTTTATCGAAAGTATCCCAGACCACATTTTTCAGCAACTACAACTGGTTAACACCTCACAACTCATGGACATCGGTGAGCTAGCGAAGGTGACCAGACAGCTGTTGAGCACACACTACATTACTATTGTGTTACCTCTTCATATTCTTTCCAACCTAGATGAAGGTGTGAAGCACTTTCGGTGTTTATTTCAAGATTACTGTATTTATTTTAGTTACATCTTTAAGGCACGCTTGTGAAACAAGCTTACCACAGTACACACAGTGAATCTTGAATCATAGTCTTGTTGTTTTATTAATTACTTGGAAGGAAGAGAGGTGCTTTAAGACCTACTAAAAACGGTGTACCTAAAGGTGTTGTACTTTCTGCATTTCACTTAACAGCCTCTTTTCTAGGCGATACACCTATTAGATTTTTGTATAGTGTGAGTAGAGATACTACTTTACTATCTAATGTTGAACAACTGCGGTTATCAAACATTCTTGAACTAAAGCTGCTTAAATGTCAAATTGTTGAACATATAGTTCCAGGTGTAAGCAAGATTTCTATGGATTGCTTTAGACTCAAAAATCGATGGCACTGTTGGACAAAATAAATCAAATATTACCTATCCCAGGATTAACTTTCCTTTTGAGTTTTGTTTGTAGTTTCAATAAATCTTTCTTCCAACCTACTACATATGAAGGCTGAAACTCTCTAGTATAACTCAGCCTTTTTTGTAATTTATAAATTCTTATAAATTATTCTGGTTATTGTTCTTTTCTATTTCTCTTCATTATTACCTGGACTTGTAGAAAAGCACTTAGGAATTTGGAGATGTGCTTCTGACTCAACTGACCGATATACATTTGTTGACAGCCATTCATACTTGTGCATGCATTTGGATAAAATTTTCCTCAAAATGATAAAAAATACCGACTGCAATTTTTCAAAAGAATGTTTACTGAACAAAGAATATTCCTTTCGATAACCTTCTATTCATCAGATTCTACAGTTATATGCATCCATAATAGTGAATGAATTAGTGTTAGTAACAACGTTAATGTTGTTTAAATAACATCAAATCAATAATCATAATAATATTGTGCGTCGGTGGCATAGCGGTTAGGACGCTCACCGACCATGTACATGGTCCTGGGTTCCATTCCCGGCCGACGCACTCGCTAAGCCAGAAATAATGCTGGTGAAGAGGAAAGGTTGGGTAAGAGGCTGGCAATCCCATCCTGTAAAAGTAAACACCACTGCCCCAGAAACGTCAAGCCACTAGCGTGAAACCCTATGTTCCACTGGGGAATGTGAAGGAAAGAGAAAATAATAATGATATTAATGGATTACAGTACGACAGCGTCAACCTAACAATAAACTGAGTACCAGAAAAATTGGGAAAGATAATAATACAAATTTATGAATTTATAGTCTCCACTGAAGGCTGGTCAGATCAGTCTGTCTGTCTGTTTTCGACATAGAACTTTGCACAAATGTGCGGAAGTTCAAGTCGCCACATTCCGTGTAGCACACAAAGCAAGAGAAGTACAAGAAAAGCATAATAGAAACAGTGAGCAAAGGTGTGAGACAAAGGAGTAATAAAGAAATACAAAACAGTTTCATTGAAGATCATAAGTCACAGGGAGTGGATGCATCTGCGCCACTGAGAACGGTTTTGAGCCATGTCACCAATTGTTTCCAACCATAGATTTTTACCGTCCCGAAGACCCCAGCCTGGAAGTCTACACCTTCCTACGTGGCTTAGACCAACTGTTGTGGATTTCATTGACTGGTGCCAAGTTTTTGTTTGACCGCCGCTAGCTTTTTTCCAGCCTGACCCTATATCCGCTAACATTGCTCGTCGGGGGAGGCGATGGCTTGGCATACGTAACACATGTCCTAACCATCTCAGTCTTTGTAGCTTCACGACTTCGTCGATTGATTTCCCCTGCTTACCTAGAACTCTACGCCTAACCTCCATGTTGCTCACCTTATTATGCCACTTTACACGGGAAATAGAGCGCAGGCACCTATGATCAAAGACAGCTAGTCTTTTCATGTCTTCCACTCTCAGTGGCCAGGTCTCACAACCATAAAGGAGGACGGAGCGGACTGATGAGCAGTACAACCGCCCTTTGGTCGATAGTCGAACATCTCGTCTACGCCAGAGTCGGCGTAAACTAACAAATGCGAAACGAGCCCCTTGTATTCGTGCTGAGATTTCGTCAGAGATCAGCCCGTTGGGGCTGATGGTACTTCCCAAATAAGTGAAGCGGTTAACGTTCTCTACCACTTCACTTCCTATTTTTAAACTAGGCGTCGATGTAGTCCAGTCCTGTAACATCATCTTGCATTTGGCGGGAGCGAATCGCATGCCAAACATTCGTAGATTGCGGCTCAAGGTGTTCAGATCAGTAGTAGTGGCTGGCTGGACTTGCTTCTTCTGCACACAAAACACTAGTTGTTTAAGGTGTAATAAAAACCATCAGCAGTTCGATATTAGACCACCTGGTCCAAACCGGCAGGCCACAAAGCCAGCCAGCATTGAAGAGTCCTTCTCCACCATCTACCGGGTACCAAATAAATCACCGAAAGCATCCAGGTATCTCATACTCCAAACAGTAGAGACTATGGTGATTCACCTTAAACAACCGGCGCTCTGTATGCAGAAAAAGCCAGTCCAGCCACCCACTACTACTGCCCTGGCCTTTAGTGAAGACTAAAAATTCATCGATTTGTATTATTATATTTCCCAATTTTTCTGATATACAGTGTATGGTGGTTATGTTGGTGCTATTGAACTTTAATCCATTGATATTACTATTATTGATTCGATGTTATTTGAACATTATTAGTGTTGTTCATAACACTAATTCATTCACTATAATGTATATATAACTGTAGAACTTGATGAAGAAGAGGTTATCGAAAAGAATATTCTTTGTTCAGTAACCATTCTTTCGAAAAAATTGTTTTGTTGGATAGTAAACATTTTCTGTTCTCACAACTTTGTTATTGTGTCTCTTCAGGATAAACAGGAGAAAGTTTCATTGAAATTTATACTTCCATAGCTAAATACAAAACTTCATCCCTACCTTATTTAACAGGCATCTTGTTTCATAAAAGAAATATTGGAATTAAACTAAATTCACCAACTTTTTATTAAGAAGATAAACCCGCAAATTCTAAATTTTTTTCGATTATTCATGTATCATTTTCTGCATCAGTTATGTCATTATAGCATCAATCAGTTCCTATGGTTATTTCATTTTGAAGTCATTTCTGTAGGCAGTAAATTTGTTGCAATACTAAAACGCCAAAAATTCCATTCTCTATCAAAAATGTTGTTTGGAGCAAAGTGATCGTTATTTTATTGCAACTATTATTAATCAGCTTTTTAAATGACAGTTAAGTCGATTAGAATTAGATTAAGCAAATTGTATAAATACCCTATGGGGTTTTCTACCATAATCTAACAGACTTGTCACTAATAACAGATTATATTCTAAATATAATAGAAAATTGCAAATTGCTATAAAAGAAAAAATGGGAATTGTACATTCTTCATAGTAAATTCCAGTTTATCCATCGGTTGATTTGATTTCTCTAACTTAAAATGAAGATTTGTCTGATTATTCATACGAACTGTGATCAAAATTTGACCGGATAGTTGATAAATAATTGAGCGCTGAGTGAGAAGTAGACATTTATAAAGTTATATTTGTAAAATCTCAGCGAAATTGAAATGATTAATTCCAACGTTTCGTTCGGCAATCTGGTCCGAACTTCTTCAGGGAAATTAATCGAAATTAACAGAACAAAGTTTATATATAAAGGGACACATCTTGTTTTTAAAATTCTTGTCCAATCATGAATCTTGCAACAGGTATCAACATGTATCATAAATAAATAAATAGAATTGTATGTTTATATAAAAGTACATCTCTTATTTTTAAATACGAATCAAGAAACAGCTATCAATAGGTATACTAAACAAAACAAAAAATTTTCAGCTGTCCAGTACTCCCAGGTTTTCCAGTGGTTCTCTAACTCACCTTGTAACCAGAAGGTCCTGGTTTCGAATCCCGGTGGGTGCGTACTGTTGAAGAATCCCGAAGTATGACGAAACAGCTGTCCAGTACTCCCATGTTTTCCAGTGGTTCTCTAACTGATGTCAGCTCATGATTAAATCCTCTATGCAATCAAAACAAAAATTGTATGAACGAACTATGATCAAAAACTTTTTTGACCTCAGACTTTCAAAATTTGTCTACTTTTGTTAAAATATATGTGTATATGCAGTATGTGCAGGATACAATGGTGTGTGTGTGTATGTGTGTGTGTGTGGAACAGTCATAAAACATTTGCTATTCTCATATGAGCTGTGATCAAGATTTGACCGGATAGTTACAAAATAATTGAGATTTTTATAAATATAATTTAATTTTTATAGATTTGTTATTCTCTCTATTAGAAGACGTAGACAATCGGGAATTTGACCAAGTGTGACTACTTGTTCATACATATCAAATTTTATTTTATTTATTTAAAAAAATTTGCCATGCATCAGCTAACATCACACCTTCACGTCTGTTTAAACTGTTGGGATTCACCCATATATGTAGGGCTTCTGCAGTCAGTCTTTCTTGATATGAACCAAAACTTTTCTGTACAACCTTAGTCTTATCAAAGTCGATTTTGTGTCCCGTTTCTATTGAATGTAGTGCAATCGCTGAGTTGTTTTCTAGCTTCTTCAAGTCTGCAGAGCTCTTTGGAACCACCTTTAGACATTGTTTATGCTCTTTCATTGTTATATTTACCTGTCTAGAAGTTTCTCCTACATATACTGCGTTACAATCCCCACAATTGATCTGGTATACGCAATTCTGCTGGTTTTCTTGTTCTATTTTATCCTTAACCTTCACCAGTAATGAGCGTAAGGTGTTAGATGCACGAAAGTACACTCTTATGTTATGTTCGTTAAGGATTCGCTTTATTTCATCGGATGTTTCTTTGCGGTAAGGAACCACCGCTGTACTAACCCAATTCTTAGCAGCAGGTTTTGATTCATCCTTATCTTCACATTTTAAGTATCTTTTTATGAAGGCTTTAGGATAATTATTTGACTCAAGAGTGGATTGAACTAATTTTAGTTCCTTGTTAAAAGGAAATGCCACCACTGAGACCTGAACAGTAATAAATCAACACTCATCGGAGTACGTGTCAAACACTTAGTCTTTATTTTCTTCACAAATCTTGGATTATGCTTGGAAATAGCCACTTCAAGTGTATTCCATTGTCTTAAATAAAGCAGGTGACTTTTTCACTTTCCTACAGACTTGTACACTAACGTGCATTATTATATTTAAGTGTTGGTTTGTAGGGATTTGGTTGGTTATAGAACTTCATCATGAGCTGACATTGGTTAGAGAACCATTGGACAACCTGGGAGTACTGGACAGCTGTTTCCTTCTAGTTTGGGACTCTTCATCAGTACACACCCACCGGGGTTCGAACCCGGTATTGTCTACTTTAGTTCCTAGGAGAACATAGGGCTTCAGCCACACGTCTCCATTGCGTTCGGTTCTCTATCAACCTTTTCACCTGGATCCATGTCTGTCCACCTGCTTTCATCTCCTCTTCACATGACCTCCTCCTCCATGTCACCCTCGTACTGACGACTAACTCCCCGCTTCCCGTTCGGGTTCCACTTGAGTGATAGCTTGATGTATGATGTCACTCACTTGATGGTTTGTTTTCTCAGAGTATGGCCAATTCACCTACCTCCATTTCTTCCTGCATATTTGTTGCACGGTTGGATCCTTCTGGGTTGGTTTGTTCATGGCCAGAGATCCCCGTTGCTGATCTTTTCTGACCAACCATCTGATCTCGAGTAGTATTGAGTGAAGACAGCTGTTGATAAAGGTCTGTAGATCTGTATGCAAAAACGTGTATATCGAAACTTAATTATACTTATTTGTGGATTCGCACCTTAGAGTCTTATAAATGAAGATATTATACCGATGATATTTACCAAAACCCGACTTATAATAGATTTTAGTTTTCAGCTTGTAAACTCCATATCTTTTCTTCATTCGTATTTAAATTATCTTGGTAACCTTTAGACACAATAGTATAATATTTATTATTAGTGAATTGTGGTATTATTGGAATTCTTCAAATTGTCCACCTTTTTTGTTTTTCGCCACTTTTCTATTATTATTCTCATCACCCCACGTATCTTTCTTGGTGGTCCATATCTCTCCTGTTCTTATGTTGTACAGTTAATGTTTTTTCCATGTAGGTCAGTTTCTGCCTCCTTTTTTTGTCCTGTACTGAATTTAAAAAAAAGTACAACTGTTATAGCTCAGACTGTTAATGTGACTTACCAGAATAGGAAATGCCACTTTGTTGTAATGAAGAGTAAGTGTGTATATGTTTGTAAATGTATGTATATTTTTATATGTGAGTGTATGAATGTCTCAATCCATCCTCTGAATCTCAACGCCATTAACTGCCCCTAGTGAATGAATGATTAGTGAATCAGGAGTTGGCTGTCATTCTATATATATATATATATATATATATTGGTAAATGTTTATGAAGTGTGTTATGATGAATAGAGCAGAACACCAGACACTTCTAATAAACAATGTGTCATTCAGAATGTAATGATGAATGATGAGCATATGTCTACACTTACTAATGTTGTTATTAGACTCGGATATGAAAATTTTATTTATTACTAATGCTTTTTCTAAAATTGATTATCTGATGAGCATGTATTATGGTGATGACGAAAAAATATTCTAGAAAAGACTTTGACTACTTATAAGTAGTATAAAGTTGTTACTTTTTTCAAAGTTGATAACGGATTGATATCAGTTAGAGAACCAGGGTGTACTGGGCAACCAGCTGTTTCATCCTAGTTTGAGAATCATCGCCAGTACGCACCCCACCACAGGGGTTCGAACCCAGGACCTTCCGGTTACAAGGCTAGCAAGCTCGTATACCATTCAGCCAATGGGACCCGATTCAATGGCTCATGAATTCTAATTTTTACTAATTCATGATTTATCTCGACCCCAACCATTGTCGTCGGTGGGACATCCATCCTCACACGTGACATCCGAATGGACCTCACTGGTCACGACCCTTACAAACCAAACTATAGAAAATTAATCTGTTGCTCACTAGTGACTTGCTACAGTATGGAGTTTCCTGGAGTTCCAGTAAGAAGTCATGACGTGTGAGGTCCAACCAGTCAAGTGTAAGGACCGATGTCCCACCGATGATATTGGTTGGTGGTCGCGCTAAATCACCAATTGGTGTAAGTTAGAATTCATGGGCCGGCAACTGAATTGGGTCCCAGTGACTGAATGGTATACGAGCTTGCCTTGTAGCCGGAAGGTCCTGGGTTTGAATCCCAGTGTGTGCGTACTGCCGGTGATTCCCAAATTAGGATGACACTGCCGCTGTCCAGTACTCCCTGGCTAGTTTTCAATGGTTCTCTAACTGATATCAATCCATGATCAACTCGTAAAAACATAACTAACCCTTACAAACCAAACTATAGAAAAACTGTTATTTGTCTAAGTCAGTTTTGTGCAACACATTTTCGAACAATCTGATCACACACGGACTTGTCATAGGCAGTACATTTTCTCTGGTATTTGGCCTAGTGATCTTTACAAATTCACATAAGTCAGTTTTGTTTCTCCCTATTGATTGAATGTTACGCTTGAGTCTCAGTGATATAATTATCATTCACTGGGGCCTTACAAATACATCGAAGTGATGTGTCCCAAAAAGGATGAAATCCTCATCCTGAGTTCTGCTGCCTATCACCATCCACTAATATTGGAATCAAAGTACTGTAAAGAAGAAAAGATCGATAAGGTTCGAAGGAATGTTTGTTTGGACAAGTGCATCGTAGGTACATAAATTTTGCTATACCTTATCCTCAATGCTTTATTTACACATCACTTACAAATTGGTTGAATATCATCACATTCGATAGCTTGTTGGATTCTTCACAGTGTTTGTAACATTCTTCTCACAGTTTTCTTCTTCCGTTGCCTTCTTACTAGTGTTGTTACTTTTCTGAACTGGTTTGCTGATATGCTACTTATATCTGGTTAAAAGTAGCACTTACCACAGTATAAGGTTGTATTGATTAATGTGTATATGTTCTTAGTACATCATCAATTACGTCAACAAACAGTGTTTAATTATACTTCAATGTCATTTTCTTTTTCCTCTATCAGATGGTTTCATCATGATCTGCCGCGATCACATGCTGAAAAATTACTGAAAACAACTCCAACTGGTAGTTTTCTTGTAAGAAGAAGTGAAACAAGCAAAACAGAACTTTCATTATCGATAAAGTAAGTATAATGTACCACATATATCTCGAGATTTTGTCTGCAGTTTACTCATAAAACTAGACCCTTTTATTTAGCTTCCTAAAATCCATTCACAAGGAACAAAGAGTATTTTTAGTCTTTCAAAATACCTTGAGTTATAAAATTAAACCAGCGCTATATTATTATGATTTCAACTCATATCTATCACTTCGTTTTGTTTATTTTCAGTTGTATAGGTAGTAAGCGCTAGGGCATTGCATGCATTTATAACACCATGTATTATATTGTTATTATATCATTATTATTATTATTCTCTTGGGTTCCGAGTGGAACATAGTGATGGCTTCAACAACACACCTCCACTTGGTTCTTTAGCTGGGCCCACGATTCCCCATAATCTCTCATTTCCTCCACGCCGCAAGAAATCTTGTAAAATGTCTCGCGAGCAGAGCAAGGAAGATATGTACGGAGGACCTCTTACAAAAGGAATTTGAATATATTCACGATTCCTTGACGGAGATGGGTTATCCGAGTAGTTTCATAAAGAAACATATGAAACCATCAGAGAAGAAACCTGTGACTCTAACTGCACATAAGAAATCTCTATTTATTAAGTTACAATTTAGTGGGGACTTATCTAGTGAGATTCTATTCCAAAGACTTTCAAGGAGTTTACGTAGAACATTTTACGCAGCACACCTATGTTTGTCATTCTCTAGCCGACGAATGATTGGGACGCAAACGAAGGATAAGCTTGATAGTTTTGACACATCTATGTGTATTTATCAATTCAACTGCACATGCGGTGACAGTTATATTGGGCGTACTACTAGACAGCTTAGCCAACGTGTTAGTGAACATCTCCCATCGTGGTTTGGCAAAGGACAGACAAAAATAATCCGTAGCTCAATTCTGTCACATCTAATTGGTAGTAGTCATGTAGTCGATAAAACGAAAGCCTTCAAAGTAATTCATCGTATCCCACCGAATCTTTCTAATAGACTTCGTATTCGTCTACTGCACACAGCTGAGGCGATAGGCATTCGAACAACTATTAAACCTAAACTATGCATTCAAAGGAAGTTCGTGCAGCCATTATCCCTCCCGTGGCCTAATAAGACATAACCAACTAAAGACTTCTACACCACCCTTTATTTATATTTCCAACCCCTTTCTTATCATCCCTTAATCTTATATTCATTATAAACGTGTTTCATTTCCTTCCCCTACAATCTAACATTACGTAATCGGTTCATTTGTTTTTACTAGCCTTTATCGACTACTTCCACCTGAACAATTGTTTGTTTAATCATACTGTTTTTCATTATTCGTGTTATCACAGATTGCCTCATTTTTTCATCCTTATTATTGATAAGACCATGATTATTATTATTATTACTATTATTAATATTATCATTACCACTATTATGACTAATTGCACAATTTATATTCACCATCGTATTATCCTATAGACAAAACACCATGATTGGTTTATATTTGAATTTTTATTTGTAAACTTATATGTATTAGAGTTAAGCCTGATGATATCTAATTGAAAACAATATTGTTCGCTTAAATGTGTTGTTCTAAATTTTACTATGGGAATATTTAATATATTTAACTAAATGTGTATAATATCCTTCAGATACTTAGTGTTTAAGATGTATGTACCAAGCCCCGAAACTTAGTAGATACCTTTTGCCTTCAATTATGACTGAACTGAAAAGACAACCATGAAGTTCCTTAGAGAAGTGAGTATATGACTAAATTCCTTTTGTAAGAAAAAGATAATCTGGTGTAGCGATCGCTCTTCAGTGGTCACTGTTCATGAATGCTGATAAATATGAAAGTTATCTATAGTTTTAAGTGTACTGATATCCTTTCAATTTACTAGTTAGTTGTTGCGTCACGTAAAAATATGTAATCACTTTCTATCACTTTCATTTATTTATCATTAGACGTGAAAATGATGTCCTACACATGAAAATCTCTCAAGACCCTGAAACTGGAGCTTATGTTCTTGGTGAATATAGTCAACCGTATCCAAGTGTTTCAGCTATGATATATCGTTATTCACGAAGTTTACTCCCGGTACGTGGTACCACTCCGGTGTTGTTGCGCTTCCCAGTTAGTCGTATTGCATTTTCACATTAAAAATAAAACCCAGTCAAATATATATATATATATATATATATATATATATATATATATATCATCTCTGTATACGACAATCTGTATCCATCCTTTATACTTATTTATTTATTTATATAATATTTGTTTATATTCTATTTTCAAACAGACATCAGTTAAGCGCGGTTGTCGGTGTTGTTTGTTGTAATTTGTTTATTGTTGTGGTTGTTGTCCGAACCTTCATTTTTTGCAATATTTAAATTTAAATTTTTCGCATATTTTGTTGATTTTGTAATTTTACAATGTTGGCATGTTTTTGTTTTTTGTTTGTTTGAAGAACCGCCCACTCCCTTGGTTATGTTGTTGTTATGCTTTGCTCGAATTCTTAACTCCATTTATCCATCTCAGTATTTAATTGTGCATTTCGATACATTTCACTCTCTCTCTCTCTCTGTCTCCATGATGCCACTTCGCGCATAAATCTCAATGCTAGTAATGTTGTAAGTAAGCGTGAAGTTTCTTTAGGTCAAGTTTCATTACTGTTATTATTATCATTATTTAACAAGCATTTAACGTGTTCAATTCCACATATATATATATATATATATATATACACACACACCAGTAGTACTTAAAGGTGGTTATCTCTCCTCTTGTATTCATTTACTTTTATGTTGTTACCTTGCCGTCTTCATCTTCATTTTCCAATCTCAGTTTTCTCTCCTTTAACATCAGTGTTATCAAGTTATCACTCCTACTACTACTACTAATTATTATTTATAAAACATTTCTGTGAATCAATACTTAATCAATCATGTACTTTGTACACTAACTAATATTTACTTATTATTCTCCTTTTCTGACTACTCTATTCACAATAATGAGTAGTACATCTAAAGAGTCCATTCAATTTTGTTTGTTCTTTTTTCAAATTTATGCATAAATAATATTGACACGCACAAGTATTATAAATAAAACTGCTTAGAAATATAAAGGCATATGTATATCATCATCCTACAAAAACATTGAATATCTTATTACAATTGTTAATCCTTTAACTACTAACACACACACACACACACCTTCTAAAATATTCACTTGACCGACCGGTTAAACACATGAAGTTGATTTGATCTATCTGTCTCTATGAGTCAATCCTTTTGTTTGCTAACTTTTTACGTCAACTTCTTGCCTACTTTACCCCACAACTATGAAAGTCAATATTATGTCTCACACACACAGATGAGAGGAGATGGATGATGGATGACACATGGTCAATAATAGACATCATTATTCTTATTCTCTTGGCTATATTTTTCTTCAATGGTTTTTGCTTTCTTAATCTTTCTTGAACAACTATGTTTTTCATCATTATTCTTCTTCTTATTATTATTATTATTGTTAAACAAAGTCACTCATATTTGAATTGGTAACTCTATATTACTTTTTATTATTATTATTAATATCACGTCTTCTTTTAGGTGTTCATAAAAAAACTTGATTTTACAAGCTCTTTCTTGTTTAGTCCTTTAAAAGCTATTTATTATTATTATTTTACTGCTGTTCAGACTAAATTTTTAATAAAAAAACGACCTTTTACGGTAAAAATGAAATACAATTTTTACAATACTCTTTTTTCTTGGGTTTTTTATTCATAAGGCACTAATTGTTTTTTCGTTAACATTACAACTTGCATTATGATACACACTACTTCCCATGTTAGTTTGTTTATTAGATGTATCACACAGTGAGGGAAACAGTATTATTGTTTACTGGATGACACAGTTTCAAACAAAATTTATTACGGTTCATAATCATGCCATCAATTATAATCATACGACTTCGAAACTTGAGTTTTAATAGGAAGGAGAACTTCCAATGTTAGATTGAAACGTAAAAAGGAAAGAAGATGGAGAGTTGAACACTAGTGTTTACAAGGAAACCCACACATTCAAACAGATATTTGAACTTCAGATCATCCCATCCAATGTCAGTAAAAATAGGATTGGTGAAATGTTTAAGCAACAGAGCACAAAAACTAAGTAGTACTAAGGAAAATCTAAGACAAGAAGTGATACACATAAAAGAAGCCTTGAAACTTGATAATTTCCCGGATAAATTAATCAAGAAATATGTAAGTAAATTTAAAAATAAAATAAATAATGATGCTAGCGATAGTGGTAGTAATAATAATGATAACAATAATAATGATAATAATAATAATGGTAATAATAATATTAATGATGACACCAACAATAAGGAATCTAAATCATCAACAGTAATTCCATACAAGGAAGGAACCTCGGAAACCTTGCGTAGAATTCTTAACAAGGCAGGAATAAAAGTGGCTGGCATTCAAACCAACCACAAACTCAATTAGAAACGAACTTTGTCGGTTAAAGGATCAATCCTGTGGAGCCTTTAAAACAAAACATTTTAGTTTATCTAATACACTGCCTGCAATGATTGTCAGGTCAAATACATAGGTCAAACTAGTATAACAGGAGCAGTCAGACTAGCCGAACAGAAAAGCCTAGCAAAATCTAGATTGGTTGACGCGAATAAGATAAGAAATCTAGAGAATAGTTCAGCTATACTACTACTCACTACATGCAGTTACACACAACCATACAATAGGTTGGGATAGGATGACAGTTTTAAAATCTAATGTCACAGGGTATAGGGAGAGATTGATAACAGAAGCTTTGTTTATCGAATCAACCGCAAATACATGTAATAGAAATGACTCATCACCTATCCCTGATATCTGGAAAATTCTACTACTCCTACGACAAACAGGAGAAGACAAAGAAAACTATAATATTCAAGTATTGGTTTTTGTAGGGATTTTGTTTGATTGCATGGAGGATTTAATCATGAGCTGACATAAGTTAGAGAACCACTGGAAAACCTGGGAGTACTGGACAGCTGCTTCGTCCTAGTTTGGGACTCCTCAGCAGTGCGCACCCACCGGGATTCGAACCCAGGACCTTCTGGTTACAAGGCGAGCTCGTAGACCATTGAGCCACTGTAACCAGAAGGTCCTGGGTTCGAATCCCGGTGGGTGCGTACTGCTGAGGAGTCCCAAACTAGGACGAAACGGCTGTCCAGTACTCCCAGCTGGTTTTCCAGTGGTTTTCTAACTGATGTCAGCTCATGATTAAATCCTCCATATAATATTCAAGTTTCGAAGTCGTGTGATTATAATTGATGACATGATTATGAACAATAAATTTTGTTCGAAACTGTGTCATCCAGTAAATAATACTGTTTCATCACTGTGTGATACACCTAATAAACAAACTAACATGGAATTACTTACTACCACATTGCCCAAGTTTTATACATATATTGAAGTAAAATCTGCATTTGAAGGAACTAGGTTTCATGCGACATATGTTTTTAACACAGCCGTGATATGCAAAGACATGAACCACGCTTGCAAACTGTCTCATACCTGCAGTAATCTGCATCAAGAAATTAGTTTCACGATGGAACATGGACGCGTAGATCGTAATTTCATTTCCTGGATTTATCCATGAGAAAACGAGATGATGGTACAGTCGAGAAAGGAATATACCTCAAAGATACTTGGACCGGACAGTATTTCAACTATTCTAGTTTCTGACCAATGAAATACAAAGAAAGATTTGTCAAGACGCTGTTTGACAGGGAGAATAAACTTCGGAGTCAAGACAGATTGCACAAACAATTGGACTTCCTTGAGAAGCAACTATCTGAGGACAAGTTTTCAAATAAATTCATAAAACGTTTCTAAAAAGATTGCAGTTATGAAAAGAACTCTGTTACAATCGCGAAGGAGCCTACATTTATCCATCTCATCTTTAAAGGAGATGATGTATGAAAGTTTATAAACAAGAGAATAAAGGTTGTCGTAACCACAAAGTATTAGACAGCCAAATTTGTTCCTGTTTACAGCATAAACCGTCCACTTCATTAACTGAATGTGGACAGGTACCTATCTGAAATAACCGCTAATTGTGTTCATAAATTCATATATACATGCTGTAGCAAAAACATTAGAAGGAAAGAAAGTCCAGCATCTCTCTTCGTTTATGCTTCTGGTCCAAGAGTATTTTTGTTATAGAGTCAACAAACAAAACTTCAGGAATATCCTGCCAGATTAGTGATAGGTAACCACTTTCGTTTCCTACTATTTGTCATCACAATTCACAAACTGTTGTATCCATAAACTACGATCTTCATGCCAACCTTCTGGTAACAGAATAAAAAAAATTGTATTCAGTTGTTGGTTTGTAGGGATTTGATTGGTCTCAGGATTTCATCATGAGCTGACATTAGTTAGAGAACCATTGGTGAAATCCTGAAACCAATCAAATCGCTACAAACCAACACTTGAATACCAATGAGATGCTCACTGGCGACTGGCCCTATTCAGGTAGGTAGTTACCTGGGTTCCAGTGGGAAGTCGTGACCAGTAGGGTGAAGAAGGTTGGCTGTGAGGACAAATACTCGCCGAAGACATTGGCTAGCTGTCGCGCTATGTCGTGAATTGTCAGAAGTTAGAATTCAAGGACCATTGGATCGGGTCCCAGTGGCTTAATGGTATACGAGCTCGCCTTGTAACCGGAAGGTTCTGGGTTCTAATCCCGGTGGGTGCGTACTGATGAAGAGTCCCAAACTAGGACGAAACAGCTGTCCAGTACTCCCAGGTTTCCCAATGGTTCTCTAACCAATGTCAGGTCATGATGAAATCCTGAAAAAATTGTATGTTCTAATTTTTCTAAGACTGTATATTTTAGGCTGTTAGCAGTTGAAGAGTAGCCTAGAGATGAAATTTTCACATTTTGACGAAGATTTTCAAACGACTTAGGTATTAACATAGAAACAGCCAATCTGAAATAGTGGATACTATTTGTAGCTAACCTGTTCGTTTCCCACTTTAGTGTGAAGAGGTTTTAATTTTATTTTGGTTACAAGATTTCATCATGAGCTGACATCAGTAAGAGAACCATTGGAAAACCGACTGGGAGTACTGGACAGCTGCTTTGTCCTAGTTTCGAACTTTTCAACATTACGCGCCCACCGCCAGGGTTCGGACCTACGATCTTCTGATTACAAGGAGAGCTCGTAGATCATTAGGCCACTGGGACCAGATCCAATGGCCAGTACATGATATCTAACTTCTGTCAATTCACGACATAGCGCGACCACTAGCAAATGTCTTTGGCGAGTATTTGTCCTCACAGCCGACCTTCTGCACCCTACTCCTCACGACTTCCCACTAGAACCCTAGGTAACTACCTACCTGAATAGGGCCAGTCCCCTGTGATTATCTGGTTTCAAAATATGAAACATGTTTTTTTACACCTGCAATTAACTGTGGAAGACATCTGTGGCCACACTGATATTGATAGATGCATCTCGACATTATATCTGACAGATAAGGTATGCTATATCCCTTGTGATCAGTGTCCTAGGATGCATCAGGAAGATCCAAGTAATTCTTACCAATGAATGCTTTCCTTTGTAGCTGGTAAAAGGAGACATCAGATGAGAATACTGTAAATAACAAATCTACATTCTTCATATCTGGCTCACTATTATCACCAGTAAAACATCATCTGGATATGTTTTGAACTTTCATGACGTTATATACCACTGACAATAGTAATTAAATCACTCTCACATCAATCGGTAGGGCTTTTTAGCCAGACTGAAGTGATTTAAATACCGGATGGCTGTTTCTGCCGACTGGGGCCCAGCTCATCAACGGTGTACCTGTTTAGCTCAGTTCAGAGGACTGAATCAGCTCCAATCACCCGAATTCTGCCCAGCCAGCTACTTAGTAGCACTGGTAATATTCGTTAGTTAGTTTATAGGAATCTGAATTGTTTGATCACGTATTGATGTCAGCGATCCGTGATCAAATTTGAAACAAATCAAATCCCTACGGACTAACTCATGGGAATTAATTTGATGCTAGCTAGTGACTGATTAAAGGACGAAAGGATGAAATCCTGTAACCAATCAATCGAATCCCTACAAACCAGTACTTGAATATCAATGAGATGCTCACTGGCGACTGGCCCTATTCAGGTAAGTAGTTACCTGGGTTCTAGTAGGAAGTCGTGACCAATAGGATGCAGCAGTTCGGGTGTGAGGACAAATACTCGCCAAAGACATTGGCTAGTCGTCACCATATGTCATGAATTGGTAGAAGTTAGAATTCATATGCTGTTTATTGGATCAGGTCCCAGTGGCTTAAGGGTCTACGGGCTCACTAGCCTTGTGACCAGAAAGTTCTAGGTTCGAGTCCTGGTGGTGGGTGCGTACTGATGAAGGGCTAGTCCCAAACTAGGACAAAACAGCTGTCCAGTACTCCTAGGTGGTTTTCCACTGGTTCTCTAACCAATGTCAGTTCATGATAGAATCCTGGGAAAGGTGTGAGTTTTCATATCCCATAGTCATAAGCCAGTTGAGTTCAGCATGTAACTCTCTGAAGGTAATAGAAGTTCATATTGTTTCAGTTGCAATGATAACTAGTATTATATTTATTCAACATGAATACAGTGAATCTCTGTCATGTAAACATAAAGTGATTTGAGTGAGTACTGAAAACATTTCATCCACTTGAATTATATAGAATATATCTTTTGTATATAAGTGCAAACTAACAACAAAATACTTAATCATATCAATCATGTCAATCGTAGTCTGTCTGTCTATTCTTAGTCAATCTACTAGTGAATAGGGATAATTGACTCATTTATTATTTTTTTTTTGTTATTTATGATGCAAATAGGAGGAAATGATATCTGAATAGTTTTTTTTTTAACTAAAACAAGTGTGTTTTTATTTTTTCCTTCTACATATCAACTAAAGCCTAGATAAAACAGACTGATTTTATCCCAGCATTATGTATATATTCATTCAGAGGTAGATTTAACAATAGTTCCTATCAAACAATGAGACAATAACCTAGGAAATTAGTGAAAACTATAAACATTGCTAGATAGCTATTTCAAAAATATGTTCAAGTGTATAATAAAAACAAACGTTTTTCTGCAAACTAAGAACTAGTCATACAAAAATGCGTCTATCAGTCTATGAGATGTTGATGATGTTATAGTCATAATTATTTAGTTATTATTCTCTTGGGTTACGAGTGGAACGTAGTGATGGCTTCAACAACACATCTCCACTTTGTTCTGTTTTCTGTCGTCCTCTTCAGATGGGTCCATGGTTGCCCATAATCTCTCATCTCCTCCTTCCCACACGATCTCCTCCATGTCGCCCTCGCACCGGCAACCCATTCGTTGCTTCCCATTTGGATTCCAATCGAGCAATGGCGTGGCCTGCGATGCCGGTCGATGGCCTCCTCATCATATCCCCAAACCATCTCCATTTTCTCCTATATATTTTTTGAGCGACCGGTTCTTGGTTGGTTTGTTCCCACAGTTTCCTGTTACTAATCCTTTCTGGTCATTTGATCTTCATTATGGAGCCAGCCAGTGAAGGTGGCAGCTGTTGATCAGAGTCTGCAACCTATTAGAAATCCTTTTTTCATTACACGTAGTGCGAGTTTCTGACCCGTATAGAAGGACCGACATGACATTGGTGTTTTGAATATCCGAATCTTGTTGTTTATACTGACAGAGTGAAGAAAATTCCTGAACTAGTTTTAGGTTGATGAAGGCGAATCTTGCCTTTCTGATTCTGACTGGTGGTTGGCTTTGACATCTTGGTCCGTGCAGTGCGCCTGTGGTTGGTTGATACAGTGCTTCCTTGATAAATGAAAGGGGGTAACCTCTGTCAAATCTCTCTCTCGTTGACGGTGATTGGTACTGGTTGTTGTTGTTGTTGTTTCTGTTCGTTGGTTATCTTTATCACCTACGTCTTCTCCATGTTCACCTGTAGTCTTGTCTTCGCTGCCAGCTTCTGCAGTCAGTTTGTTAGTTTTTGCCTGTAAGTCTCCTAGTTTGTGTGTGTCATCTGCAAAATCCAGATCTTCTAGAGTCTTCTTATCGGTGGTCCGGCGTATTCCTGCCTCCTCCCTCCCCGTGCACAGTCTGACACACAATCCAGTCCACCACAAGTAAGAATATCATCTGTGATAATAGGTAGACACAGCCTTGTCTTACTCCTGTATTCACTTCGAACGCCTCGCTGAGTTTTCTCTTGTAGATCACCTGACATGTGGCATTGTCATATACAATAATCTAGTTGGTGCTAAATAATTAGCACTATATCAGGGATTCAAATTATTTCTATTTAACTGTAATGTTAAGCTCCGATTTGACATTAGTGTTCAAGATCCAGGTCTGCCTATGTCTATATGGCTCTGAGACCTTACGCTTCACAAAAAGCATTGTCTACAGGCTACTGCAGACTTTTATCCACATATGCCTTCACTGATTCTATACTGAAGATCAATCAGATGGCCGGCCAGATAGGATAAACAACAAGGAACTCTGGGAACAAAACAACCAAAAACCTGTCACTCAACAAATATACAGAAAGAAATGGACATAAATCAGATACACGCTGAAGGGATTATTCAGTGATATCACCTGCCAGGCTTTAGAGTACAAATAGAACGGGAAACGACGAGTTAGGGTGTATATCAGAGGTTGACACAGAAGAGATCTAGTAACGTGGGAATAAGAGCTAATGGATGATCGGGGAAATGGTTTAAAATGGACTGGGGAGAGACAGTGAGATGGTGATGTGATTCTGAAGCTATTTCTTTCACACGGAACTCAAGGGAATAGTAATAATAACAATATTATAAACAATAAAAAGGGAAAAACAACTAACGTTGACTTGTATGACAAACCAGTATATTCAAATATTGTATTTCTTTCAGTTATTCAGTCACCATTTTAGAATTCATGACTCTGCTTTCGCAAATTATAAATGCTGACGGTTATCTGCACAATACACCGGAGTATTTTTCTAAAACAACTGTTTTAAGCAGGTAGGTGATTCTGGTGAATGGTGACTGCCAGTGAGATCCAGGATGTACATTTTGTCCTATTTGGAACGCATCATCTAGATGTACTTGTAATCCCCAATGACATAGTTCAAAAGTGTTTCGTTTATCAAATGCAATGGGCTTAACATTGTCGGCCTCTTGAATCATGGGCTTTTATTCCACGTATTACCTTTGTCAAGCATCAAATCTTTTGTTTTTCTCATTTTTCATCTCTAACCACAAGTTTAACTCACCTGTACCTCAATGAAGGGGGTGTAAATTACTTCAGAAGTATTCTACTCTTATTTACGTTTTCAAAAGTGACTAGCGTCGTATACATACATTTAAACTGATTTTTCCATAAGTTCACTTTTCTTTCTTTTGAAAAATGGCACTATAGTAAATTTTCGAAATTTGATAAAATAAAATATGTAGTGTCTTAAGCTTAGCTTTGATCGAGTATCTTTAAGATCATGCTTTGGAGGAAGAAATCAGGACAACTAGTTTTTTCTCGATAAAACACTTCATCACCAATCTACTTCCTACAGAATCTGATAGGCAACACTTTTAAACTTTAAAACAAATCAGTAGTCTTCGATTGGATACTAGTAACTAGTGTGATGTGTTTAGTCCTTTCCTTGGTACAGACTGAATTTTCTGTCAGTCAGGTTTGCAATGTGGCCACCACTCTAGGTAGCTCCAACCATCTAATATCACCAAATCAATGTGCACCGTGATGACGAACTACGTAGAATGGTAGCCACAACCTGACTGACAGAATTCAGTCTGCACCAGAGAAAGGAATAGACACATCATACCAGTTACTGACTAGTGTCCAATCAAAGTATCCACTACAGTACTACAGGAGATCAATCGCCAGCCCGAATAGCTCAGCGGTAACATCTCTGGCTGCAGCACTGGTTGATGCGGGTTCGAATCTCAGAAGGGATATGAGTTCCTTCAGGGTTGCAGATACGCCTTTTTGACTAGTGAGTGCCAACTAGCACGAAACCTAAGTGCAGCCAAGGCTTTCGGATGATTGCCTCCAACCATCTAAATCAGTAGTTTGTTATTGTACGCCAATATACATATTCGTCTTTATACCTTCCTATTTATCATAATTTGTTACGATGAATGACTTATTTCTAAGCTATGTATTTATCACGATGTTCTCATGATTTAAACACCGTTTATGATCAGAAGATTACTCCAGTGACTAATCAGAATTGAAAAGGAGATACTAAAGTGTGCTGATCAAGAATAGCTTTGTTTGTGAACGGTAACCTCAGCACCATTCTCCCCTCTAATCTTAAGAAGATCATTTTGTCTACAAAATACATGTTGTAAACTTTAGGCTGTATTTTAAGGTAGTAGTGTGCTTTATATTTTACTTCAAAGGTTTAAAGTACTGGGAAGTAATCTTACTATCAAAACAAGTTACATTTCATGTGCTAAAACTGATTACTTAGGTGATTTAATGGAGTAATTCGCCATATTTTCAAATGACATATTCTTATTGTGTTTAAAGTACGATTTTCAAGGCTCAGTATAGCTTGCCTAATATCCTACTCTAACTTCTTATTTTCTGATTAACAAGTTTGTTGGAAGGGTTAACACACGTGGTCGCTCCATAGCCTGCTCTTAGCGATAACTGAACACAATTTATTAAAAGGAGCTTTTGTCGAAATAAGTTCTTGAGGACGATATAGTTCAGCTACTACGACAAGAAATTACATGGTCACTTCAAGAGAAATGTTAGGAACAATTTTTTTCAAAAAATACTTCAGACTTTCAATTCTGATTTCTTTTCGTTCAATGATTTTACATTTTACACGAAATTCTACATGATTCAAAAGAAATGAATGTAAATATTGTCAGTATGAAAGCACAAATGCCTCCTTTCTGAGGTCATGTCATCTCCACCATGCTTCTATCACCTCCTTCCACGAAACCCAGTGAAGTTCTAATATTTATTCATTGTGAATCTCAAAACTACTTCCCTTCTATAACTTGTTGCCGTAGCTCCCACCCTTTACAGCATCGTCGCCTTTTAATTTTTATTTTGTTTCATCTGTTCAGACAACCACATTAAACCGTCATTCAATCCATCACCGTTTATTGCATTCGATGGGACAATTCTCCAAGACTTGCTTCTTAAATTTTCAAGACCAAGAAATTTGATAACTTCTGTAGTTGTTAAAGCGTTAGGTAAATCCATTTTATTGGCAAAAATTAAGATTGGAACTGATTTGTTACAGATATCTGGATGTTTTAAAAGTTGTTGAAATTCATCTGCTACAATAATAAGTCTTAATTCATCTGAACTATCAATTACATAAATGATTGCTTCACATTCTTTGTAAAAATTTTCCCATAAATTTCTGTAGACACCGCTACCTGACATATCGAAACAAACAAGTATCATTTGGTTGACTTTGAGCTTTTCAACATTATATCCGATAGTTGGGACAACGATTGACTTTTGTGCATTAACTGGTTGTAATTTATTTAAGATGGTTGATTTTCCGCTATTATCTAGTCCAATCACTAAGACTTTAACTTCTTTCTTTAAAAATCCAAAAATCTTCCAAATGAAATCTAAGAATCCCATGTTTTGAAATTATTCTCCTCAACAGGTGTGGAACAGATTACATCTGAATCCTTTATATCACACTGGGCAAACGACAAATACTCAGGGTTGTCCTCGATGGCGATTAGTTTGATGGCAGCCTTCTGTAACAAATACAATAAATAAGGTTTAGAAATAGGATACAATCATCTAAGGACAATATATTTAGCTCAACAAATAGCTGACATAGGGTCAGGTTGGAAAAGAGCTAGCGGTGGTCAAACAAAAACATGGGAACAGTCAATGAAATCTACAACAGTTAGTTTAAGCCGCGTAGGAAGGTGTAGACTGCCGGGGTGGGGTCGTAGGGACGGTAAAAACCAATGGTTGGAAACCATTGGTGACATGGCTCAAAATCGTCCTCAATGGCGCAGATGCATCCACCCCTTGTGACTGATGATTTCCAATGAAACTATATTGTTCTTCGTTACAACTATTATTTTGTCTCACACCTCTGTTTACTGTCCCTATTATGTATTTCTTCTATTTTCTTCTCTTGCTTTGTGTGATACATGGAGTGTGGTGACTTGAACTGCCGTACATCGGTGCAAAGTTCTATGTTGAAAACAGACAGACAGACAAATAAAGTGGGTGTTTTTTAACTTGAGCTTTGAATTACGATTACCAGTCATAAAGTAAATACGGATGCTTCAGAAACCCTTGAGAACTTCACTGACTTATTCAAAACAAATCTGAATATATGTTATTATTTGTCAGAGTGATTCAGAATATAAGATGGGGAAAATTTACCTTATTTAGATCGACCAGCTGTATTATCTAAACATCACTGTTGCTTGCTATTTTACCATACTTACTTAAACAATCAAACAAGTGTGCGCAGTCATAAAGCAGGATAGAGTGAATTCCTGCATAAGCTATACAACCTTTGGTGGATATCCTAGTATCAACATCGGGTAGACAACACATGAGCCCTCTCTGTCTGCAGTAGGACATTTTGGGAATAGGGTAGTTATTAGCCAATGCAAGCATTTGGAAAAGCAAAGTGGTTTACACAATAATTCGCATCACTCACTATCTACAAACTAGAAACCAGACCAATTCTGTGCCATTATCTCATAGGCTGTACTCATTCCATGCATATAAACGTTTTTCCCAGGATTTTTAGGAGACCCTGTACATCTTCAGGGTCTTCACCTGTGAAAACTATAATATCTGAATACCTTAAATAAACGAGATATTGACTCGGTACTACATCAACTCTGAAGGTACGCAAGTTGACAAGAACTGCACCCATCAGTAGATCTGAATAAAAGCAGGGATACTAGACATCCCCTAGTCGAATGTTAATTCTCCATATGTTCTTAGATGAAAAGA
The DNA here is from genome assembly GCA_944472135.2 of Trichobilharzia regenti. Taxonomy (NCBI): domain Eukaryota; kingdom Metazoa; phylum Platyhelminthes; class Trematoda; order Strigeidida; family Schistosomatidae; genus Trichobilharzia; species Trichobilharzia regenti. The sequence continues at coordinate 35,651,945 of OX235263.1, forward strand.
TGAGTTTGAGTATAGTGCCTTGATCAGAATAACATAATTCGTAGAAATCTCCTTTAGAGACGAATATTGCCACAATACTTCTAAATCAAAGTGATTAGATGCTTCCTTCAAGTCAAGAGACTTAGAAAGTTTTGGCCGCCAGCAAGTTTGCATTTGTTAAAAAACCGGTCAAACTTAAGTTGCAATTGACACACCCTCTCCTGAAAACGGCCTGATTCTACAGGACTGCTTTTACTGATTTCACCCTAGTCCGTGTAACACAAAGGATACTGGATACCATGTTAGTCAAGTTTACTATCATGTGACTACCATGAAAAATTTTGTTTCTTTTCTTGTAGAGTGGAAACACCAGCAATCGGCATAACTTGTACTCTCATACACTACCTAGTACCTCAGTTATTGTAACAAATAATACATCATCACCACCATTAAAAGCCTTTGCATTCAGACAATATGATCTTTCTGTTCCACATAATTTATATTAAGAGAAGTTCTAGCAGTGTCCATTAAGACTGAAGCATAGGTATTTATCCTATTCAGCCTGAGGTTAGACGATAACCAACTGTAGGGACTCTATCAACACCGAGACATTCCAGCCATTTCTCCTAATACCTTATCTTTACGGTAAAACAATTTATTCACCATAGTTCTTAAGGATCTGCTTCCTAAAATATCTTGAACATTTGAAGGGGTGCCACTTACTGCTAACCAGTCTCAGCTCTTGACATCTTCTGTAACTTGTGGCGGTTACAGAGTTTCTGGCGACTTTTCGATGAGAAGCTTTTTCTCTTTGTGATGCTTGGAACTCACTGCCGTTATCAGTCTGTGTCGGTAAAAGAATACCTACAGTCTACTTCACATCATGGTAATTAAATGTTTTGTACTATTAATGAATTTATTATTCGTGAAGTAAATGCGTAGAATTAGTTTACGCGATGTAAAATTAACCCTTTAGTTGTTGGTAAATACATTTTTATTTAATGTTAGCGGTGTTTGTAAAGTCAATGAATATATGCTGCTCTTCCTAACTTTTAACATGAACAACAGTGATGGTCCATCATTTTCAGGAGAAAATGTATTCCAGGCAAGTATCCTAGCATTCAAGGAAACTGGAGGTTTCAAACGCCAATTTATTTGTTCAGTGTGTGTCTAGTGACAGCATATCTTTTTGTTTTTATTCATCGGGTCTTGCACATTCTAAGTGCACTGTGTAGAGTGCAATTTTGGCACTGACTTCGATTAGACTGGAGAAACACATTCAGCATTCTCAGCTCATACAACAACACACAATCATACAGTGTGGTAGGATATACCTACAGTTCTATAATTAGGTGGAGTGAGAAGTCGATAACTCAATGTTTGTTGATCAAAGTTTAAATAAACACTTGCAAGCAACAACAACGCCAAATATGTGGAAATATGAAAAACATTTTAACTATTAAAATCAAACGATAAGAAGTGACAGAAGTATATGAACAAAATCTGAAAGTTGTAAGACCACCTTGATATGGTTTTGACAATACTGTATCAATATGTTTTATCAAATAAAAGCATTCAATGGTGGAACTCTGGGAAGACTTTAAACAGTTTTCTGAAAGATTACTAAGCCGTTAGGAAAACTAGTTAGGTGACAAGACAGAAGTAAGAGGCTATGTTTAAGTGTTCAAAAGATATAACGTCCTTTCTCCAGTATTTAAGATGAAACATTTCAATAGGTCATGCACCCATCATATGCATGGTCCTAAAGGAAATGACCTGCTGTAAGACCAAATACTTATCCGGATGGTCTCATTTCCCAGCTGGTAAAACAGTCAAACGCACTACAAAAACTTTGGTTCAAAAGATGTTGAGCTTATATTAGTAGATGGGAAGTATTCTACCGATGTGGGGACACTTTCTGCAGTTTCCCAACGTTGTCGAAAATTGACATAAATCTGGCATTACATTTAACTTTTATATGTGAGAACACTACACACTTAATATCATAGTACTCTTTAAAGCTTTATGGTTAAGGCTAATTTGAAAATTTTGGAGTAATACGTATATGCATGAAACTTCAGACAATACTAAAAGTGTCTACAGTACGCCGGAAGTCAATACTGGCTGGGTTTTAACGAGACAAAGCGAGTGGCAACTGTGGTGAAAATAACTAATCCTGACTCCAGGTTTAATAGATACTTTTAACACTTGATAAATCAACATGTGGTGGGGTTAGTGTGTGTGACACGAAATTTAAGAGTACAACACATATTCTGATTTAGCAAACAGTAACCCAAATCAATGAATGACTTAAAGCGTTAAACCATAAACAGATTATGTTAACAGGGCTTTAAAGCAATTAGTCTGTACTCCAGGTAATAATTGTGATTAAAAGTCAGTTTTGAGTTATTATCACCGTCATGAGGAGACTTGAAAAAGAAGAATTTCGCGCTGATGGATACTTTCAATTGCCTCTCTAGTTTTACTACCTCAGTTTTATCTCATATTAACTGGGGAAATGGTCCACTATAGTATTTCAAGAAACAGTGATTGTTGATGAAGTGACAATACCAGTTTCATACAATGAGTTTATTTTAACAGAATACCTAACATTACAATAATTCTGAAGTAATGCTGGCTAATTCTGCACTAATACTTTTCTATAGGGAATATGTTCTCAAATGGTCCTAAAGAGACTTGTATTTGTGGGCCATATAGAACTCTTTACCTTTTTCTCACGATTTTCAGGAGTTAAGAGCCTGCTGAGTTTGTTTTTGAGTATAACTTTTAACGCATCAGCTAAATGTTTTCCAGCAATTATCACATAAGTTGTGTTGAGTGTTTTTTTAAGCACTACACACATTACCTCATTACATACTACTGGTGTATTTTAGTCACACGAAATATTCACTTACCATTGGACCTTCTTATCGACTCAGTTCAGAATTATTTGAACATTATTGCAAGCTTAGGTACATCTATATTGTTAATATTTTTCAACCCATTTGGACAGAAATGGGCAACGAATGGTTAAATAACGGTTAAAATTTGCAGATTTAAGGGAATTAGTGAAAATGGGGAGATAATTATTCTCTCATTTTCTTGCCATGGGCATGCCTTTTATTAAACCGCATTTTACCCTTTTAGTCCAACTGGGAGGTGTAGACAAATTTTCGACAGCTTACTAACTTAATTAATTAATTCACTGAATATATCCACATAGCTATTAAGTCAAATAATATACTACGTATTACAGAAGAGATGCGAAATAATTTTGGAATTTTGATAGAGAAAGAAAGACCAGGTTTGCAGTATAAAATGATATTCTACTTCACAGGTTCTAATCAGCTGCGAACTACCTGAAATTACAATGGTTACAAATGCATACAGAAAGAGAATGTGGTCAATCTCTCACTCCCTTGGTAACCATATCACTTTCATTACACTGATTAGTCATATACACCAGTGAGCTCTACTCACTAAGCAAGTTGTCAAATTGATGAACCTTGACCTTCTTGAGCTGCCATGTTGACACTGTTTATTAGATTTCTCTGTTTTCTGTCTTATCTCACACCCTTTTTTCTTTTTTCATAGTTTGATAGTATATAAATTGACGGTGACTTAGATTATAATACTTATATTCCAGATGCGTTCACCTTATAATGTCTTCTCTATTACCTTTCAAACAATGAAGTATGAAATGTTATTATTTATAACCATTGTAATTTCAGCTAGTTTGCAGCTGATGAGAACCTTTGAAATAGAATGATATCATTTTATACTGCAAATCTGGTCTCTCTTTCTCTATCAAAATTTATCAAGGGAACCAAATGTGTGAAATTTTGGAATTGATAGATTTTAATCCTGTTCTACAACCTACAGTTGTTCTGTAAACATGAACTTTCATTTATGAAGGAATTCAATAAAGCCCATTTCTGTTTAAAAAGAAATGGGTTTTACTCCCAAATCGACAAAAATGGGGAAAATCGTGTCTAAAATGGGGACAAAATGGGGACATTGCATTGAGGAAAAATGGGGACAAAATGGGGAAATAGTAAGATTTTCCCCATTTTCCCCATTCTCCCCATTTTGTCCCCATTTTCCCCATTTTGTCCCCATTTTGTAAAGTCCAGTTGTCCATCAGCTGAATTCCATCCATTTAGGAACCATCGTCTAAATTTGCTGTTTTATTGTGTAAATGAATACTAATATACAGACCACACTCATATCACTAAATCAATGCTCTATGTGCACTCCTCACCCCAAATTTTAGATATTTGAATCTGTGTATCAACCAGAACAGTTACTTATAGCGACCAGGATCAATATTCAATATACCAATGTCCAATATCCAATATCGTTATTACGAGCTAGTGTAAACCGATTTGATTTCTTTGTGCTCGCTTCTTGATTGTAAGGTATAGTTTCCTGATCTTTGGTAAACTCCTACATACTTCATCTCGTCAAGGTGGTGCTGGTATTGATTAAATTTCGTTTGTAGTTTGTAGTGTATTGGTTCTGTGAATGGAATTGATTCTTCCTCCCGTTAGTCGCCCTATTTGGCGGAAAAGAGAGATAATAATGATAACAAGAGTGGGCAGTAGGGAGAGGACGAGTTTAGGTGCATACCTATTATTAGTGTGTGAGTCATTTGGACATAATCTTTGTGTCACTGCGTGGTTGTTCACTCTCACTTAAAGCTCTACACGGAAGTTGCAGAAGCCGCATGTGCTGGCAAAGAGTTCCAGGGTCGAAAACTGCCTCCGAAAATAAGCAAAGAGCACTAGGCTCTCTGCTGTCTGGTCCTCTATCATTCGTGGGTTGCCATGAGGAAGCCCGTATGTATTTGTTGACAGAGAACCTTTTTAGGGTGATTTTGCGAATTTGTGATCTTGCAGGCAGTGTTTAAGTTCCTCAAAAGTCGACGATAGCTAAGTGTATAAAGATATGACTTCTTCAACTGCTCATCAAATGGCTTATTTTGGATACTCATCACACTTTTGTTGTTAGTCCTTGGTTTCCTTTCAAAATGTTTGAGTATATTCTAAGCAGCGGGTCAGAACAATGTTGTGCACTCCAAGGTGCGGTCATACAAGTGTTTTGTACGGTCTTAGAAAAAGCTCAGGGTTGAGCGCACCCAGCTGTCCATGCGGAGGGTGTGTAACCGTATGCGCCTTTGTTACATTACCCGCGTAACTCATGCTTATGTTCACTTTTCCCCTAAGAACTAGGCCTAAGTCACCCTATGACTGTGTGCAGAATATGGGAATAAACAGCATTTGCAGCCTGCAGTTGAGTAGTTGCACAATTTTGCATTTTTTCAGTTTTCAAGTCGTACCTCTGACCATTGTCCGGTCTTCCAAAATTTTTAGGTCTGCCTTCCGCTTATCTGGGCCCTTCGAACATTTTTATCGCTCTCCAAATTCTTACGTTGTCAACATGAGGGAGAGCCAGGTATTGTGTAGGGATGGTAGGTCATTGAAATATTAAGGGCTTTAGGATAGAACCATGTAATGCTCCCAAACTGAACTGTACCAGGATGATCGGAAACGATTGGCCTTAGTACAGGGTTCCCTTTCATCTACATAATCCTCCATCTATGATGAAATCGCCGCCAACATCCACCTGACTTATTTCTCTAAGGAGGTCACTCGGAAGTATTCCAAGTGCCCTCACCGCGTTGAGGAAGTAGACATGGACTGGAGCATTAGTGTAACAAAATCCAAAATCGGTGTACTGTTTTCGTCAGGTCGTCATCTTGTTTGATTCAGTCGGAACACCTTAGAGGACATAGCAGGAGAGTTCAAAAGCCAAGAAGAATTCATATTGCTGTTGAGTATTGGTTCTCACACCGAGTCATCAACTCTTGGAACCGACTTCCAGAAGAAGTATTGTCTGCAACCTCAGCTGATTCGTTCAAGAAGGGTTTGGACAACCACAGAAATTTACTAGAAAAGGATTACAGGCTCCAAGCCTTCTATCCTCAAGCAATAAATCTGAAATCTTGTAATGATGCTTATCAATAAAGCACTATTTTTGTGAAAGATATGCTGCGTATTTTTGTTTCTACTAATTTTAAGTCAGTGAAATTATATACTGGAATTGGTTTATTACGTTTATACCTTTGTGGTTTCTGGATTTTTTTTACTTGTAACAACTACACTACATATGTCTGGAAGGTTTACTCAAATACTCGGTCGTTATGGTTTGGGAAGTAAATTCAATCAGGCTCTGAAAATCAGTTTTATCCTGTGGAAGCTGTCTGCAGAGATTGCTCTCTGTTTTTATTTGGAGGGATATATGAATGGTACTTCAGACAAACCACATGAAGTCTCCACTGCTACGGTAATCTGGCAACCACCTCGACCAGGAGAAACACCTACGAGACATCGGCTGGTTTTCGCGGAGTTTCCTTTATGGACCACTATGGCTACATGTTTATTACCATTATTAAAAAAATTATTATTAGCAGCGTGTAGTCAGATCGTCACAACGTGATGACCAATCATTCTAAGCCGATCAGCCTACTCTGAACCCATGTTGTGCTTCGTGAGGTATGTTAGTCCTGTCTACTTGATCGTGCCTGTAAAACTGACATGCATTCTCATGTAAGTTTATATGTTTATATGAAAATATACATTAATGTTAGGTTTTGCCCGATGTGGTCATCAACTAGACATTCTAGTATTTTTATACCACTATCGGTCTGTAATTCGTGGTAGTTTGCCGACGCCCGCTCCCGAAGGCAGGAGGAGGAGGAATGGCTCCCTTCTCCTCCCACGACGGTTTCCCTGAATCCATAGTGTTGGAATAGGCCACGCAGAGGCCTTCCTGAGAGCTTCGGAGCACTATTTTAGATTAAAAAGCTGAATGCTGTCAGTAACTGTACTTTCCAGAGGGAAATTTACGCAACCTCCTGGTATCATTACGAGGTTTATTCGGAGTTCACCGATTCGGTTTTCTGTTGGTAAGTTAACGGTGCGGTTCGCATAGACTGTTATGGCATTACCTACGATGCCAATCAGCCGTCTGTCAAAGGCCAAAATAGTGAGGCAATGACCACTTGCACCTCGCAAGGTGCATGTCCCGTGGTTGGAAAGTATCCTTTCCAACATGAATCGGTACAGACTTTGGGGATTTTCCATGTCTGCAAAGGTTTTCCCGAAATGATCTCACGTCAGTTCAGGCTTATGCGTTGCACAGGGCATGCCTCATGGTTAGTTCATATCCTATTAAATATAGTAGTTTGCAGAAGTCCACAAGAAGAGGCATTTAAGGCATGCATATACTTCCTGTGATCGGAGCGGTACTTTGCGGGATGTCTTACAATTGTAAAACGCTCAAATCCCACACGAAATGAAATTAATGTAATAATAAAAGTAATAATAATAATTATTTTCTGTAACAAAAACCAGCCATTTTTACAGGCATGAACATATGTACACATATTAAAACTTATAGAATATATAATATAATTTGTTAATTTAGAAATAAGTTGAATACTGGTAAATGTGAGAGAAAAATTTAAAATGAAGTGTACAAATAGGAAAATAGGTATAGCGTTAAATCTAAACTGTGACTGAAAAAAATACATGTCAGTTTCACGCGGGAATCATAAATCATTGCGTTAGTTGAGGAGGGTAAGTAGCATTTTTGTACAGGTGCTGACGTTATACATAAGAGACGCAGAATAAACAATAATTATCAGCAAATGATTCATAAAGTGTTTCAAAGTCTATAAAAATTCAAATTCACCCGTGAGTACACCATATTTTTGACATTTCCAGTTGTTTATGTGACCGACTTTGAACTTGTCAGCAGATTATACAATATAGGTGGTCCCGTTATTTACCAGATGAGCTAGCAATATCACGAATAAATGGAGAATAGCAGCGCTGTATCAGTACCTTCGTTGAAGGCAGTACCTTTAAAAAGAGAAGAAGACAGAGGAAAACCGGCAGAGAGGTGCTTAAGTATATAAAAGGTGTTAATAATTCAAAATATATAACAGACATGGGTTTCATCATTATTTTTATTGTTATTTTTCAAGAAATATTATTTTTCCGATATTCTACAGTCTTTCCTGCGAACAATTAGTTTAAGTGAAAGACAGGTGATAATTTCACCTACTTACGCTCCTGTATACGCGAGCGCAATTCAAAGGCTTTGTTACTTTTTCGCGTGTTATTTCTCAATTCTTTTTTTAGTCCACAGGCGACTTTTTAATAGGTCTCTCGACGATAGTATTAAATATTTAGTTCTATTCTTACATAGAATATAAATTTTACGGTTAAAATTATCCGTTATAGATAGTGTCCATCTAAGTGCTACTGTTATAGCATCTTCGCATTTAGAGTATTTTTATAGGGTATCTTAATATCCTATCTCAATATTTTTATTCGTCTAAACTGTTAATTCCATACAGAACTAGACAGTTTAAATCCCCAACACTCTAAAACGGACCTTACAGACACATTGCTCATTCTCTTATAATTAAGAATTTTAACTTAGTACTAAATGCCAATGGTCCAAACTAAGCGTCTAACTCCACTGTCTGCTTCACATCCCAGTAAAAAAATCAAACCAAACAGAATAAGTAGCCCTGCAGGAAGTGAGAGCACTACATCTGTTGATTTAACAACTACATATACGTCTGCTGCGGTAGACACGTCAAGTCCGGACATTAAACTCCCCTCACTTGCTTGCGTAGTAAACAACATCATGGATGGTATACACAGTGATACTACATGTAATGATCTAGGCCTCGTAGACACCTGCAAAGCGTCTTGCGATAAGAATCACACAGCAAACATTCTTACTCCCATCACTAATCCAGTTTTTTGTTCTACACTTAGTTGTGAAGATAAATTCGAAGAACTATTTTCTATAATTAGGGGGCTTGAAGTTAAGATGTCAAAACTGGCACTGCCTAGTGAAACTGGCAGTAGTAGTACTTCACCTAGAAAGTTACCACAAACTGCAAACCTTATAAACTACGTTGCAACTGAAGTATATCAACGTGTAGTGCGCGAGAAGAACATAATTGTGTATAATATACCGGATAATGCACAGATCAACAAGGTCAAAAACACTCTTTTAAATGCATGCTCTATGAATAACGTCCCATGCAGCTGCCATCGACTAAAAAAGTCTCAGAAGAACAAATCTTGCCCACTTGTGTTGAAATTTGACTCGTCCTCCAATGCTGACATCTTTTACAGTAGGCAAACCCTACTAAAAAATACGCGTTACCACACGATCAAGTTAGCTCGTGACAAAACGCCGATCCAAAGAATGACTTATATGACCGATGCTAAAACTGTGAATCCCAAATCCTCTACAACACCCCTGAGCACCCACAATTCCGTAGAGGCAGAGCAAAAGGGTGTGAACCTTTCTGTACAAAGCACATCGTATTCGGAAACGAACTTCCGTGGAAATATAAGATCCAAAAATGGATCGATGTATAACCACAGACTAAGAAGGAAATCCACCGTGGATCTAGACTCCTCTGATAACGATCCCTGTACCCCGGTGACAAACTGCGGTACATCACACCCAGTATTCCCCAATCCAAGCAGCCTCAATTCCAGGAAGTTGAAAAGTGGGGCTACCAGTTCGTCCACAAAGACAGTGCATAATAAGAGACTATTGCCACACACTAATTCAGATACTCACAGTTTGATAACACACCTCTCTCCAGAACCAAATACTCACAAAGCCGAAAGGGTTATAAACCGTAAAACGCAGCCCGAACCTCGTAGCTACTTGTCCAAAAAAGTAAACCCTCCCACCACTTTAAACCGAAAGATTGATACACCTAACTATAGGACGTCGAATAGTGGTGAAGTAAATCGCAAAAATTCGAGTCAGTTTAGCTTGCTTGGTAGGCCACCTCCACCTATTTACATGCCCATACTCAACGGGACTGACCATCCAACGATCAGCAATTTCGCTGAAACGACATTACCATTTTTTATTCAGGTTCACAACATGACCTCAAACATACTACAAATGCTCACCACTCTCCACAGGTTTCGCCCCCCAATATAGATATGACAGCTCATACAGCAATGCCTAATTACTGCCTAGAGCTCACTTTACATGACTCAGACAATTCTCTTCTTCGTCAAAAACCCTCTATATCCTTTTCTTCTGATAGCCAATCTTCTTTACATCCGAACTTACTTGAACTCGGAAATACAACTGACCCTCTCTGGACTTCTAGCTTTCCTAGGGCATCTACAGACATAGATATTTCATTGTCGTCTGAGGACACTATGATTGAATCTCATCACCAGCTACTTCAAGACATGGCTAAAATCTTAAGATATGACTCGGTTAATCCTAACATAGTCCTTATTAATGCCAGGTCAGCTGTAAACAAAATGGCGTACGTCCAATCCCTACTACTGATTAGCCAACCTACAGCACTAATGATCACTGAAGCTTGGTGCACAAGTGAAATAAATGATGATTTCTTTCACTGCGAAGGTTACTCATTTTTCAGGAAGAACAGATCAGTTGGGAGGGGTGGAGGATGCATTATCTATGTTAAATCTGACTGCAGAGCTGTGCACTATGATGACCCCAACCTGGATATATGTGATACATTATGGGTGACACTCTACATAAATAAACAGCAAACCCTATTATTAGGTTGCATTTATCGCCCACCCAACCACGACAGTGAACTGCTAAGCCAGATAACTGCAGCCTTCCATTACACTTCGAAATTGAACTTTACTTATAAAGTGATTGGAGGTGATTTCAATATGCCAGAAGTTTCATGGGAGCCCATCAGTGCTCCTCCCCGCTACAGCAAATTCTTAGATGCAGTTGATTTATGTGGGTGGACACAAAGTATTCTAAGGCCCACCCGAAACCAAAATATACTGGACTTGGTTTTCTTGAAAGACATCGCCTTATCTACCATAGACATCAGCCGACCATTCCCTGGTAGTGACCACAACACAGTAATCTGCGCCCTTGATACCAAGCTTCACTCATCAAAACGCTCTACCCTGCGCAAGACATTCATGTGCTTCGGAAAAGCTAGGTGGGACGTATCTAACTCCTTCATTAGAAGCTTAGACTGGGATCTTTTCTTTTCTAATAGCAACCTAGACACTGTCCTACTAGCCTTTTACCAGAATGTATCTATTTGCTTTGATAATCTCGTTCCTAAATGTAAAGAAAACCCAAGAGAAAACATAAAGAATTTCATTCCTATAAAAGTAAAGGCTAAGCTGCGAAAGCTGTACCGACAGTACCACAGAGAAAACGACTTCTCATGCCTTCTAAATATACAGAACATTTATCTAGCTTTGAAAGAAAATAACGACAAAGCCCTACTCAGACAAGAACATGCAGCTCTTAAAGATAGCTCTAAATACACTGCAATCTGTAGGCTTTATCGCAAAAGGCTAAACTCCCGTAAAACGGATATACAATTCATTTTAGAAAATGGCGAAACCACTAGTGACTCTAAAATAATTTGTGAGCTTCTAAACTCCCATTTCTCACAGTCATATACCTATGATGATAATACGTTGCCACAACCTCTATTCCCTGTACGTTCACAAAAAACCTTAGAAATTATCAGCTTTTCTTTAGATAATATTAAGAAAGCAATCACTTCTCTTAAAAGTTCAAACAACCCAGGTCCTGATATGATTCCCTCAACTTTTTTAAAATACGGTGGTGAAGACATTCCTATTCTCCTTCTTAAATTGTTCTCTACCTCTCTATCAACTGGAACATATCCAGATGCATGGAAAACCACGCACATTACCCCTAGGTATAAGTCAGGCTCCCGTTCAAGTGTCATGAGTTACAGACCCATTAACCTAACTTCTGTTATTTCAAGGGTTCTGGAAAAGATCGTGAAAAGTGCCATTTTTGACTTCCTCTCTCAAGAGAAACTTATCACTCCTTATCAACACGGTTTCATGAAGTCACGTTCTTGTACGACATGCCACTTACAATTTTTCGACCACATCTCACAACTTAAAGATTCCAGTATGATCACAGTTATCGTATACTTAGATCTTAGTAAAGCCTTTGACACTGTAAGCCACCGACTGTTAATATCAAAAGTCCAGTCCTATGGGATACAGGGTTCATTGTTAAGCTGGCTCAGTTCGTTTCTAAGCAACCGGATGCAGATGGTCAGGTTAGGTTCCCACACATCCAACCCCGTTCGGATAACAAGTGGAGTTATACAAGGTAGTGTCCTAGGTCCACTGCTATTCCTGTTATATTTCAATGACATTTGCGACGTTATTAAACATGGCAGACCTTTCCTATTCGCCGATGACATCAAAATAGTGTATCACTCACTCAGAAATGAAGTGTCATGTGTATTTAGTAGGATTCAAGATGATATTGAGAGCGTCCAATTATGGTGTAACACATGGAAAATGAAGTTTAACGTTGAAAAATGTGGTGTGCTATGCTCCAAAAGCATTTCATCTGAACTTTCCATCTCCCTACACAACAAACATATTCCTCGTCTGCCGCTTACAACAGACTTGGGTCTGAAATACACTCCAGAATTTAGCCTGACTGAATACGTTAAATTACAAGTATCAAAGGTCAAAAGGCTCTTTGGATTTTTATTCCGAAACTTTAAGACCAGTGAATCCAAAATAATGCTGTACAAGTTGTGCGTAAGGCCCTTACTTGAATTTTGTCCCCCTATCATGGACAGTGTCTCCGTAAAAGACAGATGCAAATTAGAAAGTCTACAAAGGGCGTTTACTAAACGTCTAGTAGGTGATAATCTTTGCATCTCTTACTATGACAGATGTAATCTATTCGACTTGGAACCCTTATGGGTTAGACGACTGAAGTTCAACCTAAAAATTACATTTAGGATTGCCAAAGGGCTTATATATTTCCCCCACAATGACTTTACTTTCAGTTCACCTAAGAAATATAACCTGAGAAATAAATCTTCTTCTTTTAAAGTTCCCCGCTGTCATACAAAATACAGATCAAACTCTTTCACTGTGAGATACCGTTGCATTTGGAACCGTCTTCCAACTGAAATTAGAGACAGTCCTACCCCAAAAACTTTCTCATCTTTGCTGAACAAATATTTCATTAACAACGGGTTAGAAGGGGTATGTGACAAACTAAAAATTAGAGATCTAATACGGCACTCCTCTGATCCTCACTGTTAGCTCCTGAAATCTGTAAACCCTATGTGTGACAGTCACTTTCACTATGATTGCTTTCACAACCCTAGACACCTATTCTTAATCAGCCTTAAATTTTAAACTTTTTTTTAATTTCCTTCAAATATTTTTGCATATATCCCTGATAATATTGTATTATGAGTATTTCAGTATGCTAAGGTTCAATCTCAAATTCCAGATGCAAATCAACTGAAGACGACTGGTATTAAAATATCTCCAGAGCCTGCCTAGTGCTATACGTCTAGCTCTACGCAAATTAAGGCCAAAATGGTAGTTGTCTAAATATTCAAATAAACGGTGAATTTTCTTATCCTATTATTCTATAACTATAATCTTCTCTGTTCAACTTTTCTTGAACAACATATTATAACTTATCACTGGTTATTTGCTCAATGCTGCACGATTACTCCCTGATTTTCTAAACTACATTTGTTTATATCTAAAATGAATCTTATCTTACTATTCTATTACTATAATCCTGTATGTTCAAATTTTCTAGAACAACATATTATAACTTACCACTGCTTATTTGCTCAATGCTGCACGATTATTCCCTGATTTTCTAAACTACATTTGTTTATATCTAAAATGAATCTTATCTTACTATTCTATTACTATAATCCTGTATGTTCAAATTTTCTAGAACAACATATTATAACTTATCACTGCTTATTTGCTCAATGCTGCACGATTACTCCCTGATTTTCTAAACTACATTTGTTTATATCTAAAATGAATAACTTCACTGTTATTTGCTCAATGCTGCACGATTACCCTGATTTTCTAAACTACATTTGTTTATATCTAAAATGAATCTTATCTTACTATTCTATTACTATAATCCTGTATGTTCAAACTCAATGCTGCACGATTTTCCCTGATTTTCTAAACTACATTTGTTTATATCTAAAATGAATCTTATCTTACTATTCTATTACTATAATCCTGTATGTTCAAATTTTCTAGAACAACATATTATAACTTATCACTGCTTATTTGCTCAATGCTGCACGATTATCCCTGATTTTCTAAACTACATTTGTTTATATCTAAAATGAATCTTATCTTACTATTCTATTACTATAATCCTGTATGTTCAAATTTTCTAGAACAACATATTATAACTTATCACTGCTTATTTGCTCAATGCTGCACGATTACTCCCTGATTTTCTAAACTACATTTGTTTATATCTAAAATGAATCTTATCTTACTATTCTATTACTATAATCCTGTATGTTCAAATTTTCTAGAACAACATATTATAACTTATCACTGCTTATTTGCTCAATGCTGCACGATTATTCCCTGATTTTCTAAACTACATTTGTTTATATCTAAAATGAATCTTATCTTACTATTCTATTACTATAATCCTGTATGTTCAAATTTTCTAGAACAACATATTATAACTTATCACTGCTTATTTCCTCAATGCTGCACGATTGTTCCCTGATTTTCTAAACTACATTTGTTTATATCTAAAATGAAGTCTCAGATAGCCTTTCTTTCTTACATTTTTCGTCTTCAAAATGCTGTAAAAGATGAAACATACATGATGTTCTTCTGAAAGTAGTCATTCATACCATAAGTTTGAGTAAGTCGACGAATAAATAGCTGGACAAACAAAAAGTTTGTGGCATTTTGCAACAGAAATTTAAAAAAAATAAATAAATAATTTAAAAAAAATGAAGCATTCCGACAGGGCCTTGCACAAAAAAGGTGGGAGGGTGGTGACTGCTAGTCAGCGGATATGATGGTGGGGACATATGTGAACCACCCTTATCTGTGGGACAGCACTCTATTGCTAAGGCTCCTGAGTTCGGATGGCTTCTGCAAAATGAGAATAAACAAAAACTAAAAAAAAAAAAAAAAAAATAATGAAAAAAGAAATATTAGTTGAAAATTGCCTAGAGCCGAAGTTTAGACGCAAACTCCCGAATGAAAGTAAATGGTATGAGTCCGCTACTTCAGAAGGACACCGAACTGTATACTTCAGAAAAACATACATTACTAGGCCCTCGCTTTTCTTTTACATAGCTCACGCACTCTGACTTTTGTGTTTTACTCCTTTTAAACCTCGTAAGTAGGTGAAATTATCACCTGTCTTTCACTTTAAACTAATTGTTCGCAGAAGAGACTGTAAAATATCGGGAAAATAATATTTCGTGAAAAAAAAACAATAAAAAACGATAAACCCCATGCCTGTTATATATTTTGAATTATTAACACCTTTTAAATACTGAAGGTGCAGATCTGCACCTGTCTGCTGGTTTTCTTGTGTCTTCTTCTCTTTTCAAACATACTGCTTTCTCTACTTATTCGTGATATTGCTAGCTCATCTGGTGAATAACGGGATCATCGGTATTATAAAATCTGCTGACAAGTTCAAAGTGGGTCTCATAAACAACTGGAAATGTCACAAATATGATGTACTTAAGGGTAAATTTAAAGTTTAATAGACTTTAAAGCTCTTTCTGAATGATTTACTGATAGTTATTGTTTATTCTGCATCTCTTATGTAATACGTCAGCACCTGTACAGAAATGCCACTTACCTTCCTCAACTAACGCAACCATTTATGGTTCCCGCGTGAAATTGACATGTATTTTTTTTTCAATCACAGTTTAGATTTGACGCTATATCTATTTCCTTATTTGTACACTTCATTTTAAATGTTTCTCTCACATTTACCAGTATTCAACTTATTTCTAAATTAACAAATCATATTATATATTCTATAAGTTTTCATAAATGTACATATGTTCATGCCTGTAAAAATGGCTGGTTTCTGTTACAGAAATAAAAATTATTATTATTATTATTATTATTATTACGAGGTTTAAAAGCAGTTAAACACAAAAGTCAGAGTGCGTGAGCTATGTAAAAGAAAAGCGAGGGCCAAGTAATATATGTTTTTCTGAAGTATACAGTTCGGTGTCCTTCTGAAGTAGCGGACTCATACTATTTACTTTCATTCGGGAGTTTGCATTTAAACTTCGGCTCTAGGCAATTTTCAACTTCTATTTCTTTTTTTCATTATCGTTTTTATATTTTTACTTTTTTATTTATTCTCATTTTGCAGAAGCCATTCGAACTCAGGAGCCTTAGCAATAGAGTGCTGTCCCACAGATAAGGGTGGTTCTCATATGTCCCCACCATCATATCCGCTGACTAGCAGTCACCACCCTCCCACCTTTCCACCACCCTCCACACGGTGAGCAAGCTGTACTACACATTTAGATATTCATCTATGTGTTGATCATGCTCACAAATCCAAAGCGTCAACAAACCAGGATATCTAAGAAATAACGAAAATATGCTCGGAGTCACACTGAGAATCTCAGAGTCTTGATAATAATCTGCTCCTGCATGCTTCGCTAATCTTCTTTTTGTATAGATTAGTTCTCAATCATTCTGGTTTCTGATCGAAATAAATCAAAAAATTCACCTGTTGCTTGTTGTAGTGATTCATTTATGGTGGTGTGATACAGACAATGTGTTCCAAGGGTATACTATTCTCACATATTCCCACAGTTCAATCCTGCATTAGCAACAGAATACTGTGTATATTTGAACATTCTATTTCATGTCGTTTAATGTCGACCAGAATCACACGCTCGGTGATCGGTTAAATAATATAAAATTGTACATCTATAAATAGCGGTTTGGTAACTTGAAAAAATATCCTGGCTTTCGTGTCTCGCCTTCTGCTGTTAGATTTTACATGTTTAACCGGATACTAACTGCCGAGGTGAAACGCTTGCAGATGATGTTGCTGAAAGCCCTATCTTCGGTAAACTAACTTTTTACAAGCCATTTTTATACTTCGTGAATAGCCTACTGTATCTACCACCTTTAACTCAACCTTCAGCTGTTACGCGCATTTTCGACAAATTCAAACAATAATGGTCCCTGGGATTATATCATGTAAATAGCTTTAACCCATTATTACGCATTATTTCACTACCTTTTCTTGATGCCTGAAAACTAGCGTCCCTCAATTGCACAAAGTATACTATTATTATTCACTCTATCGACTCACAGCAATGTGGAATTTGAATCTTGCTTCAAATGAATCAACAAAGGGTGCTGATACGAGTTACATCGGTAGAAAATTCCTCTGGTTCATGTTTCGTTGTGAGAGGCGAACCTACATACGAAAATAAATCCAGTGTCGTTTTTGAGCTGAAAGATGATATTCTCGCGAGTGGTTTCTACTAGAGGCAAGAATCAAACATTAAAAATTAGCACTCTGATTACTAAGGTGAGGTAATGTCACCTCTCAGCAGTCAGTATGAGTTAGAACATTAATCTAGGTTAGAGAATCCCCATCTTTTATCACCAGACTTCTCGCTTTCAGCATAAAATCACTACCTGGATCTTATGTTCTAAGTAAGGTATGATGTAGGTCAGGTGTAATATTAGCAATACATCAGAGTTAAAACTTTTGAGGGAGTTATGGAGAGCTCATAGTACCCTAAAATCCTTCATAGCTTTTCACCCACAGTTATTTGAGGCATACAAATCATACTTTACTAACACTCTAATAAACTTAAGTTGATTAAACTCGTTCACCGAGTAGCTGTTCACATTGCTATCAGCAGCAAGTATGACAACAGACCATCGTATTCTCACTTTCAAAGAACAGTGGACCAAATCTTTTTGTAAGGCAAGTCGATTACAGCCACTATGTATGGTCTACCCTTGGCAAACATTAGTCAGGATGATCCAACTATCAACAGTGTCCCGCTCACGGGTAACAAGAAGATAATAGGTGCTAGATTATATCTGAGGTTATACGCCTGCAGTGTGGTTGTGTGAAATGTTTCAAAGGTTAAGTGGTCCCAGCGGGCTTACACAACCTGAGAAGATTTCCGAAAAAATTACACCCTTTACTGGTTCACTAATTCAGTGGTTCTCCTGAAAACGTTGATAACATTTCAGGCAATGATTTTGAACCAGGTCGGTTGACGAATTCAGCTTCACCAACTTCTTGAGCACCGGTGATTAAAATGGCTGACTGGCAAGATCACTGGGTTTATTTAAGAGGCCGGGGTCATCAGCACACGGTGGGTTTCGGTAAGAAAGACCAGCTTAGTCTTGTTGGTGGTTGTTCTGGAATAGGTTCTCCTCTTCAGCCCACTAAATATCGAGTTCGCGTGGCCATCTATTTTTCTAATGTATAGGCAAGTGGATTTACCATGTCCGCACTCTATCAAGTCAAATGAGACATTTCCGCCTGTGACTTGAATAACTACGGCCAGAGCACTCTAAGTGGCACAAAGGGTCGTTGAAAATCAGTTGATTAAAATTCCGCATATAAAAAAGCCATGGGGTCCGTCCAACGCAGAAGCCTGTGTTCACTCAGAGGTAAATTATAAATCAACTTGTCCCTAAAACTTCCCATCCTAGAAATTTTATCAACGACATAATCCAAGATAACTGAGCATTTGTAGGGGCTCTACAACATGGTATTCTACGACCGGTCGGGTGTAGTAAGTACTTGAGTTCGGGACGATGGGACGAATAACCAAGTAAGAACTGTTATGACTGTACCGAATGAAACCACGTCACAAATTTTTCATAACTGCACTAAATTGGATGAGAACCTCAGTCACTGTTTTCTGTATGCTCCTGCCTAATATACCTATCTGCCTGTGGTACCTCCCGATTTACTGAGCTATGCAAATATCAAAAGACAAAGGCTGGTGTGTGACTGTTTATCGTAATCACAACAACTATCAGGAAAACAGCACATAATTCTCATACCCTTTCTCTACAGCCATAAAGTCGGCCCCACAGCCATGAGAAATGAGTGACCGCATAATTAATCACAACGTACATGAAGAATGACGATACACTACTTTACGGGGGATCCTATAGGGAACCGTCTGTTCTCTACGGTCTGCAAGGCTTCATTTATCTCGCGTTTGTTTGACTAGGTATTCATTCGCTTCACTCACCTTCTGCTGTGCTTTCGGAAATAGACGTCCATAAACACCATTAGTCCTCTACAACATTGCATGTCGTCGGTCGGTAATCAGAGAAATTATTTGATAGAAAAGCCCGCTTCTCAACCACCATTTCTTTATGTGAATATATGTGTCGCTTATCTTTACTGACCCTAGTAAAACGCTCTCGCTTGAGCATGACTCAGAGGTGACATGTATATTTCAAAAAATCGCGAAAATGTATTTATTCCGCACAACTACTAAGTGCCTTGGAAATATCTACCGCATGGCCTAACTGATGAATTCCTTTGCTGAACACGCTGAGGTTAAAAGTTGCTTTGCTCAGACAATTAATATTGACGATAATTTTTTGATTCTAATAATTTAGAACTTGAGAAGTGTGAAGAAACTCCCAGCTTCAATCCGAATTAATACAGTGACACTTAGTTTTCAGAACATGTACCACGATGCAACAAATTGTGGCAGTTTTAATGCGAATGGAACCAAGTTGATTTTGAGCAAACCAATCAACTTCTAGGGGAATTATGACGAATTTTTGCTGCTGATACTGATCCGAGAGCAAAATATCAGGAAGAATCAACGTAACTGTACCAGATATATGACCTCTGTTAAGCTGTTTGTAAGTATATTTGGGTTATACTGAGAGAAGGCAATGTACTGGTGACCGAAATCTCAAACTTAACCTTGATTTAGGCGGTGATACTCCGGGAATCCGAATTCTTGGTCTTTTTGAACGACTTGGGGCCTGCCTCCAATTGGCTGCCACCAGATGTAGCACCTGTGAATGGCGTTTATTCCCCTCACCTGCCTAGCCCGAGCTTTAACAACACTAGGTTCTAACTCTTTAGCCTAGTCATGTTAGCCTGGTAGTCAGGCTGTTCTTAGCACCACTTTTGATATTGGAGGAGGAAAATGACACTTAATAACAATAATTTCTATTTCTGGAACGGAAACCAGCCATGTTTACTGGAATGAACATATGTACACTAATTAGAACTTATAGAATATGTAACATGCTTTGTTAATCTAGAAATAGATTGAACACTGGTTGATGTGATGTAAACATTTAAAAATAAAAGTACAAATAAGGAAATAGATAATTTTTGAAATCTGCTTTCGATCGAAGAAGTCACAAGATATAGCGTCAAATCTAAACTGTAATTGAAAAAACACGGTATGTCAATTTCACGAGGGAATTATAAATGGATACGTTAATAGCGCTTTTGTATAGGTGTTGACATGAAACATAAGAGATGCAGAATGAACAACAGTTATAAGTGAATGATTCATAAAGTGTTTGAAAGTCTATAAAATTTCATAGTCACTGGTAAGTACATTTCCAGTTGTGTATGAGACCAACTTTGAACTTGTTAGCAGGTTTCATGACAGAGGTGGTTCCGTTATTCACCAGGTGAGCTAGCAATGTTCTGAATAAGTAGAGGATAGCAGCACTGTATCAGTGTCTTCGTGCCTTGTGACTGCTGAGAGGCTTTTTCAATAAGACCATCAGGAAAATTTGCTGTGGCCAGAAGGTAACTCCATGGAACTCAAAACACCACTTCGCGCATATGATGACCAACTTTATTTCAACGCAAGGAGTATTAAAAAAGGGATGGTATTTCATCATCAATCAATGTCCAGCTCTTGCTGCGCTGGGCCTCACGCTGTCCCTCGAAGATTTTCAGAAACGCTCAGTATTAACTGACGCGAAAACCAAAACACTGTTTAGCGACTCAAGAATCCTTTATTCTAACGCCAACATATAACCAACAACACTGTTATTACAGAGGTCTAAGAACAAATGTTACAACAATAAATCACGATATTACTTTTGATAGTCTTTAATCTTTCTTCTGAACAGCGAACGATGAGACGATGACTGATGGATCGATGACCCGCAAAAAATATGGGGAAGGTGGGTTTGAGCAAACAACCATGAGTTGGTCGTTCAATCTTCACCTACACTGACAAATCATCCAAGTGTAAAAAAATGTAACAGGCTCATCCCACAGCAGCTTGAGCATTAGATTCATAATTAGTTACTGTCCATACAATGAAAATTTTCTGATCGTATTATTTCGGTCTTCTATCAATCAGCAGACGTCTTAGATATTACAAGGACTGTTGCCTGTAACGAACAGTTAACCAGTTCAAATAAACGGGCTCACTGAAAGTCCACTCAATGTTCACCATTACTGACTTGTGTATTCACTGGCAGTGAGGTGAAAAGAGTACAAAAAGAGACAGTTACTCCATGGCGAAGGCTCCGGGTTCTTTCATATATGTGGAAAACCTGGGCACTGTTGTGGTAGCTAATTCCATAATAATTTGTTTATCGGATATATCACACAGTGAAACAATATTATTTACTGGATAACATTTCGAACAAAATCATATCAATATAATCACACGGATTCTATACTTGAGTTTTATGGTTTTCTTTGTCCATTCCTATTCGTCGTAAGGGCAGTGGAATTTTCCAGATGTACGGGACAGGTGTTGAATAATTTCTGTTACGCGTATTTTCGGTCGACTCAACAGATAAAGCCGTCGTTAACAATCTTTACTCCCCCACCCTGTCACATTAGATTTTAAAACTGTCACCCTACCACATTCTATTGTTTGGCTGTGTGTAGCTGTGTGTGGTGCTTTAGCTCAACGAAGCTCCTTGTCTTGTCTTATTCGGTTCAGCTAATCTAGATTTTGCTAGATTTTTACGCTCCGCCAGTCTGACTGCTCTGTCCTACTACTTTGATCAATGTATTTGACCTGGTAATGATTGAGGGGCATAAAATAAACCAAATCGTTTTGTGTAATTGGCACCACAGGATCCCTTGACGGACGAAGCTGGTTTCGAATTGAGCTTGTGGGTTTGAGTGCCACTTCTATTCCTGCTTTGTTAATAACCGTCCGCAGAGTTTCCGAGGTTCCTTTTTTGTGTAGAACTACTACTGATGATTAAGATTCCTTATTGTTGGTGTTGTCATCACTCTGTTCATATTTGACATGCATGTCACTATTAATATGATTATTACCACCATCAGCACCATTGTTATCAATTTTGTTCTTACATTTCCCCACATTCCGATTAGCTCATCTGTATAATTATTAAGTTTTGGAGCTTCTCTTGTATACCTCACTTCCTGTCTCAGATTTCCTTTGGTAATACTTAGTTTTTGTGTTCTCTTACTGAAACACTTCACCAATCCTATTTTAGTGACGAAGGGAGGGATGATTGGAAATCCAAATATCAGTTTGAACTCGTGGGTTTTCTGTAACACTAGTGTTTAACTAGACAACATAAAAGGAGAACATATAAAGGGTTAGAGGGTCCCTGGCGAAATTAATGAGAACAGAGACCCCTTTGCAGAGTTGTGTTCCTACAGTTATTTAGTAATTGGAGGCAGCGAGTACAAGCACAAGGATATAAACAAGGCGATATGTATACCAGCGACGGATACACTAGTAGTAAAATGGTTTCATAATAATGTGAAGAAAATCACGACGCAGCGTGATGGACTCAAAATCAAGAAAAAGAGCATATATGGTTCCAGGCCACTTTTTAATACACAGAACATTCAAGTTCAAGCTGAAAGCCTTCATTATGTCTGGAGGTATACCCGAATCCAAGCTCAACACCCAGAAAATGAAGAGTGAACCACAAGGGACATTCGCACAGCAGCATTGGAGCGAATTCGCAGAAACTGTGAAGCTCATCCGA
Organism: Trichobilharzia regenti; assembly: GCA_944472135.2. NCBI lineage: Eukaryota > Metazoa > Platyhelminthes > Trematoda > Strigeidida > Schistosomatidae > Trichobilharzia > Trichobilharzia regenti. Next base: position 35,674,822 of record OX235263.1, read on the forward strand.
AGAGATCTGCGTAGCCAACTCAGGAAGGAAAAAGAAACACGACACGAAATGACTTTTTGTAGATACCTGGAAGTAAACGGAGGAGAGTAAGATGATGAAGAAGAAGACGAATCGATACGAAGGTGGGCAACGACCAGGGAAGCTGCGTTAAGTCCACAACGCACTAAATAAAGAATTGAAAATGAGGGCTAGGGAATACAACAGACAAACCTGCGATACACTGACAACTGAAACAGAACAGATCGCAGGTTAGGGACCTCAGAGCATCAGATCAGGTAACCACGTCTCTATACAGGAAGAGATGAACACAGATGAAACCTATAAAAGCTACGAGAACTTCCTTGTCTGCAGGAAGAAACAAAGTAATTAAAGGGCAGGTTACTTTAAAGGATTCCAAAGCCGGAAGCCATCTGAGACTAGTCTACAACTAGTCCCAGCGACCACAGAAATGTCACTGAACGCTAATCCTCTGCAAAACACCGGAAATGTAAGGTGTTCGAATGAGGAACTGTTAGTTAAGTGAATCGGAAACCGTTGATAATGCTGTCGATAATTACTGCTTTTATCAGCGAGTTAATATCCAGAACTCAGAACACTTTGGATGATCAACAACCAACCGAACTTCAGTGCAGTTCATAATAACAGCGAGAAAGGAAAGTTAAAGATTCACCGCTCACTCAACAACAAACCAATACAGAAAATTTAAACATACGGCATTTTGATCACCACGTTCCCAGTTGGTTGATATAAATAGGCAGAAAAATGTCCGAAAGTAAACGTCAACGTAGTATTTATCGGCACTACTGGTTGTACCGTTCTGGTCTTCCACCAGCAACTTCAGGCATCGTTTTCTCCAACGCGTTTATGGCTAGTTTGAATGGTCAAGGCCATTCGGCATTCCTTCAGCTTTCACTAACGCTGACAGAAGCTTTGAACGCAATGAAGATAGTAAAAGGCGAGGGGGTACCAGGAATCGATGGAATTTCCACACTAGCACTGTAACGATAGAAGAGAAGGGCCAGGAAACAGACCGTTTATTGAGAAAACCAGCGGATATTTACATGTTTTTATGTACATTGTTATTCCTTATTTTAGCAAAGAAACAGCGTCTTCTGATTGGTCATGTTCTTACCGGAAGTTATTCTATCATCTCTTTGTGGATGTTTCCTTGAAAGTTAGACCATATATCTGCTAAACGTATCCGCTCATCCAATGTCTGCTGTTATTCGTTGTTTCTTTAGTCTTTGTTCCTGTTTTTCCTCACGACCAAGATTTCGGACGTAAAAAGTGATGCAAATTGCTGTCTACCAATTTTGGCTGACAGACAGCTATCACCACAGCACTAGTAACTTATCCAAAGGCCGCAGTGAATATGCTGGGGACACTCGCAAGCATTTTAATGCAAGAAATGGAACCTACTGAAGCTACAAGAAAACGGGGGCCTATGTCTCTCTCACGGCTGATGGGGTACCATGCTTTAGTCCAAGCAACTCAAAATATTACCTTCCGTCACTCCCTAGGGATTAAAAGATGTAGAAGACACAGAACTCAGTCCGTAGTGAGGCTGATTCAGGAAAAGTGGATCATTTAATAATAATATTAATAATATATATTCTCATTTTTGTTCATGAGGGACGCCAGTTTACAGGCGTCATAAATTCAATAAATTACACATACGATTAGTAAGCATAGTTAGTAAAGACAACATAATAAGGTACATATTTTTTCCTAGCTATTTAGGATACACTAGTTGTATAGGCATGCATAAGTATTGATTAAATTACATGATTTACGGTTACTGTCATTTTTTCTTCAGTTTGTGGGAAAAATCTGCTAACTGGTGATTCAATGGACCACATCAAGAGACATAGAGGTACTGATTTCGCATTCACAAAAAGAACTCAAATATTCGTTGAATGGATTACAGATGCTTGGGAAAATAAATTAAGCTTGAAGTTGATTCCTTAATATAACAATAAAATGAATCTTATAATAACATACTGTCTTTTAATGCACATGACAGTTGACAGGCATCATCAATATGATAATAATGTACACATGGAGTAAGCATGTTTAAAATTTTTCACTGACACAAGATATATATACAAGGGAGGACAGTGAAATAATGATAGTAAACATACTTTGCATAAGTTAAAACAATTTATATGGTATAATCCTAGGCACCATTATTGTTTGAATTTGTCGAAAATGCGCGCAACAACTGAGTGTTGAGTTACATTTGGTCGATATGGTCGGTATGCGGACCAAATTATAACGCTGCGCATCATCATCAAGCAGAGTTTCGGAGCCGACTTAAGTCAAAATAATTCCTCAGATTACCGACCGACGACATGTAATGTTATAGAGGATTAATGATGTTTATGAACGTCTATTTCAGAAATCACAGCAGGTGAGTGAAGCGAGTGAACACTTAGTTAAACAAACGCGAGATAAATGAAGCCTTGCAGGCCGTAAAGAAGAGACATTTCCTACGTCGTTACTTGTCCTATCGTCCCAATCTCAACTACTTACTATATCCAACCGGCCATATCGTAGAGGCGCTATAAAGGCACAGATTGACATTCGAATCTCTACCTCGGCTGCATTGATTTAGAGAGACCTTCGACAGCACCTACTTGGAGGCGATTTGGAAGCCACGCGAACACCATGGATCGCCCCGAATCTTTATCGACGTCGTTCAACAGCTACGTGACAGTGCAGCATGTCAAGTAATCAGCAGTCGAAAACTCAGCAAAGTCGACGAATTGGATACAGGAGTAATATAAAACTGTCTTTTTTCGCAAATGATATTCCTGCTCGGTGGACCTAGTCATGCTTCAGACCGTGCGAAGCGAGAAGGCGGGAATACATTGACCCATAAGAAGATTCTAGATGATGCGAACTTTAGTGATGCCTTATGTTGAACGTCATACAAACTCAAAGGTCTGCATGTGAAGACCAACACTTTGGCGTTAGAATCAGTTAAGACAGGACGTCGAGTGAACAAAGAGAAGATGTAGATGATGAAGACAACTCACCGAAGAAAGCATTAGCCACCACCAACTGGGAAATTCTGAAAGAGGTACCTTAATTCTTTTAAATAGGCAGCATCATTTAAACTACGGGCAGGAAGCAGGGGTGAGGATGCCAAAGGCTGGATTGAAAAAGTATGACAGACATTCATTGTTTCCAGATCATTTGGTAAGGTTGCCATCTGCAGTAAGAACAAGTTTCGGACTAAAAATTCTGTGTCAAACCAGTTTCTGTATATGGTCAGCAGACTTGTCTGATGCGTTACGAAAAGCTTTTCCAATAGGCCACTTCAGACTTTCCCCAACATCTGCCTTTGCTCCATACCAAAAATCAGGTTTCCAGAAAGGATAAACAACAGGAAACTCTCAATGGAGAACCAACCAAGTACATACCCTCCAACCATTATGCCGAAGGAAATATAGATGGATCGGCTGCACTATGGGTAGTTCGTTGATTGACATCTTGCGCAAGGCCCTTGCGTGAGGATGGAAGAGTTGGGCTGGGGTCAAAGGGCGGCGTGGAAGAGACCATGTGGAAAGGAGACGAGAGATTGTGGGTATTCATGGGGCCAACTGAAGAGGACTACAAAGAACACGTATGTCACCACTTTGGATGACATATATGAATACTTTTCACTAGGCATTTATTGTTTATTGAACTGTTAGGTAAAACTTTGGGCAAAGTTCAAATGGCAAACATTGAGGTCTGCGTAAAATAATGGGCATGATACATCAAATAAATCAACCATAGAGTCCACCATAGGCGTTTAACCACTACTTGGTGTCAGTAATCAACCCGAAGAACCAACAGGGTTTACTATGGTCAGTCACCAAAGTGCTGATCAGCGCTTCCCAAGTGTGACCTAGAGACAACGGATACATTAAATGAGTGGTGATTTTTCAACCACTATTTCTCCTATTTGTGAATGCCACAATCTTTAGGAGACTGTTCGTAGTGATTGATAAACCCTTTTAATCTTACAGATGGCCTCGAAAGACCTTAATTAATGGCGATGTCCCTTGGTCGAGTCAACACACACAAGTACCAACTCCATCGGTAGCTCACCTAACATGTAAATACTGGTGGGAAAAAGATAAACGAAAGTAGTCAGGTATGAATAATGTGTTTTAAAGAGTAAAATATCTGTTAGCTAATTAGCTGGGGATATTTGCTGAAATGTATAATAATATTCTTGGTTTGAAATGGTCAACTATGGACTCTAAGAGCCACTCAACATGCTGAAAACGTTGGTGATGACCTTTCATATATTATGGTCTAATTCTCATTAACTGAAACACTTTCATCCCAATGAGTAGCTTTACAGCAGGGGAATCTTCCTTACCATCCATTTTTAGCACTTTAACGAACAAGAGATGACCTCTATTTTTCCAGAAACTATAAATGACAATATTTGAATGTTTTACAGCGGGAATGATGATTCTTCTTGTAAGGCATGGTAAGTTCGGCAGTTTTCTAATATTCAAACTATGCTTGTCTACTTTCAGGTTGGCTACGAAGTATGCAGGGATTGGTTACCCAAGACGAAGCAACGGATGACCAATAGGAGTGCCCCTTCCCTCTTATCTAATTGTATTGCGATTGGTTGTAAATACAACACTTGACCCTGAGTCTTCGTTCTTACTAGCACGCAACACTTGTATGATCGCACTGGTAACGTGCGCTTTGCTCTCTGTTTCAGACCATTGCTTGACGAGTGGGATTACATATATGGCGAACCTGCCAACGAAAAAATTCCTTCTTCTAAGTCTCGACCCCATGAGGCTTCCAAGAACACTTCACCTATCAAACAGACAGCATCCAGCGAGACTGTTCAATTAGCTGAAGCGATGGCTCCATCTTTTCAATCAAATCAACCTGCTTCGCGTTATGTCCATCCCTCACCGCATACACTGGAGGCTGGTGATGATTTCGAGCTGTGGTTGAACAAGGTATGCCAATACATTGATCTGATGAACGTGCCTCACCCGAACGCATTCGTCATCGATTCTGTGGACGGTCCTTGGAAATGTACACAATTGGTTTGGATTACGTGCATATGCCCTTGACCACCCTGTTAAGTACTCTAAGAGCACGTATAGTGCCACCAGTACCTCCCATTGAAGCGCTGAAAAGATTCAGCGAGTGCAGCCAGAGAAAAGGTGAATCCATCAACCAGTTCACCTTACTTCTGCGCAAGTTTGCGCGTCAAGCTATGAGGGACAAGACATATTCAGAGGTTGGAAACGCTACATATTCCAAGTTCCTGCAAAGTGTCGACGTCCGTTACAAGAGGGACTTCAACTTGCACACTCCAGCATCCATGGTAGAAGCGGAAGCTAGGGCACGCCTAGTGGAAAGCCTGGAAGAGCCAGGAACCACATGCCCACAGGTAAACGCAACAGGGTATCGGCACACAACAACAAAGCATGCACAGAATCCCACACCACCGTGGAAAGGACGCCCACAGTTGCAATCCACTTCAAGAAATGATTGCTGCTACTGCAGGCGGTTTGGTAAGCTTGCTAGGAGTTGTGGTCACAATGCAGGTGAGTCACATGTCGATATGAATATTTGCCCACTGTAAACCTAATCTGTGTCACCTCCTCCCCGATTGTTGTAGGTTATATAGGTGGAAAAAAGTGTGTTATGTTAATTGACTCAGGAGCAACTTGTTCTGTCATACATTCCTCATGTGTTCCAGAGACGTTTAGGTCAACAATAGGGCTCACAAGTCACGGTTTACGACAGCCAATGGAGATTGCATGCGATCCCAGGGAGTGGTCCTGCTGCCACTTAAATTGGGAACACTGTCACTTCAACACAATTTCACCATCTCTACCCGGGTGCCGTGGCAGGTAATCTTGGGAGCCGACCTCCTGGAAAATCTGTCTGGAATAATAGATTGTAGTCAGAGGACTCTTATACTGAAGGACTGTTCCATCCCATTTATTATAGGGAACGACGTAGAGCACGGCACTTTCGGAGATGCTAAGATTGAGAAACAGCGAATGCTGACGACTATACAACCCCTACCATCGGAAACGGCAGCCAACTTTAATAAAATGCTATACACATATGAGGACTGTTTTGACTGGGATGGAAAAAGCCCGGGAAGAACAAAGCTGGTGCAACATCACATAGAAATGGGCAACGCGTCACCTTGTAGACAACCTGCACGGCCAGTACCTGCACATTACCAGAAGGACCTTAGTAGGCTAGTTGATGAACGGTTAGAGAAAAACGTCATCAAACCATCCGTATCTCCATGGGCCTCCCTGGTAGTTTTAGTTAGGAATGGAATGGGGCACTCCGGTTATGTGCAGATTATCGTAAGTTGAACCTGTTATTTAGACGAGACTGCCTTCCCCTTCCACGCATTGACGACACTTTTGATGCCTTAGAGGGGTCGAATTGGTTTACCACTGTAGATTTGGCACCGGTATATTGGCAGGTTAGTGCGTCGGTGGTATAGCGGTTAGGACGTTTGCCGACCATGCATATGGTCCGGGGTTCGACCCCCGGCCGGCGCACTCCTTTACCTCACTGAGCCAGAAATAATGCTGGTAAAGAGGAAAGGTTGGGCATGAGGCTAGCAACTTCATCCTGTAAAAATTAAACACTGCCACAGAAACTTCAAGCCACTAGCTTGGAGCCCTATGTTCCACTGGGAACGTGAAGGAAAAATTGTTAAAAAAATATTGGCAGGTTGAAGTACACCCAGATGACAGGCAAAAGACAGCATTCATTGTACAAGCAGGCATGTGCGAGCTAGAAACAATGCCGTTTGGGTTAGCAAATGCCCCAGCAACATTCCAACGCCTAATGCAAACGGTCTTGAGTGATTGTATACCAGGTAAGTGTTTGGCATATCTAGATGATGTCATCATATATAGTAAGACGATTACTGAACATTTAAGTGATATTTCCGAAGTATTAGAGCGGATGCAGATCGTTGGGTTAAAATTAACCCATCGAAATGTAAACTCTTCAGGAAAGAAGTGTGTCAGCCACGTCTCGTAAACCGTTAATGCCCAGCTCTTGCTACGCTCGGGCTCACGCTGTTCCTTGAAGTTTTTCAGAAACGCTTAGTAATAACGGACGAAAAAACCAAAACACCGATTGGCCGCTTGAGAATTCTTTATTGTAACACCAACATATAAAAAATATTTCTACTAAGGTCTGTGAACAAATATTACAATAATAAATCACAATATTACTTCTGACGGTTTATTGCTGACTTCTTTCTGAACAGCGACCGATGAGACGATGACTGTCGTATTGATGCCTCCGCGAAAATTGGGGAAGTTGGTTTTGAGCAAACAACCATGAATTGATCGTTCAATCTTCAACTACATTGACACTCCCCGGCAAAAAACGGATCCATCCCTTTTTTCTTCACGACCAATACACGTTGACTTGGATGCCATTGCGAGAACCTGGGTCACACGGACAGAGCTGAAATGGAAAACAAACAGAAAAGCCAACACACCACAAGCATACTACAGCACAATCTCACACATCAATGACGACCTGCGCCTTCCAGTTAAAAGCATCCTCTTGCAACACAATCGCCACTTGCTAGAATGACTCTTGCAGAATGCAACGTGACCATGGCAGCACCTCACGATACTCTACGCACATCCTCTTATCTACTCACTACCAATTACCACTGCAATCGCTTGTCACTCATTCTGCCTCAATTCTAGTAACGGTGACGTATGCGAGCCTCAGTCGTTTACACTCTTTCTCCCCGGCGTGTGAGACCACAGCTAACAATTATCTCCGTGTGCATTTCATTCTCAGCAATAGCCTAGCCTCCCCGGCGTATACGACCCATCTGCTGTCCTTAACATCAATCAATTCATTCACGGATGTAGAAGACTAGAAACAACTTCAGAAGTAATCACGACGAAAATTTTAACAAAATTACGCAATAACAACAAGGTACGAAAACAACAAGTAAACACAATGAATCCAAAAACACCAATTGATATGACACACCACACGTATATACAAACAGTACACACAAACTCGCAGTTCATGTCTTGATGGAATTCCTTTGAAGAATCGCAGGACTTACACCAGTACGCCTACAACCCTTCACAGGTTGACGATTGTAAGTTGTGGAATGTCCGGACACAAACAAGATTAACCAACAATTACAATAATTGGAACTCACACAATTATTTAACACAAACATATGTACAATCACTACATCAAATGTTGTGGATTCTGGCACGACAAACTACCCTTGAAGAACTGTAGGACTTACAGCAGTACGCCTACATTCCTTCTCAGGTTGATGATCCAAGTGGAAGTCGTCCGGACACAAACAGAATTACCAACAGCTAGATGACAGATGATATCAATTCAGTATATACAATATGAACATATGTACAAAATCACACACCAAGCACATTGGACTGCTCATTGATGCGCTACCCTTTGAAGAATTGTAGGACTTACAGCAGTACGCCTACAACCCTTCTCAGGTTGACGCTCTAGGTTGGAAAATCGTTGCAGAGTTCATTTGCTGACTTCCTTCTATCAGCTATATCCTCAAATCTGAACGGTAACACGCTCATGTCATTGTATCGTAGAATATAGATGACGAACAAACACACGACGTATCTGGTCAACCAAGCGTAGGCACAGAGTAATTTACACCAAAGATAATAGCATTCAAATAGTAACTTGAAACTAGAAATGCCTTTATTCGTGCAAGTCAATTTAACAATTACTCTCTCGTTTACACTTGGCTTATCCTCACTAAACTGACCATTGATATTCGTCCTTTCAAACGAACTGATACTAGCATAGTCATTGCACAAGATACTTGAGTTGATGGGCGTCTGTTTCATTGTGGATGACAGCACCAACGACGACTGATTGACACAAGTTGATGAACTTAGCGGTGGATCAGAAGCTGTTGTTGCTCGACTTTCAGAAAGTTGTCTACCTGCAAGACCACCACCACTGCTGTCTTTTACTATCAGCTCAGGTTTAGCACTAGCATCTGATGATAGGTGGGCTACATGCTGATCAATCACACTGACGGTCTCACAAGTATGCATGCCTTCTGCAACTGCACCTGCATTTATTTCTACTTCACGTTCAAGTTCTACAGAACCTTTATTTAACTTAGCGGTAGTAGGCATTCCCTCCATTTCATCATGATCAACCAAAGAGAAATCTGCACTATCATGATCATTACCACAAATATTCAATTTACCGTCAAGTTCATCATTTTCAAACTCTTTAATAACAGAAGTAGACAATTTTGGTTCCTCCTCACAAATCATTAAAGGTTTTATATCTTCACTCTGACTAGTAATACTTTGTAAACTTGTGGAGTCAGAACTGTCCTCTGAGACTGTAACTCTCCTCTGTGACACTCTATTCAACAATGGCTTACCAGTTGCAACTACAGACTTCTTGACCACACCGTTATCGTCACACAATTCGGAGTCAGACCTTGATTTCACATTTAGCTTATCACTGAACTTGCTTACTGGTTCACAGTTCACCTTTGTATGCACCTCTTGCAAACGTGTAAAACACAACCGTGCTTGTCTTGCATCTTGTAACTTATCTGTTGAGGATGTACTACGAAACCTGTTACACTCACTAGGTCAATATGCGCTACTAGACATCATGGAGCCTTCTCGATATCCACCTCTCTGAGGCCTACTCGTCATCAATGATTGCGTTTTACCCTCAGACTGCTCTATTCTAGGGGTGAGATTCAATATACTGGCAAACTTGCTCATCGATTGATTGACACTATCTTTTACTAGTTTCAGGATATCATCAAATTTTGGCTCGATACCCTCTTCCTCCATACGGGAGCTTGCTATTACTTCTAGTATAAAACTCGAGTTGAGGTCACTCATGCAATTCATCGAAATCAAGGTATTCTTGTAAGTCATAAGATCATCTAAAAACTCAGTAAGTGCCTTGGGGTCATCTTGAAGTTGACTGCCGTTACCTTTGACAGCTTCGTATACGTTCCTTACAATCATTGAAGGTCTTCCAAACCTTTGACGTAATATGCTCATAGCCTCAGCGTATCCATCATTAGGGGGCATGAGCTTACAGCACTGTATAGCTCTTGAAGCATCTCCAGTGCACAACCTCGTCAAATACATCAATTTCAATTCATCACTTAATAAAAAACTACTCAGCATGATCTCAAACTCCTTTACAAGTGGTAAATAATCAGCCGGGTTTCTATCGAAACACCGTGGTTCAAATTTAGGGAGTTTGATGTTCCTATTATCCCTGAACGGCAAAACAGTAACATCAACCATGTCATGTTTAACATCAGACACATCGTCACAATTAACAGACAAGTCACCATGACTTACTTTCCTGTTTGCATCCAAGACACTCTGTCCCTTCTTTGACCCAGGCATTGTTGAACTTGACCCAATTCCAAAAAAGTTCCAGATATTGCTTGTTCAAAGAGGACTTGACCGGCACCAGGAAAGATGAACGGTGACTATCCAAACTTTCACCAACTGTTTGAATCCGCCAGAATCTGTTTCTACCGTCAGAAACTGTCAATCACGTCTCGTAAACCGTTAATGCCCAGCTCTTGCTACGCTCGGGCTCACGCTGTTCCTTGAAGTTTTTCAGAAACGCTTAGTAATAACGGACGAAAAAACCAAAACACCGATTGGCCGCTTGAGAATTCTTTATTGTAACACCAACATATAAAAAATATTTCTACTAAGGTCTGTGAACAAATATTACAATAATAAATCACAATATTACTTCTGACGGTTTATTGCTGACTTCTTTCTGAACAGCGACCGATGAGACGATGACTGTCGTATTGATGCCTCCGCGAAAATTGGGGAAGTTGGTTTTGAGCAAACAACCATGAATTGATCGTTCAATCTTCAACTACATTGGCAAAGTGTGTTTCTTGCTTCACATTATTTCAGCCGGAGGCATTAAATGTCATCCAGGAAATGTTAAGGAATTTAAAGACTGGACGCGCCCAAACTCAGTCCCCGAGTTACATGGTTTTTTAGGATTAGCCTCATATCATCGACGTTTTGTACTTAACTTTTGTTTCCTTGCAGCGCCTTAATTCGACATTCTTAGGAAGAAAGACTACAGTTGGACAGCAGCAGCTACGGAAGCCTTCGAAAGACTTAAAAACTGTTTATGTTGCCCCTTATCCTAGCGTATCCCAATGTTTCTGGCCAGGCAGCTCCATTCATCCTAGATACAGACGCTAGCGAATCTGGTACCGGGGCAGTTTTGTCTCAACAAGACTCAGATGGAGTAGAAAAGGTGATAGCCTATGCAAGTCGAGCACTCAGCAAGGGTCAGAAGAATTACTGCACCACGCGGAAAGAAATGCTGGCTCTGGTCAGTTTTGTTAAACACTTTAGGGCATATCTCCTCGGTAGACATTTCATTGTACGCACTGATCACAAAGCCCTTAGCTGGCTGCATAACTTCAAAGAAGCTGAGGGTCAGATTGCTAGATGGCAAGATCACCTACAAGAGTATGACTTCGAATGAATGCACAGACCGGGTAAAAACCATGGAAATGCAGATGCATTGTCAAGAAAACCTCTTAGGTATCACGGTGACTGCCCATCATGCACCGAAGCACAAGTTTCGCTGCTCCAACTGGAGGCTCATACTTCATATAGTTGGCCTGAACTTCAGTCTTCAGACCCTGAACTGGCCTTGATTTACGAACGTGTTCGAAATGGAGGCGAACGACCGACAACCCAGGAAATAAGTAAGCTTGGATAGTAAACCCGGTGTTTATGGTCTCTGTGGGATAATCTGAAAATTGTCGATGACATCCTCTACTACCAACATGGACCCACTTATACTCGTCGCGTTGTGGCTCCACAGTCGGCACTACCCACAGTACTAATGTCATTACACCAGCAGTTAGGCCACGAGGGCTCAGGGAAAATGATTGAAGCGGCTAAAAGACGTTATTGGTGGCCTCATCAGAGGAAAGACATCATAGATTTCTGTGACTCCTGCGAGGTATGCCAAACTATTAAGGCTCTGCACAAATATAATAAGGCACCCTTAGAACCCATTATAACTGGCCACCCAAATGACTTAGTACAAATAGATTTGTTTGGACCTCTCCCAGTAACTTCCAGAAATAATAACTATATTTTAGTCATGGTAGACCATTTTACCAAATGGTGCGAGTCTATTGCGATCCCACAGATTGATGCTGTAACCATCGCAGAGTCAATTTTTGACCACTGGGTCAGCCGTTGGGGGGCACCACTTCAACTGCATTCAGATCGAGGATCCAACTTTGAAAGTATCGTTGTCAGCGAACTCTGTCGTATAATGGGTATCCGGAAGACACGCACTACCGCGTACCACCCACAGGGAAATGGCTTGGTTGAACGCACCAATTAGACACTTAAATCTCTCTTGCAGGCATTTGTAGATCAAAACAACCCCAGGGAATGGGACCGATCACTCTCACAGTGCTTAATGGCATACAGAGCAAGCATTCACAAAGCTACGCGTCAAACGCCTCATTATATGGTCACTGGAAGAGAACTCCGGTTGCCAATCGATCTGACTTCAAACACATTAGGAGAGGATACACTGATCGCATCCGAACACGTAATCAGACTTAGACGAAACCTGAACAAGGTACACCAGATGACTAGGGATATACTCCAAACAAACCAGAGGTACCAGAAAGAATACTATGATAGGAAAGCACATGGATCACCAGTGGAACCAGGAGACAAGGTGATGCTACTTAAGGAGGCACCACCTAAAGGGAAAGCTCTTAAATTCCATAAACGCTGGGAGGGACCATTCACTGTAGTAGAGGTACTAAGTGACCGCACTTGTAGGATTCAGGAACCAAATTCCTCTCATAGTTTAGTCACACACTTCAATAGACTAAAACCTTTTCGACAACAGGCCTTGGTTCAGACAAGTCCCGCAGAAACAGTCACCTAGCACTGTGGACAGTGCTCCTATAGGAGAGGGAGTAGTGTAAGGCATGGTAAGTTCGGCGGTTTTCTAATATTCAAACTATGCTTGTCTACTTTCAGGTTGGCTACGAAGTATGCAGGGATTGGTTACCCAAGACGAAGCAACGGATGACCAATAGGAGTGCCCCTTCCCTCTTACCTAATTGTATTGCGATTGGTTGTAAATATAACACTTGACCTTGAGTCTTCGTTCTTACTAGCACGCAACTCTTGTATGATCGCACTGGTAACGTGGGCCTTGCTCTCTGTTTCAGATCATTGCTTGACGAGTGGGATTACGTTCTCACCAAGAGTGCCTCTTCCCCTCAACCCTCTTGGTTTTATTCTTTGTTCGTTTATTACAATTATTATTCACAATAATTTATACCTTTCATGAAAACATTCTCTTAATACTATCGAATATTTCATTTATAATATCAGACTTATTATTAGTGATAGCGGGGTAGTCGAGTCAAGGCCGTTTGCATGTGAGGCGATGTAGTTAGTGATCTCTGGACTCCTACTCACTCTTAATTTCGGAGTTTCTTTTTCAAGATTCACTTCAATATCATCCGGTTATTTTTCTGTTTCTGAGTCCAAGCAGCCTCCCCAATGGGCTTAACTACTAACCTTGGACAAATATAGTTGTCTAATGTTGGTACAGCAACTATAATGATTAGAATCTGATTGTGTTCTGAAACCTGTTTATATTTTTGATTCTGACCTTTAATATACTCGAAAGTCATAGTTCTCCCAAAATACCAGTTATCGATAACTGATCGTTGGGAAGCTTGACAGTAAATGCATGTCTTATAAGACACTTTGCCCATGTGCATTAACCGACTGGGTAGTTAGCCAAAATTCACACAGTAATCAAGCAGTCGATTCTGCAAACTAATCCAGTATAGAATGCATGATTTGGTATGGCAAGACAAATCCGTTTATTTATCGAAGATTATGTATTGGGTGGCTGCTATAGCGAAGTTATAACTTCGCTTTTGATATCCTACAACTTATAGGCTGTCTGTCTGGATTCAACATAGAACTTGGCACCGAAGTGCAGCAGTTCGAGTTGCCACGTTCCAAATAGCACACAGAGGTAGACAAGAAGATGAGTGAAGAGAATTAATAGAGTTTGACAAATATAAGAGTGAAACAGAATGGGTAATGGTAGAAAGGAATATGAAAGATTACAGAGATTGAATACATCTGCGCCATTGACAACGATTTTGAGCCATGTCACCTATTGTCTCCAGCCATTGATTCCTAGAGTCGCGAGGGCCCCAACCCGGGAGTCTGCATCTCCCTACCTGACTCAGTTTAACTGTCAAGGATTTCATGGATTGATGCCATGTTTTTGTTTGGCCACCACTGGCTCTTTTCCAACCTGAACCTATATCAGCTAACAATGCCCGTCGGGGGAGGCGGTGGTTAGGCATGCGCACCACGTGACCTAGCCATCTTAGTCTATGTAACTTTATAACCTCGTCGATTGATTTTCCCTCTTTGCCCAACACTCTACGCCTAACATCAACATTACTTACCTTATTAAACCACCTAACGTGAGACAGAGATCGCAGACATCTATGATCGAAAGCAGTCAACCTTTTCATGTCTTCAACGCGTATTGGCCATGTTTCAGAGCCATAGAGAAGGACGGAGCGAACTGATGAGCAGTACACACGTCCCTTGGTTGATAACCGGATGTCACGCCTACGCCAGAGATGGTGTAAGTCAGCGAAAGCAGCTCGAGCTTTTCGGATCCGTGCTGAGATTTCATCGCCAATCAGTCCGTTGGTGCTGATACAACTTCCCAAGTATCTTATAGGCACTTATAACTTATAGGCACTCAACTTTAAAGCTTTAAACACAAAAGACATACCGATTTTAATTCTAAGACTAGGCTGCCACCCAAGGTGTGTCGCGTTTCGTAATCTGAAAAACACTAGCAATGAGTTTTGATTCGAAATTCCGTTGGAATTCACCAACCATCTTGCTTTTAAAAGTCATTATTTTCGGTCTACATTTACAATTGTTTTTCTAAATTTACAGGGATTAGTCTTTTTGCAGAACACTGCTACTGATGTGCTTCCTTATCGTCTCTAGCACATTTCCCTTCTGAAATGAGTTCAGAAATGTCAAGTTGGTAGATAGGATACTTCATAACACGTATATTACAGAGTCATACCAGAAAAAACTTCAGAAGATCCTGCGTAAGAGGGAGAAGCGGAAACTAGAAAAGGGTCGAAGAAAGGCAGCTTTACGTGAAAAGACGAAAGCAACTGTGGCGCAAAATTGTTACCATAGCAAAAAGTTCCAAAAAATGGAAATCTCTCAGAAATTGGACATGGCGTTGAGTGATGGAATAAAAGTGTACATAGACTGTTCGTATGAAGCTCTCATGTCCCTCAAAGTTCGTGTTAATGTCCAAAGCTATGACTGTTTGTAGGAATGCAATAAGTTCGCTCAGCAGCTGTGCCGACTCTATGGTGCTAACAAAAAGGCTTCAACGCCCCTAAGCCTGCATCTTGTGAATTTTTCTAATTCGGGAACTTTATTCCAAGCATGTCAGACTAAATGTGATGGATTTTCAAAGTACAAGGTGAGTCTTAGTTATGTCGCTAGAATAATTTCAGAGCTACAAAGAACTAGTTTTGTAAATAAATAGCATTTATTGTTAGTGCTGTCATGATAAGAGCATGTTTATTTTCAGTTGTTGGTTTTCTTGGGTGTGATTAGTTTCGATTCAGATCACTAAATGATATTTAGAAAACCACCCAAAACCAGGGAGCACTGGATAGCTTCTTTGTCGTGGCTAAGGACTCTTCAGCAACACGTACCCATCAAGGATGGGACTGAGAAACTTCTCAAGTGAGGATAACATGCTTTAAAATGAAAGCGTTATGTCAATACATATTTCACGAAGTCTTGATTTATTTATCGTATCTTGTGTCCAAAAACTCCCAGATATTAGTGATTTATAGGTTAGATAGTGATTAAGGAGATTTAGTTCACTTGTATACTTTCTTTTTGACATAAAAAGGTGTTTTTTATATGTGGGTTAATATTTCAAGTTGACAGAAATAACTTGATATAATGCCTTGACGTGTTAATCTCCTGCCTACTAACATGGAGGACTATTTCATATAGCATTAACTCAAAACTAGAAAAACAGCTAAAAGAAAGAAAAGGAAATGTCATGTTAGGAATACTTTAAGGATAGTAAAGACTATATTACAGATCATAGAGTAAGTTGTAGATATCGGTCCCTTTGCATGGGTTTGTGCGTTATCATTTGTGATCTTCAACCACAGATTTTCACTATATTTACAACTTAGTCCATAAAGCCGTAGTTGTTTTGAGAGACCGTCTGTAACTTAAAAAAAACGTGAAACATTAAGTGAAGTAGTCTAACTAGTCTGTGGTGCTAGGGTTCTCTACCCAGAAACGTAATGCTTGATTAGCGCGCATTCCCTTAGCGACAGAGAAGTTGACAGGAAACTTGAAGCTGAGCCGTCACAGGTCATTCAGTTTTTCGTAAGCGAGACTGTCGTCAAGGAAAACATGACATCACTTCAAAATCGTACCACTATTTTGTGTACCTTTGAAAAAAACAGACATACTTGCATGCGAAATTTATCAGGGTATCAGTTGGTTACCAGTAAAGTCAAACATTTTGGCCACAGTTGCATTTGAGGGCGAGATATTCCAATATCCCCTATAGTAACAGATACACTTATAAACACTTCATAATGTAAAGCTGTAGACATACTTAAACCTGTTTCAAAAATATGGTGGAGATATATGGACAATACTTATTGTGTTGAAATACAGAACATATACAGACTTTTTCTTACAAATGCTGTAATAAATGAAACCCAGTTTACTTGCAAATAGAAGACGGTAGTTTGTACTCAAGCGTTTATCGATGGTCAGAACACTGATAGGTACTTAAATTTTACTTTGTCTCATTCTTACAGACGCATAAAAGTCGATAAAACGAATATTAACATAAGCGATAGTTGTAGCACGAGTAAGGCAGAGTTCGAACCCTCTGCAATGTTGTCGTGTAAAAAAGATATATCAGAAGCCTTACATATTATTCTTTAAAAGGCTGGGATAACAATAGCATTCAGACTTGAAGACCTACTTAGACAGAAGCTATGTAGGTTGAAAATACTGCAATACCAACTAAATGAAACAATTTGACTTTTGACATAGCAAGTGCTTATTGTGAGATCAATTGTATGCGTAAGAGTAGTTGATTAAGGTCTGTCAGAATATTTGGAAAAAAAGCTTTGGCTAAATATAAACTGACAGATCCTAGTAAAATGGATTAACCCATAACTATACAATAGAGTATAATGAGGTGGAAGTTCCAAAATCGACTGTAGTTAACCGGTAAGAGGCAAACCGAATACATACAACTAGAGTGATCTATCACTCATTAGAGATATTTGGAGAATAATAGCAAAGAAACAAGGTACCAGATAAATATAAGAATTAGATTGGAAATTCGTATAATCACTTTGTTGTGATTACGAGCAGTAAATTCTCTACTCGGAACGTCATCCAACAAATAATACTGTATTACTAACATGCCATCGTATTTCTAAAGTTTAGCAGAATATGTAGTGTGGATTCTATAGCAGAAGGTTTGCTGTGGTTTAACATGCATTTACCAGACTGCAGTTATTAAACACCGTAAATCAGCCTAACAATTGTTGTGTTTGCTCATATTACAGCTGCGTTCGATTCATTGGACAAGCTTGCTCTTTTGTGTCACTAGTCAAGGGAGTTCATAATGAACTTATTAATACTTCGAAAGCTATATGCATAAAAACTTTAGGAGGCCAAGGGTATATAACTACTTATCAGTACTTTTCCGAACAAGCACTAGGATTAAACACGGTTGCCAGGTTTCACTATATAAGCTCACCATTGACAATATTGTTGAGTCCGTTTAGGGTCATTAAAAAATCAGTGATTGAGGACTTAATGTCATAACTCAATGGTGCAAATCTGTCTGCCCTTAATCATCGAAACTCTGAACATTTCTACTATCCATCATTAATTATTCTGCCTCACAGTATCGCAGTATCGCTACATCCTTGCTTTCTTCATTTCTTTGTGGTGTTCTGAAGTTTCACAACTTGAGTTCATATACAGCAGTATATTCAGAAATATTCAAGATACAACGTGATATCAATGCGTGAATTCACTAATTATTTGTACCAGTCACGTAGGTTGTAAAGTGAATGAGTTGTTACTCGACAACTACATACATATCAATGCAGCTATCACGTGAGATTTGATTTTACTACCTAGCTGTCCCGAACTCTTTAGGTAGGAGTTTAAACCCGCGACACTAGTTGCATGATTAAATTGAGCCCCGTGGGAGTTCTCGGGATGCTAAAAGAAGTGAAACACTGTCTAAAATATGCTCAGTGAAAATGTGTACATCTTCATTATGTAGTCTTCTCATGTTCTGTGGCGCATTTACTGAAACACGTAGGACTAAATAAAGGTGGATTAGGACTGTATAGCTAGTCAGATATGTGAAGCGGTCTTCAATGGTTTTCCTCATCAAGATAGTTTTCTCAAGGCGCAAATCCATGGGTCTCATCTAATCACTTGCAATTCTAAACCTGTATAAGAAGACTTTAGAAGTCTGTAGATATAAAATGATTCCATAAGTTAGGTTTTTATGACAAAAGCACTGAATAACAAAAGCCAAAATCGCATTGATGGTAATGAGTAATCACAGTTTAGCTGTGCGCGCTTTATCGCTTAACTTGTTTATTGATAAGTCGGAAATAAATGTTTGTTCTATGGGGTACGTATTGTCGGTATTGTTTAATTCACAGCATAAATTTGTGTTATCTGGATTCACAAGAAACATAGACCCCCAAAGCCTTTATGCATAATTGGCTGATTACACAGGAGTCTTGGATTGCCATTAAGAGAATACGAAGTAAAATTAAAGTCGCTATGTTAACATTTTACTTTCAAAAGTTTTGGGCAAAAAGAACAGTTCCAGGAATAAATATTTATTCTGAAAAAGTATTTCTCTTCCCACTATTCATTTTCTATTTCTTTGTAGATTGGATTTCACAATGGAACAGCATCTAGCATAACTGAAGATGATGTGGAGTTGGTTTATCTAAGCCCAGACGCACAAGAACCACTCTTATCTCTCTCCAGAAAGTGTGCTTATGTGTTGGGATGTCTTGTAGATGAACACATACTAAAGGTAACGTATGTACAAAGCTTAAATTATGTTTACAACACATGATTGTGTTAACATTATTAAATGCCAGTAACATTTTGTGTTGTTGTTTTCATAAGTCGGTTTAATGCCTGCACACCTTTAATTGACCATGATACTTGGATACTAATACGTTATCTGTACCTGGTACTTAATTTAAACTAGGTATGTACAAGTGATGCACCTGTGTTATGGGACTTCATGTTGTTAGTGAATGGAAATCTTCCCAAAAGATTATCGGATATACGATCACTCTATATCTTTGCTATGGTTGAATAAAATGTGGTACTGTATAACGTCATGTGACATCTGTGGTTCACTGGATTAGGCGCTTTACTTTCAAGCAGTTGGTGACGCGTCCGAAGCCCCCTCCATCTACTGAGGTTTCGACAGTCAGGTAGTATCACTCGCCCTCACACGGTAGGTGTGGCCCATCCCCACCTGTATGTAATTGTGCTTCTTGACGAATTTTCATTTCCCACAAAACAACAGCTAGAAGAGTCCTAACGTTGGTTGCAGTAACCGCAACCTTTTGGCGTTTGTCGTACTATTAGGAAGTGGTACAGAACTTTTTGATCCATTGATTGAAATAGCATCATATCAAGTATGACAACTAAAGAATTGTCAGTCATTTAGGCTTCAAATTACACACATCTCAAACTGGCTTACCGCTTTGACGAACTAATATTTTTGAATCCTCTGCTGTCATAGTTCACATTGAGTCTCATGTTTCCTACTCTATCGTTATCATTTCTTATGAGACGGAAGTTTACGATCATTATGCGGATCTCATTACAGATATTGATAAATACACTTTGATATAGCAAATATATTCATTCAGATATCTATAAAACACAACATAATCGAGCAAAGAATATTCTTTTCGATAAATTCCTCTTCTGGCTCTACAATTATATACATGTTTATATACACAGAATATTCAAGATTGGTAGTTAATAACAATATTAGTGTTTTTTAAATAATATCGATTTGTAAAGCAAGATCAATGCAATTACAGTTCACTAAAAATACTCAAATTATAATAGTAATAAAGATATAATAGCGAGTAGGATATCAACTAAAATTAGGAAATTTTCACGAAAATTGAGAATCATTCAAACCTAGATGGCCAAGGTAAGGACAGCGTCTGAACTAACTTCTTTTGGACGCACAAATTAGGCTTTTTAATGTGGATCCCAACAGCCTCAGCAATATTTAGTAATCGAACTCTTAAGGCGAAGTTGAGATTTGTTGGTATCCGATAAATAACTCTGAAAGCTTGATTAACATCAATCCTATGCTCTGTAAACACCAGATGAGCCAAAATAGCGCTACGGATAGATTTTGTTTGGCCTTTGCTTAACCACGCAGGGTGATGTTCGGAAATTCGACGAGAAACACGCCTAATTGTGCGGCCTATGTAACTGGCTCCACAGGAGCAATTAAATTGGTAGATACACATGGATGAGGCGAAATTAGGCAGTTTGTCTTTTACTCCCGAACGCAGAAGAGAAGTAGTCTTAAAGATACAACGTAATTCGGCAGCAGGGAATGCTCATTTTACCGCATTTCTAATACGCTGTGTTAGTATCTCGCTAGTGTTGTCCCCAAGGAACTGCATCTGAAAGAATAAGGCCTTTTTTGGAACTGTTGGTAACTTCGGCTGCTTTGGTTTCAAATTCATATTCTTATCAATAAACTTTTCAGGATAACCATTCTCACTTAGCAACCGTTTAATATTATTCAGTTCTTCATCAAGACATTCGTCCGAGCAAATCGCTCTTGCTCTGTGAACCAGGCACTTTATCAAATTGCGTTTGTATTTCAAGGGCACAAAACTGAGAAAATGTGTGTACTGGCCCGTTGATGTAGGTTTTCTATAAACACTTCTTCTTATTGAGCCATCCTCTTTTCTGGTCATAAAAACGTCTAAAAATGGAATACTAGATTCCTTTTCTGTCTCAATGGTAAAATTTATTGCAGTATGTACCTCGTTAAATTTATCCAGGATGCTCTTTGCTTCCTTCTCGTTTTTCATAATTAAAAAAGTATCATCCATGTACCGACAATAAAATTCGAGTTCACTAATAACATCCTTCAGAGGCCCATTTTCTAGTTTCGCAAGGAAAATGTCGGCTAGAATGGGTCCCAGTGGTGACCCCATTGCCACACCGTCAATTTGTCTATATAGTTCCTTATTAAATAAAAAGTGGACATTCATTGTACATTTCAAGAGAAGCTCTTTCACAAATGATATAGGAATGCCGACATTGATGTTTCGTCGTTTAAGTTCTTCGCATACAAAGTCCACTATTTCCATAAGTGGTACATTGGTGAATAAGGAAGATACGTCAAATGATATCATGAATTTATTGTGAACACTTAAATCTTTTATCCTTTCCACAAATCCGAAAGTATCCTTTACACTGTGTTTCACTAACTCCGTATGAAGCGGCTGTAAGATTTCGATTAGCCATTTGGCTGGATATATGGACAAATGAATGTTAGGAAGTTGGTTGTAAACATAGACTGTAGTTGTGTCCCAACAAGCATTCCTTAAGTTGTCATGCTGATACAAGACCATTTCGGAATTTCAATCGAATCTTAACATTTTTTTTATTTCATGCACATTGAACACGACTACACGTTCAAATTTTTATTTAGGGTCGCAGTCTTCAAGAAGCGGAGCTGCAACGTTGTCGTGCCGTACGACTTCCAATCCAAGAGTTTTGCGACCAGGATACATCAGGCAGGAAATCTAGTCCTGTGTTAGCAATCAACCACGTTATCGACATCATGTTAGCCTATATCGCAAACGGCGGCGACTGGAAAGCAGCAATAGAAGCCGGTATGCCAAAACGATTTAAAGTAGTGTAAAAAAGTTATTATTATCTACCAAATATAAAAAAGTTTATTTTTACTGAAGAGTGTCTTTTTTACAATTTACATGGGTAAACTTTTGTGGGCATTGGATGCATTATATAGTCACTTAGTTGCATGTACAGAGAGGCACAAAGCAGTAAGGTAATTTGATTTGATAATCATCGCATATAAGATCTAGAAAAAACGATGTTGAATTTACTACTGAAACTTACGGCATTTTGGTTTTGATGAAAATATGTAAAGTGAGAATTGAGGTTAGAATGCATCCGATACCAAGTGCCATCAATAAAATACGGTTTAACTTTGAAACTCTAGCTTCGTTGACTTTGTCCATCACAATAAATCCAAAACTTCCCATTACAAACATAAAACTAGCTGCTAGTCCTTCTAGTATATACTGACTATTTAAGCGCCAAGCCATTATGGCCACCTATGTATCACATAAGAATAGTAAATCTGACTTACTGGTCTTTGATTACCCCTGGAATCAGTCTCCGTTCCCATGCTTGGTGGTCCTACAATCATATCGTAAATAACACCTGTTGGGGAAAGTGGATGAGGAAACGTTAGCCACTAAACAAGTATAGCATACAATGAGTACAAAAATATGATTAAACACTTCAAATAATGACAGATCTCAGAGTAATCAGTTAGTTTATTATTGAAATTGACACACAGTTGAAATCTCTGCATACAGGGCACGAGGAACAATGAGTATTGAACTAAAGTTTCCTGGGCAGTGTGATGAGCTGTAAGTTGAGTATCTAAACCAGCCAATTGTGTATTGCTCAAGGAGAAAATAAACACACAAAAGTCTTTTCGCAAATGAAATATCACGCAGAAATTAAGCTATTCTGTACATACAGTATTTGATCAGTATTTTCCACCTAATTATTAGAAACATGAAATTGGCCATCATATTACAGCATTTTTCAGGACTCTTCAGTCACTTTTGACATCATCCATCTTGATCCTTGTATTATTGAGTAGGTATCGAACAACTATTTCACTATTCAAAACCTAGATCTGTTGATTATACATGAGCTTAAACAAGCATAGTTAGAGAAGTATTTCTTTTCATTCCTTCGTGATCCAAGTAGAATATTTGGTCCCAGGCTTCAGTAGCCGTGATGTTATTTTTACCAGATAGGTTTCACAGGATGATATCCAACCTTCCATCTTTTCTGGGATTACTATTGACTAGAAGACTGGGAAACGCTTAGGAGTGCATCGGCCGGGAGCCTCAAGCGCAGTTGGCGAGTATTCTACCACTGAACCACCGACGAACAAGAAAACACATAGATGATACATGTCTGTGCAACTTCAGAGATATTTGAGCATAAATTATGACTACTTTGTTGAATTAATCCGATTAGTAAACACCAGGTCTCAGGTTTGTATCAACTTCCTTTACCTGAAAAATTTAATGCTTCAACACTATAACTTACAAACCAGCAAACAAGTGTAGAATAACTTTCGTGTGAGAAACTAATTGTATGGAAGTACCGATTTAACGGTGCTTCACGAGCCAGATTCAGATAATAAGTATAGTAAACCTTTGTTACCTATTTTAATCCTTGGAATATATATCTCTGCACAGGTCTAATTTCTTTTTGAAAGCCTTCATCGATGCAGTTGATACCACTTAATCAGGTAAAGAGTTCCAATCGTTGACCAATCTGCTAGGGAATCTAAATTCCACACGTATTTTATTCGTCCTCAGTTTGAGCACTTTTGTGATGACCTCGTAAATGTATCTCAGAGTGAGAGAAAAGACTAGAAAGGTCAATCTCTAAATCACCCTTTAATATACGGTATGCAAAAATTAAGTCGCCTCACCTTCGGTATGATAATGGGAAGAGATTTAAATGCTCCATCCTCTTGTCATAAGGAAGGTATGAGGTACCACTGAACAATTCGTTTTCTACTCTCTGTATTCTTTCCAAGGTATATGCCTCTTTATTGGAGCATGGACTCCCGCTTTGTATGCAGTATTCTAGATGAGCCCCAACATATGAAGTGTGCAGTACTTGGGAAACAGACTCGTTCAATCGTTTGAATGTCCTTCGAAAAACTTAAGCTGTATTACAATTTGTGGCAAAGTTAAACTTTAAGCACCACTAACTACCAATCAGCGAATGATCTCGAACGCACCAGCCACGTGTAGGAGGTAATTTTGTGTATGGAATACATATATTTATGAAGTAATGCATAAAAGATGTACAAAAGTGTTACAGAGGATACCATGCTTTCACATGTGATAGAAATAGCTCTCAGTTTCAGGTTGTAGTATCAACAAAGTATAATTCCATTGTGAATAAAATTGATTTTGATAAAGTTTCATAGTGTTATACAATAATATTTACTGAGCAATAAATTTTGCTCCCAACGTCATCAGTTAATATTACTGTATAACACTGAGACTTTATCAAAATAAATCTTACCCACGATGGAATTCTACTCTACCACAGTGCACAAGTTCTATTCTTATATCAAGAGTAATTTAACCACTTTCTATGCATATAATTATTTAGGTCTTCTGACCCTTACAATGACCCTAGTCTTTTATGAACCTAACAATAACGTGAAAATATCCCTAAACTAACTATAATCTAACTCCAACCAACCCTAATGTCGCCTTTCTTAAGTTAACTTAACCCTAAACTGTCCTTGGCTTGAAGTGTAACTTAATCTTTCTCAAACCTAAGCTGAAACTTGTCAGATATCCCATTTAATAGCACAACACTTCGATGAGGATATTTTATTGATGATGACATTATTTGCCAGGTTTCACTAACTTGCTCAGTGAGCGGTCGCACTCCATCGGTAGTTAGTGGTGCTTAAAGTTTAACTTGGCCGTGATGTTTCTATACAAAGCAGAAATACGGTAATTACTTCTTATTTTCATGCAGTTCTTTTATCAGTTTCACTTATTACTTACATAGCTTAATTGCTACTGCTATATAGCAGTACTTTTA
Organism: Trichobilharzia regenti; assembly: GCA_944472135.2. Taxonomy (NCBI): domain Eukaryota; kingdom Metazoa; phylum Platyhelminthes; class Trematoda; order Strigeidida; family Schistosomatidae; genus Trichobilharzia; species Trichobilharzia regenti. Next base: position 35,699,976 of record OX235263.1, read on the forward strand.
TGATAGTTCTTTATAAAGTAGAACTCACAGTAAATTTTTACCGGATGGAATACTCCCAAAAATGTGAGACTTTAGGGTCATGAAAATATAATACCACAGAAATTTACATAACTGCTTAACTACGTATATCTTAAGCCATTTATACAAAAAAACGTACCTCCTGTGATTAAGAAATAGGTGAGCATGATGAAGGCAAAGAAAACCATAGGAGAAGGCCATGTTATGAAGCTTGGCTTCTTTATCTTGAGTTTTGGACACTCAACTAGAGAAAAAAGCGGAGACAAAACAAACTCCATCCGTAGCGACTATATTTGAAAGTGAAACAACACGCAGAACTAACGTGGATACGAAAAAAGTATTTTTACACTCATATCCTGATGGTGGAAAAGATCAGATTTTCCAGTGATATTATTTTTAACTGAATGCTTTTTTCCAATCTTTCCTGTTTGAACAATCAAATCATTCATCCTTTTATGCAAACAGGCAACCCATTGATTTCAGACTTATGGGTTGAGGATAGAAGGCTTGGAGCCGATAATTAAAAAGTTCAATCTTTCCTTCACTAACAGCTGGCACTCTTTCTGTAGGTGGCGAACCCCTGACTGCTGAATAGCGAAATCTTACTGTATTTAGACTCATTTTTAGATGTCTTATTTTGTCTCTTAGTAGTTGAATATTGGTATGCATTACTCATAAAGTCGTCCGATGCTTGGAAAAGCGGAAAGTATATTTACCACCTCCTCCTCCTGAGAATAAGAATATTCTTGAATTGTCTGGGCTTGTTATAATTCAGAATGTAAGGAAAGGATTTCATAAAATAAGTTATTACTAGATGGCACATTTAGGCAGTTACTTGTTGTTCACTAATATCTACCATCTAACCCGATTGAAGACGGTATGTGTCCATGAGAACATGATCTAGAGGAGTTGACGGTACTGATATCCCATTGTTCCCCGAGTTTATGATGCTTAAATGGATGGTCAGATGCATACCACTAAACGCAACATAAAGTCCATAGTCCAACAGGGTATATATATCTACGTATGATCCCGGGCTCCTTATGCAAATGGTCAGTACCTTTAAAGAAACTGTTTGGATGTTCTGTTTCATTAAGATACTACCGCTGTTGACATGAATCGCATCATTTTTCCCATCAATTAACAATGAATATTCTTCGTCTCAGTTAACTGAACCTATCACTTTGACAATTGATTACTGGGTAGCCTTTATTGGTTAATATTATTGCGCAGCCTTGTTGATGACTTTGTTTAGGAAAAATTTTATTTACTGCAGCCGTCTTTTTAATTTTTACAACTATCTGATGTGCTTATTCTGCTATTTAAGTTTTATTGACCAAAGTCCTTCGGCACGTAAGCAATCCACTGTTTATGAACTCAAGAATATATGTGCACTCCAGGAACAATGAAACGAAGGAAACTCAGAAATGGAGCACCTTTGGCAATAGAAACACTAACAGAACACGGCACCATATGAGGATGGCATAGTTGTGCAGCCCGAAGTAGAATCAAGCATGGATCTTTCTGTTGATAACTACGGGGCATCTGTTAACCGACGTAGCTTGGTTGATTCTGGCAAACTGAAAATCTACCTATGTATACGGAATGATTCCAACCGGTTAATCCGACCTATGACACCTCCGTTTCCATCAGATACACAAGACGAGTTGGGCACCCAACACTCATGTAGGAGAGAGTCTTACTTGCCTAAGGGAAACAGACTAGTAACTAAATCAAATTCGTGGCATTTAGAATCCAAAATTAATAGTAATTATCTGCCTTGTTCCGAAAACAGCACTTATAATGTGAAATGGAATTCTCAGCATTTGTCACAATATGAGTGTCGCGTGTTGTGATTTTATTCTTAATCACGGCTCCTTTACGAATCATCTGTGCGATTCCCATCAAGCACTTAGACGGAAAAACTGGTCTTATAAACGGAAATGTCACATCAAATATTTCCTACTTATCAGATCGTTCTGATGATCACAGTTATCATTCCGAAAAAAGGCGTTGATCGATTCAATTCAGATTTAGAAGCGTGGAATGCTCTGTCTGATTCAGAGACTGTAAGTGTTGTCGTTCAGAGTTGTAGGATGGTCGGCTGGCTACCTATTCTCGTCGATCAGGATTCTTCGGGTCTCAAAGACTAAGCGTGTCAGGTATTTTACATCGTTTTTGAGGTAATATAGCTGAAGACCACACATCTGACTCGTCACTGCTGAGTCCGACATATCAACGTCTCAATGAAAGTTTATCGCGATGTGGAACATGAATCGCAACTGAATTTTATGGAAAACTCTGAGAACATCACCGATCACTAGGAAGCCAAAGCCCGGGCATGGCAAGAAAGATGGTGACATAACAGTCGTGAGTGTCATTCCTAGTTGATGCCAGTCTGAAAAGGGCTCGAAATTCGTTCAAGTAGCCTAACTAAATGGTCTCCTAGAATTGGTGAGCCCAACATCGAAGGCCAGGAAGCTATACCTCACAATCAAGAGGCGAGCACAAGAAATCAAATTAGTTTATACTAGCTCGTAAAAAAGATACTGGATATTGGAATGTGATTTACGCTGACTTAGTCCCTCTTGCTCTATGTCATCATTCAATACTGCTGTCAAGTTATTGTGTTTCCTTCCACCAACTGAGTGGCGGCAGTAACCCTTGTGAGTCAACCACAAGAGTTGCCTGTGGTGCCACTAGTTATTAACAGGTTACACTTGCTGGAAGCGACTTCAAATCAGTTCGATGAAGGCGCACAAGCTCATACTATCAAGATGACACCGGATAATGGACACTCCCACATAACAGAAAATGATCCAGGTGACTTTCGATCCATTTTGGTTATTTTCAAATCAGGATTTGTATGCGACTATGGTAGTGTTTCGTCCAGCATTCATCCTTAGCGGGCACTAAAGATTTCCATGCAACTATTGTAAACTCTGTGGCATATTAGGTATGTTGAAACCAATCGTATCACCTTATTTTCGTTCAGGGTGAACAAGATTTCTAAACAATGGCAAATAATATTCATACAAATGCCTAGGCTATCGCAACACGCTGACGTGGAAAAGTATGTTGCATTCGTGTGACTTTAGTTGATTAGAGCCTCGGCCTAACATGTCGCGAAATTATATCAGTCTGCCTTCTCATCTCCTTCTCCAAACGCTGAGGAGGTAGTCGATATTTTCAAACTATTTGTACTGTTACTTATCTACTGGAAACAAACTGAAGCCCTTTGCCTGTTTCTGTTGTTCTTCTACTTTCTGTCTCAGATTCGCAATACATAACGACTGCCACGAAGTCCTCCCACATACAGCAATCTCCTTCAGCGAATCTTATCAGCGTTAGGTGATCAGTAGATATGGTGGGGGTCACTAAGGTGAATCGCCCCATTCTGCAGGAACAGCAATACGCAATTTGAAGGCTCGAGATATTTCTGATTTTTATGAGGGCTTAGATCTTTATCTTGAAAAAGATAATAGTGAACGCCTTGACAGATCATGCTTCTACCTGTAAATATATACCATTCGCTCAGCCTATTGTTGAGACGCGACCACGCGGGATCTGCACAGATTTATGGGGCATCTTATAAACTAACTTGCTGTCCATTGTCGGATCTTTAAATACCACTTCACAATGTCTTATCTCATTCATTTTCCAATAACGTCTTTACTTGATCCTCATAATATCCCATTAAACCTAACATTTTACAGCTCTTTATGACTTATTATATTCCTACTCTCTGAAGGGTACGGTTGTGCATTAAATGCAAGAAAAGGTATAAAACAAAAACAACTGGCACAATTGAGGATAAATGTATTAAAACCAAAAGTGGACATCATGATAGTACGAGATATACGTGTAGCATTATACATTGCGAATGAACGTTGTCAGCCTAGGGAGTTTTCTTTATTAATGCATTTATTAATGATACTTGCACTTACCTATTTCATTAGAATTTAATGATTCACCTCAGCACTTTTACTTTTCTAGAACAGCTTTCAATCCCTTGTAAACGTTGTACTTACCTCAATATTGGTTGGTTACCGTATGCCGACAACCACGGGATGAAAACGAAACGAAGTCGATTTTCCCGCTCAACCTGGAGGACAATTGTACAATTCAATAACTATACAGCCTAGTTCAGACAATGAGTGTATTTATATATATATATCAAATATTTAACTGTTGAAACATTATTAACTTGTAGACAATCTACGATTTGATATTATATCATACTTGATCGTGCCTGTAAAAATGGCATGCATTTTCATGTAAATTTATATGTTTATATGAGAATATACATTATTATTATTAATCAACTGTATTTGATCCTGGTGGGAGACTACTCTGGGTGATCAAAGAAGTTTTTCCGATCAGTTGGATCTTAGCCATTTTGCTCTCAAAGGCCTATTCGTTTACCCGGGTTAAATAGATCAGGCAGCAAGTAATTCGGTTTTCAAGGAAAAGGAACGCTACTGTGCGTCGCAGCGTGACTGCGCACATCACAATTATCAAATACGTCCTCAGACAACCGTAAGGGTTATATTCTTCCTTCTCTAGTTGGGGAGATGTTAAGAGCAGTCTGGCTAGCCTGTTTGTGAAGAACGCAAATGTAGGACTTAGCTTCAAAAAAGTCTAACTAGAACTTGATATTCAGGAGATAACTACTTGCAAAAATACCTCATTCAACCAGAGGCAATTCAGTGTTTTATTTCACCAATGTCCCCTGATTTTTGTCTTAAACTATTTATTTTGGATGTAGTCTTTCTTTCATTAGTTGGTTTGTGATGGTTAGATTTATTTTCACGAGTTGATCACGGATTGATATCAGTTGGAAAACCACTGATGATTCACAAGCTAGGATGAAACAGCTGTCTGTTACCCCCTGATTTTCAGTGGTTCTGTAAATGATATCATTCCGTGACTAACTCGTAGTCTTTCTTTGTCCAGGAGTGGCAAACTAGTCATGCTTCCTAATAATGTTGATGTGACCGTGGCGGACTCCAACCCTAGCATGGAATTCCAAAGAGAACATGCAACACTTAAAATGGCTTGGTTAGTACATAGGTCCACAAGATTAGTGCCACCATGCGTAATGGCTGAGTTCGGGCACAGGGTTTTCGTATATGCATTCCGGTTCTAGAAAACCTACTTTATAGAGGTCTTCACGACTGTTTTTGTCTGGCACAAAGATATTTAAATCCGGCACTGTTTTTTTCTTAACTGGTGCAAACCTCCTTTCTGAGCAGGTATTGCCCCTAACAGTAAGCCTTTTGGTACATGTGCCGGTGGTCACTGGCGGGCATCTACATTTATATAAACATATCTTTTCTTGGGGGTGGCGAAAGATTCTCCATCCGCAGCATGCAGGGTGAAAGTATGTTCTTATGTTGCACGGAAGACCCTGACCGTGCACCACAGTTAACAAGATGCCGAGCTCTACTGACAAAATCCGTAAAGTAGGGTGAGCGGCTACTGCTACAATCTACGACCGCTTGTAACACGTGGTGTAGCTAATGTATCCTCGGCAAAAATGCAGTTCCAGACAACGTCTAGCTTCTTGGCCATAATGTTGGGATACCATCACTAGTGCGGGTTCTTGGCTATACATACCCAATATTTTGAATGACTATGTAGACTATCATGTAGAAATGGGCTTCTGGAGCGACCGTAGGGGTGAGAATGAAGAGGTAAGTGGGATTATTGGCCGTTTAGCAGGGTTGAACAACTCCGTCGTTTCATAGTCAATACCTTAGAATCAAGCAACGATTGAGCAAAGTTCGGTTACTTGTAGTCGTAATGTTTCCGGAATTCTATTCAAGACTTCTATGGAAACTCCTTGAAGTATAACGAGTACAGTCTAAACTGACCGTTGCGACTTGGACAGAAGCAACGTCCTTCATCAGCATCTTTGAAAAATCCACTATCATCGCATCAGGGCTCTGTATAACATCCTATACAAGAAATGTCCGTGATCTGAAATGGTTTACGAATAGCTTTCTACACGTTAATCAACTTACTCGTACGGAGCAACCATGAAGCGACAAATGGTAGCTGATCTGGGCGCAGTAAAACAAATCTGCCTGACAATGAGCAATATTAGTCTGCATTCAGTACAATTCACATCCGGCGCTACCCACAACTAAAATGCTGACAAAATCATACAAACATATCACCTATTTTAGATTAATAACCAGTTTGGATATAAATCAAAAATAGGATTCGACGCCGTACACTGCAAAGTTTTATGACGAAATTGACTTCAAACTTTATTTTTTCCCAAGTATTCGTAATTCATCCAACACATACTTGGGTATTTTGTAAATGAGAAGGCAATATTTCTATATTTCTTTATGTGCTCCATTGATTGACTAGATAGCACATTGTTCCCACAAAATAAACACAGCGACCATGTAATTTCATGGCAAACCAAATTGATCTAATTTAAATAATACTTATCCGAGCCTGTAAAACTGGTGTGTCCTACATAGATAGGAATAAATATATTATTATCAAATTCACGTTGGCCTATTGGGCAAAGTTAAACTTTCGACACCACTAGCAACCAATCAGCAAACGACCTTGAACGGACCAATCACATTAAATAGGCATATATGATGAATGGAAACGCATATTTATAGAAAAAAGCATAAAGAAAGATAAAACGGTTACAAGGAGTATCTTTCTCGAATATGTGGGAGAAACATCCCCCAGTTTAGCATGTGACTGTCAATGGCGAAGTCACAGCACATCCTGTATTTATATTCATCTGAACGGCTGTAAATGAGATCCTTTGCAGATCCATTTATAGCCCTTATCTTATTTGTCAAGCGCCCCCGAAATTTTTCAGTGGAATTCGTATGAGTCCTCGTAACGGGATCCACACAGCAAACAAGTGATTGTCTCTATTTTACACGAAGCAATATCTCTGCAATGCTGGTACCACTAAACTGTTGAGACGAGACTATTTTCAGTCTCGGTAGCTGCTGCTCTCGCCGGCTGTTTCAACTCCCAGTGATTGCAGATATACAAAATCTGGGTTAGGGAGAGATGTGACCTAGCGGAGAAATTTCCCACGAAATATTAAAATTATCAGCTTACCCTCTCTAATATTAGCATGCTTCAAACATATAGCACAACGATGAACAAACCCACCAGTTGATCTGCTATAGCTTTTTAAAGTCATGATACCAACACAAGAACAAGTTCGCTCCTTCCGGAGCAATTTAAATCCAGGCAATACTTGAAAACATTAACCTCCTCAAATTGCAGCCGTAACCTTGTAAGGTCACGCATTAGAAATGAATCAAGCGCTCTACAACATTGAACTACGTTCGTGAATCTCATTGGATGATTCGCTGATTGGTAGTTAGTGGTGTCGAAAGTTTAACTTCGCCGCCTATTGATTCATTCACTAGTGGATGCATATATAAACCTTAACCACCCCCTAACGCGCATTGAAGGAGAGTTCATGCAAACGTTGGCGATCCGAGAAACTTTCTCCTTAGGACTGTCGTTTAAAGCATCTCACAGGGATTAATTTCCTCTGGGATGAATATTCGCACAGCAACGCATTTGCATAAATCCTGCTGTTGAATGTGAACAACTGCAAGGAGCAGTGATCCCATGTTCCTTATAGTCAGACTCGACTAACAGGAACCATGTTTCTGCGTCGTATGGCCAAAACGGCACGAGCTGAATAGTGGTGCTAGTCGGTCAGGTACGGATGGCCTCATTGCCAAAAATATACAAAATTTGGTGAATATAACTCAAGAACAAATATGAAATAGAACAAACTCACCGAGATTCTTTCCATGTTTACCAGATATTTTATATATTTTATATTTTTGATTACAGCTTGATTCCACACCGTATTTTTGGTACGGGTTGGGAAATTTTCAGCATGTGATATCGGTAGCCCAAATTCTGCAGGCTGACCACAGACATCAGATGTGCGTCGGCAGGGGATCGAACCTCGGACCATGTGCATGGTCGGCGAGAGTCCTAACCACTGTGCCACCTACGCACATGAAGTTTGCAATAGGGCCTAATAGTTTAGGGTGTTGAGGGCGTGCCGACGTTTGCGGGTGGTGCGATGTATACTGACGCGAGACTTTGTAGCCACAATCCCTGTAGTGTTTGTTTCGCGTAGATCAAGTCGAAACACTAAATCGGTCGTGCAAAATAACAAGTATATTTCGGGGTGAAAATCGCTGTGCGAGGATGACTGCCCAACTATTTAAGAATCGTGCACGAACAGCCAAACGTAACATGACGGCGTGCCAAATTACATGGACTCTTGACTGCCTGCCTTCAAATGAACACGACGACTTAAACAGTGGATGTAAGCACTCGATTCTGACTGGTTGAAACTGTAAGTCAGTAATCTTGGGGAAAAATTCACATCTGCATTATCATTATTCACTAATGTATTTATATTGTTTGATCAGAATGCTGACAAATATGGGCTTTTGCAGGATACGTGATGTGCGTCCATCACTCACTTTGAGTTGTGAAGAGGGCGTGGACGTGGATTACTGCAGATCAAACTTGTCGTGCTTTCGTCTCAGTATACTTGAATAGGCAGAATGGGGGTGGTCAGTTACAAATTGAATTTGCTCAGGTAGCTGATTTTGTACCATGTGTCTACAGGAATGTTGTGATCATATCAGACGTTGCATTTGGCTATTTCAAAAACTTTATGTCATCTTTTCAATAAAGGTAAAATACCTGTTGTACAGGTTATTATTATTATTTCCTGCCATTCCTGGAGGAACATAGGGCCCCCCTTTCGGGTTCCACCCGAGCAACGGCTTGTCTAGTGGTGTCATTTGATGGTTTCCTCAGGGTATGGCCAATCCACCTCCATTTCTTCCTGCCTATTTGTTGCACAATCGGTTCCTGGTTGGTTCGTTCATAGCCAGAGATCCCTGTTGCTGATCTTTTCTGGTCATTTAATCTCGAGTAGTATTGAGCGAATACAGCTGTTAATGAAGGTCTGAAGTTTGTTTGAGATGCTCTTTATGACGCGCAGTGCAAGTCTCCGATCCGTATAGTAGCACTGACTGACTTCACATTGGAGTTGAAAATCCGGATCTTATTTTTGGTGCTGAGTGCTTTTGACCTCCGCACAGACTTCAGAGTAATGAAAGCTTGCCTTGCTTTTCCGATTCTGGCTTTGATATACTCGTCAGTTCCGCCTGTAGTTAAAACGATGCTTCCCAGATCGGCAGGTAAAGGAGGTTGTTTCTTTCAGGTTCCTCCCATCTATACTGATTGTTGTCTGCTGTTGTTTTTGCTGTTGGTGTTGGCCAGGAATCTCCATAACCTCTAGTTTCTCTACGTTCACCTGAAGCCCTATCTTTGATACTTCTTCTGTCAATTTGTTGCTTTTCATTTGCATTTCTTCCAGTTTGTGGGAAATCAGACATGGAGGAGGGTGTATGGAAGAGTTAACTGAGTGTCTCCAAAGATGCGGTACTGAACGTCCCTCTTCGTGGTTGTAAAAAGATTCAGCGAAAAGAGTGAAAAGACTTTGTTCTGTTCTCCTTGATTAGCAATAGTTGCCAAGTGAACACGAGAAAAGTTTTCGTATTATAATGGGCCTTTTGGTTGGAACTCGAAATAGTCTTTTACTCGAAGGATCTAAGCTCAGAAAACCAATCAGTATGTTCATCTGTGTAGCTTGCCAAACTTCCATGACTTATATATCAAAGATTTACATTCCAACAATATCAAAACACAACCGAGCGAGACAGAATCTTCCGTGAAAATGAATGACATTAATCCGTATCAAAAATGCGTAATTACCTCAAAGAGGTCCAGCAGGTGTATGGTCCAAAAGATTCTGTATGACAAAATTAACTGACCATACACAACCATGAGCTAGCCAAGAATCAAGGACATTGAAACATTAAAATAAGAATCAGTATCACAAACAGATTGCTCAAGGGGATTTTCAGACCAGTTAATTGGCTATAAAGATGCAGGTGCGAGTTTTCCATCCAAAAAGTTGCGGCTTTCCATTGTAAACCAAACTGACGAATTCCCCGATAACAGTTCGCGACCTTAACGTACATTTATCATGTATGTTTACCTGCTTCATCTTTTGTATTGCATAATCTTTATCGAATTATTACTTGAACTGATTACTGTAATGTTCAAATTGTCAGTCTTATCGCCATCTGTGTCAAATGCTTATGTTCTCCGCTCCATCAGCGTTATTATTACTATTATCGTTTCCATTTATGCGTTGAAGTTTCTGTAACAATTTGTTTTGGGGGTGGAGTTGCTAGCACCATGCATCAACCCTCCCTCTTTATCCGGGCTTGGGAGCGGCTAGAAAACTAGCGAGCTAGTAATCTAGGCGGTCGTCACTCAGCATCAACAACAAAATCCAGTCGGATTTTCCATACGAATGTCAAGTCAGTTATTCCAGACGGATCGGAAAATTGGTGGGTCACAAAGAATATTTCCAACAGCCTGTTGCAGACCTTTATCAACAACTATCTTCTCTCTATGCTGAAGATCAGATGGCCAGGCGGAAGGAATCACCAACAAGAAACTATGGCTGGGAACAAACAAAACAAGAACCAATCGCCCAACAAATATGCTGGAGAAAGTGGATAGAGATGGATCGGACACTCGCTGAGAAGACTGCTGGGTGACATCGCGCGTCAAGCCCTCGAGTGGAACCCGAAAGGGAAGCGGCGTGTGGGACGTCCAAGGGTGACATGGAGGAGATCGTGTGAGGAGGAGTTGAAAGAGTATGGACTAATATGGATGCAGGTGAAAAGTACAGCAGAAGACAGAAGCAAGTGAAGATGTGCAGTTGAAGCCCTATGTTCCACTTGGAGCCCAAAGGAAAAACAATGATAATAATCGTTTCCATTATCTGTATAATTTTTAACCTATCACATTTATTACTAATCTAGAAATCATTATCACTGGTTAAATTCCCCTCAATATTTGGAGCTAAGCATTTTATAACCAAGTCTGGAGAAGATCTAACTGAAAACACTACTATTCACTCCTATGTCTTTCTTTTTCAAATAAGCAAAAGCCAGAAACTCTTTTTTAACGGAACTTTTTGTACCTCGTCCTTCTAATGAACACACCAAGTAAGAATAAACAGCTGGAATATATAATATTTCAAATGGCCATTTTCTCCAGAGACATCAGAAAATGAGTAAATTAAGATTTACTTATTATATCTTTAGATATTATTGTGAAACTGTGTTCTGATTATTTAAAAGCTGACAAATTAACCATTTTTGTACAGAACAGCTTTACTGGCCATCAGATGTTTACAACAAAGCCTTTCTTCTAAAAGAATAACTTTATTCATTTAATTTAGAAAACATAAGTCAAAAAAGAGATCCCTATTTGTAGCTTTATGAGGAAATTTGTTTACTGAACTATGTGTCCTCAAACGGATGATATAGGTATTTACTCATTTAGTAGGTTTTCAGTGTATACGTTAAAACAAAACCTGATATCATCAGTGAGGATTGGAATTACTTATTTCATAGTAAGAAAACCCATCTAGTATTATAAATGACTGTCAAACATTTACTGTCAAATTTTATGATATTTACAGACCTAGTTTCCCATATGTCATTTTTACATGTCTGTTTGTACTTCTCTCACCCTGCTTATTATTTTATTATCTGACTTTCTCTCACCCTACTTGTGACCTTTGGAATCCTATTGGTTGTTCACTGTCTTAATTTGTCAATGGCATTTGTGTTTCTCAAGGTCATTTTAAGCATATGTATATACGCAAGCCTTATCGACCTTTATTTGGACTGTTTTTGTGAGACATTAAGAGCTCTCTTACCAACGTCCAGTCTTCTCTTCTGTCTTTACGACTCGGTGGTATTATCATTATTGTTGTCGTTGACGTGCGATTAGGATAGATTAGCCAGCCCGTTAATTAGTATTCTCTCATTAGCCGTAGTTCCCACAATAACATTTAATAATAAAGTATACACAGTGTCTGTCTAACACTGAAATCACTAGAAAGAAGAATACTGAACACTGATACTTTAAAAAAAGTGTTTTAATTCATGTATGCGTTTTACAAGCGCCAAATAAACCTTTTATCACGAAAATTTTATATAGTTAAAAGACTTAGTCAGAGAATATTCACAGAAGTTTATAATATATGCACAAAAATATGAATGTGTAATTGAAAGTAGTTAAAAAAGCAAAAAGAGTTGAAAATGAAAATGGAACTTGGGTAATGTGTCAGAGCAAAGTTCAGTTATGGCGTAAATTTGCTTGATAAAAGCAGATAGTGATATAATTATCCCAGAGACACGGAGAATATCATTATCAATAAAAACCAAAAGATAGGAACTAATTGGATTATATAAACACAGTTTGAAAGTTATGTGATGGCCTTGATTTGAGCAATAAATTGTGCTCAAAACATCATTAAATGATACTTTTCCACTGTGTGTAATAATCAAATAAATTTACTCTATGAAAGGGTTGAAAATAACTTTGCATTTTTCTTAGGCATTACAATTTAGATACTGGTCACATATTATATAATTGTACTTTTTATGAACTTGCGGATGAATGCTACTTTCTTGTTTAGTATTTTTTACACACTACGTCTAAAAACTTCATGCACATAGATACTACAAATAAGAAAATCTTTTGTGATACAATCTGAGAATATTAGGCATCTAATAGGTCATGGTGGCTTACTGATTTCATAATATGTTCACTTCCAGGATTGGCATTTTTCTGTGAAACACTAATGCTGCTTAACTACTACAGTGACTACTAAAAGAGATTATCGAACTCTGATACCTTGATCGGTAAGTTTTGAACTCTGGTATGACATGGAATTTCATAATGTGGTTGAATTAACTAGACAATAATTTACTGTATTGATTTATTCATCAGTAGTTTCAAATAATAATGAAGTGACTAATAACTAATTGCTAACAAGAAATATGATGTCGATATAATCTTGTGGTAGAATGATGTCAGTAGACAAACTAACTAGTTATCACGAGTGCATTGTGAATAAGATGTCATTTATGCAAAAAATTACTGTCAAAATAATACAACTATAAATTCAAGTATTGGTTTGTAAGGATTTGGTTGATGGGTTACAGGATTTCATCATGAGATTAAATTGGTTAAGAACCATTGGAAAGCCTGGGAGTACTGGAAATCTGTGTCGTCCTATTTTGGGACTCTTCATCAGTACACACACCCCAAATGGGTTCGAACCCAGGACCTTCTGGCCACAAGGCGAGCTCGTAAACCATTAAGCTACTGGGACCCAACCCAATAGCCCCGTGGGTGCTGAAGAGTCCCAGTACTCCCAGGTTTTCCAATGGTTCTCTAACCAATCTCATCTCATGATGAAATCCTGTAACCAATCAAACAAATCCCTACAAACCAATACTTGAATATCAATGAGATGCTCACTGGCGACTGGACCTATTCAGGTTGGTAGTTACCTTGGGTTCTGGGGAGAAGACATGACCATTAGGGTGCAGAAGGTCGGGTGTGAGGACAAACACTCGCCGAAAGCATTGGCTAACGGTTGCGCTATATCGTGGATTCGCAGAAGTTAAAATTCATGGGCCATTGGATCGGGTCCCAGTAGCTTAATGGTATACAAGCTCACCTTGTAACCGGAAGGTCCTGGGTTCGAACTCCGGGGTGTGTGTGTACTGATGAAGAGTCTCAAACCAGGACGAAACAGCTGTGCAGTACTCCCAGGTTTTCCAATGGTTCTCTAACCAATGTCAGCTCATGATGAAATCCTGTAAACAACTACAAAGTGTTTTATATGTGCCAGTTAGTCATATAAGACCGATTTAAAGATAAGCAAACAGTGAATGATTTCCTGCACTGAAATGTCAGCTTTTGATTCTATCAGCAGGAAAAGAAAGGCTTAGCTTCTAGTAGATAATCAAACATGCCGACCACGTCATAAGAGCAGCCGTAAATAACAATACTCTTCAACCAGCTGCAGTGATATTTGTCCTTCACTACTGAAATTTCTCTTGTATTTGACTTATGACCGGCTAACTGAAATGCAAACACTTGCGAAAGATGCATTCAAATTTTTTAAAAACTGACAAATATTTGCAAAACTGTTCAAATACACGGTATAGTTGTTGCGGTGAGTGGTACTTATAATCAGAAATAAGTAGTATATCAGTGAACGAATTCAGAAAAGTAACAGTATATTCTGGACACTGGAAAAAGCAATCGAAGAAGAGAACTGTGAAAAGAACGTTAGAAACACTGTGCAGAATCCAACAAGCTCTTTAATGTGGTGATATTCGAGGAATTCGCAAATGAAATGCAAACAAAGCATTAGAGATATGGTGTGCCAAATTTCTGTGTCTGCAATGAGTTTGTCCCAATAATGATTCCCTAGGGCCTCCTCGGTATTTTCTTTTTCACATTACTATTTACCTCTTGTCAGATTTCATACGCTTGCTTCTATTCATTATTTGACTAGACTATTACGTAATCGTTTCTCTATAGAAATGAGATCTGAGTAACTGCACTAATTGTGTTAATCTCTGTTACTTAAAAATAGAGTAGTGTGCAGTTTTAATAAATGTAAACACGATTGGACAAACTCTGAAGATAATTTCGTCGATAAAGAAAATTTCCTTCACTAAATTATCTTTCATTTTATGTTATTCCTGTCGACCCCACGTGTTAACCATGCTCCTGAAAAATTTCCTTTAATTCATTTTTCATGTAAACAGCAAACATTTATTTGAATGTTTCTGTAAAGTTAATAGCGCATACTTTTCGTTGTTTGGAAATCTTCTGCACTCAGTCAGCATAAACAACAAGATTTGGATTCCGTTCAACACAAATGTGAAGTCAGTCAGTCAGTTATTCTATACGGGTCAGAAACTTGGGCTGTGTGTCACGAAAAGGATTTCCAACAGGCCATTGTAGACCTTAATCAACAGCTGCTGCCCACTTCTCTGTCTGCATACTCAACATCAAATGGTAAGCCAGAAAGAAACTCTGGCTGGCTGGGAACAAACCAACAAGCAAAAACCGATTTCTCAACAAAATGTTTGGGAGAAAGTGGAGATGGATTGGGCATACGTTGAAGTGGCCATCGAATGACAGCGCATTCAATGCACGCTATCGCTCGATTGGAACCCGAATGAGAAACGACAAGTGGATCATCCGAGGGTGACATGGAGGAGATCGTGTGCGCGAGGAGGAGATGAAAGATTATAGGCAATCGTGGACTCAGCTGAAGAGGATGGCAGAAAACTGAACAAAGTGGAGATGTGTTGTTGAAGTCATCACAATGTTCCACTTGGAACCCAAGGGAATATAATAATACTTGTCACTGTTGTCAAGGCAAACTGAATTAATCTAAAAATAAGTCAAATGTGTACGCAAAACAAATTACATAATTTCAGTGGTAAATAAACTACCTGCTGCTGAATTCAATTTTAAATAAGAAATATGGTCCGAGAAACACATGACAATCACCTCACAAATGAACTATTACAATATAAAAGCTTTAAAATATGACGTGTAAATCTCTGTCTTCTTGTTATTATTTAATTCATTTATCATACACAAATATATTGTTTTCAGTCATAATTGTATCTATACTACATAAAGATCGATCCAAATCGCGTGACAGCACCCATACATGCATAAAATGATGACCTGAATATACAGGTTGACCATGTTTGACTATTACTGTAAATAACAATGATACTAGCATAAATTAAGTATCCAGTTCATTTAATTTTTCAATTTTTCATTTAAAGATTACTTCGATATTTGGGAAGTTGCATTAGCCATCATGCACTGATTACTGACAAAGTCTCAGCAAGGGTGTATAAAAGGCTCGTGTGGCACTTACCAACTTATGTCATCTCTGATATGGATGTGATATCCAGCTGTTGATCAAAGGACACATGTGTGCTGTGTAGGAGCAGTTCACTTTATCCTTCCTTACTCCTCCTGTACAACATGGCCACTGAAAGTGGAAGACATGAAAACTCTAGCTGTTTTTGACCACATATGTTGGCGTTTTGTTTCCTGTGTTGTGTTATAAAATGTTGAGTTAGGACAGGAAGCCAGTAGATCAGGTTGTGAAACTACATAGACTGAGATGGCTAGGACATATGCTGCGTATGCCAACTCTTCGCCTTCTTCGACGAGTAATGTTAACTGACATAGGATCAGGTCGGGAAAAGTTTTATGGGTGGCCAAATAAAAACCCGATACCTGGGAAGCATCGTTTCAACCACAGGCGGAACTGACGAGGATAACAAAGCAAGAATCGGAAAAGCAAGACAAGCTTTCACTACTCTTAAGTTTGTGTGGAGGTCAACAGCACTCAATATCAAAAGTAAGATCCGGATTTTCAACTCCAATGTGAAGTCAGTGCCACTTACTAAATGTATGGATCGGAGACTCGGCGCGTCATAAAGAGCACCTCAAACAAACTACAGACCTTCATTAACAGCTGCCTTCGCCCGATACTCAAGATCAGATGGCCGGCCAGAAAAGATCAGCAACAGGGATGCCTGGCAATGAGCAAACCAACCGGGAAACAATTGTTAAACAAATAGGCAGGAAGAAATGGAGGTGGATTGGCTAGTCATACTATGAGGAAACCGTCAAGTGACATCACACGCCTGGCCATCGCTCGAGTGGAACCCGAAAGGGAGGCGGCGAGTTGGTCGTCAGTGTGTGTGGGTGACTTGGAAGAGGTCATGTGAAGAGGAGATGAAAGAGTATGGGCAGACTTGGAACCAGATGAAAACTCTAGCAGAGAACCGAACGCAATGGAGACACGCGGCTGAAGCCCTGTGTTCCCCTAGGAAGTAAAGGAAACAATAATAATGAATAATAATAATAATAATCAATTCATGATGTTTTTAACAGCTGGTTTTAGTCACAACGGGAGGTGTGAACTGCCTCGTTGGGGTCGTCGAGAGATTAAGAATCGTCATACACTCATTCTCCTTGATGAATTTGAATAGAGTAAGGTCAAAAGTTTGTGCAGAATAAGATGGTATCATCTCATACATTTCATCGACTTCTCATCATCTGCGTACAGCTTAAAGAAATTAGTAGGTTTATGTCCATAACAATTCTAACATATCTAAAAATGTTACGTTATGTCACTTGAAAGGAGACTAGAAACTTAATAAACAGGGCTCAGAGATTATACTCATACAGTTTATATCCAAAGAGTTCAAGTTTAAACAAAAAAGTGAATGCCTGGAGACACTGACAAAAGTTACGTAATAAAGACAAAAGGTAAATTGAATGATGAGTAACTAATAAATTGAGTAGCAGTGTGGTGAGTTCAAGCTACTAGTGTCACACAGACTCGAAGACTTACAGGCGAAAACCAAAAAACTGTCTGAAGAGGCTGTGAGCAAAGACAGGACTCCAAGTGGATACAAAGAAGATAGAGGTGATGAAGATAGCTAACCAACATCATCAACAACAACAACCAGCATCTATCACTATCAGCGAGAGAGATTTTATACGGGTTACTTCCTTCACTTGTAACAATAGAAGACAAGGGCCAGGAAACAGATCCTTTATTAAGGAAATCAACGCATATTTATAGATTTTCATGTACATTATTATAGATTATTGTTAGCAGAAAAACACAGTCTTCTGATTGGCGGTTGTTTCTCACAGAAAGTTAACCTTGCATCTCTTTGTGACTGTCTCTTGAATGTCAGATCATTTATATGTCAACTGTATCCGCCTACGCAAAACCTTTATTCTGATTTTTCTCACGACCAATATTTGGGACGTAAACATCGACGTAAATTACTGTCCACCAATTTTGACTAACAGCCAGCTCTCACCACACACTTATCTAGGAAGTACTGTGTTCATCCTCAGGCCGGTGGAATGGATAAAGACGTCAAAGCTAGCCAGAATCGGAAAGGTTGGATAATGGAGATGGATTGGGCATACGCTGAGGGGGTAATTGAATGAAATCACTGTCAATACAGGCCATTGCTCGAGAGGAATCCGAATGGGGAGAGACGAGGGGTCGTCAGTGCGAGGGGCACATGAAGGAGATCGTGTGAAGAGGAGGAGATAAGAGACTGTGGGCAGTCATGGGCTAGGATGAAGAGGACAGCGGAAAATAGAGGAGAGTGTTGTTGAAGGCCTATGTTCCACTCGGAACCCATTTTGACAATGAGAAATCAGATAGTGAAAGATAACAAGGGAGTAATTAGTTTTAGAATGAGATCATAAGTATAATTCTGTGAGTATTTAAGAGAAAATTTATATATTACAGCCTAACTGATTTTCAAATACAAATGTCTACTGTCACGTTTATTAATTAATAGTGACTTAGATACTCGAAATTCCTACAAGAAAGACACGTTTTATCAGGACTGAAAATAAATCCTTGGGGAGAAATTATGTAAATATACATATATATATATATACGCTAGAAATACAAACCCAGCGGAAAGAATCAATGTGTTCAATAATTATTAATTACTTAAGAAAATATCTCTAAAGTGAATTAATTATTTGTTCACCCCACAGGTAAAAAAGCTCTATACTATAATTGAATAATAACCCAGTAAGACATTTTACGTGAAAAGTTATAAGAAATACGACGTGTGTAATTAGAAAACTGTCGGGAACATAATCTATTGAATATTCCCATAGTAAAGTTTAGAACAATACATTTAAGCGAACAGCATAGATTTCAATTAGATCTCATCAGGCTTAACTCTAATATACATAACTTTACAAATAAAAATTCAAAAATAAACCAATCATGGTGTTTTGTCTATAGGATAATACGATGGTGAATATAAATTGTGCAATTAGTCATAATAATAATGATAATAATAATAATAATAATAATAATAATAATAATAATGGTCTTATGAATAATAAGAATGAAAAAGTGAGGAGATCTGTGATAAGGCGAATAACAAAGAAACAGCATGATTAAATAAACAAATGTTCAGGTAGAAGTAGTCGCATTTGCCAGTTTACGCCGACTCTGGCGTAGACGAGATGTTCGACTATCGACCAAAGGGCAGGTGTACTGCTCATCAGTCCGCTCCGTCCTCCTTTATGGTTGTGAGGCCTGGCCACTCAGAGTGGAAGACATGAAAAGACTAGCTGTCTTTGATCATAGCTGCCTGCGCTCTATTTCCCGTGTAAAGTGGCATAATAAGGTGAGCAACATGGAGGTTAGGCGTAGAGTTCTAGGTAAACAGGGAAATCAATCGACAAAGTCGTGAAGCTACAAAGACTGAGATGGTTAGGACATGTGTTACGTATGCCAAGCCATCGCCTCCCTCGACGAGCAATATTAGCGGATATAGGGTCAGGCTGGAAAAAAGCTAGCGGCGTCAAACAAAAACTTGGCATCAGTCAATGAAATCCACAACAGTTGGTCTAAGCCACGTAGGAAGGTGTAGACTTCCAGGCTGGTTGGGGTCCTCGGGACGGTAAAAATCTATGGTTGGAAGCAATTGGTGACATGGCTCAAAATCGTTCTCAGTGGCTAGCGCAGATGCATCCAATCCTTGTGACTTATGATCTCCAATGAAACTGTTTTATTCTTTGTTATTACTATTCCTTTGTCTCACACCTCTGTTAACTGTCTCTATTATGCTTTTCTTGTACTTTCTTCTCTTGCTTCGCGTGCTACACGGAGTGTGGCGACTTGAACTTCCGCACATTTGTGCAAAGTTCTATGTCGAAAATAGACAGACAGACAGACAGACAGTCGCTAAAGGCTAATAAAAACAAATGAACCGATTTAGTAATGCTAGATTGTAAGGAAGGTAAATGAAACACGTTTTTAATGAAGATGTGATAAGATTAAGGGATGATGACAAAGGGGTTCAAAATATAAGTAAGGGGTTGTGAAGAAGTCATCAATTGGTTATGTCTTGATAGGCCAAGGGAGGGATAATGGCTGTACGAACTTCTTTTGAATGCATATTTAAGGTTTAATAGTTCGAATGCCTATCGCCTCAGCTGTGTGCAGTAGACGAATACGAAGTCTATTGGAAAGATTTGTTGGGATACTTTGAAAGCTCTCGCTTCCTCCACCACATAACCACTATCAACTAAATGCGACAAAATTGAGCTATGGATTGTTTTTGTCAGTCCTTTGCCAAACCATTCGTGAATAGTGATGATACATCCATGGATAACATACGTTTATCTTTCACATTAGTCTTGGATATTTCGGAAATAAAGTCAATGACATCACTAATTCTATGTTGCACGATTTCTCTGTGCAAAATTCCCAGAATCTTCAATAACCAACCACTTCGCGGCTCCATGAAATGCAGAGTTATACATATTTAAAACAAAGCGAAGAGGAAGACCCGGTTTGTGCACTTTGGGTAGACCGTAAAGACGTAGAGTATTGGTACCCTTTGGTTTCATAGACTCATACATGGCTGATGATAATACTCCTTTTTGGTTCAGTTTTTTGAGAGAGTCGGTCATTAGTTTCTCCGCTCTTTCATTGAAGTCTTTGGAATTACCAGGAGATTGGAATTTAGTTTGATCAATCAAAATAACTTCCATTTTGTCAACATAATCGCTCTTATCCAGTAAAACTACACCGTCACAATTATCTGGCTTGCTAATAATTTAGCTTTTATTACTTCTAAGTTCTCTTAGAACTTAACACAATAACAATAAAGTTCATTTATGACATTTTAAATGTATGGTCCTAATATAATTTCCAAGATGATTAGACTTTTTCATTCTTCTTACATGACTTGCTTCACTCAGATGAAATAAACATTGTGAAGTACGCTGTTTTAACAGTTTCAGTGGCTGTTAACTCCCAGCTAGATTCTACTAAAATAAATAGCTTTCTGTCGGGAGTCAGTGAATGGTCTGAGTCTAACGGTCTTAAACTGAATCCTTCTAAATGTCAAACTGTTAATTTCAGCTTAAGATGTAAAAGACAGTTGAAAGAAGCCGTCGATTCTCATGACAGTTGTAAAATTGACGACAATGGATATAGGAATTAAATCAGAAAGTAAGTATCTTGGACTTATTCTCTCTTCTGATCTCTCCTGGTCCTCCCATGTCTTAGAGATCTCCAGTAAAATATTCCGCCTGACATTTTACATTAAAAAGTTAAGGCACTCGGGCATAACTCAACCCCTCCTCTTACAGTTCAGAAACTCTTGAATCCTGCCTATTCTTCTTTATTGTTCACCCTTATTGTTTCCTGGTCCGCTTAAAAAGAACTATGTCACGATTCGTAGAATGCTGAGGACTGTCAGTAGGATGAGTTGTGTCCCAGTGGACCACATAGTTAACGTCATTGTCGATAGGCACTTGCCTTCGTGCAATAAATTCGCTAAAGAGATTTTGTCTGACTTGTAGCATCCATTTTATTTACCCTCAGCTTTCACCTTGCATCTCCTCAGGTAGAACAAGAAGTAACTTCAGAAAACTGTATGTTCGCACGTCTAAGTATAAAACTTCTATGATACCATACTTCTCACGTATTTTATGTGATGAAAGTAGTGTCAGACAAGAATTAACTAACCTTTTTTCATCCAATAAATAAACAATTTCATCCATCCTTTTATACCTTCAAGTTTTACTTTTATTATTTCTATTATATTTATGATCCTGTTGCTTCTTTGTTTCACTCTCATAATTGCAAACACCAACTTAGCTCCATGACTGCTGTAATCTTTGTTTTTCCTCTCACCATATCATGTAAAGAGAACATTATATTCAATATTTTTAAACATGCTAGGAATTTTATACCACGTTGACAATACTGTGTGAAACAAGCCCACGGAAATTTTCACTTGTATTATTATTATTGCCTTAGCTGTTATCATTATTATTTCCATTTTATATGCTGCATGTTTCTGACATTACCCCTATTGTAAATGTGGAAAATTTTCTGTGTGTGAATAATTTTATTTAAAATTTGAGGAAATTAAATGCAATATTGTGATTAATGCTGAAAATTCCGTTCTGTATCACAAGTACTGTTTTTGGAATAAAGTAAACCATTATTATTATTACTTTAGCTCAGCGGATAAATTAGAATTAGGCAGAAGTAATCAGCCGTTCTAGATATTGTTAACAATATGTACATACAAGTTCACGAGAGATCAAGCTTAGAACCCTTATATCAAAAAGAACTGAGAATCAGTCGCTAGCAATTTTCGTCAATCTAACGTACAGACGATAAGGCATTGATTTGCGTCTGTCTATCTTATGCCTTATCAGTCAGTACTCCATTAACAGTTAACGTAAATATTTAGGATATATAATTTTGTTGTAAATACAAATACTTGTCATTTACACATGTATCCATAATAAAGTCACATTTTACGCTGAAGTGTACAGCCTGAAACATTACGTGATTTTCTTTTATTGAAATGTCTGTAAACAACTATTAAGTGGAGTCATTTAGAAGTCACCGGACGTTAAATTATAACTGGCAGGCTGATTAGTGACAAGATGAACCAAATAACGTACAATTCTAAGCTTTATCTCATGTAAACTTGTTGATAAAGACACATGAATGGTCCCTGAACCAGAACTAGACAACTGTACACGGTTACACCACACTTCTCTATCTGTTCTTTAATGACACAGTACATTGTGAACACAAAGTTTTTTATGAGATACCTAGATTGATTATTGTATTTATTTTGATGATATCGATATCGACTACAAACTGTCTTTAAAATGTCCTTTAGTAAACAAGACTGTAATTTTCAAATATAATCAATCTAATGGGAAATCGATTTATTTGTCTGTTGATCTACAAACTTTAAGTTCTATTATTGGTTTAATTTTTTTTCTTATTTGTACAGCAAATTTTATTGATTTAATTCTCGATGTATTTAGCTCAGATTCAATCTTGACTTTATTTATTAATAAGCGCATCATTCTTTACATTTAATGAAATCATGGTGTTTAGATTTTATACGTGAGTTAGACAGAACTTTTATACTTGAACTATTGTTACTACATTTTCTTTGATAATCTAATCCAATTTTAAGTGATCTTGTCATATTCATATGACTTTATTAAAACAAATAATTGTCTAGAATATCTCATTAATACCTCTTTTTAAATATGTATTTCGATTCTCAATTACAGTCGTAGCAGAGTCTCACTAGTTGATTACAACTGTGCCATTCTCATTACACTCTATTTTTATGTGGTTAGAATAACCAGATTTGCTAGTTGAGTGGTAGAACGCCCGCCAACCATGCATATGGTCTAGGATCTGATTCTTTGCCGATGTACTCCTAAAGTTGATATAAGTATAAAACTTGGACACTATGGTAGAGCATAACTCCATTACAGATAAGATTTTATTTTGATAAATCACACGGTGTTGTACAGTTATATTAACTGATGCGACCACGTTTCGAGAACAAACTATTACTGCTCATAATCATATCAAGTTACTTACACAACATTTTCCTTTATTTATATAGGTAGGTGGAGAGAGAGGTTGATTACGGAATCCTTATTCATCGAGTCTACATTCAACACATGCAACAGAAATGACTCAATGCAAATACTAGAAATATGGAAGATATTATTACCACCAGTCAGTCATATCAGAGGAGGATAATAAATAATCTTAAAATTCTGTCTCAATTCAAACACATCACAACATTATAACAAGTAACTTATTTTAACTGTCAAAACACTTGTCTTATTTCCCATCTGACTGTAATTGATCAATAACATTCGTATTATTATTTCTGAATGTACATTATCCTATATTGATTTTTATTCAAATGTCTAAACACCAATTCCACTCATGTATATAAATGAAGTAAAAAGTTGTGTGAGTAACTTGATATGATTATGAGCAGTAATAGTTTGTGCTCGAAACGTGGTCGCATCAGTTAATATTACTGTGTAACACTGTGTGATTTATCAAAATAAAATCTTATCCATAATGGAGTTATACTCCTAAAGTTGTCTGAGTTTACTAGCCTATAGGAAGGGTTAGAAAAAGGGGAAGGTTATGTACGAGGCCAGTAACCTTACTCCGTAAAAAACAACACCACAGCTGTTAAAAATTCAAGACTTCACACTTGGAGTGCTGTGTATCACTGGAAAAGAAATGAAATGACAAATAGTTAGAATAACATATAATCGGTGTAAATGTGTACCTACACTTTGCCTTTCTCCATGTGAACGAAATATTCCCATATTAAGTCAAAAGAGTCAATAGTTCCGGTCCACTCGACACGATCATATTGATCAATCGTCTTGTCACACTTATTACGTCATGCCAACTTTTGCCTCTTTGCTAACTTCCAGTCAGTCACCCTCTCTGAGTTACACTTTACATTATGTAATACATTTCTTAAGGGCAAATTTTACCAGTATCTGATTGGTCCTATGATTCTTTTGTTAAATATAATTACGATTCTACAACTTATGAGAATGAAGACATTTATTTCCCGATACGAATTTAAAACAATTAATAAAGGTTAATAAAGCAGGATTTAATGAATTCATCAAATTTCGGTAGAACTCGTCAGCTGAATACTCTACATACACGGATATATATACTTTTGAAACTACATTGGGAGATATAAGACTGATAAGTAAATAATCTACATTGAATTAGTCATGCAGAAAGACAGGTGCGAATGTTTTACAGGTCATGTTCAAATAGGTAAAGCGAGAGAGAGTATGAGAGATCGAAATTAAGATAAATTGCATTACGCTTCAATTACATCACTTAGATAAACAATTAGTCACTAGGGTTTATAAGGAGAATTGCAAACAGACTAATATCAATAGTAATAGTTATAATAACAATTTTAATAGTGTTGAAGTGAGTTAGGATAATCTTAAGGATAAAGCATATATTGAAATGAATCAATAATAATAATAATAATGATAGTAATAATAACAAAAATAATAATAAGAAGAGGTAGAATAATAGTAATAACAAGTAGAGAATAATAAGTAAAGCGTTTACCATGGTAGATTCAGAGTGACGACCATCTCCTTTTGTATACAGAGAGCTGGTTTATAAATTCGAATTGCACAAGCCTCTGCAATTGCAAGCATCTTCTTGTTTCTTTGTTTGCTGACGATGGTGAATGACTTGACGGCGTCGATATCATGTCCGTAATCCACGAGATGTTTTGTTATTGAGGATTTTGGCACTTTGCACTCAGCTGTTTTCAACCATTTTGGCAAATGCTCCATCATGCGAGTAGACAATCGCCTTTCCGTACGACCTATGTATTTGCTGCCAGCAAACAAGAAGATGCTTGCAATTGCAGAGGCTTGTGCAATTCGAATTTATAAACCAGCTCTCTGTATACAAAAGGAGATGGTCGTCACTCTAAATCTACCATGGTAAACGCTTTACTTATTATTCTCTACTTGTTATTACTATTATTCTACCTCTTCTTATTATTATTTTTGTTATTATTACTATCATTATTATTATTATTATTGATTCATTTCAATATATGCTTTATCCTTAAGATTATCCTAACTCACTTCAACACTATTAAAATTGTTATTATAACTATTACTATTGATATTAGTCTGTTTGTAATTCTCCTTATAAACCCTAGTGACTAATTGTTTATCTAAGTGATGTAATTGAAGCGTAATGCAATTTATCTTAATTTCGATCTCTCATACTCTCTCTCGCTTTACCTATTTGAACATGACCTGTAAAACATTCGCACCTGTCTTTCTGCATGACTAATTCAATGTAGATTATTTACTTATCAGTCTTATATCTCCCAATGTAGTTTCAAAAGTATATATATCCGTGTATGTAGAGTACTCAGCTGACGAGTTCTACCGAAATTTGATGAATTCATTAAATCCTGCTTTATTAACCTTGATTGCTTGTTGTGAGAATGAATCATCGAAAAGAAAATATCCTTCGCTGTTTTCGTCTTTTCCCTATTTTCTCCATATCTCAAGTACCTTATTACTGGTGTAACATTTTTCTACAAATCCTTTGCCACTAATATTATGATGATGCGGAATTCTTTCTAACGACATGAATGCATACTAATTTGGTCATACTATTGTTTCGGCCCTAGTGTTGTAATGTTTCCATTACTTCGAATATTTCTTTAACATTTGATGCAAATCGATCAATCAGTCAATAACTAACACAATCTGTAACCTCAGTCTATTCAAATCGACTAAGAATGATGAATAAAATTTCGAATTAACTCTGAAGTAGGTTTTCTGAAAGGGTCAAATAAACGTAAAACTGCATTAACTTCCGTAGAACTCAAAGAAAACGACTTCAGCTCGTTGGGGTCAGGTATGCAGTTTGACAGACAGAAGGTTCATCGATAATTACTGATATGTATTTTCAGCAATCAACAAGTTTATTTCCACGATCACAAATCAGATTTTGTTTTCTTTGGTCAAAACAAGAAGAACAAAATTTACTGCATAAAATGTGCAGTTTTTATTTCAAGGCTTCTCTTCAAATGACGACAGCCTACAACAGGCATAGTATTTTTGCCTTGATGAAAATGATTAAGGGAATATGCTGTATGAGTTTCTTGAATAATTACCTGCTTGATGAGTCCATCAATTTGCTTAAATACCGGTTACAGCTATATCTGCATCTAGTCCATGTTCATAAGGTTGGTCAAAATGTAAGCCAGTTACCTTAAGGTGAGTTTATAAGTGATCTCTTATGTGGGATTCACTTGTCTAATTACCTAAATGGCTTACACAAACAGTCAAACTTTAAATGTTTAATCAGACTTTTGTCAAGAGGTAGCATGAGTTAACGGGATCATTGAATACCTGGGAGGACGGGACACCTGCTTCATCCTATTTTGGAACTCCTGATCAGTGCAAACCCGCGGCCCCACTAAGGACCGAACTCAGGACCTTTGGGTTAGTCTCAGTATCAACCGCCGGTTTCCTGACAGCCAATGGATGGATTTTCTGAAGCTGCATTGAGAACTCGTGACCAGTGCGATCCACCTAGTCAAGCTAACGTGGATGTTCATCGAAGCCATTGGTGAAGGTAGTACTATATCACGAAATGACAAAGTTAGAATTCAAGGGTTCACCGAATTCCAGCCCAAGTAGCTGAATAGTCCACGAGCTTAATCTCGTAACCTTAAGGTTCCAGGTTGAATCGCTGGTGAGTAGTGATCAGGAGTCCCAAAAAAGGATGAAACAGGTGTCAGTGTTCCTTTGTTTTCAATGATCTCTCTGACTGATGTTGGTTCGTAACGAAAATCTGACAGTTGAAATTAATCAACAATTCCCACACATACTATAGTTTATATGTACTGGGTAGGACTCAGTTACCCGGTATCGAGCTATGAGCCACACTTATTGCGTGAGGGCCAACGACACTACCCAGTTGCCTAGGCTAAATTAGGTAGTGTTAGACTCGAACCCTATACCCCACTGACCGAAAGTTGGGCCGGCGTGTCAGCACAAATATATATCACCTACCTTAAAGAGCAGGTGATATGTTTTGCCTCAAAACCAAAACATCTTTAACCCAGAAAAACAAAAAAACTTAGGGAATATTTAGAAAAGCCTACATTTGACAACTCGCTTATTTTAACCTACACAATTACTAAAAATGAATCTCATTAAGATAGGCATTGTATCATATTGAAATCTCAACTGTTTTTTGTTTTATCAATCCAAAGCATACTAGCTGTGACACAGACTTCGGAATTCACAACGAGATGTCATGACTGTTGGAGTGCAAGGATAGTTTTCCACAAATAGCGCCACGGGTTATAGAGGAATCTAGCCCTTTAATCAAAAAGCAACGCAATCAGTCCTGAAAATTTCTGGTATTCTCCTGGCGCACTGTTGGAGGTTCTGTAATTAAAACGAAATGGCTGTCTGATGATTCTTGCTTTTCCATGTTTCTCTAACAGATGTCTCCTTCTGAAGAAATCTATTCAGAAATGAGGTTACTTCATAGTTCTTCGAGTTAAAATGAATCAGTAGACGATGAGAGACTTGATAAAGGAATGGCAAAGTTACGTACACCTTATCTTCAATGCACCATTTGCACAGATCTCCTATGTCGTGGTACTTCTAGATATGCTATTGTGTTTCTTCGTGTTCCCTTCACGTCTTCCATGTATTTCCACAACACTGAATCATTTGCCTACCCTGAAATCACACATATCTCCCTGCTATTTGATTTTTTAATGCTGATGGACGTCTCTTTATATACTACTGATAAATCTTATCAGTAGCATACGGCACTAGATCACGCAGAATATTGTCGTGGTAGTTAATAATCAGATTCTGTTTTTAAAAATACAAATAATGCCTTCCTCAATATCTTTTCTGCATTTAAATCAAATAACATTACATTGCAATGAAGTAGTCGTTATTAAACC
Source organism: Trichobilharzia regenti (assembly GCA_944472135.2). NCBI lineage: Eukaryota > Metazoa > Platyhelminthes > Trematoda > Strigeidida > Schistosomatidae > Trichobilharzia > Trichobilharzia regenti. The sequence continues at coordinate 35,728,406 of OX235263.1, forward strand.
TCTAGAATCATAGCTGATAAAAGTTCACAATTTAAACAGTGGGTGACTCATTAAAATGGTCTGAGGTCAATTGCACTCTTGGCGTACAAGATGTTGTTGATACACGCTCTGATTAACTAAATTTTATAACGACATTTTCACTAACCTAACATGGTTTTTTTTTCAGAATAAAGTACAAACATATTCTTTCCAGCGGTGACCAATCAGAACACCTTTATGAGTATACTTTTCATGAAATATCTTGAAAAACAACAACTTACAGTGTTCTATTGACCTAGTTTTTCTTCAAGAAATTATAGCATATGTTTTTCATCCTAGGAATTCTAGGCTGATAATAACTTGTACTTTTGATAAAAACCTTCATTACATATAGCATTATGGTGAAAGAAAAAGAATTCTGAACACAGGTTCCCGCTGTTAGGATTGAATTCAAGGCAGATATTATAACAAATTGATACTAGAGAAGAGAATTCTTAGAGGTATTGAACAATCGTTTCCTTTTTACTTTGAAAGTCCTTATCAATTCCCTTTCACGAATGCAAAAAGGAATTAATTCCAAGAGTACCAATCAAGTTAGAATGCGATGACACTAATATTCAAACAATAGATCTAAGTATAAAACTTGGACACTGTGGTAGAGTATAACTCCATTATAGATAGGATTTTATTTTGGTAAGTCACACAGTGTTATACAGTAATATTAACTGATGCGACCACGTTTCGAGCACATATTATTGCTTATAATCATATCTAGTCACTCAAACAACTTTCTTCCTTCATTTATATATATGAGTGAAAATGATTAGACATTTGAATAAATATTTATATTCAGACATCTATAAAACACAAAATAATCGAGCAAAGAATATCCTTTTCGATAAATTCCTCTTCTGGTTATACAGTTATATATATGTTTATATACACAGAATATTCTAGATTAGTAGTTATTAACAATATTGGTGTTTTTCAAATAATATCGATTTGTAAAGTATGATCAATGCGATTACAGTTCATTAAAGACGCTTAAATTATAATGGTAATAAAGATATAATAGCGAATAACGTATCAACTAAAATTAGGGAAATTTCACAAAAATTCAGGATTATTCAAACCTGGATGGCCAAGGTATTGATAATATCTGAACTAACTTCTTTTGGATGCATAAATTAGGCTTGTTAATATGGATCTCCACAGCCAGCCTCAGCAATATTTAGTAGTCGAACTCTTAAGGCAAAATTGAGATTCGTAGGTATGCGGTAAATGACCCTGAAAGTATGGTTAACGTCAATCTTGTGTTCTGTCTCCACAAGATGAGACAGAATAGCGCTGCGAATAGAGCCAGAAGAGGAATTTATCGAAAAGAAAATTCTTTGCTCGATTATTTGAGAAAAAAAATCAATATGGGATAATGTACATTCAGAAAGAATAATATGTGTGTTATTGATCAAATAAAATGAGATTGGGAATTTTTTTTAATAGTCAAAATAAGTAACTTTTTAGAATGTTGTGATGTACGTGAATTGAAATGGAATTTTAAGATTATTTATTATCCTCCTCTGATTTGACTGACTGGTGGTAATAATATCTTCCATATTTCTGGTATTTGAATTGAGTCATTTCTGTTTCATGTGTAGGTAGAGTCAACCAACCGTGATTCAGTAATCAACCTCTCTCGCCCTCCACCTACTTATATTACTCCTTATTTTAACCCTCTCCCACCGATTGTGTGTTAATGCATACAGTGTAATCGCTGAGGTCTTTTCTAAATTACTTATCTTTTCGTGATCAACCTTTCCAACCTTAGCTAAATTCTTATGTTCTGACAGGCAATCTGACTACTCCTGATCTACTAGTTTGACCTATGTAGTTGACCTAACTCACAGTCATTGCAAGGTATTTCGTATATGATATTATTTTGTTTAATTGGGTCCACCTGGTTGTTTAGCCTACAGAGCTTGTCCTATCTGAGTGAGTTTTTAGGTTTGAATGCCACCGGCTAATTCCTTCTTTATTGAGAATCCTACATGTGGGATCTCAGATGTCCCCTCCTTATATGGTATAATATTAATATTGCTGTATAACACTGTGTGATTTATTAATTAAAATCAAAAATCTTATCTATAATTCAAATAATAGGTTAGAATTCAATCCACTTAATATCTTCACCTTCTGTTTATTCGTTACATTATAAATAACACAATTATTCCTACATTGAATTTGATAGATCCTATCGGTTACTGACTCTTTGTTGAAATACCGAATAATTCATTTCAATGGTAGTTACTAATAAACAAAGTGCCTATGAATTATTTTAAAGAGGATCTCATTGTGGCGTCATGTTTAAATAGTTTTTTTTCTCAGTAATCAGTTTATGAAGAAGAAATCTACCTAGAAAATATGCATTTTTTGATTTCTTATTGTTTCAAGTGGTATATAAAGTTTCAAGCTTAAGTTTTGAAGATTCATTAGTAGTGATATTGTCTGTTATGGAGTGGAGTGACTAGCATCATGCGAAACCTTCCCTCTTTACTAAGTTTACTACCGTATGAGCGAGGATTAAGAGTGCGTCGGTCACACTTAACTATCGACGAACCTAAACGTTGTCCACTAGGCCATCGGGCAATAAAATGGTCCAGGTAGTGGTTGGTATTCCAACCCACGGTCCACTGTTTAATAATCGAGCACCTAAACCAGCCAACCACAGCTCCACGATATATATATATATATATTCACTTTTAGCTAAACCAGTGTCTAGTTCTTTTATTCCTTTGCGTTCGCAGTGGAACATGGGGCTTAAAGCTAGAGGCTCGAAGTTTCAGTAGCAGTGATGTTTAGATTTTACGGGGTGGGATGACGTCCAATCTTCCCTCTTTGCCAGACCTATTACCAGTCAAGCGAGATTTCGAAGTGAGTCGGCCAGGGATTCAGTATGTGTCTGTCTAGTAAGTAAGCAGTTGAAATACTCTTATTCAAAACTGAAAAAATTGAATATTTAAGCTGTGGAGCCAGTTACATAGGCCGTACAATTAGGCGTGTTTCTGGTCGAATTTCCGAATTCCCAGGGTTTCCAATGGTTCTCTAACCAATGTCAGCTGATGATGAAATCATGTAACCAATCAAACAAATCCCTACAAACCAATACTTGAATATCAATGAGATGCTCACTGGCGACTGGCCCTATTCATGTAGGTAGTTACCTGGGATTCTAGGGGGAAGTCGTGACCAGTAGAGTGCAGCCGGTCGGGTGTGAGGATAAATACTCGCCGAAGACACTGACTAGCGGTCACGCTATGTCGTAAATTGGCAGAAGTTAGAATTCATGAACTATTGGATCGAGTCCCAGTGGCTTAATGGTCTACGAGCTCGCTCGCCTTGTAACCAGAAGGTCCTGTGTTCAAACCCCTGTGGTGGGTGCGTACTGCTGAAGGGTCCCAAACTAGGCTGACGAAACAGCTGTCCATTACTCCCCACTGGTTTTCCAATGGTCCTCTAACCAATGTCAGCTCATCATGAAATCCTGTAACCAATCAACCAAATCCCTACAAAAACAATACTTGAAAACAATTTTCAACAAATAATATGACCCTGTTATTTAAAGTATCATCAATCAGTCATCTATAACTAACTAGTATGTGTTGTGAAAAGAAAACGGCGCACAATTATAATATCTCTTTTTTAAAAAATTTACCCTGACCTTAAAGTAAACTTTTATCAACTGGATAATCTTGACTGCCTAATATTTCCCAATAGACGGACAAAACAAAGAAGGAAATATTCGTGTTTGTGCGCATATATATATATGTATATACTACTGAATTCAATTATGTGTTATATATATATACAAGTATGAAATACTAAATATCACGAAAACAAGGAAAATTAACAAAGCAGCTGTTATAAAATTTAGTTAAATTTGAAAACGTCAAATAATTAATGGCGAAAGTCTATTGAATTAAAACAATGTGGCTGAAAATTGATTAAGGTTTTTTCTTCTTTTTCTTCAACGTATAGCTGAAATAAAACCTGAATATAAACTTATTTATATATATATAACACAGTCCATAACTATTATGTAGATGCGGAGAGAATATACACATAGATGTATGTATGTATGTATGTGTTAATAGCCTGTTGATCGACTGGCTTCCATACTGCCGCCACCACTGCTTCCAGGATTATTAAAATTTAACGGATGATAAGCATCACGTCTTGTTGTAGTATTGACGACATGTTCCCCTTCACTTTCACCTTCACTACTGGTGTATAAACCAACAAAAATTGACTTGAATTGATATTTATAATCTTTTAATAATTCCATTAATATTTGTGATTGTTCTGTTCGACTGGTGTTACGACGTTCATCTAAGAAGTCAAGCGAATCAGACGATTCACATGGTTCAAGCGCACGTAAACGTTGTCTCTCCTTGGACCAATAGTCGAACAAGCCTTGATAACGTTGCATTTCTGTGTAATTGCCTAATTCATGATAGACACGTTGTAAACCTCGATAATCATATTCTAATCCACTGTATGTAGGACCGAATAAATTTAAACCTAATCATAATAATGATCAAAAGTAATAAAAAAAATAATGAATAAATTGAATGATTGACTAAATCTATAAACATCACATAAACATAAAACTATGATTGTATACAAATAATCGCTGAACATTAATTATTTCTCACACTTGGGTGTACACACGTACACAAGAAACAAAATAATTTACTATGTGATAAACAAACTGTCTGAAATTTCTCAATGAAAATCTACATGTAGTCTGTGAACACTGATCCAATGTTCAAGGATGGGGGGGGGGCACTGAAGTGATCGTATGCAATCGTATGCTGTCCAGTACTCTCAGGTTCTCCAGTGGTTCTCTAACAAATGTCAGCTCATGATAAAATCCTGCAACAAAACAAATCCCTACAAACCGACACTTAAACTGCCTTATTTGTTTGAGGTATATCACCATTAAAGGAATCACATATATAGAAGACACATACACCAGCGACTTATTAATTTACATGTCAATTTTACAACTAGCATATTTGGTTATCTATCAACACAGCAAGTGAAATGTAAAGGAGTTCCCTCTTTCCTACTTTATATGACTGTTAGGCATGGTTATCTAAAGCGAAGGACATGAAAAGATTACGGTTTTTGACAAATAAGCATCTTCGATTAGACACTACCACCAGTAAACTAGTGTAATGTGTCTACTTCTTTCTTTGATACAGACTCAATTCTATCAGACAAGTGTGTTAGTGTCCAGTCAAAATATCCACTACAGTCCTACAGGAGGTCAGTCGCGAGCCCTAATAGCTCAATAGTAACGTCTTTGACTATGGCACTAGGTGATGCAGGTTCGAATCTCAGAAGGGACATGAGTTTCTTTAAAGTTGCAGATACGCCTTGCTGAGTGGGGAGTGCCAACTAGCACGAAACCTAGATCGAGCAAGGTTTCCCTGCCGATTGCTTCCAACCAACAAGTATGAATAAGTATCAGTCAAACAAAATGCCTACAAAACCAATACTTGAAAATTAATCTGATGCTCACTTGTGGGTGACTGGCCCTATTCAGGCAGTTAACCTGGAGTTCTAGTGGGAAGCCGTCACCAGTAGGGTACAGCAGGTTGAAGATGATGCAGTAACTCATCGAAGATGACATTCCGAAATGGTCGCGCTATGTCGTGAATTGGCAGAAGTAGGAATTCGAGGACCATTGGATCAGTGGCTCAATGGTCTACTAGCTAGCTCGCCTTGTAACCAGAAGGTCCTGTGTTCGAACCCCTATGGTGGGTGCGTACTCCTGAAGAGTCCAAAGCTAGACTGGCGAAACAGCTGTCCAGTACTCCCAGGTTTTCCAGTGATTCTCTAATCGATGTCAGCTGATGATGAAATCCTGTAACCAATCAACCGAATCCCTACAAATCCAATACTTGAAAATATCTTCATTGCATTAAGCAAGTGGAAGAGAATCAGATAGACATAGAGCGTTGAGTAAGGAAACTAGACTAACTGAATAAATGTCGAGCATGTTAAGCGCCATCATCCTTATTTTTCCAGTAATGTTGGACTGAAGTATTTGGAAGTAGGTTCGATCAAACATATTAGCAATCCACGTAGCAATTTCTGTTGGTTTTATCTATGTGAGACGACCGTTGGAAATGCTTTCTATGATGCTTCAAATCTCTGAAACATACAGAAGCAATAACTTGACATTAGTGTCACAGATTTAGATCTTGTCCCATGTGTTCAGTATTGCAGATCTCCACACTGATTCTAGGGTAATGAACGTCTCTGTGTTCTCCAATATTGTCTTAGATATCCTCATGCAATCCCACCCACCCCACCAATAGTTGAGACGATACTCCCCAAGAAAGTGAAATACACCACTTCTTAACTTTAATTGGCTAACAACAACAAAAAATTCTAAATCGAATGAATGAAGTTCAGAATAGCGTATCACTTACATCTGTAGAAGAGGAAGATAATTGTTTATCTTTCCTAGACATATTGCTTAGTTGACGGCTTGATGGATCAATAAAAAGATCTATTTATAGAAAACCTACCTGGACAGGACATTATCTTAATTACCACAGTTTCTGCCCTGTTCGGTAGAAAAGAGCCTTAGTAAGGTGTCTCTTCGGTAGAATCCAAAGAATATGCACTGAAGACACACTTGATGAAGAAGAAAGAAAGTTGACACAAACTCTGGTTGATAACAATTATCCAGACAATTATCATCAGGAGATGTAAGGTAGTCAGAACACCAAGACCCACTCTCCAACTCGCCCCTAAGAAAGACGTGTACATCAAGCTACCCTATATGGGGCATCAAAGCAGTTTGATAACTAGACAAAGACTGAACGCTGCTGTTAAAAAGACTTTTTATGCAGCTAATATCATAATAATAGAGAATGTAAAGCCATTACATCTATCTAAGCCCTTCGAACATGCGAAAAATGACGTCACATCCCACTGTATTTACCGATTTGAATGTACGCGTGGACACACATACATAGGGAGGACTCATCGATCTCTGCGAGTAAAGGCTTCAGAAGATATTCCTAAATGGCTCCAGAAACAAATGGGATCATCAAAACTTATTAACGGTGAGAACAGGAGACCTAGCTCTTCTATAGTGAAACATCTTATAGAGACAGGGCATAAAATTGACGTTAACAGATCTTTTAAACCTATCGATAAAACATGTTTGGGGCGTATCCTAAAGTTTGTGGAAGCCCTAGCTGGCAATCAGAAAGTTTAAACTTCATTTATGCGTTCAAAAACAATTCGTCATCATATTAAACCTTCCTTGGTAAATTTTGTTTTGATACCATAGTAGATGTACTATTACCTCTGCTTTTTGGTTTCGTGGTCTTCATTGTTATTTTGACCTTGAATATGTCCTTTGAACTTGACCTAAGTCTATTTTTCTCACCTCTTACCTCTTTATTAATTTTATATATATATTCCAATGACAAGTTCGTGTATGTGATCAGATTGTTCGAAATGTGTTGCGCAAATACATTACACGATTCAGACAAATTACGTCTTCTTATTGCTTTATCTAAATTTATTAAGGGAACTAATTGTTTAAAAAAAAAATAATAATTCAACTTACTTATTTGTACAGAACGTAGATATAATTGTTCAGCTTCTTTAAATCGATCCATATCATAGTTATATAGACTAGCTAAATGACCAACACTTAAGCCAACTTCAAAATCATTTGGTCCAAGTAGTCGTTCTTTAATTTCAATTGCCTTTAAATGCATTATTTCTGCTTCCTGTATATTATTTTAAAGAATAAAACAATAGATATTAATAGAAAAGACAATTAGAAGTATACGATTCAATGGATAAATTAATTGTGCATTAAAATAAAAAAGAGATGAAAAATCATTCAAAAAATAAGAAAGAGTAATTAATACTTTAACCAGTATATAGTATCAGTTGTGAGCTTTAAAAGCTTTTAGGATTTTTGTTGTGGTTGTGTTCTCTGAGCCAGCTGGATTGTTAATTTGAGAAGCTTTCAATTGCCACCAACACACTAGGCAACATCTTCAGTGCATACTACAATTCGTTGAAGAGAGCTTTTAGATTTCTCCATGAGTTTATTACTCATCTCTCTCCCGGTGGGTGACCTTGAATGTGATTACTTGTGTTTTTCGTGTGTTTTCACACCCTCTAGGCCTTTTGTATTGCGCTGAAGATGTTGCCTACCTACCTAGCAGGGCAATGAAAGCTTTGCAAATTAACTAACTATCCAGCTCAGAGAATACAACCATATCAAAGTCATCCACCTGAGCTAAAAAAATATTCTCCATGATATCTAAAGCTTTTTTTAGATTTCAACAACCTATAAACTGAAGTTTATTACATGCATGCTTTTGTGCATTGGTGTTTTTGCAGTGATTGTATTGATTTTCAGGGGTAGGGTCAATATCCCCCCGCCACACCCAACCTTCGCTGTTTTTTCTCAGGCTTAGAACCGGCGAGTGAACTAGGAAACTAGGTGAGAGAGAATGAGCAATACGGAACTCTGGGAATAAATTAACCAACAATCCGTTGCTCAACAAATACGCAAAAGAAAATGCAGATGGATCGGAAACATACTGAAGAGACCACTGAGTGACATGGCTCGTCCAATTCTATATTAGTTTGTTTATTAGATGTATCACAGAGTAATGAAACAGTATTATTTACTGGATGACACAGTTTCAAACAAAATTTATTGCTGTTCATAATCATGCCATCAATTGTAATCACACGACTTTGAAACTTAAGTTTTATAGTTTTCTTTGTCTTCTCCTATTTGTCGTCGTAGGGGTAGGAGAATTTTCCAGATATCCGGAACAGCTAGGTGTTGAATCATTCCTATTAAATGTATTTGCAGTTGATTCGATAAACAGAGCTTCTGTTATCAATCTCTCCCTCCACCCTGTGACACTAGATTTTAAAACTGTCATCCTATCCTATTCTATTGTGTGGTTGTGTGTAACTGCATGTAGTGCTATAGCTGAACTATTCTCTAGATTTCTTATCTTATTTGGGTCAACCAGTCTAGATTTAGCTAGGTTTTTATGTTCGGCTAGTCTGACTACCCCTGTTCTACTAGTTTGACCTATGTATTTGACCTGACAATCATTCCAGCAGGGTATTAGATAAACTAAATTGTTTTGTTTTAATGGCTCTACAGGATCCTTTAGCCGACAAAGCTTGTCTCTAATTGAGTTTGTGGTTGGTTTGAATGCCAGCCACTTTTATTCCTGCCTTGTTGAGAACTCTGCGTAAGGTGGTTTCCGAGGTTCCTTCCTTGTATGGAATTACTACTGATGATTTAGATTTCCTTATTGTTGGTGTTGTCATGATCATATTTGACATGCATGTCGTCATTAATATTATTATTATCATTACTAATATTATTTTATTTTTACGTTTCCCTACATATTTCTTGGCTAATTTATCCGGGTAATTATTAAGTTTCAAGGCCTCTTTTATGTGTATCACTTCCTGTCTCAGATTTTCCTTGGTACTACTTATTGATATAAGAATAAAACTTGTGCACTGAGGTAGAGCATAATTCCATTATGGGTAAATTTTTGTTTTGATAAAGTCTCACAGTGTTATGCGTCGGTGGCACAGTGGTTAGGACTCTCGCCGACCATGCACATGGTCCGGGGTTCGAGCCCACGCCGACGCACACCTGATATCTATGGTCGGCCTGCAAAATTTGGGCTACCGATATCCATGCTGAAAATTCCATACTTGTACCAAAAATACAGTGTGGAATCAAGCTGTAAATCAAAAAAAAATGTAGTAATGTTCACACCTTGACATGATTATGAGCAATAAATTGTGCTCGAAACGTCATCAGTATACATTACTGTATAACACTGTGAGACTTTATCAAAACGAAAATTTATTATTTATTTATTTAAACGCATAAAAAACTTGGTACAATATGGCACCAAGAAAGATGCGCCACACAATAATAATAAAACAACATAGATCAAAAAAAGGAAGGAAGGAAAAGAAAAAATATATATATAAGTAGAGAACGGATAAAGAACTTCATCTGGAAGGAAAACAGTCATGCTTAACAAGTTCAAACAGTGTTCGTTAGCTATCATCGGGAAGGGAAGAAAGAAGGAAATCACAACACATTCGCCACTGATTACGATTCTTGGCCATATCCGATAACGTTTCGAGCCATCGATTTGAGCTATCTCTCGGACCCCAACCAGGGAGTCGTGACACACCAACCGATGCTAATCTAGCACAAAAATCCTTCATCCCACGACGCCACGTCATGGACTGACCACCTCTCCGCCTTTTCCATCCCGTCCCAGGGCTAGCGAACAGAGACCTGTACGGAAGCCTCTGGGGTGACATTCGGAGCACATGTCCAAGCCACCGGAGCCGGTGTTTCCAGATGACGACATTCAATGAATGGTGATCTCCACTTTGTTCAAACACACGCCGCCGAACCTCAGAATTACTCACGCGATGATGCCATCGAACGCAAGCAATCCTGCGGAGACAGCGGTGATCGAACACGCAGAGTCGCCGCACATCCTCAGCTCGGAGAGGCCAGGTTTCACAGGCGTAGAGCAGCGCAGCCCGCACCGAAGCATTGTATACCCGACCTTTGACAGCCAGGCTAACGTCGCGACGGCGCCATAGGTGGCTCAAGTTGATGTATGCCACCCTAGCCTTCATTATACGGTTGGAAATCTCATCCGTCACCCCTCCGCCAGCACTCACACAACTACCCAGGTACACAAACTTATCAACAACTTCAAGCGGTTCACCCGCAAGAGTGAGTGCAGGTACAGGCTCCTGCCAATCTTGTAACAGTACTTTGCACTTAGACGGCGCAAAGCACATACCATACTTACAGACACTGATCGCCAACTGATTAAGTGCGATTTGGGCAGCCTGCATGCTATCGCACAGTAAGACGATATCGTCTGCATACTCGAGGTCGAAAAGTCTATCTCCAGGTAGCAGATCTACACCACCTTCACGCACATCCTTCAGAGCTGACTCCAGAATGTCATCGATGGCAAAGTTAAAGAGAAATGGAGAGATTGGGCAACCCTGTCTAACCCCACTGTTGGTTGGGAACAGTGGTGATAGTTGGTTGTATGCCCTCACTCTACCTGAGGTGTTTCTGTATAGGGCTTTCAGGATGTTAACAAATTTCTCAGGTACACCTCTCTCTAACAGACAGTTCCAGAGCACAGTTCTGTCCAACGAATCGAAGGCAGCCCTAATATCAAGAAACACAACGATCGTTGGCCTGCAATACGTGTGGCGGTGTTCCAACAACTGACGAAGGGTGAACACATGATCAATGCATCCACGACCTGAACGAAACCCAGCCTGCTCTTCGCGAATCAATCCTTCACGTATTTTGCACAGTCTGCGAAGCAAGACAGCAGCCATATTTTAGACGCGACTGGTAACAGACTGATACCCCTATGATTGTCACACGAATTACGTCGACCCTTTTTAAAGATGGGGACGATAATGGCTTCGTTCCACATTGATGGTACACTCTCTGTCTCCCACACCTTCCTGAACAACCCAGTTAGAGCCATTGTGAGAGTCTCGCTGTTCCGGATATCTGGAAAATTCTCCTACCCCTACGACGACAAATAGGAGAAGACAAAGAAAACTATAAAACTTAAGTTTCAAAGTCGTGTGATTACAATTGATGGCATGATTATGAACAGCAATAAATTTTGTTTGAAACTGTGTCATCCAGTAAATAATACTGTTTCATCACTCTGTGATACATCTAATAAACAAACTAATATGGAATTATCTACTACCGCAGTGCCCAAGTTTTACACATATAATAATGGCTCATCCAACAACGAACTGGACATCCAAGGAGGAGATGAGATACTATGGGTGCAATCGTGGAGCCAGTTAAAAAAGAAAATGACTGTAGAAATTAGTATGAAATGGGGAGGTGCTATGGAAGCCGTATGTTCCACTCAGGCAGAACCTAAGGACTTTGAAAGACGACGAAGAAAAGCACCTTATTTTGTTTTATAAATATTCAATGAAATTATTGTAACAAACAGCTACGGATGACGCAATATTTTACAGGATTTATTGAAATTATGGTTAAAAGAGTATTTCTGGTTTTGGTCAACGTCAGATACCAAAACTGTGATATTTACAAGAATAATAATAGTAAATCTTCATACAGTTTTAACAATAGCTAAGGGTATTTTTTTAAACAGAAATCTTTATTCCATTTATTTATTACAAAAAAAATTGTTTTTTCATATAAAAATGTCTTTTCACTGTCTGTCTCTGTCTGTTAACAGAGTTAACGTCACAGTGTCTGAAAGGTGAGATATGTAAATACACAGATTAGTTGATGTTATATTTAAGACAATAACAAATCTTCAGTTCATTGATATCATGGGGTGTTGTTCGAATTCTGTTATTCTTCAAGTATATAATATGACAGAAAGACACAGAATACAGTCACTTACATAAATACACATTAGTAAACAATAATGCATTGAATGTGGTGATTAATAGTGGTCTATTAACTGTGAGGTATCGGAGAGAGAGAGAGAGAGGATTCCACATTTCAAAAGCCCATATACAAGCCAGTCGAGCACACTGCGATAAACACCTAAATCCATATATATATAGTCCCAAGGAATATCAATAAACGCTATACAACACAATTAATAGTTAAAAACATAATAAGCCGACTTGATTATGGGGACATCTAGGCCATATATCTGGTCCACACGATGTGAGTGTGGCTTCGTATCCAACTTCCGACACACGTTCGCGTCGGTGGCACAGCGATAGGAAGCACGCCAACCACCCACGCATGTGGTTTGAGGTTCGATTCCTGGTCACCGACGCAATCCTTTACCTCGCTAAGCCAGTAATAAGACTGGTAAAGAGGGAAAGTTGGCTATGAGGCTCGCAACCCAATCCAGTAAAACTAAATACCACTGCCATCGAAACTTCAAAGCCCTATGTTCCAGTGGGAAATTACAGGAATAAAAAAACTTATTAACTATAAACCCATTAAATATGATGCAAGTCGGCTTCCATAAATCATTCGTATAAGTCAGAAAATAAGAACTTCAGAAAAGATATTCTTTTCAACAATTTCATTCTCAAAAGCGCTTGTACTACCACATTCATATACATCAGTTTAAACATACATACATGCATAAACACATACAATCGTTATTTAATTCCACATAATATCCAAGTCGATTAAAAGGTGATAATAATTTTCAACTTGATGTGAAACTTTGAAGGTGTGAATATACATTACACGAGGGGCTTAGATAAAAAGTTAGAAAAGGATTAGAAAATAGTTTTTTTTGTTGTGAACAAATACAGGTGTGAATAGGATGAACATGGAAACAAACTGAAATAATAGAGCTGTTTTATGACTAACAATAAAGGGAATGGGAACAAAAGAAAGAAAAAATAGGGTGTCAAACAGAATTAGAGCCATGATAAATGTAGAGGTTGGACTAGTTTCTTTTGAACACACATCTCCGGTTTTTCGATGTATGAGGAGAAGGCTTCTGTAGTACAAAGAAGTCGGAAATACACTGTCTTTGGTAGATTTTTAGGCAAAGTTCAACAACAGCTTCCCAAGGATGCGAACGCACGAGTGACCTTCAGCCGACCAGTCATAAAAATGAGGAATTTTTGCACAAAAATTGATGTATATTTACAAGAAAATGCATGAAAACACGTCGTTCTCTGATAGGACTTGAAAATACGTCCCAGTTATAATGAGGAGTATTAGTTACTAAGTCAAACTAGTTTCTCTACATATATTCACCGAGGTGATTAAAGATGAGCTGTTTTTGTGAATTGTTTATCTCTCATATCCTGTTGTGCAATCTTTCCCAAAAGCCTACGGTTTCCAGTAAGAGGATCGACGACCACTTACCAGGAAAATGTGGATAAGAAAACAAATAAAAATAAATGACATCAACTCTAACTCTATCCCTAATCGTAACCCTAACCTTAATCCTGACCCTAACCCTACACCTAACACTAACCCTAATTACAACCCTTATCCTAACCGTAAACCTAACCTTAATTCTTATTATGACTCTGATCTTAACCCTAATGAGCTATTAACACATTGTTCAAACAGTACTTAAAAACGTGAACTGGGTGAAATTCGCTTCTTAGTTGGTGAATAGCGTTAATATTTCAGCCGCGATTATGATAGGTGGTGTTAGCCAACGGCTAGCATGCGTTCAACGTCACTGGAGCGTTCTTACTCCTGGTGTAACAACAGAAGACAAGGGCCAGTCAACAGATAGTTTATTAAGGAAATCAACACATATTTATAGATTTTCATGTACATATTATAGATTATTGTTAGCCAAAAGATACAGTCTTCTGATTGGTTGTTTCCCACAGAAACTTAACCTTGCATCTCTTTGTCACTGTCTCCTGAATGTCAAGACCATCTATATGTTAACTGTATCCGCCTACGCAAAGTCCTTGTTCTTATTTTTCTAACCACCAATATTGGGGACATAAACATTGACGTAAGCTACTGTCCACCAATTTTGACTAACAGCCAGCTCTCACTACACTAAGACGCTATTGTTGAACTTCGCCGATTTTTGTTTACTTTGCAGATAACTCTGGAATGATGAGTCAGTTGAGATACTGTGGCATATGCTATCGACATGTTCAATTATCACGCTTCCGATTGAACTAGTGCCTCTCTCTCTCTCTCTCACGGTGTTCTGCTTAAATCACTGGGCTACCAGAATTTCCATTCATCAAAATGCTTAAACTGTTCTTTCTGTATTTCTCATTGTTTTAATTGTGCAATTATATTTAATGATCACTACATGAAGTCGCGCACCTATTTAATTAGCTTCCCACCACCAAACGTTGTGCAATTCTTGGAGGAAATGAAGGCAAAGTGTACGGAATGGGTTCTCTCTTTATATGCAACAAAGCTACGTTACATTATATACTTCAGACTATTACCGTGCATCCTGTAAATCCTGTATGAGGAGGAGATACTTTCGAATCAAATAGGCTGAACATTTCTGTAATTTATATTCACATATTGTCTGGAATAAAGCTTTATTATTGTTTAAAACAATTTTTTCCTTCACGTTCCCCAGTGGAACATAGGGCTTCAAGCTAGTAGCTTGAAGTTTCTGTAGCAGTGTTTAACTTTTACAGGATGGGGTTGCTAGCCTCATGCCCAACCTTTCCTCTTTACCAGCATTATTTCTGGCTTAGCGAGGTAAAGGAATGCGTCTTTGGCAGAGGATCGAATCCCGGATGATTTGCATAGTCGGCGATCGTCCTAACCGCTATGCCACCAACGCACAAAAAAATTAGTCCCTTTTATAAATTTGGATAGCGTTATTAGAAGACGGAGATTATCTGAAAAATGTGATGTATATGCGCTATACATTTCGAACAATCTGATCACACATTTACTTGTCAAGTCAATATATACGGAAAAGTTAAATTAAACAAAGTGACAAAAAAAAAGAATTAAGAATAATTAACACAACGTTTGGTAATCCAATCAAACACGGATTACCCAGGTAGGTTAAGAGTAATAACAAACTGTTTTTGAATACACAAGGGGAGCTTAAGTTTATGAATAGCTATAACCTCAGCGTATTTCAGTAAACGCCATTGACCGATTTTATAGATGACGTTAAAGGCTGAGTCAACATCGATCTTATGGTTCATCTCGATTAGATGTTTAGCTATAGACGAAGTTGGCAGTCTGACACCCTGCATCTATTGGTTTATTGTCATTATTAACACGTTTTGGTACGACTTTTCCGACTTCTTTGTACTACAGAAGCCTTCTCCTCATACATCGAAAAACCGGAGATGTGTGTTCAAAAGAAACTAGTCCAACCTCTACATTTATCATGGCTCTAATTCTGTTTGACACCCTATTTTTTCTTTCTTTTGTTCCCATTCCCTTTATTGTTAGTCATAAAACAGCTCTATTATTTCAGTTTGTTTCCATGTTCATCCTATTCACACCTGTATTTGTTCACAACAAAAAAAACTATTTTCTAATCCTTTTCTAACTTTTTATCTAAGCCCCTCGTGTAATGTATATTCACACCTTCAAAGTTTCACATCAAGTTGAAAATTATTATCACCTTTTAATCGACTTGGATATTATGTGGAATTAAATAACGATTGTATGTGTTTATGCATGTATGTATGTTTAAACTGATGTATATGAATGTGGTAGTACAAGCGCTTTTGAGAATGAAATTGTTGAAAAGAATATCTTTTCTGAACTTCTTGTTTTCTCTCTAATGTCCTGAGGGGCTTTTTCCACGACTTTTAGAAGTAGCTTATTGAATACAATGTGGAATATGCGTCGGTGGCATGGCGGTTAGGACGATCGCCGACCATGCACATGATCCGGGATTCGATCCTCTGCCACAGACGCACTCCTTAACCTCGTTAATCCAGAAACAATGGTGGTGAAGAGGAAAGGTTGGGCATGGGGCTAGGAACCCCATCCTGTAAAAGTTAAACACTGCTACATGAACTTCAAGCCACTAGTTTGAAGGCCTATGTTCCACTGGGGAACGTGAAGGAAAAAAACGACAAATGTTAAATATAATTGGGTATGTTGCTTATGAGACTGTATGGGATAACACCTCGACCAAGCAGAATAAATTAATTAATTAATAGTAGACTGAGTATATCAGAACTAAACGCAACATATTAAATAAGAAGGGGAGATGGAGTACGAATATCTTGTTAGCAAACATATGTACTCTCCTTGTTTCCATGCGACTAGCTAAACTAATGAGTAACTTTTAAGACTGGCTATTGAAAAAAACCATAGTAGATACATGGCCCTGAAAGAAAAACAAACACTATCTAAACTGATTAAAAATGCCCATGAACATTATTTCAAAAAAATAGATACTGAACATAGAATACTCTTTTCGATAACTTCATCATCAGGCTCTACAGTTATATATACATTATAGTGAATGAATGAATGAATTAGTGTTATGAACAACATTATTGTTTAAATAACATGGAATCGATAATACTGACAGATTACAGCTCATTAGCATCAACATAGAATAAGCTGAATGTCAGAAAAATTAGGAAAGATAATATTACAAATTCATGAAATATAGTCTTTACTGAAGGCTAGCCAGAGCAGTAGAAGTGGTTGACTGGACTTGCTTCTTTTGAACACAGAGCACTGGTTGTTTGAGGCGAATTGCAATAGCCTCTGCTGTTTAGAGCATGCGGTGCTTCGATGATTTTGGGAATTTATTAGGTACCCGGTAGGTTATAGAGAACGATTCTTCCACGCTGGCTGGCTTTGTGGCCGGCTGGTTTGCACCAGATGGTCCAATATCGAATTGTTAACGGTTTTAACTACATCTTTACTTAGCCATACTGGGAGATGTTCTCGAGCACGAAAAATTCATTTCCTAGAGCAACGGCCAATATAACTCGCTCCACCACAAGCGCAGTTGAATTGGTAGATACAACTTAAAGTGGCTAGTCTGCGTACTTCATCTTTCAATCAAGGTAGCACCATCGATCGTGTAGAGAATAAGACGTGTAGTTCGCCAGCATTAAAAGTTCTTTGAAAGTCAAACAACCAGTGATCTGTGTTCAAAAGAAGCAAGTCCAGTCAACCACTTCTATTGCTCTGGCTAGCCTTTAGTAAAGACTATAAATTCATGAATTTGTAATATTATCTTTCCTAATTTTTCTGACATTCAGCTTATTTTATGTTGATGTTATTTAGCTGTAATCTATCAATATTATTGATTCGATGTTACTTAAACAGTAATGCTGTTTATAACACTAATTCATTCATTCATTCACTATAATGTATATATAACTGTCTAAGGAATGACAATTAACTGGCTATTTAATAACATTTCAAAAGCGGAATAACTAACTGTTTATAGTTTCATAATTATATCACAAGAATAAAAATTCCAAGTCATTTATAAATCAAATCAATGTTACTATGGTTTCACTTTTCTTTTGTAACTAACATTGGTAGTAATGAAAACGCCTAAATCAGATAAAACAGAATAGACTTTAGTGATTGACCGATAGATTGATTAAGTTGGGATTTTAAAGGTTTATTTCAATAAGTATTTACTGGTCCCAAATTGCCCAAAAATGAATGTACTACTATTCACTCAAAATGTCTCTAAATACATACATGAATAATAGGTAGTTGTATAGTCAAAGTGAGTGAGCGACTGACTGACTGACTGAGTTTCAACACAGAACCCTGCACAGAAGTCGAGCAGTTCAAGTTGCCACGCGCCATGTAACACACACAAGGATAGACACTAATGAGAGAAAGAAGACATTCAAAAAAGCGCTATGCTAAGCAGAAATATGAGGGAAAAGGAATAGCAACATGGGGGAAAAATGACAGTCCAGTAGATATCAGGGATAACAGTGAGGAATGTATCTGCAGCACCATTGACAACGATCTTGAGCCATACAATCTATCAATAGTCCCCAGCCATTGGGTTCTTCGCATCCCGAGTATCCCAAGCAGGCAATCAACACCCCACAAAATGTGGCTTAAACCAACTTTTAAAGACTTCATGAACTGATGCCAGCTTACGGTTTGACCACCGATAGCTCTTTTACAACCTAGTTCGATTTTCAAGTATTGGTTTTGTAGGGATTATGTTTGACTGGATGGAGGAGGATCTCATCATGAGCTGAAATCAGTTAGAGAACCACTGGAAAACCTGGGAGTACTGGACAGCTTTTTCGTCAACTTAGTTTGGGACTCTTCATCAGTACGCACCCACCGAAGTTCGAGTCCAGGACCTTCTGGCGAGCTCGTAGACCATTGAGCCACCGTTGAGTCCTGGGCTCGAACACCGGTGGGTGCGTACTGATGAAGAGTCCCAAACTAGGTTGACGAAACAGCTGTCCATTACTCCCCACTGGTTTTCCAATGGTTCTCTAACTAATGTCAGCTCATGATGAAATTCCCCATGCAACCTAGTTCTATGTCGGCTAATATTGCTGTCTTAGCCGTCTAAATCGATACAGTTTTAGAACCTTATCAACTGACTTCTTTTTCTTACCTAGCACTATAATGTATTTATAATAGAAATTCACCTGGAGCATGAAATAATGATTTCAGGTCCACTCTTCATTCATACTTACTTAAATAACGTACATTTTAAATCATGATTTCAACTCGTTTAAACTCCCAAAAGAAGTGGTAAGTAAATGTGCTTATTATCATCTTTATCTGTTTTCCAAGTAAATTTCAAACACCCCCGATAAACCCGAAAAAGAAAGACTTGGGACGGTCTTCAAAGAGATTTCTTCAAAGACCTTAACGCCAGTATAATCGACGCCATAGCCTAGGCTACTGAAATATCCGAAGCTTGAAGCCATATACAATCAAATTGGAGAGCAGGGCATAGAAACGAAGGATAAACTACAAAAGTTTAAAAAAATGAAGCCTATCATGATAGTGTCATATGGGAAATTCCTCCCCAAATAATAATAATGATAATTGCGAACTATCTCCACCTTAATTTCATCATTAATATCACAGTGAAATTTAAAAAAAAGTAATAAATTCCCTTGTATTTCTGTTTGCTTAGGATTTCATCAATAACCCCGAGGATTTGCAAGAAATTATATTTGTAAAATCTCAGCGAGATTGAAATGAGTAATTCCAACGTTTCGTTCGGCAACCTGGTCCGAACTTCTTTAGGGAAATTAATCGTAATTAACATAACAGGGGTTTATATATAAAAGGAACACCTCTTGTTTTTTTAAAAACTTTTTCAAATCATGAGTCATAAAATAAGTATCAACCAGTATAATAAACAAAATTGTATGAGCTGTGATCAAAATAATTGGACAAAGTTTTTAAAAACAAGACATGTTCCTTATATATAGATATAAACCTCTGTTATGTTAATTTCGATTAATTTCCTTGAAGAAGTTCGGACCAGATTGACGAACGAAACGTTGGAATTACTCATTTCAATCTCGCTGAGATTTTACAAATATAATTTTTTTACAAATGTCTACTTCTCACTCAGCGCTCAAATATTTTACAAGTATTCTGTCAAATTTTGACGACAGTTCATTTGAACCCCGAGGATTGTCTTCATCTCTTGCATTCCGTGTGGAACATAGGACTTCAGGTTTCTGATGTTTCAATAGCAGTGGTGTTATTGTTGCTATACTCCCACGTCCAACCTCTATCCTTTTCTGAAGTTATTACCACGGCTAAGCGAGGTTCATTGAGTGTGTTGAGCCACACCTTTCGTGTGTGGCTGGCTGGCTAGCGAGCATTCTAATCCCGAAATATAAACTAAACCAATATATAGTAGAATAAAAAACAAAAATACTTCGTAGAGGAGAAAATAACCTCATTCTCCGGCTTACTTTATTATTTTGCATTGATTGATATAAACGACCAAGATTACCGAAATGTTTCGCTGTCTGAATATTCCATAATCCAAATGTCTACAGAAAAAAAAAGAAAACAAAATACAACACGAGAAGTGGTCAGAATACACTATCATCATCCAGACTAGAAAGACAATGCTATAGGAATTAGAATTGTAAGTTTATAAACTGTCCAGTCCATATTGGTTTGCAATATATCGATCTTTGGATCGTACAGTCGTGTCTTCTGGTGAGTAGTACATCGAAGAATTGAAATGCGTTTATTGAGTAGATAACGAATTGAAATTATGCATCAAACCAACTCTTAACACCTCACATTGATTATATGATAATAGCAGTATGATATGACGTATATGTGTATATACAGGTGTGATGAGAAGGCTTGCGCACACATTAGTCTTCATTAGTATAACGTCAATTATAGGTGAACCTGAAATATAATTGGTTATATTCTTGAAGTAATCAGTTCCTTGTGTGAAAAAAAGAATGAGACACGTGAGGAGGTTAGTAGCCACTTAAAAAAAGTACACAAACTTATAATTTAATCATTATTTAGGATATGAATCTTATGATATCACAGTATCACTATGTAAATATTACAATCACACACACACACACGCACATATTTAATTGCAGTCCTTATACTAATACGGTTGAAATAACAGGCTTTATTTATCACATGCAACCACCTTTTGAAATCATTAGAGGTGTATTTAACCAGAGGATTAGAGACATAAATCTCAGCCAGGAACATTTACGTCCGCTACTACTACACAGACAATCATATACAAATAACACTGTTAGCCATCGCATCAACTGAATACACAATTAAAGGTAGGTCAGAAGGTGTGGTATAGCTTTAATGTAACAGGATAATTTGCGTGGCCCGACCGATAGCTCCTACCCTAAAGTGGTGATCGAGCTTGCGCATCTCAATGACCCAACAAGCTACACTGGTTGGAACCAATGTTCCTTCAGGTCCTACCATGCACAAAAAGCTGTTAGGATAGTGTAAGAATCTTTCTTACACTATTCTTGGGGGTCTGAGGGTGAAATCGTACTTCTGGGGAAAAGGGATGTAACAGCCACAGTAAGATGTTTCCCTCAGATGACCAGTATTCCAGCCACATATGCTGTGTTTCCACTCCGTAATGAGGGGGTTAGTAAAGGTCGACCCCAAAAGTTGTATATCCCAACTCACCCTCCGGTGGTCCGTAACCGACGGTAAGCTTACTACTAATACGGAACCAAACCAAGAAACCAGTTCATACAAGCCGTTTGTGACCGGCCTCAAGCAGTTGTCCTCTGGGCTCTGCCATCACATAACACTAACCTTCTTTCTGTTTCAGGTACCCGAAGAACCAATCAACTTTCACGGTGTGGGTAGCCGGGAAGTAACAACCACCCACACACTTCCCAAAGCACACGAAGCTTCGTAGTGGTCATGTTAGATAAGCTTACCTGATATAACGGAGTAATATGGTATTAGTATTATCAATATTATTATTATTATTACTCAAGTGTCGGTTTACAGGGATTTGATTTGATTGGTTACAGGATTTCATCATGAGCTGATATCGGTTAGAGAACCATTGGAAAACCAGTGGGGAGTAATGGGCAGTTTTTTCGTTCTCATTTGGGATTCTTCATCAATACACACCCAGTGAGGTTCGATCCCACGACCTTCTGGCTATAAGACGAGCTCGTAAGCCATTAGGCCTTTGGGACCCGATCGAATGACCCCTAAATTCCATCTTCTGAGAATTCAGGATATAGCGCGATCACTAGCCAATGTCATCCTCCTTGAGTAGTTATTCTCACATCCGAACTGCTGTACTCGATTGGTGGTACTGTATCAATGTGTTATGTTGGATAAACTTACCTGATATAGTATTACTACAAACCTGTCCAGATTTCTTTCGAAACTATTAAATATGAACTTGGTTTGGACGTGTATAAACTTAAATGAAATGATATTGCTCATTCTACAGACACAGGCTGGCTAGCAATCACTGTGTAATGCAAACGGCAAGTTTCTTCGTTAGAAAATCCCTTCTCACAATTAATAATTACATGCTTACAGAACATAACATTTAAATAAATAAACACTGTTAAAATGATAGAGGCAGAATAAACCATGTAAGCTGTAGTAAGCATAGATAGATACTTAACTGTTGATACTATCGATGTCCAGACATTACCAATAGACATACTTTTATTATGGTTGATAATTCGGAAGATTAGTAGCGTTCCACTACATTTTTACCAAGTTCATATTGCTTAATACGACGTCAGAGTACTGTACTATGCTTTACTGTAATCCCCTACATGACTCAATGCTGTTATTCACTGATATCAAAATACGTGAATGACACAATCGCTGATCGATCATCGGATTAACACAGCTTACAAATGAGTAATGAAAACCCTTGTGTTAGCCTTGCTGATATTTTTGTCTGTCTGTCTGTTTTGACATAGAACTTTGCACCGATGTGCGGCAGTTCAAGTCACCACACTCCATGTAGCACACAAACCCAGAGAAGAAAGTAGAAGAAATGCATAATAGAGACAGTAAACATTGATATAAGACAAAGGAATAGTAATGACGAATAACAATATAGTTTCATTGGAAATCATAAGTCACAAGGAGTGGATGCATCGGCACCAGCCATTGAGAACGATCACTTTGAGCCATGTCACCAATTGTTTCCAACCATTGGTTTTAACCGTCCTGAGGACACCAACCAGCCAGTCAGGGAGTCTACACCTTCCTACGTGGCTGGCTGGCTTAAACTAACTGTTGTGGATTTCATTGACTGGTCCCATGTTTTGGTTTGACCACCACGTGCTAGCTCTTTTCCAGCCTGATTCATCCTGTGTCAGCTAACATTGCCCATTGTCGAGGAAGGCGATGACTAGGCATACGTAACACACGTCCTGTTATTTTTAGTGACTATTTTCAACTGAAGAACAGTTTTTCTTTTCAAACCACACAATTAAGTAGACCAAAGAGATGACTCAACTGTAAGATATTTCAATGTGAATATTACAATTGAATCGTGTTTATTCTATTTCAGTGAATTTATTTTAAAGCCTTGCTAAAACCAACATATATACTGACAGTTATAACATGTCGGATGGAAATCTTCGATTATCGGTTTTGAATAGATTTTGCCTGATTGGATGGAGGAGGATTTCATCATGAACTCACATCAGTTAGACAAACCACTGGAAAACCAGCTGGGAGTACTGAACAGTCAGCTGTTTCGTCAGCCTAGTTTGGGACTCTTCATCAGTACGCAGATTGAAATCTGTGTTACAAGTACTGGAGACGCAGAGAATAGTCTATAGTCAAGAAAATAAAATGTATACAGAAATTAGAAGATAAAGCAACAATAGACACAAAGACTTACACGTTCACAAAGTTCTAAGGACTCCATGTGTAGATCACGTGCCAGCTTTAAATCTGAACTTGTTCTAGATGGATCATTATCATCTATTGCAATCTCTTCAATGATCAAGGCTACAAAATATGAATAAGTAACACATAGTGTTCACTTTTTCACTGTAAATCAATGCAATACAGACTGAAATCAACTAAGAGTGTTATATTTTACAAACTCGGCCTAAAAACCACCACAACACCTTACGGTAATAGGTAAGATTTAATACAAATGTCAAGAACACAACTTTTCTTATCAATACGGTAAAATAGTGGTTTAGGTGGAAATATCTTTCAAAGAAATATCCAAAAAGTAGTCTAATTCACTATACTTCAGAGTAATATTTCACACTTTCGTTTTACTAAGTCCACCCTCCACCCTTTAAAAGAGAACTCTACGGGTTTTGTTTTTATTCGTGCTCAAGATTCTAAAACTTTATTGGAAGAAAACAACGAAGTGAGCTATTCACAATTAATAGTTCCTCATCAAAGGTGTTGACCATTATTATTTTTATCAACAGAATATCGATATTCAAGTATTGGTTTGTAGGACTTTGATTGATTGGTTACAGGATTTCATCATGAGTTGACATTGGTTAGAAAACTATTAGAAAACCTGGGAGTACTGGACAGCTGTTTCGTCCTAGCTTGGGACTCTTCATCAGTACGCAAAACCAATACTTGAACATCAATGAGATGCTCACTGGCGACTGGTCCTGTTTAGGTGAGTAGTTACCTGGGGTTCTAGTTGGAAGTCGTGATCAGTAGGGTCCAGCAGGTCGGGTGCGAAGACATATACTCGCCGAAGACATTGGCTAAAGGTTGCGCTATATCGTGAATTGGCAGAAGTGAGAATTCATGGCCTGGCCAATGGATCGGGTCCCAGTGGCTTAATGGTCTACGAGCTCGCTAGCCTTGTGACCAGGTCCTGAGTTGGAGCCCCGGCGGATGGGTACTGGTGAAGAGTTCCAAACTAGGACGAAACAGCTGTCCTGTACTCCCAGCTCATGATGAAGTCCTGTGAAAAATATAGATATGTTAGTAAAACAAAATGATCAATTTCAAGGTGGGTAGGTGATAGACGTGAGAAGTAATGAAGGAAATGAAGATAAAAGTTATTAAAGGATAAGGCCACCACCACCTAACATAAAATTATACAGTTTAGTTTTTCTACAAAACCTAGGCAATATACAATCAATAGTTGTTAAGATATCCAACTTATAATTATTAAAGATGAATATTTATCACTCGGTAATAATTATGTAAGAAAAGTTAAAATTCAAAGAGGTCAAGTGAATTCGATGATATGGTAAAAAACAACAATAATCATATAGATTAATCGATAGAAGAATAGGAGAAAGGATAATTTTTTAGATGGTTATGGCAAACAAAAAGAGACTGTAGGAACACAAATTTCACAAATTCATATAAAGTACTAATTCCCGACCTATGAATATGTGTAAAAGCCAGATTTATGAAAGATGAGTAAGGTAAAATGAGATACAATAAATAACTTCAAAAGATCTATAAATGTCAATTTAACGTTGTATATTCACTAATCAGGTGAGCTAACATAGATCTATGTATCTCACTAGTCGGCCATAGACATTATGGGAGTTGGTTCTCCAGCGATTCAAGCATAGCTAGAAAAGTTAAATAGCAACATATAACTAGATCACAAAAAGGAATGCGAACTTCTGTAAAGTTTCACATATAACTTGCAGATAGGTGTGCTTGAAACTGATCAAACTCAAGTTTAATGTTTTTGTTAATCGATTGGCGTGTCACAAAAAGAATTTTTAACAAGTTACAGACTTTTATTAACAGCTGCCCACGTCACTGGCTCCATACTGAAGATCAAATGGTCGGCGAAAAAGAATTAGCAACAAGAAACTATGCCTAACCGGGAACAAACCAATCAAGAACCGATTGCTCAGCAAAAATCTGTAGGCGAAAATGGAAATGCATTGGGGACACACCATGAGGAGGCCGTCGACCGCCGACATCGTGCGAGAGGCAACCCCCTCGATTGGAATCCCAACGAGAAGCGACGAATGGGTCTTCGATGCGATGGCGACATCGATGAGATAAGAGATTATGGGCAACTGTGAACCCAAGTGAAGAGGGTAGCAGAAAATAGAATAGAACGGAGATGTATTGTTGAAGGCTTATGTTCCACTCAGAACCCAAGAGAGTAATACTAATAATAATCGATTGTTTCATATCAGAGTTTTCAATTTATCGACATCTACTCTGAGAATTTAATGCAACGATTTTGAAAGGATACGTACTAAATACTACCAGCAACCTTTATAATATTATTATCTGTGTTCAGGTGACAGTTTTCTGTGAATTTGTCCTTTTCAAAATTCTGTGAATTTCTAAAGAGTAAGAAGTATCTGACAAAAAGACTTTCGTAAGCCTCTTTTTACCTTTTTTTTTCTACAAACTGATAGACTGATAAACCTGCAAAGGTGTACAACATGGACATTTTGCTAAGCCAATGAACACTTGAGAAACGAAAGCGAAAACAACAAACACAACACACACTACAACAAAATCAATTCTACAGTATATATATATATATTAACTCAAATATATAATCAAGAGATAAGACGATTCACTGAAAAATCTAATCAACGAACTCTCAATCACGTGTGGATATCTAGAAGATGGTTTTATTTTGCACAAGAGTAAAATCATTCTTGAAGTTCTTTTTCTTAAAACGTTCAACATAGCTCACACAGAAAATGAATTCACACATGAAACATATAGATGCCCTGCTACAAAGAAGGCTAGATGAATGAATCAAGTGGGATATTTTCCATAAGAAGTTATGATTTGGCTAATAGGATCGTTTGTTCTGCTACAATACAAGCGAAATTTCACCAGTGTACTCTAATGTTTTAAGCTAGAAAAAAAAGTACAACCGATAGTTTGAAGGCATCGGTGGTTCTGTGATAGGATGATTGCCAAACACGCGGAAGGTTCTGGATTTGATTCCCGACTGATGCACTCTTAAAACCTCGCTTGGCTGGTAGTAAACAGGGAAAGCTAGCAACCACATCCCGCAAAAGGGACACTACCATTACTGAAACTGCAAAGCTTGAAGCCCTGTGTTCCACTTTGAACGACGGAATAAGGAAAGTAGGGAACGAATATCCAGAAGTTTTTGAAGGTTCCCATGATGAGAGCAGATATGGCGAAATGCTTGCAGACAGTGCAGAAGAAACGTATATACATATGGCCTTATCATTCGAAAGTAATCCAGCTACTGAATTACCAGTAAGGAAACTCAGAAAAATAAAAGCTAAAGCATTCTTTCTCGCAACACTGCGTTTGAAATTCACCACCCATTGTATAATGGCAACGCAAGTGAAGGATGAGCTGCTGAGTCTGGCCATTTCAGCGTGCTTCTATGAATCTAACTGCTCTTGCGAAGACAGTTGCATAAGTAGACCGACATGGTAAGTCCACAATCGCATTCTTGAGCATTTTCCAAAGTGGTCAAGGAAAGGAGTTACGAGGTAAACCGGAGACTCCCATACTGGCCACATTCAGAGGGTACAGAATACAAGATTAATACAAATTCAGGCATTACTATTCTATTCAATATGTTATCTGAATTCTCCAGGTTTGTACGCCTTCGAAAGATAAGCAATTACCATTTTAAAAAATTTTCAGCCCGATCCATATTTTTCAGAAAACGTTTGTCTAACCCCATTCTCTCTCACCCCACCCCCACAACCGAGAATAGTCTTCTGTCTCGATGAGACCAGATAACTGTAAAAGTCTTTGTCCGCACTGTTATCTTTAATTTTTATCATCATACTGTGTTGCAATCACATGATTGTTTTTTTAACGCAGTGTCACAATTTATTATACAAAACCAGTCACTCGATTATGTAATCGCTGTGAAATAAGACATACTTTTCCTCTCTACCACCACAGTCACATACATTCTACTTACACATTCACAAGAATTGGATGATACCTAAATTATATATAAACACTTGCATGAATTTGTCCTTATTATTATTATTATTACTATTGTTATTATGATCACCTTGACTATTATCCATAAATTCATATGTCTCAAATTTAATTCTACTAGTCACGTTTATGTAGAATATCTGCACCTTATAGATTTATTATGTAATAGTAAATTCCAATGAAAAATTATCGAGGAGATGTATTCACTTAAATTTTGTTCAGGTTATTATCATAATAGGAATATTTAAATTCCTATAAATTGAAACTATAAAATCACCAAGAGTCTAAAACGCCCACATAGTGTGATTGACTGTTTTCAACGTAGAAATTTGCACAGATGTGTAGTGGATTTCATTGATTGACGAGGCTGTGTTTTGGTTTGACCATCATTGACTAATTTTCCCAACGCAATCCATCCTATGTCAGCTAACATTACCCGTCGAAGAAGGCAATGCCTAGACGTCAGTAACACACATCCATCTCAATCGGTGTAATTTCACAACCTCGTCAAGTGATTTCCCTTCCTTACGCAGCAATCAACCGATGCCTAACCTCAATATTGATCATTTTATTATACCACTTAACACGGGAGATAGAACGCAGACACCTATGATCAAAGACAGTTAACCTTTTCATATCTTTCACTTTCAGTGTACTGATGAGAAGTACAAACGCCCTTTGGTCAACAGACAGTCGGATATCGCGTCAACGCCAGAGATGACGTAAGTTAGCAGGCAAATATGCCAAACGAGCCTTCTGTATCTGTGGTGGGATTTCGTTAGTATTCAACACGCCGACGTTGGCTAATACAACTCCCCAAATAAGTGAAGTGGTCAACACACTGTACCTCACCACTCCCTATCTTTAGGCTAGGAGTCAGTGTAGTCCAGTCATGTAGCATCATCATACATTTGATGAGGGCGAATCGCATGCCAAACATTTGCAGATTGCTGCTCAAGGTGTTCAGAAGACTCTGCATTTCCCGACCGATAGCTGCTACCTTAAAGTGGTGATCGAGCTTGCGCATCTCAATGACCCAACAAGCTACACTGGTTGGAACCAATGTTCCTTCAGGTCCTACCATGCACAAAAAGCTGTTAGGATAGTGTAAGAATCTTTCTTACACTATTCTGGGGGGGGGGTCTGAGGGTGAAATCGTACTTCTGGGGAAAAGGGATGTAACAGCCACAGTAAGGTGTTTCCCTCAGATGACCAGTATTCCAGCCACATATGCTGTGTTTCCACTCCGTAATGAGGGGGTTAGTAAAGGTCGACCCCAAAAGTTGTATATCCCGACTTACCTCACGGTGGTCCGTAACCGGCGGGAAGTTTACTACTAATACGGAATGAAACCAACAAACCAGTTCATACAGGTCGTGTGAGATCGGCCTCAAGCAGTTGTCCTCTGGGCTCTGCCATCACATAACACTAACCTTCTTTCTGTTTCAGGTACCCGAAGAACCAATCAACTTTCACGGTGTGGGTAGCCGGGAAGTAACAACCGCCCACACATTTCCAAGAGCACACGAATCCTTCCTGAGCATTATTCTCCTTTACCCAAATCACCATCATCTTATCCCCCTACTTATTTTGTCACAGATGTGTAAATCAGGGGCTTTTCAGTCAAGCAACACTAACCGTTATTCTGTTTCAGGTAGCCCCCCCCGCCGTCGGAAAAAAATACTCGGAAATAGTGTCGCTGAGATTCGAAAAAATTTTCACTCTATGATAAATGATTAAGGGGTGAGATTCAAAGATAAGTAGATAGATAGATGGATAGATAGAGATAAGGCAGAAAGAGAAAATATAAGAAGGCGTTACTTTTGAGACATGTTTAAAAGAACATACATACGTAGAACTTTCTTCATGACAAATGCATATACTGCATTAATCAGGTTAAAAATATTACAATCTTTTAAACATAAAACTTTAAAATTCCTTCCAAAGAAAGAAAAATCACGCTATGCTGTGTTGTTGTCCTTAAACAACAACAGTAGTTGATTATTTGCTTATTTATTTGAGCTCCACCTAGTTAACTAATTTTATTTTGGTAATTGTTTTTATAAATAAACTTTTATTTTAAGCAAAAAGACAAAAAACAAACAACAGAAGTGTTCATGGAACATTTTAAAAAAAACTAGCCTTGAACGTGTATTTTAACTAATAACTAGATTTTAAAATAATCGCACGATTTTTATTTACGCCCATTACCTATCTCTGCTCTACAGCAAGGAGACGTATCTGGAACTTTCAATAAACTCATATTCCTTCTGAGATTCGAACCCACACGTCACCCAGTGAGTACTGCAGTCAGATACGTTAACATTGAGCTACAAGAGCTCAATCGCGAGCCAGCCCGGATAGCTCAGTGGTTACGTCTCTGACTGCACCACTGGGTGATGACGCGGCTTCGAATCTCAGAAGAGACATGAGTTCCTTGAAAGTTGCAGATACATCGCCTTGCTAACTGGGGAGTGCCAACTAGCATGAAACCTAGGTGCCAGGCTTCCTGTGGCCGATTACTTCCAACCATCTAACACCACTAATTTCAAATGCGGAGTGATGACGAAATACCTAGAATGGCGGCCACATCGCAAACCTGACTGATAGAATTCAGTTTACACCAAAGAAATGACTAGACACACATCACACTAGTTACTAGTGTCCAATGAAAGTATTGATCACATATTTGCTTCTCTATAAAATGAACAAGATATTTTCTTATGTCTGATACAAATAGATAATTTACAGGGTAACTAAGTTATCCGCATTAGA
This sequence comes from Trichobilharzia regenti, assembly GCA_944472135.2. Taxonomy (NCBI): domain Eukaryota; kingdom Metazoa; phylum Platyhelminthes; class Trematoda; order Strigeidida; family Schistosomatidae; genus Trichobilharzia; species Trichobilharzia regenti. The sequence continues at coordinate 35,759,115 of OX235263.1, forward strand.
GCACTCTTAGTTGATGAGATATTACTAATTTTGAAAATAAAAAAAACATGCAGGAGTCAGATTTATTAATAACACAGTATCTACACCTTTAGGCTTTGTAGATAGATATTCAATACATGCATGGTGAGGAACTAGACAAGTTTCTCAGGTTTGGATAAGTCGCGAGTGGTGGGCAAATCTTCATCAAGTCAAACTAAATGAGCAGACTCACTAAACTCATCAAAACTATATTCCTTAGGGTGAAAGCGGAATTACAGCGTTATCTATTAAGAGAATTTGTGATAGTCTTTCACTAAATAAAAGTAATGAGAAAGTACCTCATACTGTTTTTAGGCACTTTAACCGAACTCGCCTAATTATGGATCTGCAGATCATAGCCCATTTGGCAACGTAAACGTCATCAAAAGGGTAAGCAAAGATGCAACAGTTGTAAATACAACTGCTGAATACAACTATTTGGAGACACCTCACACACCTCAAGTAGTAGTGCTCACTAGGGAGATCGATGTAATATGATGGTTCTTGTGATAGACTTAGAGCCACACACTTTTTGGCGTGAAGGTTGATGATACTACCAACTTGTCTAGGGTTAAGTAGAAGGAATAGGACTCGAACACACATGCCGTATTAGCTGAAATTCAATTGTTTAAGCCAATAATCCACCTCTTCATTTTTGGTTTCTTTTGATTAGATTTTATTTATTATTTATTTATTTATTTAAACGCAGAAAAAACTTGGTACAATATGCCACCAAGAAAGATGCGCCACACTAAATTTCATTTGTTGTGTGAGGGCTGAGATACTTCTCGGGCGCCCAGACCGACTCAGGTGGTTTTCTTAAGGGAGCACCCCCCCGAGCCTTTGACTTGGAGTCTAGTCCTCAAGGCAACGGAGCAGCATTCCCGTAGTTGCCAGTGGTTGCCATATGGTTTCATACGCCATTTGATCCCAGTGGATTCTGAATCCCATGTACCCCATGGTAACTGCTTTTAGTCTAACCGCTATCCAAACAACCTCCCTGACATGGTAGGACCTGCAGGGACATGAGTCCCAGCCAGTTTAGCTTGTTGGGTCACTGCGGTATTCAAGCCCGACCACCACGGCAAGGTAGCAGTTGTCGGCCAGGCTTGACTACGGCTTGATTCCACACTATATTTTTGGTACAAGTATGGAATTTCCAGCATGTGATATCGGTAGCTCAAATTTTGCAGGGCGACCATAGATATCAGGTGTGCGTCGGCAGGGAATCGAACCTCGGACCATGTGCATGGTCGGCGAGAGTCCTAACCACTGTGCCGCCAATGCACCATGATGGAAATAACTTGATTATCTTGGATAAGTCAACTTTTTTCATGGAGAGTTTTCAATATACTTAGTGAGTGAATAGACCAAGTTCATTAGATGAAGTCATTGACAAGATTTCGGCGCATGGTAATACGGTTGGTAGTTGTTTCATGGTTACGAAATATAGAATGACTCAGTTGTGCTGTAATGGAAACGCTAAGAGGCCTATTCGATTTCGAGTAGATACATGCGGCCCGTTTGGTAACATTCACATCTTGAACCATTTTAAAACCATATCTATAAAAGAATATGCTATTCAGCCAGTTTAGTAATACATTAAACAAAAGTTCCCTAAGCGTTGAAAATTAGATCATATTAAGTGTTATTTCCATCTCTCTTAGTCACTTCAATATCTTGGATACAATCAAATCAATATTCTCTCTCTATTTGTCTTTAAACAGTTCAAAAAAACTAAATAAGCTATCAAACAACTTATCAGACAACAACAGTAGATTCGCTGCATAGAGGTCACTGCGAAATTAACAATCAATACACTGATGAATGAGGTTATCGACGAACTCTTTATCATAGATTCACATGATAAACTCTACAAAGTACATATTTGATCATTAAATAAAGAAATTAGACAACAGTAAAAAGGATATTTACATATATGAAAACTCTCATTATAAGTTATTCACTACAACAACAAAAACAAACAACTTTACAGCAAAGACGAGTAACAAACACTAAAACCAGAAATATGCTAAATTCTGCTAACTGATAACAGTTATAATTGGATGGAGGATTTCATCATGAGCTGACATCAGTCAGATAACCACTGGAAAACCCACCTGGGAATACTGGACAGTCGGCTGTTTCGGCCTAGATTGGGACTCTTCATCAGTTACATTAATGTGTAAGAAATCGACAAGATATACGGTAAAAACATTATGGAAAGAATTATTCAGTTAACAAAAACAATATGCAAACACTCAACATACCTTTGACCCGATTCGCTGAAGCTGCTTGCATACACACCCCATAATTTAAACGACGCAGCATTAGACCAGATATTTCAGCACAATTTAAAGCATACGTGAAATCACCTGATGTATATTCAAGTACATAGTGTGCGTAGGCAATCGCTTCCAAGGCTAAAGCAACCATTATACTAGCACCGGGTAAATAATTTAATATCAAAGCTAATGCAATCTGAATTGAAAAGACAAGGAGGGAAAAAATAAGACAAGAATACTATTACAACAATAGTACTAACGGAGTATATTATTATTGTTATTATTCAAATACCTGGATCTGTGAATACAGATTTCATTAAGAACCAACATGATAACAACAGAGTGTACACCAGTGATAAATCGAAAAGTACTAAGTGGATGTTTCATTCTTTTTATAGAATATTTATCCATACACAAGTACGCAAGGGACTGCATCATATGATGAGATTGGAATGTCTCCATCTAGTCAGTAAGCCCAAAATCTAATGGCTCAAGTTTAACTAACACAGCCATCAACATTTAATGTTGTCGCAGTGTATTATCCCTGATGATACACGATTATTATATATTATTATTATTGTTTCCTTTATTTCCTAGAAGAAAATAGGGCTTCAGCCGGATGTCTCCATTGCGTTCGGTCCTCTGACAACGTTTTCACCTGGCTCCACGTCTGTCCACATGCTTTTATCTCCTCTTCACATGACTTCCTCTATATCACCCAAAGGAATGACGACCAACTCACCACTTCCCGTTCAGGGTTCCCCTCGAGAGCCTGCTGTAGGATGTCACTTGATCATACACAATTAGATACATTCCAATCGATCATTTTTCATTAGAAATTCGTCTTGTAACAGGTCATCAAGGAACACTAAATTGAAATTCGATTGTTAAGCGAAATAGAGTGAATGAATGACACGTATCGTGTTTGAGACTAAGAATTTAGTAAACGACTAGTAGGTGTAACACGTACATGACCTAATAAAGAATGATAATCAAATGTCTAGACAACTCAAACTTATTATTCATTGCATAAACTAGAAAGTAATTAGGCTTTTTCACTATGAACTTTAAGTTAGAATAAGTTTTACTCTATTAAAAGATTTGTACGCTGAGATGAGCAGATTGACAGACAAGAATAGCGAATACTTACAGTCTATCATACAAGTCTATGAGTTATGAAAGTATATAGATCTTGATTGGGCACTAGTAACTGGTGTGATGTGTCTAGTCTTTCCTTTGGTGCAGACTGAATTCTATCAGTTAGGTTTGTAATGTAGCTACCATTCTAGGTAGCTTGCAATCACGGTACACATTGATATGATGATATTAGATGGTTGGAGGCAATCGGAAAACAGCTTACAACCTAGGTTTCGTGCTAGTTGGAGCTCACCAGTCAGCAAGGCGTATCTGCAACCTTGAAGGAACTCATGTCCCTTCTGAGATTCGAAGTCGCGTCATCACCTAGTGCTGCAGTCAGAGACGTTACCACTGAGCTATTCGGGCTGGCTCGCGATTGACCTCCTGTAGGACTGTAGTGGATATTTTGATTGGACACTAGTAACTAGTGTGATGTGTCTAGTCTATCAAACTTTTATAAAGGTGATAAGTTCTTTCCCAAATATCATCTTTACTTGAGGAAATATTATTTCCCATCAAAAACCCGCATCTAGAGAACGACTAAAATCCAAAGAAGTACTGAACTCCTCAGCAACATTTAGGCATAATCCTTTTTCAGCCTGAGACTAGGACTATTTCATCTCGCAATGAGTACATTATTACTCATCCAAAGAGTTCAGATTCGAAAATTCATCATGTTTTTTTTCACACTTATGAACAGAGCAAATAATCAATGAATAATTATCTTTATAGCCAACTAACTTAATTGTCCTTACTGGTCATAGCTATCTAAAAGCAACACAAAACAACTGGGCAGTAAATCCTAACTTTCCCATGGGTGCGTACTGATAAAAAGTCTCAAACTAGGACGAAACAGCTGTCCGGTACTCCCAGTTTTTCCAATGGTTCTCTAACCAATGTCATTTCATGATTAAATCCTGTAGACAATCCAACTTTTGTCTATTCGTCATACAAACTTATTCTTCAAACTCAACTATTAATAGAGAAGTTTAATTTTATGCAGATATACCTTTGAAACTGTGAGAAATTTATCTTATCGATGAAATGTATGAAATCACATATTTTTAATTAAACATTATCGTACGATAATGCATCATCGTATTGTCGTTTGCTATTATTATCGTGACATAAGCTTTCTGGAGGCAGAATCGGGGTTATTTTCGCCTAAAACTTACCTAAAACATGGTGAATGACTAGAGACATTATAAGTATCGCATGAATAAGGACTACCAACTAGAAATCTCAATAGTTGAATTTTAACACAATAGCTCAGTAACAATGTACTAGATATTAGAAGTCAATGAGAGTAGTAGTGTAACGACCGAAGACAAGGGTCAGACAATAGATCGTTTGATAAAATCAACAGAAATTTATAGATTTTCATGTACATTATTACTGGTGTTATTGTTAGCAGAGAAACAACGTCTTCTGGTTAGTTGCTTTCTTGATCAAGGTTATCCTGTACTGGTTGTGACCGTTTCTTAGAAAGTTAAGCCATATATCTGCGAATCATATTTGCATACGTTAAGTCTGCTGTGATTGGTTATTGAGTTCCTCGAAGTTAAGCTTTGTTATTGTTTTTTTTTCTCTCATGACCCCGATTCGGGACGTAAACATTGACGTCAATTGATGTCTACAATTTCGACTTGCAGATAGCTCTGAACACAGTAGTACGCTGAACATCTAAACATAAATTATACGGTCTTCATGATACTTATTCGTTCTCCATTTCAGCAAGAAGATTACTTCAACTGCATATCAGTTAAAATAAATGACAGCTGGTCTTTTTTTCAGACTTATTTACACTTTTATATATCACCTATCTTATTGTTTATAAAAGTTGAAGAACATAAAACACGATAACTGTCAGCAACAGGCTTTATAAACAATTCTGTTCAAGTGAAAGACAAAAACACAGACGAAAGAAAAGGCTCTAGTCACGTGTGCATATTTCAAGGACATGTGTGTCTGACTTCAGCAGACAGACAAATACAACAGTATTTGTATATTATTTAAGTAATAATAATAATATGAAATACTATTAACAAACCCGATAGATTTCTGCTGCTTTCCGTGTTTTGTCCGTATTCAACATTAAGCATCCATATTCAATAAGCAGATTAGCGTATATAAGATTACGATAGCCAAATACAGATCTGTTGTTTGTTACAGACAAAACAAAATCACGGGGTAAAGAAATAAACACACACGCACATATATAGGATACGATGAAAGACAATAAAAACATTTAAAAACAAAACTATTGCTACACTACAACATTTTTTTTCCTTCACGTTCCTCAGTGGAACATAGGGCTTCAAGCTAGTGGCTTAAAGTTTCTGTAGGAGTGTTTATTTTTATAGGATGGAGTTGCTAGCCTCATGCCTCACCTTTCCTCTTTACCAGCATTATTTCTGGGTTAGCGAGGTAAAGGAGTGCGTCGGTAGCCGGGGATCGAACCCCGGACCATATGCATGGGGTGCGCGAGTGTCCTAACCGCTATGCCACCGACGCACACACTACAACATCATAATCAAAAATCCAAATTAAGATAAACTTCGTTTTATTCGATGGAGGATATCATCACGAGCTGGTATCAGTTAGAGAACCCCCGTCAGCTCATGATAAAATCCTCCATCCAATCAAACAAAATCCCTACAAAACCAATACTTGGAAACTTTGTTTTCTCCCGTAGTAATCAAGCCATCAGAATTAGCGTCTATTCCTTTCAGTACATACATTGTGTTGCTTTTAATATTTTCTGATAAAGACCGCGTTTTTCATAAACCGGAGTATCTCTAATTGGCAGAGTATAATAATGATTATGATAATAATAATGGCATTATTCCAAACAGTAACATTTGACACATTTTGAGATTCTCAGCATGTAGTAGTGTGGCGTGTCACTGGTAAGATTTATCAGTAGTATATAATGAGACCTTCATAGGCATATGAACATCAAAATGGCAGAGAGAAAAACTTGATAAAACAGAAAGCAAATAACTCATTGGTGCGGAGAAACATGGGAGACGTGAAAGGAACACGAAGAAACATCATATAAGGAACAGAAGTAGTACAATACGGAAGATCTCCAAGTATTTATATTTTTTATATTTTTATATTTTTTATATTTTTGATTTACAGCTTGATTCCACACTGTATTTTCGGTACAAGTATGGAATTTTCAGCATGGATATCGGTAGCCCAAATTTCGCAGGCCGACCATAGATATCAGGTGTGCGTCGGTGCGTGCTCGAACCCCGGACCATATGCATGGTCGGCGAGAGTCCTAACCGCTGTGCCACCGACGATGTGCGTTGAGGATAAGGTGTACATAATTTGGCTATATAGCGATACCAAATTGTAAATAGACATTCCTTTACCAAGTCTGTCGTCTTTGCCATTACAATCGAATAGAACATTTAATTTCCTCTTTACATCACATAAAAAGGAAAGAATAATTAACAAGCCATCTCACACTGATAATAATTTCAATAAAGCTATGAATGTAGGGTGTAAAGCAGAAATAGTGATAACAATATATAATAATGAAAGGAAGAATAAAAAAGGGCCATTTACTAACTGTCTCGCAGTAAGTTAGTAGTTTCCACCTAACACTTTTCCCATCACATAAAATGTGTACTAAATAAGGCATCAGCGTTTTTACACTTAGTCGTCAGAGTATAAAGTCTTTGAGATTTACCTCCAGTCCTTCCTTGATGAGATAAAAAGGGAGAGTTTTGTATAGAACAAGGATGCGCTCAGAGTCCAAAAAGATGATGTTTGCCAATTTCTTCGATAAAATCCATGTGTTTATTCCTACAACAGTATTAACAAGCTGGTTAAGCGATACCCTACTCACCCTACCGACAGCTTTTGATGCTCCCTCTGGAATGTAGCAAAGCCATCTTTATTTATAGCTTGATTTCACACCGTATTTTCGGTACAAGTATGGAATTTTCAGCATGTGATATCGGTAGCCCAAATTTCGCAGGCCGACAAATTGATATCAGGTGTGCGTCGGAAGGGGATCGAACCTCGGATCATGTGCATCGTCGGTGAGTGTTTTAACCGCTGTGCCACCGATGCACAAGATTAAGTGGGAACAATAGAGAGTGAATAAGTTGAATACAAGGATTAACCAAATGTGAAGCTACAGACTGAGTAATTACCAGATTGTCTTAACTTCTTCACGTAGAAGGGTAGGCAAAATATCTTTCTAGAAATAAATATTCGACGTAGTTTCGACAACTTGAATCGAGTATTTCCAGCAGAAGAAAAACTTATACATAGACAGAGTTTTAAACATTTTACCGTAGCTAACATCAAATGCCAACCCTGATGTATAGTTCAGATCAATACTTAAATAAAACAAATAAACAAACATTCATTCAAGTATTGGTTTGTAGGGATTTGATTGATTGGTTACAGGATTTCATCATGAGCTGACATTGGCAGATGTTGGAATTCATGGGCCAGTGGATCAGGTCCCAGTGGCTTAATGGTCTACGAGCTCACCTTGTAACCAGAAGGTCCTGAGTTCGAACCCCCATGGTGGGTGCGTACTCCTGAAGAGTCCCAAACTAAACTAACGAAACAGCTGTCCAGTACTCCCAGGTGATTTTCCAATGGTTCTCTAACCAATGTCAGCTCATGATGAAATCCTGTAACAAAAACATTTATTATTTATCAAGTTTGACCACAATATGATATCAGTTAGAGAACCATTGAAAGCAAGCTGAGAGTACTGGAAGCAAGTTCTTTAGTCCTAGTTTGGGAATCATCGGCAGCACGCACTCACTTACTTACTTTACTTTACTTCGGCTATCTCCTACGGGAGGATGAGCCGGCTTCATGAACATCTCGAATCATCGCTGCCCAGGCGCGGCGATCTGATGCAAGGTTTTGTGACAGGGTTATCCAATTCTTGTTCCACACACGGAGTCCGTAGACGGTTTGTAGCCCCAGGCACTCCATATCACCCTTGACTGTACCAAGCCATGTTTTCAGCTGTCCACCCCTGCGACATCGCCAAGATGGAAATGGCGAGGGATTTAGAACTGATTTGACCAGATCGTCATCTGGTCGGCGCAGAACATGGCCAAACCACCGAAGGCGACGTTGTTGGACCAGTACTGGAATTTGGTTGATGTTGTAGCAACGACGACGCACTTCTTCGTTGGAGAGTTTGTCCTGCCAACGAACATGCAGAATGTACCTGAGGCACCAATGGTCTACTACCTCGAGTCTGCGTAAATCTTCCGCGCGAAGAGGCCAGGTTTCACAGCCATACAGGAGAACGGGTCGTATGGAGGCTTGGTAGACCCGAATTTTAGTCCTGAGACTGATTTCCTCTTGCTCCATAGAACGCTCCTCAGCTGTAGAAACGCATTCCGGGCGTTGGAGATTCGCGCATTCACTTCGTTTTTCGCTTGACCGTTGGGGAGCATTATGGATCCCAGATATCTGAAGGATGGCACAATTTCAATAGGTGCTCCATTCAGGGATAAGATTTCATCATTGCTGGTGGATGTGTTCGAAAACATTTTGGTTTTGGAAGTGTTAATTTTCAAACCGATAGTAGGCGCGAGGTGGTTTATCTGATCGAGCGCCTGTTGCATATCGGGGAAGTTTTCAGCTAATAACACGACGTCGTCGGCGAATTCGAGGTCGGTTATGTGAATATCGGGCGAAAGTTGGACGCCGTGGTGCTCGGTTAGGGCGTGCCGCAAAATCCAATCAATTGTGAAATTGAACAGGATGGGGGATGCTGGACAACCTTGCCGGACACCGCTGGTTACCTCAAAAGTGCGAGACTCTTCACCGTTCACTCGGACTCGAGCTTTGGTGTTGGAGTAGTATGACCTGAGCAGGTTGATTAGCTTGGTCGGAACTCCGTCGAGCTCCATTAGATACCAGAGTGCTCCTCGATCAACTGAGTCGAATGCCGCTCGGAAGTCGATGAAGCAAGCAACCGTCGGCTGTTGGAATTTGTCCCTGTGTTCCAAAATTCTTCGCAGTGTGAATAATTGATCAACACAGCCTCTTCCAGGTCGAAATCCGGCTTGATTTGGCCTTGTTCGCACGTGGCGTTCGGCCGAAGCGGTTCAGGAGAATGGAAACAAAAACCTTAGCAGCGATATCAATCAGACTTATGCCTCGGTAGTTCTCGCATAGGACCTGTCTCCCTTTTTGTGGAACGGTAGCAGAACTGAGGTGCTCCAATCGGAAGGAATGGTTTCGGACTCCCAAATTGAGCAGAACAGCGAGTGCAGCGAATCGATTAGCGCTGGAGTGCAGGCCTTGTATATTTCTGGAGGTAGACCATCTTCGCCCGGAGCTTTTTTGTTTCTGAGTCTGTTAATTGTTTTAGCTATTTCGGTTGGAGTGGGTGGATCGCAGTCAACTACGTAGGGTGTTGGTAAGTGTCGTATCGGTCGATGAGACGGTTGACCAGCGTTGCGATTGAGTAGCTGCTTGAAATGTTCGGCCCATCGTTCCATCTTACCATTGGTGTCCGAAATAATTTCTCCTGATGCTGTGCGTAACACAGCATGACTGTTAAGGCGTTTGCCAGATGATAGGCGTATGAGGCGATAAAGTTTTCCGAAATCGCCTACATTTGATGCTGCTTCCATGTTAGTCGCCACATTAGACCAATAGCGATTTCTGTCATTCCTAGCAGACTGTGTAGCTTTGCGCCTGAGGGAGCGATAAACTGGAGACTTTGCTAGGCGAGCGTCTCTGGCTTGCGAGGATAGATGCATGGTGTGCTCTGAAATCCAGTCTTTCTGCTTGTTGGATGTGGTACCCAAATGCGACATTGAAGCTTTAGAGACTACTTCTTTGAAATGATTCCATCGTGTCTCAGGTGTATTAGAAGATGTGGATGTTGGTTCATCTGCGGCGCTTAGTTCGGCCTGGATTTGTTTGGACAAGGCTTGTCGCTTTGTCGAACATTGAAGCGGGACAACATTGATACGCTTTGGAGGTCGCGTCTTCTGGCGTGCTGTTAAATGAAGTTTGAATTTCGCATCCGCTCTTGCTCTCTGACTTCGGTGAAAAACACCTCCGCCACATGAAGGCAGTGAGTAGGACTTCCTCAGGAGAGGCTATGTAAGACGCCCGGTCATATGGGAGCATTTCAAGAGGTGTGCGGAGGGGTGGCCAACCCGCAGCGCAAGGCACCCACCCCCCGACCATCCTGAGGCTTTGGAGGCCCCCACTGCCAGATTTCAAATCCAGGACCTTCCGGTTACAAGGCTGGTGAGCTCGAATACCATTCAGCCACCACTGGGACCCGATTCAATGGCCGCCAGTGCATGAATTCTAACTTCTATCAATTCGTGATCTTAGCACGACCACCAACCAATGTCATCGGTAGGAAATCTATCCTCACTCCCGAATGGATGGACTTCACTGGTCACGACTTCTCACTAGAACTTACTCCAGGAAACTCCGTCTTGCAGCAAGTCACTAGCTAGCATTTATTTATTTGAAAAACATTAAATCAACTATATTTTAAGAATCAACTAATTCAATAAAACAGTTTAGTATTATAACAATACAAAAAAGTTGACCTGAAACGATGAAACAGGATGATTACAAAAAAAAATATTTAGGGGAATGATTCTATTGTTGATAGTATTTTATAAATCTAGCGAGTTATAAGGCAATCAGCCTGAACATGATTCATCTAGGCGGAAAAAAAATAGTTTAGCAAAATGAGTAATAATCAGGGATTTGTTTAAAAAGTTGAAAGCATATCTTAAAAGTATTAGAAGAAGATTTCCTATGACCTTGTTTATATTTGAGACTTAATCAACTTCTTAGAACTCATGCTAATTAAAAATGAGGTCAGTCAGTTAGTTATAAAAAAGAAGGCCTTACACATACATACAAAAACACACTTGAACAGAAAATGAGGCAGAGAAAAACATCGAAAAAGAAATTCAAGAAATAAAGCTGAAAGCGACAGGATGAAGGATGGATAAAAGAGTTAAAGTATATAGGACGGTTATTTCATTTTTTTCAATAATACAAGATGAAAGATCCTAAACGTCACTAACAGCTGAGATCAGCTAATCACAAAAACACACCCAAAATCAAAAACTTACATATTAATTCCAGGATTTCATCATGAGCTGACATTAGTTAGAGAACCATCGGAAAACCTAGGAGTACTGGACAGGTGTTTCGTCCTAGTTTGGGACTCTTCAGCAGTACGCACCCACCGGGATTCGAACCCAGGACCTTCCGGTTACAAGGCGAGCTCGTATACCATTAAGCCACTGGGACCCGATCCAATGGTCCTTGAATTCTAAATTTTGCCAATTCACGACATAGCGCGACCACTAGCTCATGTCATCGGCGAGTATTTGTCCTCAAGACTTCCCACTGGAACCCAGGTAACTACCTACCTGAATAGGGCCAGTCGCCAGTGAGCATCTCATTGGTATACTCAAGGACCATTGGATCGGATCCTAGTGGCTTAATGGTATACGAGCTCGCCTTGTAACCGGAAGGTCCTGGGTTCGAATCCCGGTGGGTGCGTACTGCTGAAGAGTCCCAAACTAGGACGAAACACCTGTCCAGTACTCCTAGGTTTTCCAATGGTTCTCTAACTAATGTCAGCTCATGATGAAATCCTGAAACCAATCAAATTCCTACAAACCAACACTTGAATACATATTAATTGCAAATTGAAGCATACAGAGGAACTTTAAACCACTTATTGACGTATAGGCAGACGATAACACACACACACCGAAGGATCAAAGTTAAGTTTCTAGTGAAGAAGGTGAAATTCATCAACAAAGATGATTACAAATTTCTTCTAATTATTTGTAAACATAAAGATGAACAATATGTGTGTGTGTGTATTTGAGGTTCAAAATATGCATGAACATTTGTCATATATATCAATCAGGCTTACATTGATTGTTCTCTTCTAGTAATTGAATTGTAAAATCAGTGAGATAAGAGGTGGTTGCCTAACCAGAATAATGCTATTGATTTAACAACAATGAATAAACAATTATAATCCTCATGATTGATGGCGTAGTGGCATAGTTAAAAGACGGAGAAGAATTCATCTAAACAAATTTACGCTTAACACAGTCTATGATCTATTTCCATGAATTAATACAAATACAATACGTGTTAAGAATAAATGAATGACTTCAATTTATCCACTGAAAATATACGAAGAGGAGTTTTACAGTTGCTCATGTAAACAAAAATGACTGGAAAATGGTGAATAAAGGGAGACGTCTGTAGTGTGTGTGTGTACAATCGATATTTCTTAGAACTGGATTAAAGTTAAGGAATTTTGATGCTAAAGTATATTACTATGACTACAAGAAAACACTACAAACAATCTATGCATCGGCGGCACAGCGGTAGAGTGCTCGCTAACCACGTAGGTGGTCCGGGGTTCGATTCCCGGCCACCGACGCACGCCTTTACCTCGCTAAGCCAGTAGTAAGATTGGTCAAGAGAGAAGGTTGGACATGAGGCTAGCAACCCCATCCCGTAAACATAATCACCACTGCTACGAAAACCTCAAGCCTCTAGCTTGAAGCCCTATGTTCCACTTGGAATGTAAAGGAATAAAAAAAATCTACAAACAATAGAACTTTATTAGCTCTAATGACTTTGTTATTTGTGAATTCATGAGAACTAAGGGGTCGTAGAATATATCCTCTCAGAATACTCTGAGTTTGAAATAATGTGTTAATGCATTTTTTTAATAATAAAATATTAACAGCTTTATTCCTAACAGTATTTGTGGTACATGTATGGAATTTTCAGCGTGCATTACAGTATATTGCATCTAATTACCTCATAAATTTTATGAGATTTTAAAATCAAAAGGCAATACACAAAAAGAAGATAGATAAAAAAACAGTATGGCGTTTACATTTTAAACAATGCACCACAGGATATGAAATATAAAGTTAGTGTGTGATAGAAGATGAGAACAACAGTGTAATAGTAACGAGGAAAGGAAAACAAAATCTAATGGGACTATTTGTTAGAGTGCCGCAGTAAAAGTTGATCGTGTCATACCTAACGGATTTCTCATCACATAACAGCTGTGCCAGATATGGCATTATGGAGTTTTTGTACTTGGTAGTCCTAGCATATAGCCTCCTATAGCTGCTTCTAGTTCTACCAGATGAAATGCAAGGAGACAGCTGTGTATAGAGAGGATGCCCGGGGTCCGACAATATTGTATTGGCTAGTTTCTTACATGACATAATATGTCTATCCACAATAGTGTTAACCAGTTGGTTTAACGATATCCCACTTGCCCTACTAACGGCTTTTAGTGCCCTTCTCAGCAAAGCAAAGCAAAGTCTTTCTTAAGTAGTCCGGGAAAATAAACAAAGAATCAGAAAGGAACTCAGTGGTCATGACTTCTCACTAGAATTCCAAGGAACGCTGTCCTATATCAAGTCACTAGGGAGCATCAGATTAATTTTCAAGAGTTTGGTTTGTAGGGATTAGGTTAGTTTATCGAGTTTGACCACGGATTGATATATCAGTTAGAGAAACATTGAAAACAAGCAGCGAATACTGGACAGCCAGTTGTTTCATTCTAGTTTGGAAATCATCGGCAGTACGCACCCAACACAGGTGGGCTCGAACCCAAGACTTGCCGGTTAAAAGGTAATTTCGTATATACCATCTGCCATCGTTTCCTAGTAAACTTCAGAGTTTCATGATTTTTAGCAATTTGAACTTATCCGCAGAACGAGCCTGTAGGAACACCTATGGGAAATTCAATCTTTTCTTCATAACTTTACAACGGAGCAATATTTTTCAATGCGGTTTCTTTATTAGATAGATCTCATTGATATCTTCCATTGATAATTTGTAACAAGATAAGTTATTAGTCACTCATCATCTTACGCATCGCTCGTTTTTATTACGTAACTCCTTTACCATTGCATGCATACAACACTTAGCTCTAATGCGTACTGATGAAGAGTCCCAAACTAGGCCGAGACAGCTGTCCAGTACTCCCAGGTTTTCCAATGGTTCTCTAACTAATGTCAGCTCATGATGAAATCCTGAAACCAATCAAATCCCTACAAACCAACACTTGAATACTTAGCTCTAATATTATGCCCCATTAGAAATCGTTCAAACTCTAGACTAACTAATTCATATGAGATGGAAAATAAACCAAATGACATTCAACTAGAGAATGATGAAAAAATGGTTAGTTTTGATATAACTAGTCTTTATATTAATATACCAGTCAATATGGCCTTAGAGGCAGTTAAAAAAGAACTAAATGCGGATCCTGAACTCAATCATAGGACAAAGCTGCCCATTGAACAAATTATTTTAAGGATTCAGTTATGCCTCACATCTACTATCTTTAAATTTCAAGGTAAAATATATAGACAAACAGAAGGTGTAGCAATGGGATCACCAATATCCCTTATTGTAGCAGACATATTTATGGACAGCTGGGAAAATAGTGCTCTTAATGCGTTTAATCCCACTCCAAAAATATGGTGTAAATATTTGGATGACACTTTCACAGTGTTTAAAACAGAACATATCTCATTCTAGCTTCTTGATACATAAACTCACAAGTAGAGGGAATAAAATTCACATTTGAATCGGAAAATGAACAAGGAGAATTAGCTATGTTAGATTGTAAAATAAAACGAATAGAAGAAGGTAAACTACACACTAGTGTGTACAGAAAATCAACTCATTCTAATAGATATTTAGAATTTAATAACCTCTCATCCGTTGACTGTTAAGAAAGGCTTAGTTAAGTGTTTAATGAACCGAGCAGTGGCACTAAGTAGCACAAAAAAGACCTAAATGATGAAATAAAACAGATAGAAGAGGCGTTGGTGTTGAATAACTATCCTTTAAAATTCATTAGGAAGATCAGTAAAGGCCAAAAACAAAATAAAAATAATTGTGTAACTAGTAATGATAAAACAAATGAGAGAGAATATAAGTCATCTACTGTTATACCATATAAAGAGGGGACATCTGAAACCCTACGTAGGATTCTCAATAAAGCAGGAATTAGGGTGGTATTCAAACCCACAAACTCAATCAGGGACAAGCTCTGTAGGCTAAAAGACCCGGTGGACCCAATTAGACAAAATAACAATTTACAAAATACCCTGCAGTGATTGTGAGGTCAACTACATAGGTCAAACTAGTAGGTCAGGGATAGTCAGATTATCAGAACATAAGAATTTAGCTAAGGTAAGAATGGTTGACCTTGAAAAGATAAGTAATTTAGAAAAAAGCTCAGCTATTGCACTTCACGCATTAAGAAACAACCACACAATAGCGTGGGATAAAGTTAAAATTCTAAAAAGTAATATAGGTAGGTGGAGAGAGAGGTTGATTACGGAATCCTTATTCATTGAGTCTACACCCAACACATGCAACAGAAATGACTCAATACAAATACCAGAAATATGGAAGATATTATTACCGTTGGTCAAATCAGAAGAGGATAATAAATAATCTTAAAAATTCTATTTCAATTCAAACACATCAAAACATTCTAACAAGCAACTTATTATGACTATAAAAAAACACTCGTATAAAACATTCGTATTTCCCATATAATTGTAATGGGTCAATAACACTCGTATTATTATTATTTCTGAATGGACATTATCTCACATTGATTTTTAATCCAATATCTAATCGATTCCACACATGTATACAAATGAAAGAAAAAGGTTGTGTGAGTTACTTGATAAGATTATGAGCAATAGTTTGTGCTCGAAACGTCATCAGTTAATATAACTGTACAACAGTGTGATTTATCAAAATAAAATCTTATCCATGATGGTGCATACATTTACTTTGTTTAAACTTGAACCGCCCGTGTAAAAACCATATAAGCGTAATTTTCTGAGCACTGTTCACTAATTCCGGAATCTTCTGTCAACTGACATCGTGTAGAATTTGCAAGTATGTTAAAACTTTTCTGTACGTAAACCTCATAATTTCTTTAGGCTGTAAGCAGATGATGAGAAGCCAACGAAATAAGCAATGATGGTACCATATTATTCTGCACAAACCACTGTTGTTCTTGCTTTATTCAAAAACCAATATTATTAATGACGATTATTCTAGAATATTCAGTGTATATAAATATATGTAATTGTAGGGCCAGAAGAGGAAATTATTGTAAAGAATATTCTTTGCTCAAATTTTTTCTTGTCTTCTAAATGTCTCAATGAATATTTTCCCTATATATGATTTATGTTAAACTCTAACCCTTACTGTGAAGTCCGAAGGTTTCACTTATCGGACAAAATGTTTAACCCTGACCTCAACAATCGCGTGTCTATACTCTGCTTTACTCTAATTAGTTAAGTTGTATTGCAGGTAAACACTTTTAAGCACATACATTAGAGCACAACCGCTGTCTGAGCAACTGCTGTAGGAGGTTAGAATTACCAGTCATTGAGACAGAGAAACAGATCTAAATAGTGACTATTGGATTCAGATTCTGTATAACAGTAAAACAATATAAGTTAGAAAGAATATGAGGACAAGCATGCCTATCTAGATAACAAGAAGAAGGATTCTGAGACAAAGAAAATAAAACTCAATAGTATACTCACTGAGTGTAGCTACAAAACACTTAAATCATGCCAGTGTGATGTGTCTAGTCCTTTCTTTGGTGTAGACTGAATTCTATCAGTCAGATTTGTAATGCGACCAAAAGGCGGGTGTACTGCTCATCAGTCCGCTCCGTCCTACTTTATGGCTAGCTGTGAGACCTGGCCATTGAGAGTGGAAGACATGAAAAGATTAGCTGTATTTGATCACAGGTGCCTGCGTTCTATCTTCTGTGTGAAGTGGTATAATAAGGTCATCAA
Organism: Trichobilharzia regenti; assembly: GCA_944472135.2. Lineage (NCBI taxonomy): Eukaryota > Metazoa > Platyhelminthes > Trematoda > Strigeidida > Schistosomatidae > Trichobilharzia > Trichobilharzia regenti. The sequence goes on from OX235263.1 coordinate 35,776,444, forward strand.
TATTGAGGTTAGGCATCAGTCGAGTGCTAGGTGAACAGGGAAATCAATCGACGAAGTTGTGAAGTTACAAAGACTGAGATGGTTAAGACATGTGTTTCGTATGCATACCTAGTCATCGCCTTCCTCGACAATGGGCGATGTCAACTGATATAGGGTGGATTAGGCTGGAAAACAGCTAGCGGCGGTCAAATTAAGACATGACACCAGTCAATGAAATCCACAACAGTTAGTTTAAGCCAGCCAGTCAGCCACGTAGGAAGGTGTAGACTCCCTGACTGACTGGTTGGGGTTCTCGGGACGGTAAAAACCAATGAAGGATGGAGACAATTAGTGATATGGCTCAAAGTGATCGTTCTCAATGGATGGCTAGCACAGATGCATCCACTCCTTGTGACTTATGATTTCCAATGAAACTATATTGTTCTTCGTTATAACTATTATTTTGTCTCACACCTCTGTTTACTGTCTCTATTATGCATTTCTTCTACTTTCTTCTGTTGGTTTGTGTTCTACACGGAGTGTGGTGACTCGAACTATCGCACCTGGTTGCAAAGTTCTATGTCGATAACAGACAGACATTATATTCAGATGCTGTGTGTTTGCGAAACTTCGCATTCAGATTGATTCATTCTCGGAGGGAATTTTTAGAAAAAATTGGAATAAAAAATTATTGACACTTGAAAACCTTTTTAAAGTAAGTAAAAGTGTACTCATCATCAACCGGCAAAGAGTCAAGGACACGATGATTTATGTGGTGAGGCAAGCTTTAATAGCATTCACTGCCTACTGCTCATAATTTTTAAAAGCCCTAGAAGATGTCACTAAATGAACCTTAATGGTCACAAATTCATTTCATAATTTCAGTAAACTAATCAATAATAGGCAGTGGATTCCTACTATCCAGTATTAGTATGTCTAGATGCAAGTAAGATACACTGGAGTATAACTCTAAACATAATACCACAGGGGGTGTTGAAAATTCCCAAATTAGGATGAATCAAACGTTCCAAGCATTTTAATTTGCAAGGGTTTATCTATATAAAATGTCGACTTGTATAACGAAATTCCACGTTGTATTAACGTTGTATCATGATTGACGTACTTTCAACGTTGAACTTTGCCCAAAAATGTAGCAGTTCAAGTAAACACACTCCATATAGAACACAAAGGTACAGAAAAGAGAACAACATTCAAAAACACCATAGAGTAAGACTGTAAGAGAGCAGCATGGAAATAAACAACAACACGAGGACTTAATGCATCTGAGGGATTACAGAGGGTGGGTGAACGCATCTGCGCCACCAACCAGACAGCCCACATTTGTTTATATGGCTGACTCAAATCAGTTGTCAAGGATTTCGTGAACTGATGCCGCGTCTGGACTTGACCATCCCTAAAACTTTTTCGACCTAATGCTGTGTCAGCTAAGATTGCTCGTCGAGGAAGGCGATTGCCCGACATGAGTAACATGTGTCTTAGCTGTCTCAGTTGATTCAGCTTCACATCCTCATCGACTGACTAACACTTATCGCCTAATCTGAAATATCATAAAGATAAGACTAACACATTATACGACAAAAGACGGTGCCTGCTTAGATAAAACTCAATGATTGACGATGGTACATTAGTACAAAACCCAGTCAGACAACATTAACTAACTGTTATACTCTTATACGCTAAGTTGTTTAACATACTTGTAACGATGAAAAAGGAATCAATAAATTTAATTATGTATATTTTCAGGTAATCACTCACGCATCCCCAGGTGCGTAACTTTCTATCACACTTCAGTAATATGGATAATTTTTAATTTTTCTCTCTCATATTAGATATTGAATTACTCAGTATTTTAATAATAAAATATGTACGTTAGTACTACTGTGTTATCATCTACAGAAGCAATAAGTTAACATATTTTCAATCAAGAGTATATATTAATCAATAAGTTTAAAAAATACTTCATCTAAGTAAGCTATAAGGCGGGTTAAAGAATCATTTTCCTAACCTGCTGTTATTAGAACAGATTCATAAGCATTTTTTGTTATCATTGTAGAGATTTTGTTTTATTCGAATAACAGGCTTTTCCTGTTTATTGAGCTTGAAACCAATAAGGATAAGTATTGAAGTACTTAAGAGTTAAATGGAGCAGTTAACTGTGACAGCTGACTGCTTGATATATATTGTTCGATCTTAGATTGTCTTTACTGTTATTTCTTCTAGAAAATTGAATGTCAAACAAGATTGCTCCAGTAAACAAATCGTAGTTATGATCTTGAAATTATTAGGTCATATACGCCATATTCGGTTATCCCGTGTTAAATGGTACAATAAGGTGGGCAATATTGAGGTTAGGTATAAGTCGAGTGCTAGGTAAGGAGGGGAAATCAATCGACGAGGTTGTCAAGTTACACTGGTTGAGATGGGTTAGGACATGTGTTTCGTATGCATGCCTAGACATCGCCTTCCTCGACAATGGGCAATGTTAGCAGTCATAGAATGGATCAGGTTGGAAAGGAGCTAACCAGTGGTGGTCAAACATGACCAGATCAGTCAATGAAATCTACAACAGTAAGTTTAAGCCAGTCAGCCACGTAAAAAAAGTGTAGAATTCCTGACTGGTTGGGGTCCTTGGGATGGTAAAAACCAATGAAGACAATTAGTGATATGGCTCAAAATCGTTCTCAGTGACTGGTGCAGCAGATGCATCCATTCTTTGTGATTTATAATATCCAATAAGATTCTATTGTTCTTCCATATTACTTTTCTTTTACCCTCATATTTGTGTTTATTATTTCTTTCTTTTTAGAATCTCTGTTTACTCTGTTCTCCTGATTTGTGTGGTACATGGAGGGGGGTGGGGGGGAGTGTGGCAACTCAAATTGCTACACATCTGTGCAAAGTTCTACGTTAAAAGTAGTCAGTCGGTCAGTCAGTCATCTTGATAAAAAAAAGCCCAGAAGTGAGTTTACAGAAGAATAGTATTATAACTGGGAGGTCAACATCAAAATAGATAAGTTAAATGGAAAGGGGACTATTCAATAATATGCAATGGGTATTTTGTTTAAGGGATTAGAGATTTTAGTACAAGTAAATATTAAGGTAAACAATGCTTCTGTAAACATTTTAATTGAAAATGATGTGAAGGGAGGACTAAGTACAGTCATCAAAAAAAAAATATGGTTTATAACTCATACAGATATTATTTGTTTAATCGTAGGCAATGAGATGACTAAAAATAATCCTTACATTGTAAATTGTTTCATATGTTGTCTTCGTAATTGTTAAGTCTATGTGTTATCTCAAACCTCCTAATTGTTTTCCTTCACTCTTTGATTCTAATAATGTTATTATTTATTATAATAATATTGTCACAATGGCTTTCTTTACTTTCAGTTCTACTACTTCCTCAAGAATACATTTATACCATCATCAGTAAATACTTGATTCCATGTGTTTCAAAAAACCTCCATCTGACAAATGTCATGAATGCATCGGGGTTCGATTCCCTGCCGATACACTCATAAAACTCTTCTAGTTTACTACTAGCTTGTTTAACGCTCAGAAAAGAGAGAAGTTTGGGTGTGAGACTAGTAGTCCCACCCCATAAGACAAAACACCACCACCACTGAAACTTTATACCTTCAGTTTGAAGCCACATAGAATGAATGGAATGAAAATAAACCACAAATGCTAAAAATTTCCCACCACCTAGGTATTTAAGACAGTAAAAGACGATTTGAGTGTTAAGTACGTCAATTTTAAAGAAAAAAAACAATCACATAGAACAAGTGAATAAGGATAAGCTTTTCTTCATGTCTACAATTAGATAAGTCAACTAAAGTGTTAAGCAAAACAGTAAAAGACTGAACACTGAGATTAAAACTGCATATAATGAAGAAAAACCAAAAGATATAAGTATAAAACTTGGGCATTGTGGTAGAGTATAACTCCATTATGGATAAGATTTTATTTTGATAAATCACACACAGTGTTGTACAGTTATATTAACTGTACATATATGTATATAACATATATATATATAACTGTACAACACTGTGTGTGATTTATCAAAATAAAATCTTATCCATAATGGAGTTAAAACCCAAATATGTTTAGAATCAGGCAACACCCTCTTCTTGGTTTATCGTTAATTGATAAGGTACTTAATAAGCAAACTGGGGGACAGTGTTACATAGTCATTGATTAGGGAATTCAAGCAAAGTATTTGAAATCAATCAGACATGCTGTAGGTATTTGTATTCACTAGTTAAGCAGCCTCACCACTGACAGTACAAAAAAACGTGTGACAGGACGAAAAATAAAACTTTAGGTTTTTTCATCATGAGCTGACATTAGTTAGAGAAACATTGGAAAACCTGGGAGTACTGGACAGCTGTTTCGTCCTAGTTTGGGACTCTTCAGAAGCACGAATCCACCATGGGGGTTCGAACTCAGGACCTTCTGGCTACAAGGCAAGCGAACTCGTAGACCATTAAGCCACTGGGACCCGATCCAATGGCTCACGAATTCTAACTTCTGCCAATTCACGATATAGCGCAACCGCTAGCCAATGTCTTCGGCGAGTATTTGTCCTCACACCCGACCTTCTGAACCCTACTGGTCACGACTTCTCACTAGAACCCCACGTAACTACCTACCTGAATAGGGCCAGCCGCTAGTGAGCATTTCATTGATATTCAAGTGTTGGTTTATAGAGATGAAAATCCTGTAACCAATCAAATCCCTACAAACCAACACTTGAAAACTTTAGGGGTTAATTTTTACTTTACCACTTCTTAGAGAACGCAAATGAAGCACCAATGAAATATGAGTAATGAAACTACTGTCATGCTCCAGTAAACTAGGGATATAAAAAGTCTTTAAACCAACAAAAAAGCGCATAGGACTATACAACGACCACTAATTGTTTTTACTACTGAGTAATTAATTTTTCGACGTAATAGAACCTTCAATCAGAATCATTATATATATATATATATATATATATATATATTACGCTGGTACACTAAAGATACTAATCCACAAAAGCATGCTGTAATTCTGTAAGGGATTTATGAAAGGAACTCCATAGAATTAACAAATGCGACGATTTAAAAGTTAAAGATTAATCCAGAAAGAATCTTTTTTTGAGAAAGTCCCAATAAATGAGAGCACAACTCCGAAACTAATATACAAACAATATTATTCTCTCTTAAGTTTAGGCGTTCCACACCTAACCAAGTGGGTCACGAGTTCAGATCCCGCTCCACCTGACGAGATTTGGGCAGTCATATGGTATCACCGGCCTTCAACACAATACATTTCCAAATGCATGTAACTGTAAATAGTTATTAAGTAACATTTCATTCATTTTCTGGATAATAATTAATGAGACAAAGACAGGCAAAGTTCTATATCTCAAAAAATTGCGTTTCTTTTTCATATCTATATAATATGCAGTAAACCAATCCTGCCCGATAGCTGCTACCTTGACGTGGTGGTCGCTGGCCTTGCCTATCGCAATGACCCCACAAACTACAATGGCTGGAACTATTGTTCCTGTAGGTCCTATCATGCCAGGAAGGTTGTTAGGAAAGCAATTAGACTAAAAGCAGTCACCGGAATAGTGTAAGAATTTTCTTTTACGCTATGATGGGGGTCCGTGAGCGAAGTCGTACTGCTGGGGAATAGGGATGTAACAGAAGTGAGATGTTTCCCTCAGATGACCAGCATTCCAGCTACCTATGCTGTCTCTCCACTCTGCAGAGAAGGAGGTAAAATAGGTCGACCCTAAAATTTGTACATCCCGACTTACTCTACGGTGGTCCATAACCAGCAGTAAGTTTACTAATACGGAACCAAACCAAGAAACCAGTTCATACAGGCCCCAACGGGTTGATCTCTATCGAAATCTCAGTAGGGATGCAGAGGGCTAGTTTTGTATATGCCAGTTTACGCCATCTCTGGCTTAGTAAACGTGATATCCGACTATCGACCAAAGGGCGTGTGTACTGCTCATCAGTCCGCTCCGTCCTCCTTTATGGCTAGCTGTGAGACCTGGCCATTGAGAGTGGAAGACATGAAAAGATTAGCTGTCTTCGATAAATGGTACCTGCGTTCTATCTCCCGTGTGAAGTGGTATAATAAGGTCATCAATATTGATGTTAGGCATCAGTCGAGTGCTAGGTGAACAGGGGAAATCAATCGACGAAGTTGTGAAGTTACAAAGACTGAGATGGTTAAGACATGTGTTTCGTATGCATGCCTGGTCATCGCCTTCCTCGACAATGGGCAATGTTAGCTGACATAGGGTGGATTAGGCTGGAAAACAGCTAGCGGCGGTCAAATTAAGACATGACACCAGTCAATAAAATCCACAACAGTTAGTTTAAGCCAGCCAGCCAGCCACGTAGGAAGGTGTAGACTCCCTGACTGACTGGTTGGGGTTCTCGGGACGGTAAAATCCAGTGGTTAGAAACAATTGGTGATATGGCTCAAAGTGATCGTTCTCAATGGCCGGCGGAGATGTATCCACTCCTTCTGACTTATGATTTCCAATGAAACTATATTGTTCTTCGTTATAACTATTATTTTGTCTCACACCTCTGTTTACTGTCTCTAATATGCATTTCTTCTACTTTCTTCTGTTGGTTTGTGTTCTACACGGAGTGTGGCGACTTGAACTGCTGCATATCGGTGCAAGGTTTCATGTCGAAAACAGACAGCAGGAAACCAATGATGAGACCTAAATAAGAAAGGTACCCAGGCATTTTTGCCAAGGTTATTTGATAGTTTCAAGTTCATTTATATATATTGATTATAAAAAACAAAACCAAGAAGAAAAAAATATACTCATCGCCATATAGGTCACATTTCTACTCACAAAGAGTATTCTCTAATTTAGGTAGTAACTTAAGAGGAGGAAATATTCAAGTGGACGATGGTGTCACACATGTGATAGTATGCAATCGAGGCAAACAGAACAGAGGAAATAATAGCTAAGCTTGAGTATACATTGTTATGAAATTATTTCAACAAATAAAATAAGACAAGAATTGAGGAATAAGTATATGATTGAAAGATAGAAAGTGTTCTTATATATTATTGACTTTCAACACACTTAAAAATAATCTGTTTACATACAAATGATTTACTGTTGACAGGAATTTCCAGTGTAGAACTTCCCAAAAAAAAGTTGGCACACTTCATAAATTACAGATAGGTAAACAAATATCCATAGAAACTATAATAAATAGAGAAGTCTGGCAGAAAAAATAATTACATAGAGAATTCGACGGTTATTTAAGTTCATAAAGAGTGAGTGAATTTTTACCATTGGGAACGACTTTGAACCATATCATCAACAGTCTCTAGCTGTTGATTCTTAGAGTCTTGACGGCACCAAATTGGTCATTTCTGACCAAGAACTCGAACTTAGGACAAAAGTGCCAATTGAGGACATAATGCTGGGAGTACAGCTTTGCGTGACTTCTACAGTATTTAAATTCCAAGGGAAAATATACAAACAAACTGAGGGAGTTGCCATGGGATCACCAATATCCCCGGTGGTAGCAGATATATTCATGGATAGGTGGGAAAAGATAGCGATTGAAACGTTCACCCCCACCCCAAAAGTATGGTGGAGGTATGTAGATGACACATTCACTGTACTTAGAACACAAGATATAGATAGATTTTTCGAGCACATCAACTCGAAGGTAGAGGCAATTCAATTCACTTATGAATTGGAAAGTCAGGAAGGGGAACTTCCAATGTTAGATTGCAACGTTAAAAGGAAAGAAGATGGGAAGCTAAACACTAGTGTTTACAGAAAACCCACACATTCAAACAGATATTTGGATTTCCGATCATCCCATCCTATGTCAGTAAAAATAGGATTAGTGAAATGTTTAAATGACAGAGCACAAAAACTAAGTAGTACCAAGGAAAATCTAAGACAGGAAGTGACACACATAAAAGAAGCCTTGAAACTTAATAATTACCCGGATAAATTAGTCAAGAAATATGTAAGTAAATGTAAAAATAAAATAAATAATGATAACAGAGATAGTGATAATAATAATAATGATAATAATAATAATAATAATGGTAATAATAATAGTGATAATAATAACAATATAATATTAATAACGACACCAACAATAAGGAATGTAAATCATCAACAATAATTCCATACAAAGAAGGAACCTCGGAAGCCTTACGCAGAATTCTTAACAAGGCAGGAATAAAAGTGGCATTCAAACCCACAAACTCAATTAGAAACAAGCTTTGTCGGTTAAAGGATCCTGTAGAGCCATTAAAACAAAACAATTTAGTTTATCTAATACCCTGCAATGATTGTCAGGTCAAATACATAGGTCAAACTAGTAGAACAGGGGCAGTCAGACTAGCCGAACATAAAAACCTAGCTAAATCTAGATTGGTTGACCCGAATAAGATAAGAAATCTAGAGAGTAGTTCAGCTATAGCACTACATGCAGTTACACACAACCATACAATAGGATGGGATAGGATGACAGTTTTAAAATCTAATGTCACAGGGTATAGGGAGAGATTGATAACAGAAGCTTTGTTTATCGAATCAACTGCAAATACATGTAATAGGAATGATTCAACACCTGTCCCAGATATATGGAAAATTCTACTGCCCATACAACAAATAGGAGAAGACAGAGAAAACTATAAAAATCAAATCTCGAAGTCGTGTGACAAAAATTGATATGATTATGAACAATAAATTGTGTTCGAAACGTCATCCAGTATACAATACTGTTTCACTGTGTGATACATTTAATAATCAAACTAATATGGAATTACTTAATACCACAGTGCCCAAGTTTTACACATATATCTCATTGAAAACAATATTGTTGTTTTACCTGCATGTCTTGTTTTAAAAGTTAAAATCTAATAGGAAATTCTTACACACACAATTGCTTTAAAAGATGAATCTTTTTATTCAGAATATGGCTAAAACACTGTTCTTTGATTGGACTAATGTCGAATGTCTAGAGGTCCTTAGCCTTTTATAGCCTCAGCTAAAGTATAATGTCACGCTCAAACCACCAGTGTTGATGAATATTTAAAAAACTGATTTCTCCTACCAAGAACCTTACACCTAATCTCTACAGGTGTATGAGATACTACAGACACTACAATGATCAAATACGTCACAAATTCACATAGAAAGAAAGAAAAACATCATATACACCAAGGGTAGCTCCGTGGTGAGTGCTACTGGTAAGATTTAACAGTAGTATATAAAAAGACGATCGTCGGCATAAAAAAATCAAATATCAAAGAGACAGATTTGACGTCAGAGGAAACAATTGATGATACAACATCACGGAGACACATAGGAGAAGTGAAAGGAACACGAAGAAACACAATATGGAGGAAGGCGAGAAGTACCACAACACGAAAGACCTGTAGAAAAGGTGCGTTGAAGATAAGGTGTATATAATGTGGCTATATAGTGATACCAAATTGCAAACAAACATTCCTTCACTAAGTCTTTGGTCTTCTACTGTTACTGTCCCACATGCTAAGGTACGCGTTAAAACCTGTTTTTACCAGTATTTTTTTCGTTCACTTTCCCAGTGGAACATAGAGCTTCAAGCTAGAGGATTGGAGTTTCTATAGCAGTGTTTATTTTTACAGAATGGAGTTGCTAACCTCATGCCCAACTTTTCCTCTTTACCAGTTTTATTACTGGCTTAGTGAGGTAAAGGAGTGCGTCGGTGGCCGGGGATCGAACCCCAGACCATATGCATGGTCGGCGGGCATCCTGACTGCTGCTGTACCACCGACGCACATTTTTTTACCAGTTGGCAATATAGTTTTTGTATTCAAAATATCCATTTTCAGACTACTTATTGGCTAACAATTTTCAGTCAGAAAACCAAATGGCAAAATACAAAGGCACTCCTTTTACTGACCAAAAATCGTGTTAAAAGAAATTGTAACCTTGTTTCACATAAATGTGATTTTTTGATTAAGAGCATACTATCGCATGCCACACCTCTAAAGCACACTTTCAATTTTCAAATTCACCGTCGTAAACAACCGATATATGAAAAATGTGGTCACTTCAGAATTAAATTTTTCAACAAGTACATTAGAAAACAAGAAAGAGTCATAACCGAAAGGAAATAAGCGTTCAGATAAATACCTTAGTTGAAAACTTAATTTCAGGATAAACAATCTACTTCGATGACAAATGTTCACCCGGATGGAAATTCACTTACTCATCATAGTCGTGCATCGGTGGCACAGAGGTAGAATGCTCGCCAACCACGCCGCCACACGTAGTTCGGGGTTCGATCCCCGGCCATAGACGCACTCCTTTACCTCACTAAGCCAATAGTAAGACTGGTAAAGAGGAAAGGTTGGGCACGAGGCTGGCAACCCCATCCTGTAAAAAATAAATACCACTGCCACAGGAACTTGAAGCCTCTAGCTTGAAGCTCTATGTTCCACTGGGAACGTGCAGGGAATTAAAAAGGTTATAGTTTTTCACGTTTCAGTTGTTAGACAAAAAGCAGAAATTCTGTCAGTACACTTTATACATTTAAAATTTAGAATTACCTTTGAGAAGTGGATGAAACTCATATAAATAAAGAATTCAGAAATTTCAATAGTGAAATTGTTGTCAGTCACCTTATTTGATGCAATAAAGCAAACTTTTACCAAGAAATGATAGCTAACTTTTGAAGAAACTAGATGATGAAGTTAATCACGAAGATATTGTATATATATTACTCAACTAAGTCCATCATAGCTTACGATCAATATTTTACTTTCTAAAGATATCTAACAGATTTGTATTTGGTTACAGGATTTCATCATGAGCTGACATTAGTTAGAGAACCATTGGAAAACCTGGGAGTACTGCACAGCTGTTTCGTCCTCGTTTGGAACTCTTCAGGAGTACGCACCCACCATAGGGGTTCGAACCCAGGACCTTCTGGCTACAAGGCAAGCGAACTCGTAGACCATTAAGCCACTGGGACCCGATCCAATGGCTCACGAATTCTAACTTCTGCCGATTCACGATATAGCGCAACAGCTAGCCAATGTCCTCGGCGAGTATTTGCCCTTACACCCAACCTTCTGAACCCTACTGGTCACGACTTCCCACTAGAACCCCGGTGGGTGCATACTGATGAAGAGTCCCAAACTAGAACGAAACAGCTGTCCAGTACTCCCAGGTTTTCCAATGGTTCTCTAACCGATGTCAGCTCATGGTGAAATCCTGTAACTAATCAACTGAATCCCTACAAACCAAAACTTGAAGATTTGTATTTATTTATTATCAAACACTTCTAAAGTTTGAATGACGAATATTTGAGTCAGTCAATCAGTTATATAATAATACTATCAATCGAATGATATTGAAAGTGAATGCCACTTTTATAATCTAATAATGCAGTACTAACACACACACACACACACACACACATAACAAGTAAGATTGAACGTGTGATGCAACCCATTGCATAAAAAGCTTGCTGTATACAAGAAATTAGGTCATCATTTTGACAGCAATATAAATCACTGTTTAGTGCTTTTATCTTCCCTGTTATAACTGTGAGACATTACCATTGAAAGCTGAAGATATGAGAAGGCTAGTTGTCTTTAACCACAGATATGTGACTACTACCTCTTATGTCAAGTGGTTTAACATGATGAGTAATATTGAGAATAGGCGTAGTGTTAGGTAAAGAGGGCAAGTCAATCGATGAGGTTGTGAAGCTGCATTAATCGAGACAGCTAAGGCATGTGTTACACATTCCCAGCCACCGATTACGTCGACAAGCAATGTTAGCCGAAATATGATTAGGGTTGGAAAACAGATAACATTAGTCAAATCAAAATCTGACATCAGCGCATGCAGTTTTTGACAGTTGGTGTGAACCAGCCATGTAGGGAGATGTAGACTGCCTGGCTGGGGGTCTTTGGGATGTTAAGACCCAATGGATGACGACTGTGCAGATGCATTCACTCTTTGTGACCTCCAAGATTTGTTAAGTCTTCATGTTTTCTCACAGTGTTATACAGTAATATTTACTGATGACAACGTTTCGAGCACAATTTATTACTGCTCATAATCATGTCAAGGCACTACTCACACAACTTTCTAACTTCGTTTATATAATTCCATTATTTTCCATCGCTTGACTTGATTGGTAGTAGTATTTTCCATATTTCCGGTCTGAGTGATGAATCGTTCCTATTGCAAGTGTTGGGTGTAGACTCAATGAACAAGAATTCAGTAATCAACCTCTCTCTCCACCTATCTATATTACTTCTTAGAATTTTAATCGTCTCCCATACGATTTTGTGGTTGTATGTTAACATATTCAGGGCTATTGCTGAGTTCCTTTCTAAATTACTTATCTTCGTGTGATCAATCATTCTAACCTCAGTCACTAAATTCTTATGTTCTGATAATCTCACTACTCCTGATCTATTAGTTTGACCTATGTAGTTAACCTAACTCACAGTCATTCCAAGGTATTTTGTAAATTATATTATTTTGCTTAATTGGGTCCACCGGGTCGTTTAGCCTACACAGCCTGCCATACCTAAGTGAGTTTGTAGGTTTCAATGCCACACTTCTAATTCCTTCTTTGTTGAGAATCCTACATGTGGGGTCTCAGATGTCCCCTCCTTATGTGGTAAAACTACTGTAGATGACTTATATTCTCTCTTATTTATGTTATCATTATTAGTTTAACCATTATTTTTATTTGATGTTTTCTTATCTTCCTAATGAATTTTATAGGATAGTTATTTGCTACCAACGCTTCTTCTATCTGTTTTATTTCGTCATTTAGGTCTTTTTTGTGTTACTTAGTGCCACTGCTCGGTTTGTTAGACACTCACTCATAATTAACACTATTCTTTATCCCTCACATATCTGCTCATTATAATACCTTGAATGTCTTCTTTCCTCTCTTTAGTCTGTTCCGCACTTCTGTGTTGAAACTCGGTCAGTGTCAGTTTGACTGTGTAGCACAACATAACAGGAATGATGACTAGCTTTCACAATAGCTAGCAAATTACTTTTGATAAATATATTTCCATAGAAGAATTGAGCATCCATATATTCCAAAATAAAGAAATAAAAATCCAGTAGATGGCATAATGACATAAAATTACATAATGAATTTTACACAATTTTTTTGTGAAATAAATCCTACCTGGTATACGTTAATGCATGTTGAATAATTTTTAATCCCAAATCATATTTTCTTTTGATAATGCATACTCTGCACATGATACGTAGAACTTCAATAGTTACATAAGGTGATGGTGGTAAACCTTGATTGAAGCAGATCTCCAATTGTTCAATAGCCAATAGAGTGAAATGGTAAGCAACTTGATAATGGCACATAGAATAATGATAAGTTGCAAGTTGTACATTCAGATATGCACTAGTCGATACGCATGTTTCAGGATTACCATCTAATAGATTGAGAACAACTTCAGATGTGGAATAGACAGTTGGGAAGTAACACTAAGTAGAGTGGGGGGAGGGAGGGAAATAAAGGAAAATTGAGCAGGCTCAAAACTTGAAAAAAGCATGTACAATAGGTACTTTGAAACATATGTAAAAAGTGGAGAAAGATACAAGTGATTTACATTAAAGTCTGGTCAAACAAAAAGATTTTGTGCCTATTATCTCACACACTTTAATGATAGTATAAGTGGGATTTAATAGAAATCCTAATGAAATAAAAAAAAAAATTAATAGTAGTACAACTAGGAACTTGTTAGATTATTTTTCTCTGCACTGGATTTATATGATGCACTCGCAGAGAGAAGGAAGGAATACAGCACAACACATTTGTTTTAAATTAGTCTTACAGTGGAAAGCTGTAAAGATAAGGCGAATTAGCAGACGATAAATGGATCTTTTATACTTATAGGATGATTCTGTCACAGACCTGACCGATAGCTGCTACCTTGACGTGGTCGGGCTTGCACATCTCAATGACCCAAAAAACTACGCTGGCTGGAACCAATGTTCCTGCAGGTCCTATCATGCCACGAAGGTTGTTAGGATAGTGATTAGACTAAAAGCAGTTACCGGAATAGTGTAAGAATTTTCTTTTGCACTATTCTGGGGGTCTGAGGGCGAAGTCGTACTGCTGGGAAATAGGGACCAGCATGCCAGCCACCTATGCTGTCTCCACTTCAAAGAGAGGGGGTTAGGAAAGGTCGACCCCAAAAATTGCACATCCCGACTTACCCTACGGTGGTCCGTAACCGACGGTAAGCTTACTAATACGGAACCAATCCCAGAAACCAGTTCATACAGGCCGTTTGTGACCGGTCTCAACCAGTTGTCCTCTGGGCTCTGCCATCACGTAACACTAACCCTCTTTCTGTTTCAGGTACCTGAAGAGTCAATCAATTTCCACGGTGTGAGCACCCGGGAAGTAATAACCACCCAAACACTTCCAAGGGCACACGAAGCCTTCTTGAGCGTCATTCTGCTTTACCCACATCACCATCATCTTATTTCCCTACTTATTCTGTCACAGATCTGTAAATCTGTAAATGTATAGCCTAGCAACATTTCTTGTAGTGTTAGCAGTCAATTAGGATAGAGAGAGAGAGAGACACGATATATTCGGCGCATTAGTTGAGACACTAAATTTTTAAGCAGTATAACCAAATCAAGTCCTGCTTCACTTTTTTTCCGCCAAATGCTGTCATGCACTGAATGTACCTCGTACACTTTTTTACCAGGATTACATTACCATTACCACCACCTACAACTATTTACACAATTAAATCCAATAGGATGGACACCAGATGTATTTAATGCAACTGAGTACATACATGTTTGCATATAACGCTGCAAGCTAAATAAATATTTTAAAATATAATGTTTAAATTAATCAAATATAACTTCACTGATATAAGAATAACATTTCAATAGTGTAAAAGAGCATAATTCCATAATAGGATAATTTGCTTCAGATAACACAGTGATAAAGTATAATTTTTTCTTTTTGTTGATGATGACGCTTTGAGCACAATTCATTGCTCACACAATCATGCAAGCGTACAGCCCACGTAGCTTCCCGATTTGGTTAACATAGTACCACATTTTCCTATCTTTTGATTTTATTATTATTATTATTATATCCTTTCATTCCTAGAGGAACATAGGACTTCAGCTGTGCATCTCCATTGCCTTCTGTTTTCTGCCAACTTTTTCACCCCTCTCCAAGTCTGCCCATACTCTTTCATCTCCTCTTCACATGACCTCCTCCAAGTCACCCTCACACTGACAACCAACTCGCCGCTTCCCTTTCGGGTTCCACTACAGCGATGGCTTGTCTAGTGATGTCACTTGATGGTTTGTTTTCTCAGAGGATGGCCAATCCATCTCCATTTCTTCCTGTCTATTTGTTACACAATCGGTCCCTGGTTAGTTTGCTCCCAAAGATCCCTGTCGCTGATCTTCTCTGGCTGGCCATCTGATCTTGAGTATTGAGCGAAGACAACTGTTAATGAAGGTCTGAAGTTTGTTTGAGATGCTCTTTATGACGCGCTGGCCAAGTCTCTGATCCGTATAGTAAGTGGCACTGACTGACTTCACATTGGAGTTGAAAATCCGGATCTTATTTTCATTTTGATACTGAGTGATGTTGACCTCCACACAGACTTAAGAGTAGTGAAAGCTTGTCTTGCTTTTCCGATTCTGGCTTTGATATCCTTATCAAT
Organism: Trichobilharzia regenti; assembly: GCA_944472135.2. NCBI lineage: Eukaryota > Metazoa > Platyhelminthes > Trematoda > Strigeidida > Schistosomatidae > Trichobilharzia > Trichobilharzia regenti. Next base: position 35,792,209 of record OX235263.1, read on the forward strand.
GCCGTCCGACCGTAGTTGAAACGATGCTTCCCAGGTAGGTGGGTAGGTAAAGGTTGATTCTTTCAGGTTCCCCCACTTATGCTGGCTGATTGTTGTCTGTTGTTGCTGCTGTTGGTGTTGGCCAGGAATCTTCATCACCTCTGTTTTATCTATGTTCACTTGAGGTCCTATCTTTGATGCTTCTTCCACTGTCAACTTGTTGCTTTTCACTTGCATATCTTCCAGTTTGTGGGAAATCAGACATATATCATCGGCGAAGTCCAGATCCTCCAAGTCTCTTTTTGTGTGAGTCCATTTTATGCCCGTCCCCTCGTTGGTTGCCGTTTTCTGTCGTATTATCCAATTTACTGCAATCAGGAAGATCATTGGTGATAGTAGGCAGCCTTGTTTCACTCCCGTCCTCACTTCGAAGGCTTCCGTGAGTTTCCCGTTGTGGATTACTTGTGATGCAGCATTGTCGTATAACTATTGGTTGAGATGTATAATTGTCGATGGCGCCCCGTAGTAGCGAAGTAGTTGCCAAATCACCTCTCGATCGACGCTGCACTATCAAAGGCCTTTTCAAAGTCGATGAAGTCAAATGAGTTGGAGAGGTGACTGCCATTCCAATCTTTGTTCAGTGATGATCCGTAGTGTGGCGATTTGATTAATACATGACTTGTTTCTCCTGAATCCAGCTTGTTCCGGTCGAAGTTTTTCATCCAGGTTGGCTTGTTTGATTTTCTCCAGTATGATGCGGCTTAGTATTTTGCTTGGGATGGACAGGAGCATAATTCCGCGCCAGTTTTTGCATTGATTTAAGTCTCCTTTCTTTGGTAGTTTGAATAAGTATCCTTTCTTCCAATCCTCGGGTACTTTGCCCTCTTTCCACACCTTCTCCAGTAATGACGTCATCAAGTCCACTGTTGTCTCTGGGTCCATTTTCAATGCTTAGGCTGGGATTCCATCTGGTCCTGCGGCTTTTCCAGCTTTTAGCATCTTGATTGCCTTCAGGACTTCTGATTTCATCGGGGGTTCGTTTGATTTTATTGGTAATAATTAATTTTTGATAAATATTCAGTAGTGATTCTGCATACGTGCATCAGAAATGATGTACCGCCAATACATACTGGAGATATGAAAAATATTATTACCAATAAAATCAACGGATAAGACATGATAGTAAGTACTCTATGTAAACAAGGCGTAAAAGTCATGTGAATAAGTTGATATGATTATGAATAATACATCGCGATTAAAACGTCATCAGTAGATAAATGATACTGTATCATACTGTATTATATCGAACAAAATCCTGTAATGGACGAACAACTCCACTCTGAACTTATATCATACAAGTCAACAAACACCCAACCATTTAACTTCTTAATTCAGAATACCACAGGAATCCTTGGTGTGAAAACTAGATACTTTTGTTTCACCCATCTTCTCATCTTTCTCTCTCTCTCTCACTCGCAATTGTAAATTGACTTTATTTCAACGGTGAAAAGATGTCAGAAAAACAAGAGTGTACTTGGTTCTTGTACAACAAAATCGAAATGCACTAGTGTGCAAATGCATAACCTTGGTAGAATTGATGTAGTAATCTAAAGTGAAAAAATAAATTCTGCAGTTAAGTAGGAGAAATATCCTAGAAAAATAAAACCAACATACTTCTGATATCAAACTCGTAGACTGAGTATTAAGCGTTTCCAACACACAAGGAGATTCATCACCAGCTGGACCAACAATGCTTAACGAAGTAGATGAAGTGCCTTCAGAGATTTCATCAGATGATCGAGATGATAATACAGGAGTAGTACACATATCTTGAGGTGGTGTTTCAAAACTGACAGGCAATAATGCATAGTTGAAACTACTTATATCACTAGATTTAGTCACTAATAAATTTGCCTGCCACATTGATTTCATTAGATTGGGCGCTTCTTTTTGAAAAATGTGTTGATCTTCCGGTTCAAAGTACATATTATATGCATTCATTGCTCGAAGCATACTAAAATTAAAACGAAACTTTATTAAGTGAAACTATAGTTAAAACAAAAGGAAAATGTTATATGCTTACTAACTGTTCAAAAATACATAAAAATGAATGAGGAATACACCTTAAATGCTTTGGAGGAAGTAAAAACTTAATTTTCTAAGTGTTTTTGTGAATTTATCTACAGCAGGTTGAAGATGAAGCAGTAACTCATTGAAGAAGATATTGAGAAATGGTCGCGCTATGTTGTGAATTGGCAGAAGTTAGAATTCAAGGACCATTGGATCGGGTCCCAGTGGCTCACTGGTCTACGAGCTCGCTGGCCTTTTAACCAGAAGGTCCTGGGTTTGAACGCCGGCGAGTGAGTGCTGCTGTAGAGTCTCAAACTAGGATGAAACAGCCGTTCAGTACTCGCAGGTTTTCCAGTGGTTCTCTAACTGATGTCAGCTCATGATGAAATCCTCCATGCAATTTATTTAACGACTGACTAACCACTTCCCTAAGCAGTTTAGAGTCTTTAAACAAATAAACAAAGGTTATATAGCAAAAAATGACCCATTGTATTTGAAGGCCGAAGTGCCATGTGCTAAAATGAAATACATTTGGGAATGTATTTTATCAACATATTAGGGAGCATGTGAATGAAACTAGTAGCATTGAACACTTAACGTTTGTATTGATAATTCTGATACTTAACAGTGTGCATTTCTGAAGTATGATCTGCATTGACTGGAAATCATAAAATGCATACTTTCTACAAGAGTTAACGTAATCAAACAAACCTCAGTAAGTGGAAAAAAGCCCAATATAACTAAGTGTAAATAGCAGTACGAACGGGTACTACAAAAAGTGGTTATCGCATTCATGTACTGAACAGAAACCAATTTCTCCCTTAAAACTGAGTTTCTTTGGCATTTCGCTCGATTGATTTAATAGGTCGGTGGTAGTAGTGTGGAGAGAGCTGGCTGTTAGTCAAAATTGGTAGACAGTAATTTGCATCAATGTTTATGTTCCCAATATTGGTCGCGAGAAAAATGAGAACAAAGGCTTTGCGTAGGCGGATACAGGTAATATACAGATGATCTGACATTCATGAAACAGCCACAAAGAGATGCAAGGTTAACTTTCTGTGAGAAACAACCAATCAGAAGACTGTTTTTCTGCTAACAATAATCTATAATATGTACATGAAAATCTACAAATATGTGTTGATTTCCTTTATAAACGATCTGTTGACTGGACCTTGTCTTCTGTTGTTACAGTAGCAATAGTAGTTACAAATAAGTGGAGGCAGATTCAAAAGCCTACCAATTAAACCACAAGCATAGTAGGACGTTTCCAGGAATAGGTTAAACGCAGTAAACTGCTAGGAAGTATAAAAACTTCTTTAAATTCTCCTATGAAGTTCAGTCATTTCTCTGAACCAAATGTCTACTCGTCTATATTTTAAAAAATTGAAACAACTGGCCTTGGCTTTTTTTCCACGCCTACATTTCGTTGAGTAGGTTGACAGGAGGTCACCATACAGAATGTGATATACTGTGGATAAAGTCTGTAATTAGCCAGCAATATTCAGTTGTACGAAAAGCATTATCAATACGAATTCAGTTTAATAATGCATACAGAGTTTTGATGCTTACAAATGAATCAGAATTCTATGTACTAAGGAACAGAAAATAAGGATATATGAGACATATGGTTATGTAGATGAACACTCCCGACCGAAAGCTGCTACCTTGACGTGGTGATCGGGCTTGAACACCGCAATGACCTAATCAAGCTATACTGGCTGAGACTTATGTCTCTTGAGGTTCTACCATGCCAGGCAGGTTGTTTGGATAGCGGTTAAACAAAAAGCAGCTACCCAATCCAATACCATGTTCAATACAAATTCACAAAATTTCATGCCGGATCGGCCGTGGCCCGGATTAACAACGACCGCGCTTCCTGCTGCCGTGTCACAGGGCAGGAGTGATAAATATGCTACTGAGACACACCAAACAACAAAGAACAAACAAAAACAGGCCGCGTGTGACCGGCCTCAAGCAGTTGTCCCCTGGGCTCTGCGGTCACGCAACCAACTTCCACGGTGTGGGCAGCCGGGAAGTAACAATCGCCCTCACAATCCGAAATGCACACGAAACCTCTCTATTACTCACTCATCTTTGTCTTCATCTTCATCTCTATCATCTTGCCTTCCTTCCACTGATGCAACTCCTCGACTTGATAGCTCTCCACTTCCTCTCCACTCTGCGTCCACTAAAAACGATGGAAGCCAAAAAACCACCACCGACAGCCTCTTAAAGCCGCGCCACCAATTTCATATAGGAGCTCTTAATGTTAGGACACTTTGCCAAATAGGACAACAAGCATCACTAGCCAAGACCCTGGCATCACGAGCCATTGATGTATGCTGTGTTTCAGAAACACGCATACAAGACCCAAGTGTGGTTATTCACCTAACCCCACCTGGCCAACAGGTTGAATCTGCAAAATTCACCTTGAGGGTGTCAGGAGATGCCACAGCTAGTTCACGAGGATTAGCTGGCGTAGGGATAGCTTTGAGTACTAGGGCAGAAAAGACATTGCTTGACTGGATCCCGGTAGATAGCCGAATGTGTGCTGTCCGCCTGAACGGATCAGTAAGAAGGAGGAAGGACTGCACTACTCGCCGATGCCTTTTCGTAATCTCCGCCTACGCCCCCACTGACTGCAGTTCAGATGAAACGAAGGATGAGTTCTACCAAAAGCTGTCTAGTTTGGTGCGAAAGGCTAAACGCTCAGACATAGTCGTTCTAGCTGGTGACTTTAACGCTCAAGTAGGGAAATTGTGTCAATCTGAGAAGGATGTCGGTGGCACCTATGGAGTCCCGTGCCAGCGAACCGACAACGGTGACCGTCTCCTACAGTTCTGCTCTGATAATCATTTGTTTCTTGTAAGCACTAACTTTAAACACAAGGAGAGACACTGTTTGACTTGGAGACCCCCTTCATCAAACCAACGCTGGACACAAATAGACCACATAGCAATAAGCTATCGTTGGCGTGGGTCGGTAGGAGATTGTCGCTCCTTCTGGAACACGTGCGTAGATACCGACCATGCACTGGTCCGCGCTCGGGTGTGCTTACGACTGAACGGACGTAGGAAACAGCTGGCGGTAAAACCATCACGTCCCCAGCTCGATCAGGAAACTAAATCCGTATTTGAGGAAGAACTAGCTAAACACATATCTGTGTTCGACAGCTGTGCTCACCCTGAAGAAGCTTGGAAAAATATCCAGGCAGCCATAGATACAGCTGTAAAAGCTGTGAATAAGGTAAACCCAAAGGTGAGTAAAAACCACTGGATCTCCACCGCCTCATCCGAACTGATAGATGCTAGAAGACTTATTCCGGCGAGCTCCGAATTCAATGAGGAGCGAAAGCTGCACAAGAGGAAACTTACGAAAAGTCTCCGCAAGGACCGTGAACAGTGGTGGGCGACAAAAGCCAAAGAGATGGAGAAAGCTTCGAGGATAGGCAACACCAGGCAACTCTTTAGACTCATCAGGGAAACGGGTGGGAGAAGACAAATCATTAGTGAGACAATCTCGGAAAAAAATGGCACTATAATTAGCTCCCAGGATAGACGACTGGATCGTTGGAAAGAGCATTATGAGGAGCAGTTTAATTGGCCCACAGCCACGCTCAACCTTCCGAGCATCCAACACCTCCCTGAATGGGATATAGACACAGGTCCTCCGTCCCTAACTGAGGTTACTAAAGCTGTCACCAATCTGAAACTAGGCAAAGCAGCGGGACCTGATGGAATGACTCCAGAGGTATTTAAGTACGGTGGAGACAGCTTACTGTCTGCATTAACTGAGGTACTAGGCAGCGTCTGGGAATCAGAAGAAGTCCCATCGGGTTGGTGTAAGTCACTGATTATCCCCATATACAAGAAGGGAGACAAGTCTTCCTGTGATAATCACAGAGGGATTAGCTTGACTAATATAGTATCTAAAGTCTTAGGCTCAATAATCATGCGTAGACTGAGTGGTGCTCGGGAAGCACAAACACGAGAGAGCCAGGCAGGCTTTAGACCAGGAAGAGGGTGTATTGATCATATCTTCACCCTCCGACAGATTCTAGAACATAGGCATTCCTACCGGCGTCCAACAGTCATTATATTTCTTGACCTAAAGGCAGCATTCGACTCTGTCGATCGAGAAGTTCTCTGGAGATGCTTGGCTGTAAAGGGAATTCCAAGAAAATATATTGCACTGATTAAGGCACTCTACTCGTACTCATACAGCCAGGTGAGGGCTTACGGCGAGCTGTCATCTGAACTGATGACGACCAGTGGTGTCCGTCAAGGATGCCCATTATCTCCTTTTCTATTCAACTTCATCATAGATGTGTTAATGGACTTAACCCTAGGTGACTTCAGCGACTCAGGGATTGACTTGCTACCAGGGAATAATCTCGTTGACTTGGAATATGCAGACGATATAGTCCTTCTAGGCGAAGACGCTGACGAAATGCAGAGTCTTCTAAACACCTTGAGCCGCAATCTACGAATGTTTGGCATGCGATTCGCTCCCGCCAAATGCAAGATGATGTTACAGGACTGGACTACATCGACGCCTAGTTTAAAAATAGGAAGTGAAGTGGTAGAGCACGTTGACCGCTTCACTTATTTGGGAAGTACCATCAGCCAGTCAACGGGTTGATCTCTGACGAAATCTCAGCACGAATACAGGGGGCTCGTTTCGCATTTGCCAGTTTACGCCGACTCTGGCGTAGACGAGATGTTCGACTATCGACCAAAGGGCGGGTGTACTGCTCATCAGTCCGCTCCGTCCTCCTTTATGGTTGTGAGACCTGGCCACTGAGAGTGGAAGACATGAAAAGACTAGCTGTCTTTGATCATAGGTGCCTGCGTCCTATTTCCCGTGTAAAGTGGCATAATAAGGTGAGCAACATCGAGGTTAGGCGTCGAGTTCTAGGTAAACAGGGGAAATCAATCGACGAAGTCGTGAAGTTACAAAGACTGAGATGGTTAGGACATGTGTTACGTATGCCAAGTCATCGCCTTCCTCGACGAGCAATGTTAGCGGCTGGAAAAAAGCTAGCGGCGGTCAAAGAAAAACTTGGCACCAGTCAATGAAATCCACAACAGTTGGTCTAAGCCACGTAGGAAGGTGTAGACTTCCTAGTTGGGGTCCTCGGGACGGTAAAAATCTATGGTTGGAAACAATTGGTGATATGGCTCAAAATCGTTCTCAATGGAGCGCAGATGCATCCACTTCTTGTGACTTATGATTTCCAATGAAACTGTTTTGTTCTACGCTATTACTCTTCCTTTGTCTCACACCTCTGCTTATTGTCTATATTAATTATGCTTTTCTTGTACTTTCTTTTCTTGGTTTGTGTGCTACATGGAGTGTGGCAACTTGAATGTGAACTGCCGCACATTTGTGCAAAGTTCTATGTTGAAAACAGACAGACAGACAAATGAACACTGTGTACGCCTAATAAGCTGATTAAGGCAGAGACACTGGATAAATACAACAATTTTCAATAAATTTTTACTGCTGTCCCTATGAAGACATTGACTATCTGACTTGCAGACAGTGAGCTTTGGGTTTAAACTCAGCTCAACGTCAGTGCGTTCGGCACTGGATAGTATCGAAAACCCTCATAAAAGTGCATAAGTTCTCTTCATTTTCTATGATGTAATTGTTCAGGATGAAATTATTCTCAATGCATGGGAAAGCAACAAGCATAATTAGGGAAATTTCATCACTTAGAAAAATAGTGAAGAACAAAAGAGATTGGGATAACACTAGAAAATAAATTACTGAATTCATATGTAGTCATAATTATATAGCCTTTCATTACCGATTATCATGCCTTTTATTAACACAATGATACACCTGAAAGCTTAAACGCATGAATCTTCAATCAATCTATCACCACAGTAGTGACTTCAACTGTAATTTTACAAAATTCACTGTTAAATCATTCAACGAAATAAATCGACTGTTTGGTTTATTACAATGTTCAAATTTCCATTGTTTTCCCTGAAAATGAAATTCTTCCATCTAAGATATACCAAGGATTTTATGATATTTCATCATGAGTTGACATTAGTTAGAGAACCATTGGAAAACTTGGGGGTACTGGACAGCTGTTTCGTCCTAGTTTGGGACTCTTCATCAGCACGCGCCCACCGGGATTCTAACTCAGGACCTTCTGGTTGCAAGGTGAGCTCGTATACCAGAAGGTCTTGGGTTCGAATCTCGGCGGGTGTGTGCTGATGAAGAGTCCCAAACTAGGCTGTCGAAATAGCTGTCCAGTACTCCCAGGTGGTTTTCCAATGGTTTTCTAACTAATGTCAACTCATGATGAAATCCTGTAAACAATCAACCGAATCCCTACAAACCAACACTTGAGTTTTATGATATGTTTTTCCAGTGTGAGTAATAGCCTAGTGATAAATGATATATTTCATGTAAAGAGAATAAAAATTTTCAAACCTGAAACATTTATCAATAGAAAAAAACGTCAAGTTTTATTCATCTGTAATACGAACTAAAACAAACAACAAAAAATGAACATTTTTTTTCACTTACATGCACATAGCCTCATACTCTAAACGTAGTTGAGTATGACGAAATTTTGATTGACTGAAAAAAGTACGTACAGTTTCATGAATACTTCTAGCTGCTTTGCATGCATGTACATATTCTGAACATTCACAAAGGAAATTTGCTATTTTTAAACCGAGTAATGCAGCAGCTACCACTTCTGGTGCAGTGTTACGTTTTAGTCGTGTAGCCCGTTGGAGAACTTCACGTAAATTTGAGACTAACTTGTTAGACAATGTATGAGGTTCCACAAGTGGGGAGTAATCTGAGTGTTTGAAAACTACACTCATATAATGATGAGCTAAAAAGTAGATCAATAATAAATCATATGGATTAAATACCAAATGTTTATAGTAATAGAGAATTTCGCTTAACATTTATTATTACATTTAATTGAATTTAAGATCTTCCCTTAGATTGATTGGACCGAAGTGCTCGGTCTCAGGTTGACATGTCGGCTCATTGTGCAGATTCCTCGACGATGTCTGGGCATTTAGTTAGTATTTAATTGGTGGATGGTGACTAGCAGTGGAATCCAGGGTGCGCATTTCGTCCCATTTGGGACTCGTCATCTGGATGTACCTGCATTTCCCAGCGAGTGGTGATGTTCCCACCGAGGCTGGAACCCAGTACCCATAGTTTCAAACGCACTTCGTTCCAATCAATCAACGGGAAAACCTCAAATTAAATTAAATTAATATGACCCGTTGCACAAGAGGTGGCTCTCGTGGCCCAAGTGGTCTAGTGGATAACGCTTTGGCGTTTGAAACTATGGGTACTGGGTTCGAGCCTCGGTGGGAACACCATCACTCACTGAGAAATGCAGGTACATCGAGTGACGAGTCCCAGATAGGGTGAAATACGCATCCTGGATTCCACTGCTAGTCACCATCCACCAATTAAACATATTACTACAACTAAAAAAATTGGCAAAAACAACGAAAAACTAACATGCTGCTAATAAGTTGTAAGTCAAGGAGGTGACTAATTTAGGTGCTTTAGCGGATGTCTTCACCAATTCAGCTTGCGCCATCTAACATCCCCAATTACACAACCGGAAGTTAGCTAACTGTCAGTGTGCTACATCTAACACATTCAAATCTATTTTCACAGAAAAGTATTTCAGCTAAATTCTACATCTGTCACCAAGATATCCATACATCACATGCAATTATCCAGGAACTCAAAGTATCAGATTCCCAGACTACCTTTCGCTATTTTAATAAGAAAAAGTCTGGAAATGTTTTACACTCTGCTATTCCAGAAATAATCGACTGAGAGTCATTAGACCACCAAGTCCTATCACAATGAGACTGAAATAACAAGAAGATTATGATTGTTGTCTACCGAAATCGAAATGTGACCGGAGTGAAATGACAAATGAATTCACAATCGGCACTGAGACGATGTACACGTGGTGGATGAGATGAGCACTTCAAGTGTCTAAACACAGAGACAAGTCATCTAGGCGAACAATGGTCACAAGTTCAATAATGAAGCCTACAAAAAGCAACCTGTCTCATTAGTACGACCAGATTTAACATGCTGCCTATCATTCTTTTCTTATCACTCGAATATAGACTAATTATTTTGATTATTATTCAAAGAAACAAGGCTCACACAGTCCAGACACAAAAAATGTGCTGATTAAAAAAAAACAACGATAATAATAAGTGAAGAAATAAGAGAAACAGTCACAGACAAAGCGGAAACGTAGATATTTTCTTAAAGCATCTGCACGGATGCATTCACCACCTCACGTTTCCCTTGACGTTTGACGAGACAAATGGACTACAGCACGACTACCACTGATTTCGATTCTTAACATAATTTAATAAAGTTTCGATCCAAATTATACTAAACCGATATCCCTGTCGATCGCCCCACCATCACACACCATGGACTAATCATTCGTGCGTCTTTTCGAACAAATTCTAGGAAGGCCAAAAAGTGAAAGGGATTGGAACCGCTGAAACGAGACTCGTGACACACGAGGGAGATGTTTCAGGATCATGTCGCTAAAAGACAATGTTTGTCTTGTGCAGTGGGGCTCAAAATCACTCGGTAGACTCACTACAGTGGTACAACACGTAGGATCTCTAAACCTTCAGAGTCGTCCAATCTCGACGTTCTACGGCCAGAATAACAACAACAGCACCAGAAAAAAACCATACTGGTACATGGTGCCGTGAATTTCTACATCTGACTAAACATTTTGCCATTTATACCTCCACAGGCACTCACACGACTACACATAAACAAGTTCTGACTATTAATGAAGCAATGTCTTTAAAGGTGAAGGTAGCCATGAACACCCATCAATTTCGCAATTCTACTTAGAAAATTACTTGAACTAAAGTCAACCTGAATACAATCAGCTGCTGACAGTAAATGGTTCTGAGTAAGAGTATCAGTCTGAAGTACAGTGTGGTAGGTTAACATCCTCTTGAATTTCTCAACTTACAAAACAATTATACCAATTGAATTCACCTTAGAATGGTAACTACATCTCATGTTGCACATGAAACACTGTCAATTATCTAATGTTTACAAATAGGCAACAGGTGTCACGAAAACAGTGGTGTGTTGGTTTTCTGGACAAAAGTTGTACTTACAATCTAGAAATCACGAGATTTTCCTAATTTTCAAACGCGTCTTCTGCAATTCCAACAGACGGTAAATATAGTACTATATGAAAAGTTGCTTTTATTTATCATAACAGTGAAACATTATAGCTGTAGAACACACGGAGCCGTGTGTTGCTATGGAATCGGTCAGCTTGCTATACGTCTTATTGCTGCCTCAAGTGATTCACTACAATGAAGTCATAAAGATGAATCTACGGAGCCAAGCGCTTGAAGAATATTTTAAGAACGGGAACATAGTAACACACAAAGCTTATAACGCACCCTTTCGGTCTTTTCATGACTGAGTGAAACAGACAACTGATTGATCTCAATCTAAGTGCTATCTCGAAAGTTTGATTGCTCACGATGAACTGTACTGAATACAGAATGATCTTCGGTGTGATTGAGTAGGTTTCCTTACCCAACATACCCACCACCGTGCCAATGAAATACAGATTTGACAACAACTGATATCTCATTTGATTTGTGACCAATCCTATTACAGATAATACTGGTCCTACAGATGACCCTTGTCGGTTGGTTCATTTTTTGCGCTCTTAATATTATACCTTTGGTTTTTTGCTGCACAATTTTGATACTGTACAGTAGGCGGTAAGCGGAAATTTCTCAGTCACTCAGATTGCTGAAATTTGTGAATTACTGTCTAGAGCGAAAAACATTAGGCGATATCTTACTGTAATTTGATATTCATGTATAGCTAAACTGTAATACATAGAGCATAGTGAATAAAAAGACCAGAACAAGACGTGTGAGTGATGAATTTAATTCTAGCCTATCTCTAGACATCGAGGTTGTAACTTTTTGTTATGAGTATTCTGTTCTTGAGCAGTGACTGTTCTGACAACCTTTAGTTATCAATACTGGTGCGGTGATCATTCTGCTCAGAGGTGGATGATCCATCAATTAAATCTACGAAATTCCATGATCCCATAAAATTTAAATTAATTTGGCCTCTATACTAGAATGTTTGGATCTGCGATTCAACTTCCAACCTGGAAAAGATAAATAAGTATTTATAAATCATATGAGGACACTAACCAGCTAACAGACACACCACGTGCTAAGTGAGAACCGAATAGGTTCACCTAGTGAAACAAGGAAGTCCTCGAATATGCATTAATTACTTACCACAAAATATTCCTTCCAATAAAATGAGGGATTTAGCTGAAGCAACACTAAACACTTCAAATCTTTTCCCGACAGCCATGTCTCACAGTCGCGAAAGTAGGACGCACAGAACTGGTACACAGTAAACAGGTTATTTAATGAATAGACGAATATGACGCCGTTCCTCCTAAAACTGATATTTCAAAACTATTGAACACTTCAACTTCAGCCTCAATAAATATTCCGTTGGAGGAAGCTAGTCTCAACAAATTTAACTAGAAAAAGCGCACTACAGATATTTTACTTAACATCATATATTAAATACTCTGTAGAGGATCGAAACTGCAAACCGGCTGCTTTTCTAATTTCTGGAATACATATCGAACACACTCAACCTAAGATTACTACGATATCTCGTAACTCGGTGACCCATAACTTCAAAGTAATGGTCACAAACAGAACAGAAATTGAACATTGTGGTAGACTGTAATTCTAAATTAGATGAATTTATTTCACACATCTTATTAAACTGATATAGTATTATGAACAAACAAATTGGGCTAGAAACATTTCTCAGTTAATAATGTAAGTGTACAACATCAAATAAACCTAGGAAAGAACAAAAGACAGATAAAACAGAGCAAGCCTAGTTGGGAAACAGACAGTTTAGACCATCATCTTTCTCGAAAGACTGAATCAACTGGAGTGGAAATATGCAACTAAAAACATTCATAAGCTTTGGCGAATGGTTCCGGGCTACATCAGTAGCATAGTAGTACTGATTACCGTCTTTTTGCAAATACTTAACAAGAAGCCAACATTCTTCAGACTTGCAGTCGTAGACTTAATCGGTGCAAAACATAAGAATCTGGTAGCCACTAGCTTTTTTCCTCCTACTGCGATACAACCATTAAATACCCGGAGCCTAATTTTTCCTCGGTCAAATTTTAATCGTGGAGTATCTTCATTACAAAATCTGAATGACTGCTTAGCTTTGTTACTATTCAATTGATAGTTTTATCTCAAAGTAGTCGCTATTGACAAATATTCTCCTTGAAAAGTAATAACCGATGAATGCAATCCTATGATTTTGGTGCCATGGTAATGAAATAACATCAAGTTTTACTGAGTAGGGCAGAAGATGAAAACAGTCATCAAAACATACCTTCTGTGTTTACGCCACTAACACCATAAAAATGAGCATGTTGCATCCAAGAAGAAATAAATATCTGTACATCTCTAAAGAATAATCATCGGTGGGAATGCTATACAAACCTGCACGTGTCATACATTTTGTTGAAAATGTGAGGATCCGCCAAGAAGTTGAAAACAGTCTGAAATGCCTCCGAGTTCACCTCAACAGGAACTATCCGGTGATAGAGTAAGTGTGACATTGGGAACCAATATATACAAAAATTCTTAGAGTAAAAATTATAAGAAAGGGACAAATACCATAATTATATACTGTCGAAATAACTTTTCTGGCAGCCCAAGTAGAGAGTTGACTGTGAAGTTAGGTGGAGGGTTTTCTGTTAGTGACAGCAAACATAGGTTACTGAGCGATAAATCCTTCTGAAAAACGAGCTGCTTTAATTTCCTAGATATCTCATATTGAGTGAACGTCCCATAGACAGTTCTAACTTCATTTTTATTTTCGAAGTGATTAAATTGGAAAAAATACTCCAACTCCAGTGGAGATGAGAAAGGCAAGATATTTGAAAATAACTTAAAACACTCATTGAGTTGAGGTTTTAATTTCCATCCGGAAGGTATGTTACCAAGAGCAATTTTTGATAGACATATAAGCGGCGAAGAATTATTGTCCTGAAACATAGGTGTAGCGCAACATTAATGCATCCCGCCGATCCAACGAGTTGTTTGATACATCTTATGTCTAAATCAAAACCAAAAACAATAGTCCAAAGTATGCCCATACTTCATCATCACCTCTCTATTTCTGATGATGTAAGACTTACCTAGTGACTTCAACTGAAGTAGATTGTTTGGGTTGTATCCAATATCGAATATCGTTTTTACGAGCTAGTATTAACCAATTTGACTTCTTTGTGCTCGCTTCTTGATTGTAAGGTATAGGTTCCTGATCTTCGGTAAACTTCTGAGTAGCTTGTCCCGCCACTTGACTGTCGTAGCTTTGGTTAACTCCAAAGGGAGTAGTGCTGGGATTAATTATATGTGGTTTGTAGTATGGGGTGTGTTAAGACTGTTACTACTGTGATTGGAGTTGATCCTTTCGCAAGTTAGTCATTCGGTATCGTCAACAGGAGGAAAGAGATAGTAATAATAATAATGCTTATAATAGATATAATTAGTGAAGTTGTTCAGACTAAGAGACAGGAACGGAAATAGGAAACGTAACGACAGTCAGCTCATTAAGTTTGAAGAATAATATATGTATCGGTAATAATAATAGTAATAATAGTAATTATAATATTAATAAGTTGTCAGGAGACTAAGACGGGAGAGAATGTAAAAAAGTAAAACGACAAGTTTAATTGTCTACCCCTGAATGGTGTGTGCGATTTTAAGGGGATAGGCCATTTGGATGCAGTCCTTGTGTCGCCGCATGGTTGTCCAGCCTTCGCTTAAAGGCGTCCAAAGACGGTGTCATAGCTATATCTGCCGGTAAGGAATTCCAGGGACGACAAACCCGCAGTGAAAAGAAGTGGGAGCGCAGCCGGGTCCTTGCCCTCTGGTGAGCTATCCTTCTGGGATATCCACGTGGGAGTCTATACCTACCCAATGGCAGAACACCTTTGTTTGGGCGATTCTGGTCATTTGTTATTTTGTAGGCAGTAATCAAATCACTCCTAAGCCGACGGTAGGTAAGTCTGAACAGGCCCAATTTCTTCAGCCTTTCATCATACGTTTTGTTTCAGAAACCAGCCACTCCTTTTGTTGCCCGTCGTTGGAATCTTTCCAAGAGGTCGGCGCCTCTTCTCAGCATTGGGGGTGCAATAATATTATGCACCTCAAGGTGTGGCCTGACGTATGTTTTGTACAACATTAGAAAGAGCTCAGGAGTGAGTGCACCTAACTTTCTATGTGTAAAGTGTATGACAGCGTATGCCCTCGCTACATCCCCCGTGTAATTTACACTTGTGTCCATTTTATCCGTTAGAACTAGACCTAAGTAAAGTTCCGAATTTATGCAGGACAAGCTTTCATTGCACAGGGTGTAACTTGCATTCTGAAGTCTACAGGTGCGTAACTTCACTACTTTGCACGTTTTCAGGTTGAAAGCCATGCCACTGGCCACCGCCCAGTCTTCCAGAAGGTTTAGATCTTCCTGCAGCCTATTTGAATCCTCCGGACACTTTATCGCCCTCGATATCTTTACGTCGTCAGCGTATAGGAGAGTCGGGCAGCTTAGACGGTGTGGTAGATCATTGATAAAAATCAAAAACATCAGTGGTCCTAGGATAGAACCCTTCGACACTCCTGATGACAATCTGAGCCAAGATGATCGGACTCGGTTAACCTTAGTGCGAAATTGCCTGTCGGCTAGGTAGTCCTTTAACCATGACAGAAGTGGCTCACCTATACCTGCCTGGCTTATTTTATGTAGGAGAAGGTCATGGTGAACAGTGTCAAATGCCTTCTCAAGGTCTAGGTAGACCACATGGGCTGATACATTCATATCCCAGCATGACGTCCAGTCGTCCCAAGCTGACAGTAGGTTAGTAACGCAGGATCTGCCTTTTCTGAATCCATGTTGGGCTTCGTGTAGTATATTAGACCTATCGAAATATTCCCCGATGTGGTCGTCAATAATACTTTCCAGTACTTTTGATACCACTGGGAATAGAGCTACTTGTCTATAACTAGTGGCATTTTGCCTGTCCCCACCTTTGAAGATTGGAAAAAGGATGGCTCTTTTCCACTCCCTTGGCAGTGTCCCCGAATCCACTGAGTGTTCGAACAAGTCGCACAGGGGTCTACAGAGAGCTCCAGCGCACTATTTCAGAACAGATGGCCTGATAAATAAATAAATAAAATAAATAAATTTATTCTCATGATGCAGTACATGAGGGACGCCAGTTTACAGGCATCATCAAATTGTTACAGAAATAGGACCATATTATTCAGTCACAATTTACAGTCGATAGCAAAATATGTTTTACATGTACACTGGAGATTATACATACACTTGATAAATGTTAATCCCAATAGTATAAAACATCCTTTTCACTTATGTACAATCATTTCTGTGCATGGTTGGAAAAATCCGCTAGATTGTCAGTGAGTGCAACACATCAGGAAATACAGAAGTATTGTCTTCGCATTAACAAAAAACCAGGTCTTTGGTGGATGGGTTATAAGTGCCTGGGAAAAAAATAAAGCTCGAAGTCAGTTTTCATACATAATTTTGTTGTGCACAGAATTCTTGAATTATAGTTCATTGTTGTGTTATTTGGAAATCAGTGATTTGCTTATCTCATTTGATCTGCAATGTCATTGTTGGGAGCAAAATACATAAGCTTTGGACGCATTAATTAATGGATTTCTACTGCTTGTGGGTATTTACTTCTCATGAGGAGGGTTTCTGAATTTTAGTTGCTCCGACAGGAGTTGTGGATATTAACTGCTCAGCAACATTACGAATATAAGTTCATCACATTATCTTAGGAAAGTTGGGTTGTAGTTGGTGAGGTATATATGATACCCGACGAGCGTACATCTGTCCATGTGATGTTGTGGTGAGTTATATCTTTTTCATGTTGTCGGTTCATGTCCGTTTTATTCCACTTATTGTGTTGGGTAGAAGTTTTACAAACGAAATTTTTTTGTCTATTTGAGGGTAAGTATCTTAATCATTAATGTTTATCTAAAATTATAAATATAGGCAAAAAACAACAGGTGTAGTATTTAAGCTTATGCATTAAATGGACCTATAATTTCGGAGGCTCTCAGATAGGAACTAGGACTACTATCGTTTGCAAACTCTTGTAGTTTGTCGTTAAGCACTTTTTTGAATGAGGCCAATGTACCTGCTTGACGCATTTCCATTGATAGTTTATTCCATATCTGTGCATACCTAATCAAGTAAAACTTTTCCCTGGTAGCTGTTTTACATTGTTCGATAGCTACCGTACCCTTAGTGTGTCTTAGTTTGTAGCCACTGTCATCTGAAAGTCGAATGCCATTGTTAGAGGTAAAAACTAAGTGGTTTAGAAGCTTATAGTAAAGTTGAACAAGGCATTAAGAAGACAAATTTCGCGAGATGATATCATTTCGTAGTTTCTTTACAACCGCTTTACAACTAACATGGTTAACAATGATAAAATAAAGTTCATGAAATTTACTCAGTTAAATAAAAACAAAAGTACATACTAATGACCAATCATATTAAGATAGGTCATGCAGTCCAGGGTAGGCGAAGATTGAAGTCTATTGATTTTTGTACACACAGTTTAGGCTGTATGTGATTAATCCAAAGTGCTTCCATCACCTTCAATAACCTTGAATTAGAGTTATGTGAAATAATTGTGAAACAGTCATTAATATTTATTTTGTGACCAGACATTAATAAGTGTTTTGCAATGGATGATGCTGGATTTCTATTAAGATTAATCGCGTTGGGATTTTCGATATGGTTTACTAGCCATTTTGGAATATGTTCTTTTCGACGACATTGGAACATTCTGTTAGTTCTACCTATATAGGTGTCACCGCAGCTGCAGGTGAACTTGTAGATACAGTTTGAAGTAGAGTCCACAGAATTTCGTCCTTTAATTGTAGGAACAGGGATCGAAAATGTTCGGCAAGTGAGAAAAAGAGATGCGGCGTAGAATGTGCGTTTGATGGCTGATCGAAGTCTTTGAGTTGTCAACTGCATAATCTGGTCGCCCTTGAATGGTAGATTAATAAAGATGGCTTTCTTTGGTACAGAAGCTGTCTTTTCGAGATGTGGTTTTTCTTTGCTGTGACAAGTGATAAAGCTCTCCGGATAACCATTAGCTAATAAAACTGAATGTACATGTCGAAGCTCATCCATCAGTGTGTCACTCGTGCATATTTTTCGGGCCCTTGAGAACAAACATTTCACTAGGGAACGTTTATACTGGATAGGAACAAAACTGGTAAAATGAAGATATTGTCCAGTCCATGTTTGTTTACGAAAAATAGAGCGCTGAATCGTACCATCATTTCTCCTAGTCATAGTAATATCCAGGAAACCAAGTTTGTTATTCGATTCTAGTTCGGAAGTCACTCGAATATTTGGATGAATATGATTAAATAGAGTAATGAAGTTTTCAATAGATTCACTATTATTACCAATAATAAGAGTATCATCAACATAACGTTTATACAGCATAAATCCTCCAAGCATACCTTGCATTTGTTTCTCTAATTTCGACATAAATATATCTGCTAACAGGGGCCCCAGAGGGCTCCCCATCGCAACACCATCGATTTGTTTATATGCCTTTTCTTGGAATGTGAATCCAATATTTTCTGTACACATTAAGATTATGTCTTTGATGTAAGTGACGGGAATGGGTAAGTTTATGCCATTGCTTGTGATGTAATCGCAAATAAAATCAACAGTTTCATGAAGGGGAACATTGGTGAATAAAGATTCTATGTCAATTGAACACATAACCTTTTCCTTAATGTTCAAGGTGTCCAGCATTTCTAATTAAAATAATACTTAAATAAAACAAATAAACAAACATTCATTCAAGTATTGGGTTGTAGGGATTTGATTGATTGGTTAGAGGAATTCATCATGAGTTGACACCGGTCAGGTCCTGGGTTCGAACCCCCGTGGTAGGTGCGTAAACCTTTAACGCCCAGCTCTTGCCACGCTGGGACTCACGCTGTTCCTCGAAGCTTCTCAGAAACGCTTAGTACGAACGGACGCGAGAACCAGAACCCAGTTTGGTGACTCGCCAATAATTTATTCTAACACCAACGTTTAACCAATGTACAACTAAGCTTTACAACTAAGGTCTATGAACAAATATTACAATAATAAATCACAATATTACTTCTGACGGTTGTCTCCTGACTTCTTTCTGAACAGCGACCGATGAGAGGATGACTGGCTGATTGGTGCTTCCGCGAAAATTGGGGAAGTCGGTTTTGAGCAAACAACCATGAATTGATCGTTCAATCTTCAGCTACATTAACCGTCATGTTAAGATGTTTTACTGCATCAAATGGTGCCGAGGTCGATTCCAGAATTCTCCATTTGCGCCATTTGTGTCTGCATGGCGGTCTGTACTCGTAAGTTGAGTAAAAATGTGGAAAACTGTTTGAAAACCAGTTGCTTCTTCGTTTCAGATCATGAATACTCATTTACAGCATGTTCGCCAGCGTCTTCAAATGGTAGAATTGGATCGTTCATGGAATTTGAGTGGTTATGAGATAAATGGTTTGGAATTAATCTTCATTTTAATTTAGATGCAGGCTTGTTCGACCTCGACCAGAAAAGATAAAAAGGAGTTTATGCACACCAGTGGAGTACCAGAAACAGAAAGTACGTGAAAATGAAGAGGACATTATTGTTTTATGCATTTCTAAGGGTAAACTATTCCTGTATATTCCGTACTAAATCATTTTATGCATCTATGTGACAGTTTATTTACAGTTTTTAGAGTGCTTAGTGTGTTGAAGTGCGTCTTTTAGGTGCTGTAGTAGGTTAGTGATTGATTCGTTCTAGGAGTAAATTGTTTATTAATATAATCAGTAGAGTGAAACAGTCTGTACAGAGAGCGTTTGAAGCTTGTAACCGAAGAGCAAGTTCTGATATCTATAGGCAGGCTATTCCATATTTTAGAATACATGACTGTGAAGAAGTTTTCACGGAGTGTTGACTTAAAGGAATGAGTTGTCACTGTGCAAGTTTGGTTACGCAGATCGTAAGAACCTTCCTGTGCGAATTGTATGTCCCTGTTACCTGAGAATGATATTTTGTGAAGGACCTTAAAGAAGAATATTAGGTTTATAATAAGTCGCCTTGTCCAAAGTGGGTCGAGTTTTAGGATCATGCACCGTGAGATGTAGTCTTTCTTACAATCGTAGCCAAGTAGTTTTGAGGTAAAATATCGTTGGATACTTTCCATTCTTAGCTTATCACGTGTGCGAGTGCTGCTTATAATAAATGGACAGTATTCTAGTAGTGGTCTGACACATGTTTTGTGCAGAATTAGCTTGGCTTCATTGTCGTGAAAGTTCCTGAGTATGCATCCTAAGAGCATCCTCGATTTTCTAGTCTGTGATGCTACTTGCTCAGAGAATGTCAAGTCACTAGAGTACCTCAGGCCTAGGTCAACGACACTTCGGAGTCTGGTTAAGTTAGTAGATTGGAGCGTTAATTTCAGGTCAATTGAGGGTGCACCAAAGCAGATCCAGCCACATTTGTTCAGATTAAATTGGAGATGCCATAAGGACGACCAAGCAGTCATTTTATCTAATTCCTTCTGCATCACATTCTCGAAGTACCCTAAGTCATCACATTGGAATGTACAGGCTACTTTTAGGTCATCTGCAAAGATGAACGGTTTCCCGTGCGAGAAGCAAGCACATATGTCATTGATGTATAGTGTAAATAGGAGGGGTCCAATGACACTACCTTGTACCACACCAGAAGTGATAGGGCTAGGTTTGGAGGTCGCAGACCTGAGTTTAACTATTTGGGACCTATTGTTAAGGAATGATTTAAGCCCTCCTAATAATGGGTCACGTATTCCTGAGGAGTTCAGCTTATTTGTTAGCAGTAAATGGTCAACACGGTTGAATGCATTAGAAATGTCTAAGTAAATGACAAGTACTAGTTACCGTCTGTCACGACTGCTGGTTACAAAAGTGAAGCAGTCTAGGCGACATGTTAAACATGATCTGGATTTCAGGAATCCATGTTGGTTCGGACTTATAATATTGCAGCTAAGCATAAGTTTGATTAAGTTATCTTTAACTGGTCTCTCCATGATTCTAGATGCTATAGGTGTGATATTGATCGGCCGGTGGTTAGTGACTACAGTTTTCGAGCCAGATTTGTGTTTAGGCATAATAAATGTTGTCTTCCATATGTCAGGGTAAGTTTGAGTTTCTAGGGACATTGTGAATATTTTAAGCAGCAGTAGGGGAATGTCAGGGCCACCATATTTATAGAAATAAGATGATATACCGTCGGTACCGTTCCATCCTTTTTTCCATTGCTAGAATGACTCCTGCAGAAAGCAATGTGACCATAGCAGCACCTCACGATACTCTACGCACATCCTCTTATCTATTCACTACCACTTACCACTGCTATCACTTGTCACTCATTCTACCTTAGTTCTAGTAACGGTGACGTATGCGAGCCTCAGTCGTCTACACTCTCGCCCCCTGGCGTGTGGGACCACAGCTAATCATTATCTATGTGTGCATGTCATTCTCAGCAATAGCCCAGCCTCCCCGGCGTATACGACCCATCTGCTGTCTTTAACATCTATCAATTCATTCACGGATTTAGAAGACTAGAAACAACTTCAGAAGTAGGCGCGACGAAAAATTTAACAAAATTATGCATAAAATCAAGGTATGAAAACAACAAGTAAGCACAGTGAATCCAAAAACACCAACTGATATGACACACTACACATATATCCAAACAGTGCACATAACTTCGAAGATCTTGTCTTGATGTAATTCATTTGATGAATCGCAGGACTTACAGCAGTGCGTCTGCATACGCTTAACAGCCTCGAATAAATTCCCTACAATCATCGAAGTTCTTCCGAATCTTTGACTCAGCATACCCATAGCCTCAGAGTACCCTTCGTTTGGCCTCATAAACTGACAGCACTGTGTAGCCCTTGAAGCAACTCTAGTGCAATACTTCAACAAATCATCAACTTCATTTCATCATTTATTGCAAGCCCACTCAACATGACTTCAAACTACTTTGGAAACTGTGGATAGTAAGTCGGGTTGTCGTTGAAACACCGAGTTATCCACTTGTGTTATCAAAGAGTTTGAAAATGATGAAATCGATCATGCAAACGGCGGTGAGTTGGATATTTGTGATCATGATACTGCACTTTTGTCCATGGCTGGTCATGATGAGATGAGGGGAATGTCTACTACTACTGAGTTGAACAAAGGCTCTGTACAGTTTGAACGTGAAGTAGAATTAAAGGCAGATGCAGTTGCAGAAGTTATGGACACTCGTGAGACTGTCAGTGTACGTGATCAGCTTGTAGCTCACCTATCAACAGATATTAATGCTAAACTGCAGCTAATAATAAAAGACAGCAGTGGTGGTAATCTTGCAGTTAGACAACCTTCTGCAAGCCGAACAACAATAGCTTTTGATGCACTATCTTCATCAACTGGTATCATTCAGTCGTCGTTGGTGTTGTCATCCACAATGACAGAGACGTCCATGAACTCAGGTGTCTTATACTGTAACTATGCTAGTGTCAGTCCGTTTGAAAGGACGAATGTCAATGATCAGTTTAGTGGGGATAAGGCAACTGTGTACGAGAGGGCAATTGTTAAACTGACTTGCATGAATGAAAGCATTTCTAGTTTCAAGTTAATATTTGAATGCTACTATCTTTGGTGTAAATTACTCTGTGCCTACGCTTGGTTGACCAGATACGTCGTGTGTTTGTTAGTCATCTATATTCCACGATACAATGACAAGGGCGTGTCACCGTTCAGAGTTGAGGATATAAATGATAGAAGGAGGTCAGAAAACGAACTCCACGACGATTTTCCAACCTTGGGCGTCAACCTGAGAGGGTTTGTAGGCGTAGTGCTGTAAGTCCTACAATTCTTCAAGGGTAGTACGTCGAATCGCGGTCCATCGTACTTAAGGTGTTATGTTGTACATATATTCATGTTGTATACACTGAATTGGTATCATTTCTCAAATATCTGCTCGTAACTTTGTTTGTGTCTGGACGCCTTTACACTTGTATCATCAACCTGAGAAGGAATGTAGGCATACTGCTGTGAGTCCTACAGTTCTTCAAGTGTAGCTCGTCAAGCCAGAATCCACAACATTTGGTGTATCGATCATACATCTATTTGTGTTTAGTAATTATGTGGTTCGCAATTGTTTTAATTCTTTGTTTATTTTCATAGTTTTCTCATCGTATGAGTCATCTCGTTACGCTATTGTAAGTACTTCCAAAGTCGTTTCTATTCTTCTAAACTTATGAACGGATCGAGTAGTGTTAGAGTCAGTGTATGCGATTTGACACGCCAGGGAGAGGATTGTGCCAGAGTGGTATGAACCAACCAACACTCCTAAACACTCCAGATCAGTGGTGGCACTGTCGACAGAGGGCGAAGGAAATTTCCGATCACTGAGGAGGTTGCGACACTGAGGAGACCGTACTGGTGTGATGTAGTATGCCTGTTGTGTGTTGGGATTTTTGTCTTGGTTTTCCATTTTAGCCTAGACCCGGTAGGCCCAGATTCCCGCGTCGGCAGTTCAGTTCAAGGTTATCAGCACTATGGAAAAGGGATGGACCCCTTTTGCCGAGGAGTGTCAGTGGAAGTGAACATTGAATTTTTTGGAACTGGTGGCCATTGGTGGGCAACTCGAAGGCGCAAATAGTTCAATCGTGTACAAGTTCGAAGAGGACGACCAAGACGATAAAAAGTACTCCATAATCTTGTCTTAAGTACTTGTTTATAGACTTTTACTATTCTCCGCTTTAATTGTCAAACAATATAACTTCCTTCTTACAATACTGGTGTTTTGGAGTTAAAGTAGAAGAAAGTACATAGTTTTTCTCGGTGCGGAGCGTCCTTGACAGGATCTGTAAGTTGACCATTGAATAGTAAATGTCTCGAGTCCAATCGGATTGGTGAAATTCTTCTGTCCAACAAAAATCCATGCAGGTTTCCCTGTCCTGGTTGGTTAATGACTCTGACTCTTCCATGAGGGCTACAAACTTAGGTAACTTTAAACCCTTACTATCCCTAGACAGCGCAGCGTGAACATCAGACTCACCATGCTGAACATCATGCATATCATTACAATTAACACGCTTCTCATCGTTACTTATTTTATTGTCTGCTTCTATGTTGCCACGTCGCTTTCATGACCCAGGCATTATCCAACGTCACTAAATAATCCAAATTGCGTTGATAATCCGTATCCAATGAGATGCTGGTTGCAGACCCAGTATGTAATCCCGGAAATTCCAGGAGGCACTCCAGAAAATGAACAGATAAATAGAAACTGCCCCAGAAGGCACTCCAGTATACGAAAAAGCTGCCCCATAAGGCGCTCCAAAAAACGAACAAACGAACAAAAACTGTCAAGGAAAATATCCCTAAGTTCCTATTATTACAAAGACGCTCCGCACCGAGAAAGACTACGTACTTTCTTCTACTTTAACTTCAAAACACCAGTATTGTAAGAAGGAAGTTATATAGTTTGACAATTAAACCGGACAACAGTAAAAGTCTATAAACAAGTGTCAATGTAGTTGAAGATTGAACGATCAATTCATGGTTGTTTGCTCAAAACCAACCTCCCCAATTTTCGCGGAGGTATCAATACGACAGTCATCGTCTCACCGGTCGCTGTTCAGAAAGACGTCAGGCCAAAACAGTCAGAAGTAATGTTGTGATTCATTAATGTAACATTTTTTCACAGACCTTAGTTGTACATTGGCTATATGTTGGTGTTACAGTAAAGAATTCTCGAGTGGCCAATCGGTGTTTTGGTTTTTTCGTCCGTTATAACTAAGCGTTTCTGAGAAACTTCAAGCGACAGCGTGAGCCCGAGCGTAGCAAGAGCTGGGCATTAACGGTTTACGAGACGTGGCTGATATTTTCTGACGGTGAAAAAGTTGGTGAAAGTTTGGATAGTCACCGTTCATCTTTCCTGGTGCCGGTCAAGTCCTCTTCGAACGAGCAATATCTGGAACGTTTTTGGAATTGGGTCAAGTTCAACAATGCCTGGGTCAAAGAAGGGACAGAGTGTCTTGGATGCAAACAGGAAAGTAAGTCATGGTGACTTGTCTGTTACTTGTGACGATTTGTCTGATGTTAAACATGACATGGTTGATGTTACTGTTTCGCCGTTCAGGGATAATAGGAACATCAAACTCCCTAAACTTGAACCACGATGTTGTGATGGAAACCCGGCTGATTATTTACAATTTGTAAAGGAGTTGGAGATCATGCTGAGTGGTATTTTATTAAATGATGAAATGAAGTTAATGAATTTGATGAGGTATTGCACTGGAGATGCTACAAGAGCTATACAGTGTTGTAAGTTTATGAAGCCAAAAGAGGGCTACTACGAGGCTATGAGCATATTACGTCAAGGGTTTGGAAGACCTCCAATGATTGTAAAGAACGTATTCGAAGCTGACAAATGTAACGTCAGCCAACTACAAGATGACTCCAAGGCACTCTCTGAGTTTATGGATAATCTGTTGACTTACAAGAATGCATTGATTTCGATGAATTGCATGAGTGACCTCAACTCGAATTTTATACTAGAAGTAATAGCGAGACGCCTACCTACTCGACTGCAAAGGAAGTGGGTGAAGATAAGCTCCCGTATGAAGGATGAGGGTATCGGGCCAAAATTTGATGATATCCTGAAACTAGTAAAAGATAGTGCAAATCAATCTATGAGGAAGTTCGCCAGTCTATTGCACCTCACACCTAGAATAGAGCAGTCTGAGAGCAAAATGCAATCATTGATGACGAAAGGGTCTCAGAGAGGTGGATATCGAGAAGGCTCTATGATGTCTAGTAATGCATATAGACCTAGTGAGTGTAACAGGTCTCGTAGTACATCCTCAACAGATAAGTTACAAGATGTAGGACAAACACGGTTGTGTTTTACACGTTTGCAAGAGGTGCATACAGAGGTGAACTGTGAACCAGTGAGCAAGTTCAGTGATAAGCTAAATATGAAATCAAGTTCTGACTCCGAATTGTGCGACGATAACGGTGCGGTCAAGAAGTCTGTAGTTGCAACTGGTAAGCCTTTGTTGGATAGAGTGTCACAGAATAGAGTTATAGTCTCAGAGTGCAGTTCTGACTCCACAAGTTTACAAAGTATTACTATTCAGAGTGGAGCCATGAAACAGTGATGGATTTGTGAGGAGGAAGCCAAAATTGTCTACTTCTGTTATTAAAGAGTTTGAAAATGATGAAATTGACGGTAAAGTGAATATTCGTAATAATGATCATGAGAGTGCCGATTTGTCTTTAGTTGACCATGATGAAATGGGGGGAATGTCTACTACTGCTATCTTGAAAAAAGAAGAACAGAAAAAGTCTATAAACAAGTACTTAAGACAAAATTATGGAGTACTTTTTATCGTTTTTGGTCGTCCTCTTCGATCTGGTACACGATCGAACTATTTGCGCCTTCGAGTTGCCCACCAATGGCCACCAATTCCAAAAACGAAACTTTATTGTTCACCTCCACTGACAGAACCCTTCCAATGAATGGTGAAATGTAGATAATCAAGGAAGTTCTTCCACTCAATCGAACCCTAGACTGTTCTCCGTCAATGGTGAGGTTGCCTAACTGTCCAGATTGAAACACATGACGATCAGTATAATTTTCAGGGGACAAGAGCTGGGCAGATTCGTTGTGGTGTTATTATCAACTTGTACACTCCCTCCTTATCGTCGTGCATAAGTACATCTTTCAGCATCCATAGGTATTATTTTCTCCATTCGCCTGATGGGGCGGTGTTAAGAGCAGCCTGAGTACTAGGCCAGTTGCACCAGACCAAAAAGTGGGCAGGTGGGCTAGCGCGGGATTGATAGCCACATAGCAATCATGAGCTCTATTTCTAGTTGAAACCAACTGGAAGTGAGGTCGAATCTGTACCAGTAGCGTAGGGGCACAGGGGCAGTTCCAGCTCATATTTATTTTAGCTTTTAAGCATACGGTAGTCTGGTTGCTGCATTATTTGGCTGTTTCTCTGCACTCTCGGTTCTGTATGTAACGGAACAACTCCATTTAGAGCTGTATCATATTCTCCCTTCACTTATTAGGGTAGAGTTAACCCTTGGCTGGCCACAGCGTCTGAATGGGATCAAATAATGAGTCAGACATTTGAGGGGCCAAAGCTCAGGTTAAGTTGGGTACGTTGCCTATAAGAGTCATGCGAACAATTTCTACCCGAAATCAAAATAAAATGACGTCAAGTCCGTTCAAGTAATCTGACTAACTGGCTTAATAATAATTTTTGGCTACCGAAAAATCCCATCTATATTTTACAGATATTTTCTATCATTCAATTTGTTTAAGCCGCATAAAATATGACATCTAACCACGTTTTGTACTCCAGCGACTATTTAAAGTATGTACATCTTGCTGATTCGAAAGTTTCTTATTATGGTGAGAAAAACATGACCGTGGGTTGGGGAGTGTTGCAATGCAAGAGATAGCTGTTTGTGGGTTGTGCCGTTGGTTCGCAGAATGGATTTCTGAATTTTTTCTAGTTGCCACATAACCAAATCACATGCGTTTATAGAAGACAGGACAGAGACATCACAATTTCTTGGATTGAGCTTCAACTCCGGCAGAAGTGTCTCAAATGGTCTACTGTCACTGAAGATCCTTGATGAAGCAAAAATATCATGAAATAAACAGTCCTGAAAGTTTTGTACAGAATGAGGCTACTATTATTACATTGGAACCCTGAAAAAGGGTGCGAAGTGAAAGCTATATAGATATCTTTGGGCAAGTGGAAGAGTCCAGAAATAATTGGCCGTCCAAGGACACTCAGAAGCCGACAGAAGAGAGGAAGGTTGTAAAAAAGAAGATAAACTGATGGAGGGGCGGATAATGAAAGAAGCAACAGAATTTAGCGTAAGATGTGCTGAATAAGGAATGAAAAGTTTTGGGAAAGACGAAAAACACTCCTATACAACATTGGCAGATAAAGAAAGACAAACTGTAGGTAAGAGAAGCATCGTAACATTCTGTAACACAAAAAGATCACTTTTCGAGAAGAGACGAATGCATACGACATCAGAGAATGATGGTGGAGAAATCTAGTTACTATGTAGGCTGAAAAGGGTGAACGCTGAGCTGATCAATTCAGAGGGTTCTTAGTCGATTACCGCCAGCAATTCTCACGGAGCTACCAACGATCATCAGTTCTTTGATCAAAGCAGAATTGTCGCGGGAAGTCTGGGATGAGTTTCCCTGTTCGGACTCGCAATGAAGCGCATACAAAGTCAAGACCGCAACACATTTTCGCAATGAAACTTTGAAATATTTGTGACATGTTGTGGACCCCGAATCGATTGCGTGGAAATTCAAGCGTTTCGGAAGGCGTGATATAAGCCGTCCTCGGAATGTCGTCTGGTGCCCTCCGGATTCGCTTATGTGCTTTAACCGAGCCTATTTTTGAGAAACTAGTTGCACAATTCACTGTCGTTGTCAAGTCGCATATGTGCCTCAACGGATAGCAACCAGGGATCGTTTTGGCGTTGACTCGCCGGTAATCACCGATGATTCACGAATCGCCGCTATTTTTTCCGGCATCATATATAGTGGGCATGTCCATAGGCTATTCGATAACCAAATGAGCTCACACGATGTATGCATTATGTTACTATCAATGTAATTGTCAGCCAACTCTCAGTAACTGTGAATGCCCAAGTCTTACTACGCTGGACCTCACGCTGTCCCTCGAAGACTTTCAGGAACACTTTGTATTAACCAACGCGAAAACCAGAACACAGATTGGCCACTCAAGAGTCCTTTATTCTTACGCCAATATGTAAGCAACAATAAGGTTGCTACACAAGGTCTAAGAATAAATGTTATAACAAGAAATCACGATAATACTTCTGATGGTTTTCTGTCATTCACTGAACAGCGAACGATGAGACGATGACTGCTGGATTGACGACTCCCGCGAAAAATATGGAGGAGTTGGGTTTGAGCAAACAACCATGAATTGGTCGTTCAATCTTCAACTACATTGACAGTAATAATAAGGTAACTTTGAGAGAAGTGCCAGAAGTTTGTAATTTAGTGCACGATTTCGCCGGTGAATATTTTAATGGTGGTCATAACTTTAAGAAGGCTGGGCACTACTTAACCATGATTCCAAGTCAATTCTACGGGTTATCGTTCCACAGGCCCACATAAGGAATTAAAATTAACGAAAACAGTGATAAAACAACAAAATGGCGTACTGGTCAGATGTCTTTACGTATGTGATCACGATGATGTTTAAGTAATTCAGATGCAGAAAGTATTATTGTTCAATCCAGGTAAGTCTGGGACGTTGGAAACCTAGCATGTGTCCATACATGTATGGTGACCTTATCTCAAACACGAACACAGATCCCGGGGTAACGTACTCAGATCTTACCTTTACCGAACATGCAAATAAAGCGGTATCTGATTGTAAACGTCTAACCGGGTTTGTTAATTCCGTTCCTACCTGTTCATTCTCAATCTTTCCTCTGTTCAACATTATACTACTTGCCATTAATAAGTAGTATGATTTTTATATGTTAATTTATAGCAATGACATTTGCTTACAAGTGCAGTTAAATCACTTGTTCTATTATCATTCTATTAATGTATAGTTCTTATTTCTCTTCTCCTTAAACATTATTTGCTGCATTTACCCTATAGTGTATGCTTCACTATTGAAAGTTGTTTGTTCATATTTGTTTATTCTTTGCTTGGCATTCGCGGGCCGTTTGAACCGACGCGTGGATCGACCTTGACACAGCATTGCTGTTTTTACTTATTGACTGCACAGTGGTTGTGCATTTGACGGCATTTAGCCACAGACACCTCATATTTTGAGGTTTGTATATTATATATCTAATTTTACGTAATAAAGTACCGCATTCCAGAATATCCTGTATTTTGGACTTTACGCGTCACTCTACGTGTGGTTAAATCCATAGTTTGGATTATCGTTTCGGATTTCTTTCGGGAGAAATTCACAGGCTTTGTGCTACGCAACTTTAACACTCCAGAAGCCAGATTAGCTACATATGGGGTATATATATTCGCCCCAAACTTAAATACTGTGCCCACTTATACAGTAGCTTTAAATCAGCGGACAGACGAAAAGTTGAAATTCTCCGAAGATTCCTCACGAAACACATATTAGGCTTTGATTAGCAAAAAGAATACCTTGACAGATGTATTCGACTGGACTTTATTTGCACTCTGTATCGCGGTACGTTCATCGTTCGCGTTACATTTTTGCGTGATTCATTACATAAAATTTATCTTGTTGCAATACTCGCACAAGTACTATACTACTTCCATACCTGTAACCATTAACTCCCATTTCTAATAGTTATGGTTAATCAAAGTAAAAAGCAACGAACCCAATCTCCCATAAAACTGGTGAATAATTTAACGTCCCTGATTGCTACATCAAGCAACACACCCCCTACAAACGGTTATAGTGAGTCACATAACCCACTTGTATGCCGTAAGCGTCGAGCTGGAACTGAGGATAAAACTGTACTGACAGCTAGCATAAGCACTACTCCTAAAAACTCAGTACCCTCTGCTCATACAGAACCCCTCCCTTCACCTTATGTGCTTATCGAAAAACTCCAGCCATCAAGCTCTTTTTCAGTACTATCTTCAGAAACAGAACTTCTAAAGTTGTCTATAGGAAAACTTAAGGCTGAGTTAAGGGAAATAAAAAACAATAAGTCTGTAAATGCTGGAAATATTGAAACCAATCCAAATTATCAGATCAGATCAGTGATATCAGATCACGTGTCTGTGAACTGACACCTCTAACTATCCTCATGAAAACTGTAAACCTTAAAAAGCTCGACACAGAGTCGGTAACTAAGGTAGACAACCTCATTAACTTTGTTACCACAGAAGTAACAAAATGACTCGACGCAAAACTGAGTGCTATTGTCTACAACGTTCCGGACAATGAGGCACTAAAAAAGGTACAGCGCATCTTACTTAGTGAGGCGAAAAAGCCTAACTCCAGGACTAAGTGCTATAGGCTGAAGAAAAGTCAAGATGAAAAGTGTTGTCCTATTCGTTTTCAGTTCGAAACACCGGCAGAGACCAGAAAATTCATCCACTCCCAACACACCCTATCGCAAGCCAGAAACTACAAACATATAAAGGTCGGGGTGGACAAAACAGTCATAGAAAGGCGCGCATACAATTATCTCGCTAAGCCTAATTGTGAAATAAGTAATAGGACATTCCAAGCAGCCATTATTCCCAACCCTGTGAAAGATACAGTAGACCCCACCACATCACCCCTCTCAAAACACACAGAATTATCCCATCAGAGTGCAACACCAGCCGAAAGGCCACTAGACTGTAACCAAGTAAATAATAAAACTATACCACCTATCACCGCAGAATCTAACATGCCACTAAATAACCCCAGAAAAAAGTCAAAACCCCCCGAAATTCGACATTTTCCTCTCCTAGCCATAACTCCACTGGTAAAGATAGGGAAAATATGCCCCTAAATCATGCCAACCAAAACAGTGGCAGTTCAAATAAGCCCACACTCCCCACGGCTAATAGTGTTAGCACTCACAACGTGCGAAATCGCACCATGGCACACACTAAAATCCAATGTCACAACAATGTCACCCTCAATAGCACAAGTGGTAATAGTCAGAACCCGGCTACCAACAACTCAGGGTCTTCAGAGTATGGCACACAAACAAATTTTGACCGGATATATGGTACAAGTCTGCTGGGAACTAACCCACAATGCAGTACACACGAAACCCACACAAGGACACAACCTGCATCAAACAATAGGTGGAATTATAAACCATGGTCGCCACAAGGATCCAATCATTTTTTATCCCCCGCGTCCCTGTCAGCGTTGAAAAAACAGCTGGTAGGGATGTTAAAACTCCTAAACCACTAGTGCTGGCTCCCTCCTTACATGAAAACAGGAACGGTCTAGTCCACCCGTATCCATTAGGCACACTTGACACCTGCACAAGTATAGGTCAAATAAAGAACCCTACCCACTTCTCTAGCCTAACTAAAAATAAAAATCCCTCAGTCTATAGCAAATCCAGTACTCCAACTCCTAATTCTTCACCGAAAACAGCACACACCAACTCGATAGACATAGGTGAGCATGATGCTGAAACTCTTCTTAGCATAAGATCGTCATGTCAAGCAGAACTACTGGGTGCTGAACCACATTCGGGACTGACTAACGAACTTAAATACTTCAAATGCTATTTCAACTCTCATCTTTACCTGATCCTCATAAATGCTAGATCTGTTCTAAATAAATTGCCGATGCTCAGAGCACTCACAGTAATATACAAACCCCCTGTAATTGTCATCACTGAATCTTGGTGTCATTCGAACATCCTGGATGAAGAAATAAGCTTAGATAACTACACACACTTTCGGTGTGACAGGGAAGGTGGTAAGGGAGGGGGTTGTCTCATGTACTTCCTGAATGCACTTACTGTATCACAGCTAGAAAGTAGTGCACTTAACATGCCTGAGACTCTATGGGTTAATGTACACTTAAATAACATAACAGCATTAATTGGATGCACCTACAGAGCACCTGGCATCTTTAGTAATTACGAGACCCAACTTACTGATACTCTGGAGCAATTATCCGACTTACAATACGATCATAAGATCCTGTGTGGGGACTTTGACTTACCTGAAATCAACTGGGATATACTCACAGGCCCAACTGGATTTGATAAGTTCTTAGACACACTGGATATACTTGGCAGGAAATAAACTGTCACTAGTCACACAAGAGGTAATAACGTACTAGACTTAATCTTCTGCCACAATATAAGTCCCCTTACAACCCTAGTAGGTTCTGAGTTTCCAAGGAGTTTCTACTTATAATAAATGGACAGTATTCTAGTAGTGGTCTGACACATGTTTTGTACAGAATTAGCTTGGCTTCATTGTCGTGCTACTCAGCGGAATTGACAGTGCACCCATCACTGTTTTGTGGTCGCTCCCTGGAAACTCAGAACCTACTAGGGTTGTAAGGGGACTTATATTGTGGCAGAAGATTAAGTCTAGTACGTTATTACCTCTTGTGTGACTAGTGACAGTTTATTTCCTGCCAAGTATATCCAGTGTGTCTAAGAACTTATCAAATCCAGTTGGGCCTGTGAGTATATCCCAGTTGATTTCAGGTAAGTCAAAGTCCCCACACAGGATCTTATGATCGTATTGTAAGTCGGATAATTGCTCCAGAGTATCAGTAAGTTGGGTCTCGTAATTACTAAAGATGCCAGGTGCTCTGTAGGTGCATCCAATTAATGCTGTTATGTTATTTAAGTGTACATTAACCCATAGAGTCTCAGGCATGTTAAGTGCACTACTTTCTAGCTGTGATACAGTAAGTGCATTCAGGAAGTACATGAGACAACCCCCTCCCTTACCATCTTCCCTGTCACACCGAAAGTGTGTGTAGTTATCTAAGCTTATTTCTTCATCCAGGATGTTCGAATGACACCAAGATTCAGTGATGACAATTACAGGGGGTTTGTATATTACTGTGAGTGCTCTGAGCATCGGCAATTTATTTAGAACAGATCTAGCATTTATGAGGATCAGGTAAAGATGAGAGTTGAAATAGCATTTGAAGTATTTAAGTTCGTTAGTCAGTCCCGAATGTGGTTCAGCACCCAGTAGTTCTGCTTGACATGACGATCTTATGCTAAGAAGAGTTTCAGCATCATGCTCACCTATGTCTATCGAGTTGGTGTGTGCTGTTTTCGGTGAAGAATTAGGAGTTGGAGTACTGGATTTGCTATAGACTGAGGGATTTTTATTTTTAGTTAGGCTAGAGAAGTGGGTAGGGTTCTTTATTTGACCTATACTTGTGCAGGTGTCAAGTGTGCCTAATGGATACGGGTGGACTAGACCGTTCCTGTTTTCATGTAAGGAGGGAGCCAGCACTAGTGGTTTAGGAGTTTTAACATCCCTACCAGCTGTTTTTCAACGCTGACAGGGACGCGGGGGATAAAAAATGATTGGATCCTTGTGGCGACCATGGTTTATAATTCCACCTATTGTTTGATGCAGGTTGTGTCCTTGTGTGGGTTTCGTGTGTACTGCATTGTGGGTTAGTTCCCAGCAGACTTGTACCATATATCCGGTCAAAATTTGTTTGTGTGCCATACTCTGAAGACCCTGAGTTGTTGGTAGCCGGGTTCTGACTATTACCACTTGTGCTATTGAGGGTGACATTGTTGTGACATTGGATTTTAGTGTGTGCCATGGTGCGATTTCGCACGTTGTGAGTGCTAACACTATTAGCCGTGGGGAGTGTGGGCTTATTTGAACTGCCACTGTTTTGGTTGGCATGATTTAGGGGCATATTTTCCCTATCTTTACCAGTGGAGTTATGGCTAGGAGAGGAAAATGTCGAATTTCGGGGGTTTTGACTTTTTTCTGGGGTTATTTAGTGGCATGTTAGATTCTGCGGTGATAGGTGGTATAGTTTTATTATTTACTTGGTTACAGTCTAGTGGCCTTTCGGCTGGTGTTGCACTCTGATGGGATAATTCTGTGTGTTTTGAGAGGGGTGATGTGGTGGGGTCTACTGTATCTTTCACAGGGTTGGGAATAATGGCTGCTTGGAATGTCCTATTACTTATTTCACAATTAGGCTTAGCGAGATAATTGTATGCGCGCCTTTCTATGACTGTTTTGTCCACCCCGACCTTTATATGTTTGTAGTTTCTGGCTTGCGATAGGGTGTGTTGGGAGTGGATGAATTTTCTGGTCTCTGCCGGTGTTTCGAACTGAAAACGAATAGGACAACACTTTTCATCTTGACTTTTCTTCAGCCTATAGCACTTAGTCCTGGAGTTAGGCTTTTTCGCCTCACTAAGTAAGATGCGCTGTACCTTTTTTAGTGCCTCATTGTCCGGAACGTTGTAGACAATAGCACTCAGTTTTGCGTCGAGTCATTTTGTTACTTCTGTGGTAACAAAGTTAATGAGGTTGTCTACCTTAGTTACCGACTCTGTGTCGAGCTTTTTAAGGTTTACAGTTTTCAT
Organism: Trichobilharzia regenti; assembly: GCA_944472135.2. Lineage (NCBI taxonomy): Eukaryota > Metazoa > Platyhelminthes > Trematoda > Strigeidida > Schistosomatidae > Trichobilharzia > Trichobilharzia regenti. Next base: position 35,827,584 of record OX235263.1, read on the forward strand.
GAGGATAGTTAGAGGTGTCAGTTCACAGACACGTGATCTGATATCACTGATCTGATCTGATAATTTGGATTGGTTTCAATATTTCCAGCATTTACAGACTTATTGTTTTTTATTTCCCTTAACTCAGCCTTAAGTTTTCCTATAGACAACTTTGGAAGTTCTGTTTCTGAAGATAGTACTGAAAAAGAGCTTGATGGCTGGAGTTTTTCGATAAGCACATAAGGTGAAGGGAGGGGTTCTGTATGAGCAGAGGGTACTGAGTTTTTAGGAGTAGTGCTTATGCTAGCTGTCAGTACAGTTTTATCCTCAGTTCCAGCTCGACGCTTACGGCATACAAGTGGGTTATGTGACTCACTATAACCGTTTGTAGGGGGTGTGTTGCTTGATGTAGCAATCAGGGACGTTAAATTATTCACCAGTTTTATGGGAGATTGGGTTCGTTGCTTTTTACTTTGATTAACCATAACTATTAGAAATGGGAGTTAATGGTTACAGGTATGGAAGTAGTATAGTACTTGTGCGAGTATTGCAACAAGATAAATTTTATGTAATGAATCACGCAAAAATGTAACGCGAACGATGAACGTACCGCGATACAGAGTGCAAATAAAGTCCAGTCGAATACATCTGTCAAGGTATTCTTTTTGCTAATCAAAGCCTAATATGTGTTTCGTGAGGAATCTTCGGAGAATTTCAACTTTTCGTCTGTCCGCTGATTTAAAGCTACTGTATAAGTGGGCACAGTATTTAAGTTTGGGGCGAATATATATACCCCATATGTAGCTAATCTGGCTTCTGGAGTGTTAAAGTTGCGTAGCACAAAGCCTGTGAATTTCTCCCGAAAGAAATCCGAAACGATAATCCAAACTATGGATTTAACCACACGTAGAGTGACGCGTAAAGTCCAAAATACAGGATATTCTGGAATGCGGTACTTTATTACGTAAAATTAGATATATAATATACAAACCTCAAAATATGAGGTGTCTGTGGCTAAATGCCGTCAAATGCACAACCACTGTGCAGTCAATAAGTAAAAACAGCAATGCTGTGTCAAGGTCGATCCACGCGTCGGTTCAAACGGCCCGCGAATGCCAAGCAAAGAATAAACAAATATGAACAAACAACTTTCAATAGTGAAGCATACACTATAGGGTAAATGCAGCAAATAATGTTTAAGGAGAAGAGAAATAAGAACTATACATTAATAGAATGATAATAGAACAAGTGATTTAACTGCAGTTGTAAGCAAATGTCATTGCTGTGATTTCATTTCAAACAGTTGAAGCACACCTTATGCCGCATTGACACTGCTAGTCTCTCTTTGTGACTCATCGACAAATAGCGTTGACAGTCCCATAAGTCGTGATCTGTGAAGCAAACTATGCACGACTTCTGGGCTCGTGACTTCACGACATTAACACTGTGCGAAGGCATAGCTCTGGACATTTTATCATTGGGCCCTACTTCGTAGTTGTTCCTATTCCCATTAGCTATCTGGCCATAACAGCTTGTAGCCAAGGACAGTTGCCTTTCGAGGAATTCTTTGAGGTAACGAAAGCTAGGTTCAGCAAACTGTAAACCATCGTTTACCAATTCTGCCCACTTCCATCGTAGGTGTCGGGGGAGACGTTGAACAATGCACTTAAGGTTGGTAGAGCAGTCCAAGTCTGCCATGTGATTCATCTGAGATAAGGCTATCTCACAATTGGTCATCTGTCTCAACAACCGTTGTAGCCCAACTATATATTCAGGTTGCAGCTGTGGGCCTGACAGTAATTCGGAGAGGAAGGCATCCGAAACTGCATGAGGTTGGCCAAATTGACTTCGTAAAATCCCCATGGCTTTCCTATAGCCTACCTCAGAGGGCAGTAGAATGCAATGCTCTATGGCCTCCTTGGCTGTACCAACACAATTGTGTATAAGATGCATTAACCGTAGGTTGTCATCATTAGTTTGTTCTCCTATGAACATGTTAAAGCATCTTATAAACTTCAAGAACTTAGTCGGTGTACCATCGAACTTATCCATCTCAATTTGAGGCATTCTAATGGGGCTAACTGAGTTCAGGAGTGGTTGGACTGGAGTAGCAGTACAATTTGACCCTGATGGTTGTGCTGTACAATACATGGTGCTACCGTCTAGGAGTTGGCTTTTCGAAAGATTAGCGCAATGTCGAACGCAACTGTTTGCAGTCTTGACTTGTTGAGAGCACTCGCTCTTCAATTTTCGTTGTTTGCTGCGAAGTCTAAGCTCTTGAACCTTAAGCTCTAGGATCTCTAATTCGGTAGCAACATCTGAATCAACATCGGAGTCTACTACTACACTACCTCCCATAGCAATATTATCAAAACCTAGGCTGACATGACGGGTGTGTTTAAAATTATCAAAAACAGATAAGGAAACAGGTAAAGAAGAAACTTGCGGTGAAGCTAAATTGACTCGAGGATATTCTCCAGCGTTTTCCAGTTTTCCAGACATGTTACGAGTAACCAGCATTGAAAATTGTCCAAATAGACCAACAAGACCAACTTTGAGTACTGTGAATTTCTCCCGAAAGAAATCCGAAACGATAATCCAAACTATGGATTTAACCACACGTAGAGTGACGCGTAAAGTCCAAAATACAGGATATTCTGGAATGCGGTACTTTATTACGTAAAATTAGATATATAATATACAAACCTCAAAATACGAGGTGTCTGTGGCTAAATGCCGTCAAATGCACAACCACTGTGCAGTCAATAAGTAAAAACAGCAATGCTGTGTCAAGGTCGATCCACGCGTCGGTTCAAACGGCCCGCGAATACCAAGCAAAGAATAAACAAATATGAACAAACAACTTTCAATAGTGAAGCATACACTATAGGGTAAATGCAGCAAATAATGTTTAAGGAGAAGAGAAATAAGAACTATACATTAATAGAATGATAATAGAACAAGTGATTTAACTGCAGTTGTAAGCAAATGTCATTGCTATAAATTAACATATAAAAATCATACTACTTATTAATGGCAAGTAGTATAATGTTGAACAGAGGAAAGATTGAGAATGAACAGGTAGGAACGGAATTAACAAACCCGGTTAGACGTTTACAATCAGATACCGCTTTATTTGCATGTTCGGTAAAGGTAAGATCTGAGTACGTTACCCCGGGATCTGTGTTCGTGTTTGAGATAAGGTCACCATACATGTATGGACACATGCTAGGTTTCCAACGTCCCAGACTTACCTGGATTGAACAATAATACTTTCTGCATCTGAATTACTTAAACATCATCGTGATCACATACGTAAAGACATCTGACCAGTACGCCATTTTGTTGTTTTATCACTGTTTTCGTTAATTTTAATTCCTTATGTGGGCCTGTGGAACGATAACCCGTAGAATTGACTTGGAATCATGGTTAAGTAGTGCCCAGCCTTCTTAAAGTTATGACCACCATTAAAATATTCACCGGCGAAATCGTGCACTAAATTACAAACTTCTGGCACTTCTCTCAAAGTTACCTTATTATTACTGTCAATGTAGTTGAAGATTGAACGACCAATTCATGGTTGTTTGCTCAAACCCAACTCCTTCTTATTTTTCGCGGGAGTCGTCAATCCAGCAGTCATCGTCTCATCGTTCGCTGTTCAGTGAATGACAGAAAACCATCAGAAGTATTATCGTGATTTCTTGTTATAACATTTATTCTTAGACCTTGTGTAGCAACCTTATTGTTGCTTACATATTGGCGTAAGAATAAAGGACTCTTGAGTGGCCAATCTGTGTTCTGGTTTTCGCGTTGGTTAATACAAAGTGTTCCTGAAAGTCTTCGAGGGACAGCGTGAGGTCCAGCGTAGTAAGACTTGGGCATTCACAGTTACTGAGAGTTGGCTGACAATTACATTGATAGTAACATAATGCATACATCGTGTGAGCTCATTTGGTTATCGAATAGCCTATGGACATGCCCACTATATATGATGCCGGAAAAAATAGCGGCGATTCGTGAATCATCGGTGATTACCGGCGAGTCAACGCCAAAACGATCCCTGGTTGCTATCCGTTGAGGCACATATGCGACTTGACAACGACAGTGAATTGTGCAACTAGTTTCTCAAAAATAGGCTCGGTTAAAGCACATAAGCGAATCCGGAGGGCACCAGACGACATTTCGAGGACGGCTTATATCACGCCTTCCGAAACGCTTGAATTTCCACGCAATCGATTCGGGGTCCACAACATGTCACAAATATTTCAAAGTTTCATTGCGAAAATGTGTTGCGGTCTTGACTTTGTATGCGCTTCATTGCGAGTCCGAACAGGGAAACTCATCCCAGACTTCCCGCGACAATTCTGCTTTGATCAAAGAACTGATGATCGTTGGTAGCTCCGTGAGAATTGCTGGCGGTAATCGACTAAGAACCCTCTGAATTGATCAGCTCAGCGTTCACCCTTTTCAGCCTACATAGTAACTAGATTTCTCCACCATCATTCTCTGATGTCGTATGCATTCGTCTCTTCTCGAAAAGTGATCTTTTTGTGTTACAGAATGTTACGATGCTTCTCTTACCTACAGTTTGTCTTTCTTTATCTGCCAATGTTGTATAGGAGTGTTTTTCGTCTTTCCCAAAACTTTTCATTCCTTATTCAGCACATCTTACGCTAAATTCTGTTGCTTCTTTCATTATCCGCCCCTCCATCAGTTTATCTTCTTTTTTACAACCTTCCTCTCTTCTGTCGGCTTCTGAGTGTCCTTGGACGGCCAATTATTTCTGGACTCTTCCACTTGCCCAAAGATATCTATATAGCTTTCACTTCGCACCCTTTTTCAGGGTTCCAATGTAATAATAGTAGCCTCATTCTGTACAAAACTTTCAGGACTGTTTATTTCATGATATTTTTGCTTCATCAAGGATCTTCAGTGACAGTAGACCATTTGAGACACTTCTGCCGGAGTTGAAGCTCAATCCAAGAAACTGTGATGTCTCTGTCCTGTCTTCTATAAACGCATGTGATTTGGTTATGTGGCAACTAGAAAAAATTCAGAAATCCATTCTGCGAACCAACGGCACAACCCACAAACAGCTATCTCTTGCATTGCAACACTCCCCAACCCACGGTCATGTTTTTCTCACCATAATAAGAAACTTTCGAATCAGCAAGATGTACATACTTTAAATAGTCGCTGGAGTACAAAACGTGGTTAGATGTCATATTTTATGCGGCTTAAACAAATTGAATGATAGAAAATATCTGTAAAATATAGATGGGATTTTTCGGTAGCCAAAAATTATTATTAAGCCAGTTAGTCAGATTACTTGAACGGACTTGACGTCATTTTATTTTGATTTCGGGTAGAAATTGTTCGCATGACTCTTATAGGCAACGTACCCAACTTAACCTGAGCTTTGGCCCCTCAAATGTCTAACTCATTATTTGATCCCATTCAGACGCTGTGGCCAGCCAAGGGTTAACTCTACCCTAATAAGTGAAGGGAGAATATGATACAGCTCTAAATGGAGTTGTTCCGTTACATACAGAACCGAGAGTGCAGAGAAACAGCCAAATAATGCAGCAACCAGACTACCGTATGCTTAAAAGCTAAAATAAATATGAGCTGGAACTGCCCCTGTGCCCCTACGCTACTGGTACAGATTCGACCTCACTTCCAGTTGGTTTCAACTAGAAATAGAGCTCATGATTGCTATGTGGCTATCAATCCCGCGCTAGCCCACCTGCCCACTTTTTGGTCTGGTGCAACTGGCCTAGTACTCAGGCTGCTCTTAACACCGCCCCATCAGGCGAATGGAGAAAATAATACCTATGGATGCTGAAAGATGTACTTATGCACGACGATAAGGAGGGAGTGTACAAGTTGATAATAACACCACAACGAATCTGCCCAGCTCTTGTCCCCTGAAAATTATACTGATCGTCATGTGTTTCAATCTGGACAGTTAGGCAACCTAACCATTGACGGAGAACAGTCTAGGGTTCGATTGAGTGGAAGAACTTCCTTGATTATCTACATTTCACCATTCATTGGAAGGGTTCTGTCAGTGGAGGTGAACAATAAAGTTTCGTTTTTGGAATTGGTGGCCATTGGTGGGCAACTCGAAGGCGCAAATAGTTCGATCGTGTACCAGATCGAAGAGGACGACCAAAAACGATAAAAAGTACTCCATAATTTTGTCTAAAATACCTGTTGTCAATGTAGTCGAAGATTGAACGATCAATTCATGGTTGTTTGCTCAAAACCAACTTCCCCAATTTTCGCGGAGGTATCAATACGACAGTCATCGTCTCACCGGTCGCTGTTCAGAAAGACGTCAGGCCAAAACTGTCAGAAGTAATGTTGTGATTCATTATTGTAACATTTTTTCACAGACCTTAGTTGTACATTGGCTATATGTTGGTGTTACAGTTAAAGAATTCTCGAGTGGCCAATCGGTGTTTTGGTTTTTTCGTCCGTTATAACTAAGCGTTTCTGAGAAACTTCAAGCGACAGCGTGAGCCCGAGCGTAGCAAGAGCTGGGCATTAACGGTTTACGAGACGTGGCTGATATTTTCTGACGGTGAAAAAGTTGGTGAAAGTTTGGATAGTCACCGTTCATTTTTCCTGGTGCCGGTCAAGTCCTCTTCGAACGAGCAATATCTGGAACGTTTTTGGAATTGGGTCAAGTTCAACAATGCCTGGGTCAAAGAAGGGACAGAGCGTCTTGGATGCAAACAGGAAAGTAAGTCATGGTGACTTGTCTGTTACTTGTGACGATTTGTCTGATGTTAAACATGACATGGTTGATGTTACTGTTTCGCCGTTCAAGGATAATAGGAACATCAAACTCCCTAAACTTGAACCACGATGTTGTGATGGAAACCCGGCTGATTATTTACAATTTGTAAAGGAGTTGGAGATCATGCTGAGTGGTATTTTATTAAATGATGAAATGAAGTTAATGAATTTGATGAGGTATTGCACTGGAGATGCTGCAAGAGCTATACAGTGTTGTAAGTTTATGGAGCCAAAAGAGGGCTACTACGAGGCAATGAGCGTACTACGTCAAATGTTTGGAAGAACTTCGATGATTGTAGCTGATACTTGATATCAGCCACGTCTCATAAACAATTAATGCCCAACTCTTCCTGCACTCGGACTCACGCTGTTCCTGGAAGCTTCTTAGAAACGCGTGGTAATAACGGACGCAAAAACCAAAACACCGATTGGCCACTCGAGGATTATTTATTGTAACACCAACATATAAATCACCTATGACTAAGGTCTGTGAACAAACATTACAATAATAAATCACAATATTACTTCTGACAGTTTTGGCCTGACGTCTTTCTGAACAGCGACTGATGAGACGATGACTGTCGTATTGATACCTCCGCGAAAATTGGGGAAGTTGGTTTTGAGAAAACAACCACAAATTGATCGTTCATTCTTCAACTACATTGACACTCCCTGCAAAAAAGGGATCCAACGCTTTTTTCCATCACGACCAATACACGTTGACTTGGATGCCATTGCGAGAACCTGGGTCACACGGACAGAGCTGAAATGGAAAACAAACAGAAAAGCCAACACACCACAAGCATACCCGCAGCACAATCTCACACATGGATGATGACCTGCGCCTTCCAGTTAAAGGCATCCTCTTGACACATCCTCTTGCAACACAATGGCCACTTGCTAGAATGACTCTCGCAGAGTGCAACGTGACCATAGCACCAACTCATGATACTCTACGCACATCCTCTTATCTACTCATTACCAGTTACCACTGAAATCGCTTGTCACTCATTCTGCCTCAATTCTAGTAACGATAACGTATGCAAGCCTCAGTCGTTAACACTCTTTCTCCCCGGCGTGTGGGACCGCAGTTAACAACTATCTCCGTATGCATATCATTCTCAGCAGTACCCCAGTGTTAATTCTTTTCCTACCTGTTCATTAAAAATCTTTCCGTTGTTGACATTATCCTACTTGCCATTAGTAAGTAGTAGGATTTTTATATGTTAATTTATAACAATGACATTTGCTTAAAACTGCAGTTAAATTACTTGTTCTATTATCATTCTATTAATGTATAGTTCTTATTTCTCTTCTCCTTAAACATTATTTGCTGCATTTACCCTATAGTGTATGCTTTACTATTGAAAGTTGTTTGTTCATATTTGTTTATTCTTTGCTTGGCATTCGCGGGCCGTTTGAACCGACGCGTGGATCGACCTTGACACAGCATTGCTGTTTTTACTTATTGACTGCACAGTGGTTGTGCATTTGACGGCATTTAGCCACAGACACCTCACATTTTGAGGTTTGTATATTATATATCTATTTTTATGTAATAAAGTACCGTATTTCAGGATATCCTGTATTTTGGACTTTACGCGTCACTCTACGTGTGGTTAAATCTATAGTTTGGATTATCGTTTCGGATTTCTTTCGGGAGAAATTCACAGTACTCAAAATTGGTCTTGTTGATCTATTTGGACGATTATCAATGCCGGTTACTCGTAATATGTCTGGAAAACTGGAAAACGCTGAAGAATATCTTCGAGTCAATTTATCTTCACCGCAAGTTTCTTCTTTACCTGTTTCCTTATCTGTTTTTGATAATTTTAAACACACCCCTCATGTCAGCCCAGGTTTTGATAATATTGCTATGGGAGGTAGTGTAGTAGTAGACTCCGATGTTGATTCGGATGTGGCTACCGAATTAGAGATCCTAGAGCTTAAGGTTCAAGAGCTTAGACTTCGCAGCAAACAACGAAAATTGAAGAGCGAGCGCTCTCAACAAGTCAAGACTGCAGCCAGCTGCGTTCGATCTTGCGCCAATCCCTCGGAAAGCCAACTCCTAGACGGTAGCACCATGTATTGTACAGCACAACCATCAGGGTCAAATTGTACTGCTACTCCAGTCCAACCACTCCTGAACTCAGTTAGCCCCATTAGAATGCCTCAAATTGAGATGGATAAGTTCGATGGTACACCGACTAAGTTCTTGAAGTTTATAAGATGCTTTAACATGTTCATAGGAGAACAAACTAATGATGACAACCTACGGTTAATGCATCTTATACACAATTGTGTTGGTATAGCCAAGGAGGCCATAGAGCATTGCATTCTACTGCCCTCTGAGGTAGGCTATAGGAAAGCCATGGGGATTTTACGAAGTCAATTTGGCCAACCTCATGCAGTTTCAGATGCCTTCCTCTCCGAATTACTGTCAGGCCCACAGCTGCAACCTGAAGATATAGTTGGGCTACAACGGTTGTTGAGACAGATGACCAATTGTGAGATAGCCTTATCTCAGATGAATCACATGGCAGACTTGGACTGCTCTACCAACCTTAAGTGCATTGTTCAACGTCTCCCTCGGCACCTACGATGGAAGTGGGCAGAATTGGTAAACGATGGTTTACAGTTTGCTGAACCTAGCTTTCGTTACCTCAAAGAATTCCTCGAAAGGCAACTGTCCTTGGCTACAAGCTGTTACGGCCAGATAGCTAATGGGAATAGGAACAACAACGAAGTAGGGTCCAACGATAAAATGTCCAGAGCTATGCCTTCGCACAGTGTTAATGTCGTGAAGTCACGAGCCCAGAAGTCGTGCATAGTTTGCTTCACAGATCACGACTTATGGGACTGTCAACGCTTTTTGTCGATGAGTCACAAAGAGAGACTAGCAGTGTCAATGCGGCATAAGGTGTGCTTCAACTGTTTGAAATGTAATCACCGAGCTGACACTTGTCGTGCAGCAAGAGGTTGCGATATAGTAGGATGCACTAGACGTCATCATAAACTTCTACACAATGAAGATAATTCAGCATGCAAGACTGTCAACTACTCTAGCACGGAATCCGGAACTTCCTTTTTAGGATATGTGCCGATTCGTATCTTAGGTCCTAAAGGATTTCTAGATACCTATGCCTTTCTTGACAATGGTTCAGATGCTACACTACTGCTGAGTCATGTTGCCGCCAAATAGGACTGGAAGGGGTTAATACATTGATGCAGGTAACATCTTTCTGTGGAACTACTTCTCAGAATTCATCTAAGGTTGATTTCGAAGTTGAATCCTTAACGGGAGATTACAAGACGAGGGTCAAGAGTGCCTACGCCGTGGAAAGCTTACCTGTAAAGAGACCTAAGACTCCTTCAAACGAACAGGTGAAAAAATGGCCTCACCTGGCAGAAATTCCCTTTCTAGACGTCGAATGTAAACAGGTCAGTCTACTAATTGGGACTAATGTACCTGAAGCACACTGGGTGCTGGAGCAGCGTATAGGGAAATCCAACCAACCGTTTGCATCTTTGTCAGTTTTTGGTTGGTATTTATTGGGTTCAGGAGACGAATATAAAGAAGCAACCTCTATCTTCTGCTTAGAGGAAAGTGAATCAGTAGAGAACAAGCCTTTGCGAATGATTGAAGCTGAATTTCAGGACAAGCACTCATGCGAAAGGTCCAGTTCTGAAATAGATAAAGGGGTTCTGAAGGCAACCGATAGGGAGATAAGATTGCGGAACGGACATTATGAAGTTCCATTGACTTGGAAAGAGGACTGGCGTAGATTACCGCCTAATAAGTTTGAGGCAGAACGCAGGCTGGACAGTCTTCAGAAGAGACTAAAAAAGGACGAAAGCCTATTGAAGTCCTACAATCAAATACTAACAGACCATGAGTTGAAGGGTTATATTAGTCGCGTTCCTGACGACTTCTCCAAGAAACGTAGAGTTATCCCTCACCACCCAGTTATGAATCCCCGCAAGCCTGGTAAAATTAGAGTGGTTTTCGATTGTGCCTTTAAATGTAAGGGAATATCCTTGAACGATTGTCCGTATTCGGGACCTGATCTGATGAATGACTTGGCTGGGGTACTATTGAGATTTAAAAAACATCGGATAGCCTTGTCAGCAGATATTGAGGAGATGTTTCTTCAGGTTCACTTACCTGTCAAGGATAAAAGTGCCTTTAGTTTCTTATGGTATTCTGAGGGTAGACTGGACTTACCACCGAGCCTGTATGAATTAAACGTACATCCCTTCGGTGCTACCTCATCACCTTTTTGTGCAGCCTATGCTTTAAAACGAGCCACAAGACGATGGAAACAAGGGCAACTCCTCGCTGATACGTTTTGGAGACGGTGGAAGCGGGAGTACTTGACGACCTTACAATCGCGTTCGACGACATCGAAACTTACAAGTGGGAGACCTAGTACTAGTGGCTGCGGAGCCTTCACCTCGCAATCGTTGGTCAATGGGAATAATTACAGGTGTTACGGCAAGCTGTGATGGGTATATCAGAAAAGTGGATATCAAGACACCGAGGGGTATAGTCAACCGAGATGTGCGTAAGGTTTGCCTATTAGAAGGTATTGAGGAGAGATAAGCACTTTGTAGGATATATAGCTGGATAGTGGATGCAGATGTGGCGAGAGTAAATTGTACCATTTCTGTGTCTTACTAGCAGGTAGAGTAGGGAAAACCAGGCTGGTTTTGAGGGGGCGGTGTTAATTCCTTTCCTACCTGTTCATTCTCAATCTTTCCTTTGTTCAACATTATACTACTTGCCATTAGTAAGTAGTATGATTTTATATGTTAATTTATAACAATGACATTTGCTTACAACTGCAGTTAAATTACTTGTTCTATTATCATTCTATTAATGTATAGTTCTTATTTTTCTTCTCCTTAAACATTATTTGCTGCATTTACCCTATAGTGTATGCTTTACTATTGAAAGTTGTTTGTTCATATTTGTTTATTCTTTGCTTGGCATTCGCGGGCCGTTTGAACCGACGCGTGGATCGACCTTGACACAGCATTGCTGTTTTTACTTATTGACTGCACAGTGGTTGTGCATTTGACGGCATTTAGCCACAGACACCTCACATTTTGAGGTTTGTATATTATATATCTATTTTTATGTAATAAAGTACCGTATTTCAGGATATCCTGTATTTTGGACTTTACGCGTCACTCTACGTGTGGTTAAATCTATAGTTTGGATTATCGTTTCGGATTTCTTTCGGGAGAAATTCACACCCAGCCTCCCCGGCGTATACGACCCATATGCTGTCCTTCGCATCATTCAAATCATTCACGGATGTAGACGACTCGAAACAACTTCAGAAGTAATCACGACGAAAATTTTTATCAAAATTACGCAATAACAATGAGGTATGAAAACAACGAGTAAACACAATGAATCCAAAAACATCAATTGATATGAGACAACACACATATATACAAATAGTACACACAAATTCGCGGATCTTGTCTTGATTGAATTTTTTTGAAGAATCGCAGCACGTAGAGCAGTAAGATTACAAGCCTACTCAGGTTGACGATTGTAAGTTGTGGAGTGTCCAGACACGAACTGGATTAACCAACAATTACAATAATTGGAACTCACACAATTATTTAACACAAATATATGTACAATCAACACATCAAATGTTGTGGATTCTGGCTTGAAAAACTACCCATGAAGATCTGTAAGACTTACAGCAGTACGCCTACAACCCTTCTCAGGTTGACGCCCTAGGTTGGAAAATCGTCGCAGAGTTCATTTGCTGACTTCCTTCTATCAGTTATATCCTCAAATCTGAACGGTAACACGCCCATGTCATTGTATCGTGGAATGCAGATGACGAACAATCACACGACGTATCTGGTCAACCAAGCGTAGGCACAGAGTAATTTACACCAGAGATAATAGCATTCAATTAGTAACTTGAAACTAGAAATGCCTTTATTCGTGCACGTCAATTTAACAATTACTCTCTCATTTACACTTGGCTTATCCTCACTAAACTGACCAATATTTTCAACTTTTCAAACGCACCAATACTATCATTGTCATTGCACAAGATACTTGAGTTGATGGGAGAATTTTCCATTGTGGATGACAACACCAACGACGAATGAGTGACACAAGTTGATGAACTTAGCGGCGGATCAGGAGCTGTTGTTGTTCGGCTTTCAGAAATTTGTCGAACTGCTAGATTACCACCACTGTTGTCTTTTACTATTAGCTCAGGTTTAGCACTAGCATCTGATGACAGGTGTGCTTCACTCTGATCACTCGCACTGACGGTTGGACAAGTATGCATGCCTTCTGCAACTGCATTCAATTCTACTTCACGTTAAAGTTGTACAGAAGGTTTATTTAACTTAGCAGTAGTAGGCATTCCCTCCATTTCATCATGATCAACCAAAGACAAATCGGCACTATCATGATCATTATCACAAATATTCAATTTACCATCATCTATCTGGTCGACTTCATCATTTTCAAACTCTATATTAATAGCAGTAGATGATTTGAGTTCTTCCTCACAAATCCCTAAAGATTTTATACCGTCACTCTGACTAGTGATACCTTGTAAACTTGTGGAGTCAGAACTGCACTCTGAGACTGTAACTCTATTCTGTGACACTCTATTCAACAATGGCCTACCAGTTGTAACTACAGACTTCTTGACCGCACCGTTATCCTCACAAAATTCGGAGTCAGACCTTGATTTCACATTTAGCTTATCACTGAACTTGCTCACTGGTTCACAGTTCACCTCTGTATGCACCTCTTGCAAACGTGTAAAACACAACCGCATTTGTCTTGCATCTTGTAACTCATCTGTTGAGGATGTACTACGAAACCTATTACACTCACTAGGTCTATATGCATTACTAGACATCATAGAGCCTTCTCGATATCCACCTCTCTGAGACCCTTTCGTCATCAATGATTGCATTTTGCTCTCAGACTGCTCTATTCTAGGTGTGAGGTGCAATAGACTGGCGAACTTCCTCATAGATTGATTTGCACTATCTTTTACTAGTTTCAGGATATCATCAAATTTTGGCCCGATACCCTCATCCTCCATACGGGAGCTTATCTTCACCCACTTCCTTTGCAGTCGAGTAGGTAGGCGTCTTGCTATTACTTCTAGTATAAAACTCGAGTTGAGGTCACTCATGCAATCCATCGAAATCAATGCATTCTTGTAAGTCAACAGATTATCCATAAACTCAGAGAGTGCCTTGGAGTCATCTTGTAGTTGACTGCCGTCACCTTTGACAGCTGCGAATACTTTAATAATAATAATATATGTCTTCCTGTTTATACAGGTACATATCAATTGTACAGGCATGTTTAATTTATCATGTAAATTACACATAATTTGATGTATAATGAATTTCCAGTTTGGTTGTTCTTTCTGACATAGGAGTCAGTCGGAACAGTCTGCTATAAAGTCTGTTTGTGCAACAAATAGAGAAATATAGAAATATTGTCTTCGCATTATCAAAAAACCCAGACATCAGATGGATGTAACACAAATATCTGGGAAAAATAAAGCTTGAAGTCAATTCTCCTATATAACTTTGTTGTGAACAGCATTCTTGGCCTAAAGTTTATTGATGTATTGTGTTCAGATTAGTGATATATTTATTCCACTTTTTCAGCAGTCATATCGTATTTTCATGACAGGAAAGAAATTTCATCGTGGATGCGAGAACTATATAAGGTCATGTTGGGTTGTTTTACTGCATCAAATGGTGCCGAGATCGATTGCGGAATTCTCCGTTTGCGCCATTTGTGTCTGCATGGCGGACTGTATTCGTATGTTCAGTAAAATGTTGAAATCTGTTTGAAAACCAGTTGCTTCTTCATTTCAGATCATGAATACTCATTTACAGCATGTTCGCCAGCGTCTTCAAATGGTAGAATTGGATCGTTCATGGAATTTGAGTGGTTATGAGATAAATGGTTTGGAATTAATCTTCATTTTAATTTAGATGCAGGCTTGTTCGACCTCGACCAGAAGATGAATAGGAGCAGCAGAATACCAGAGAGAGAAAGTATGTGAACATGAAAAGGATATTAATGTATATATATATATAAATGTTTATGTCAATTGTATATTATACATTAGTAAAACTTTACGTTCATCTTAGTCGTGTTTTCACGTATTTATGCGAAGTCCTGATGTGTCTTAATGAGTCTGAGCGTTTTAGTGTTCTAACGACTGATGCGTTTTTGAAATAAGTAATACGTTCTGCTAGGGATAGTCTCTGGGATAAAACAGTTTATATAGCAAGCGTTTGAAGGTTACAATAGAGTGATAGGTCCTATTTCTAAGGGTAAACTATTCCTGTATATTCCGTACTAAATCATTTTATGCATCTATGTGACAGTTTATTTACAGTTTTTAGAGTGCTTGGTGTGTTGAAGTGCGTCTTTTAGGTGCTGTAGTAGGTTAGTGATTGATTCGTTCTAGGAGTAAATTGTTTATTAATATGATCAGTAGAGTGAAACAGTTTGTATAGAGAGCGTTTGAAGCTTGTAACCGAAGAGCAAGTTCTGATATCTATAGGCAGGCTATTCCATATTTTAGAATACATGACTGTGAAGAAGTTTTCACGGAGTGTTGACTTAAAGGAATGAGTTGTCACTGTGCAAGTTTGGTTACGCAGATCGTAAGAACCTTCCTGTGCGAATTGTATGTCCCTGTTACCTGAGAACGATATTTTGTGAAGGACCTTAAAGAAGAATATTAGGTTTATAATAAGTCGCCTTGTCCAAAGTGGGTCGAGTTTTAGGACCATGCACCGTGAGATGTATAATAATAATTTATTTTCATATAAACATAAATTTACATGAAAATGCATGCCATTTTTACAGGCACGATCAAGTATGTTATAATGTCAAATTTTAAATTGTCTACAAGTTAATAATGTTTCAACAGTTAAATATTTGATACATATATAATTACACTGATTGTCTGAACCAGACCGTATAGTTATTGAATTGTACAGTTGTCCTCCAGGTTGAGCGGGAAAATCGACTTCGTTTCGTTTTCATCCCGTGGTTGTCGGCATACGATAACCAACCAATATTGAGGTAAGTACAACGTTTACAAGGGATTGAAAGCTGTTTTAGAAAAGTTAAAGTGCTAAGGTGAAAAATTAAAGTGTAATAGATTAAGTGAGTGAAATATATCATTAATAAACACATTTATATAGAAAACAGAATGGGGAAGTTATTAATCCTTAGGCCGACAACGTTCATTTGCAATGTATAATAAAACCAATATATTTTGCACTATCATGATGTCCACTTTTGGCTTTAATACAATTATTTTTCAAGCCAGTTGTTTTTATTTCATGTCTTTTTTTCTATTTGGTGCACAACCGTACCCTCCAGAGAATAGGAATAGAATAAGTCGAATCAAATTCATAAAGAACTATAAAATGTTAGGTTTAATGGGATATAATGAGGATCAAGTAAAGGCGTTATTAGAAAATAAGTGAGACAAGACACTGAAGTGGTATTTAAAGATCTGACAATGGATAGCAAGTTAATTTATAAGATGCCCCATAAATCTGTGCAGATCCCACGTGGTCGCATCTCAACAATAGGCTGAGTGAATGGTATATATTTAAAGGCAGAAGCATGATCTGTCTAGGCGTTCATTATTACCTTTTTCAAGATAGAGATCTAAGCCCTCACAAAAATCAGAAATATCTCGAGCCTTCAAATTGCGTATTGCTGTTCCTGCAGAATGGGGCGATTCACCTTAGTGACCACCACCATATCTACTGATCAGCTAGCACCACCCTCCCTCCTTTTATGATGTTAGGCTCCGAGACTATGATTATTATGGCTACCGCAAATATATTGCTTTGTACCAGACATGTTCGTACCCCATATTCCATCTCCCTAGCTTTCTTAATGAGTGCTTCCAATAGGTCTCCACATACATCTTTATGAACATATTATGTATGTGTGCATGCATCCTAATGAACAGATTACTTTATAAGAAGTTAAAACCTTAAAGAGTGAAACGAATAGGTATTGTGAATGGTGGAGCAAGA
Organism: Trichobilharzia regenti; assembly: GCA_944472135.2. NCBI lineage: Eukaryota > Metazoa > Platyhelminthes > Trematoda > Strigeidida > Schistosomatidae > Trichobilharzia > Trichobilharzia regenti. Next base: position 35,844,462 of record OX235263.1, read on the forward strand.
TTTAGTAGAACACTATAGTTAAGGTTCAATTTAGGTAGTATGGACTGAAGGTAAGTTCGGTTGGCAGGACTTAGTGTACTAAATTTTCATGACAGTCTTATATTTAGTAAACATCTGACATTGCAAAGTAACGTGTCTAGACATATTATAAAAAGATATTAACACAGAACCAACAAAAGTTTGGCATTTTTTAACAATACTGCAGTGTGTGTATACTGAAGAATAGTGGTTAGTCTACAAGGAGCCGTAGAGTAAATCAAACCATATATGATGAGAGTATAAACAATAATATAATTCGTATATCAAATATTACACTAAGCTCAATAATTGAGTGTTATAAGGGAAACAAGCGTGGTAAAGCAAGAGAACATTTGATGCATAAATATTTTAAGTATTTTAATAACCATCTAATTTAAGAATTGAACATGCATGATTAATAAGTATTATTATATTAGTATATATATATGTAAAACGTTAAAAGCTGTGGATGCTATTACAAATATGTGCAGTGTTACTGTCAATGGAGTTGAAGATTGAACGATCAATTCTTGGTTGTTTGCTCAAAATCAACTTCCCCAATTTTCGCGGAGGCATCAATACGACAGTCATCGTCTCATCGGTCGCTGTTCAGAAAGAAGAGTGAAACATCGTCAGAAACCTTAGTTCGCTTATTCCTTTTATATGTTGGTGTAACAATAAACAAATATCACGCGGCAGATCGGTGTTTTGGTTTTTGCGTCCGTTATAACTAAGCGTTTCCGAAATCTTCGAAGAACAGCGTGGGCCCGAGCGCAGCGAGAGCTGGGCATTAACGGTTTATGAGACGTGATTGACAGTTTCTGACGACTGAAACAGATCTGGCGGATTCAAACAGTTGGTTAGAGTTTGGATAGTCGCCGTTCATTTTTCCTGGTGCCGGTCAATTCCTCTTTGAACAAGCAATATCTGGAACGTTTTTGGAATTGGGTCAAGTTCAACAATGCCTGGGTCAAAGAAGGGACAGAGTGTCTTGGATGCAAACAGGAAAGTAAGTCATGGTGACTTGTCTGTTACTTGTGACGATTTGTCTGATGTTAAACATGACATGGTTGATGTTACTGTTTCGCCGTTCAAGGATAATAGGAACATCAAACTCCCTAAACTTGAACCACGATGTTGTGATGGAAACCCGGCTGATTATTTACAATTTGTAAAGGAGTTGGAGATCATGCTGAGTGGTATTTTATTAAATGATGAAATGAAGTTAATGAATTTGATGAGATATTGTACTGGAGATGCTGCAAGAGCTATACAGTGCTGTAAGTTTATAAAGCCAAAGGAGGGCTACGATGAGGCTATGAGCATATTACGTCAATGGTTTGGAAGAACTTCGATGATTGTAGGGAAATTATTCGAGGCTGTTAAGGGTAATGGTGGTAAATTACAGGATGACTCCCAGGCACTTACTGAGTTTTTAGATAATTTGCTAATTAACAAGAATGCAATGATTTCGATGAATTGGATGAGTGACCTCAACTCGAGTTTTATACTAGAAGTAATAGCAAGACGCCTACCTACTCGACTGCAAAGGAAGTGGGTGAAGATAAGCTCCCGTATGGAGGATGAGGGTGTCGAGCCAAAGTTTGATGATATCCTGAAACTGGTAAAATATAGCGTCAATCAATCTATGAAGAAGTTCGCCAGCCTATTACATCTCACCCCTAGAATGGAGCAGTCTGAGAGCAAAATGCAATCATTGATGACGAGTAGGCTTCAGGGAGGTGGATACCGAGAAGACTCCATGATGTCTAGTTATGCATATAGACCTAGTGAGTGTAACAGGTCTCGTAGTACATCCTCAACCGATAAGTTACAAGATGCAGGACAAACGCGGTTGTGCTTTACACGTTTGCAAGAGGTGCATACAGAGGTGAACTGTGAACCAGTGAGCAAGTTCAGTGATAAGCTAAATGTAAACTCCAGGCCTGATTCCGAATTGTGTGAGGATAACGCTGCGGTCAAGAAGTCTGTAGTTACAACTGGTAGGCCATTGTTGAATAGAGTGTCACAGAATAGAGTTACTGCTTCAGAGTGCAGTTCTGACTCCAAAAGTTTATAAAGTATAACTAGTCAGAGTGAAGATACAAAAATTTAATGATTTGTGAGGAGAAACCAAAATTGTCTACTTCTGTTATTAAAGAGTTTGAAAATGATGAAGCTGACGGTAAATTGAATATTTGTGGTAATGATCATGATAGTGCCGATATGTCTTTGGTTGATCATGATGAAATGGAGGGAATGCCTACTACTGCTAAGTTAAATAAACCTTCTGTACAACTTGAACGTGAAGTAGAATTGAATGCAGTTGCAGAAGGCATGCATACTTGTCCAACCGTCAGTGTAATTGATCAGCATGTAGCCCACCTATTATCAGATGCTAGTGCTAAACCTGAGCTGATAGTAAAAGACAGCAGTGGTCGTGGTCTTATAGGTAGACAAACTTCTGAAAGCCGAGCAACAACAGCTTTTGTTCCACCGCTAACTTCATCAACTGATATCAATCAGTCGTCGTTGGTGCTGTCATCCACAATGAAACAGACACCCATGAACTCAAGTATCTTGTGCAATGACTATGGTAGTATCAGTTCGTTTGAAAAGACGAATATCAATGGCCAGTTTAGTGAGGATAAGCCAAGTGTAAAGGAGAGAGTTATTGTTAAATTGACTTGCACGAATAAAGGCATTTCTAGTTTCAAGTTACTATTTGAATGTTATTATCTTTGGTGTAAATTACTCTGTGCCTACGCTTGGTTGACCAGATACGTCATGTGATTGTTCGTCATCTATATTCTACGATACAATGACATGAGCGTGTTACCGTTCAGATTTGAGGATATAGCTGATAGAAGGAAGTTAGCAAATGAACTCTGCGACGATTTTCCAACTTAGAGCGTCAACCTGAGAAGGGTTGTAGGCGTACTGCTGCAAGTCCTACAATTCTTCAAAGGGTAGTGCATCAATGAGCAGTCCAATGTGCTCGGTGTGTGATTTTGTACATATGTTCATATTGCATATACTGAATTGATATCATCTTTCATCTATTTGTTGGTTAATCTTGTTTGTGTCCATACATTCCACAAATTACAATTGTCAACCTGTGAAGGGTTGTAGGCGTACTGGTGTAAGTCCTGCAATTCTTCAAAGGAATTCCACCAAGACATGGTCGGCGAGGTTGTTTGTACTATTTGTATATACGTGTGGTGTGTCATATCAATTGGTGTTTTATGGTTTCATTGTGTTTACTTGTTGTTTTCGTATCTTGTTGTTATTGCGTAATTTTGTTAAAATTTTCGTCGTGATTACTTCTGAAGTTGTTTCGAGTCGTCTACATCCGTGAATGAATTGATTGATGTTAAGGGCAGCTGATGGGGCGTATACGCCGGGGAGGCTAGGCTATTGCTGAGAATGAAATGCACACGGAGATAAATGTTAGCTGCGGTCCCACACGCCGGGGAGAAAGAGTGTAAACGACTGAGGCTCGCATGCGTCACCGCTACTAGAACTGAGGCAGAATGAGTGACAAGCGATTTCAGTGATAATTGTTAGTGAATAGAAAAGAGGATGTGCGTAGAGTATCATGAGTTGCTGCTATGGTCACGTTGCACTCTGCAAGAGTCATTCCAGCAAGTGGCGATTGTGTTGGAAGATGTCAAGAGGAGGTCTCTGTCTGGAGGCGCAGGTCGTCAGCGATGTGTGAGATTGTGCTGTGGGTATGCTTGTGGTGTGTTGGCTTTTCTGTTTGTTTTCCATTTCAGCTCTGTCCGTGTGACCCAGGTTCTCGCAATGGCATCCAAGTCAACGTGCATTGATCGTGAAGGAAAATGGGTTGGATCCCTTTTTTGCCGGGGAGTGTCAATGGAGTTGAAGATTGAACTATCAATTCTTGGTTGTTTGCTCAAAATCAACTTCCCCGATTTTCTCGGAGGCATCAATACGACAGTCATCGTCTCATCGGTCGCTGTTCAGAAAGAAGAGTGAAACATCGTCAGAAACCTTAGTTCGCTTATTCCTTTTATATGTTGGTGTAACAATAAACAAATATCACGCGGCAGATCGGTGTTTTGGTTTTTGCGTCCGTTATAACTAAGCGTTTCCGAAATCTTCGAAGAACAGCGTGGGCCCGAGCGCAGCGAGAGCTGGGCATTAACGGTTTATGAGACGTGATTGACAGTTACTTTTACCAACACAACTTAGTGAAAATTATAGAGAATAGAAATCAGGAAATTAGTTAACGTTCGCTGCGTGAGTATTAGAGTCGAGATATACGTATGTGACTATAGTGAAGACTGGACTGGCCTTCAATTTTCGTTCTACCAACAGTTGTGGTCTTTTAGACGAGCTAGGGTGGACATGTTAAAGTGTCTTTCTAGGCTCCGTTTGAGTCCATCAGGGTTTTCACAACATCTTATTTCAGGTGGTAGTTGGTTCCAAAGAGTGCAAAATTTATGGTGAAAATGTTTGCCGTAAAGGATTTTCTGTGGGTAGCCACCTTGACAAGGTAGTCGTGGTTTCGCAGCTGATATGATTTAATATTTTCCCAAGTTTTGGATGAGTTACTGTAGCAATGTTTCCTAATGACTTTGAAGAGTAGAAATAGGTTGCAGTTCACTCTCCTTAACCACAGAGGCTCTAATTTCAGACGTACACACCTGTAGTCCTTCTTACAATCGTAGCCAAGTAGTTTTGAGGTAAAATATCGTTGGATACTTTCCATTCTTAGCTTATCACGTGTGCGAGTGCTGCTTATAATAAATGGACAGTATTCTAGTAGTGGTCTGACACATGTTTTGTACAGAATTAGCTTGGCTTCATTGTCGTGAAAGTTCCTGAGTATGCATCCTAAGAGCATCCTCGATTTTCTAGTCTGTGATGCTGCTTGCTCAGAGAATGTCAAGTCACTAGAGTACCTCAGGCCTAGGTCAACGACACTTCGGAGTCTGGTTAAGTTAGTAGATTGGAGCGTTAATTTCAGGTCAATTGAGGGTGCACCAAAGCAGATCCAGCCACATTTGTTCAGATTAAATTGGAGATGCCATAAGGACGACCAAGCAGTCATTTTATCTAATTCCTTCTGCATCACATTCTCGAAGTACCCTAAGTCATCACATTGGAATGTACAGGCTACTTTTAGGTCATCTGCAAAGATGAACGGTTTCCCGTGCGAGAAGCAAGCACATATGTCATTGATGTATAGTGTAAATAGGAGGGGTCCAATGACACTACCTTGTACCACACCAGAAGTGATAGGGCTAGGTTTGGAAGTCGCAGACCTGAGTTTAACTATTTGGGACCTATTGTTAAGGAATGATTTAAGCCCTCCTAATAATGTGTCACGGAATCCGAAGTCTGTCTCGTCTCAGAGAATAGTTCTTAATTTTCATTTCCTTAACTTTTACTGCTGGTAGCTTACTGTTTAGAACCAGCTGCATTTTTACATCCCTTCTATTGTCACATTTGGGGGCCATGGACAGTCTGCACACAGTAGTGTTAGAGCCGTGCTTAGTCATAAGATGCCAGTTGTGTTATAAAATGGTGCACTAGAGATTTAGTGGGAATTAAACACGCATTTTTATCATTCTTTTGAGGCGACTTTGTGGAGTACCTCATCTTTGATATACCGCCACCTGCTTTATCTTGGGGTTGTTTGCGTGGATTAATTTATTCCAGGTTTCCTGTTTGTTCCAGGCAGATGCAATTGAAATGATTTCAATGTTTTTGGCCTTCGTTGGGTGAATTCATGCGAGCATATTAGCTCGATATTTTTCCTGAGTATGCAGTGTTTTTGTGGCAGAATACAATAATATGTGTGTCGTGTGATCATTATTTAGCATACGCCGGTTTACCACTAGCATCTGATGACAGGTGGGCTTCACTCTGATCAATTACACTGACGGTTGGACAAGTATGCATGCCTTCTGCAACTGCATTCAATTCTACTTCACGTTCAAGTTGTACAGAAGGTTTATTTAACTTAGCAGTAGTAGGCATTCCCTCCATTTCATCATGATCAACCAAAGACAAATCGGCACTATCACGATCATTATCACAAATATTCAATTTACCATCATCTATCTGGTCGACTTCATCATTTTCAAACTCTATATTAATAGCAGTAGATGATTTGAGTTCTTCCTCACAAATCCCTAAAGATTTTATACCGTCACTCTGACTAGTGATACCTTGTAAACTTGTGGAGTCAGAACTGCACTCTGAGACTGTAACTCTATTCTGTGACACTCTATTCAACAATGGCCTACCAGTTGCAACTACAGACTTCTTGACCGCACCGTTATCCTCACAAAATTCGGAGTCAGACCTTGATTTCACATTTAGCTTATCACTGAACTTGCTCACTGGTTCACAGTTCACCTCTGTATGCACCTCTTGCAAACGTGTAAAACACAACCGCATTTGTCTTGCATCTTGTAACTCATCTGTTGAGGATGTACTACGAAACCTATTACACTCACTAGGTCTATATGCATTACTAGACATCATAGAGCCTTCTCGATATCCACCTCTCTGAGACCCTTTCGTCATCAATGATTGCATTTTGCTCTCAGACTGCTCTATTCTAGGTGTGAGGTGCAATAGACTGGCGAACTTCCTCATAGATTGATTGACGCTATATTTTACCAGTTTCAGGATATCATCAAACTTTGGCTCGACACCCTCATCCTTCATACGGGAGCTTATCTTCACCCACTTCCTTTGCAGTCGAGTAGGTAGGCGTCTTGCTATTACTTCTAGTATAAAACTCGAGTTGAGGTCACTCATGCAATTCATCGAAATCAATGCATTCTTGTAAGTCAACAGATTATCCATAAACTCAGAGAGTGCCTTGGAGTCATCTTGTAGTTGACTGACGTTACATTTGTCAGCTTCGAATACGTTCTTTACAATCATTGGAGGTCTTCCAAACCCTTGACGTAGTATGCTCATAGCCTCGTTGTCAGTCTCTTCGCGTAAACCAATAATGCCCTGCTGTTGCTACGCTCGGGCTCACGCTGTCGCTTGAAGTTTCTCAGAAACGCTTAGTTATAACGGACGAATAAACCAAAACCCCAACTGTTGACTTGATTAGTCTGCATTGTTACACCAACATATAAATCAAGTATGACTAAGGTCTGTGAACAAATATTACAATAATAAATCATAATATTACTTCTGACGATATTTTACTCTTCTTTCTGAACAGCGACCGATGAGACGATGACTGTCGTATTCATGTCTCCGCGAAAATTGCGGAAGTTGATTTTGAGCAAACAACCGAGAATTGATCGTTCATTCTTCAACTCCATTGACACTCCCCGGCAAAAAAGGGATCCAACCCTTTCTTCCTTCACGACCAATACACGTTGACTTGGATGCCATTGCGAGAACCTGGGTCACACGGACAGAGCTGAAATGGAAAACAAACAGAAAAGCCAACACACCACAAGCATACCCACAGCACAATCTCACACATCGCTGACGACCTGCGCCTCCAGACAGAGACCTCCTCTTGACATCTTCCAACACAATCGCCACTTGCTGGAATGACTCTTGCAGAGTGCAACGTGACCATAGCAGCAACTCATGATACTCTACGCACATCCTCTTATCTACTCATTACCAATTACCACTGAAATCGCTTGTCACTCATTCTGCCTCAGTTCTAGTAGCGGTGACGCATGCGAGCCTCAGTCGTTTACACTCTTTCTCCCCGGCGTGTGGGACCGCAGCTAACATTTATCTCCGTGTGCATTTCATTCTCAGCAATAGCCTAGCCTCCCCGGCGTATACGCCCCATCAGCTGCCCTTAACATCAATCAATTCATTCACGGATGTAGACGACTCGAAACAACTTCAGAAGTAATCACGACGAAAATTTTAACAAAATTACGCAATAACAACAAGATACGAAAACAACAAGTAAACACAATGAAACCATAAAACACCAATTGATATGACACACCACACGTATATACAAATAGTACAAACAACCTCGCCGACCATGTCTTGGTGGAATTCCTTTGAAGAATTGCAGGACTTACACCAGTACACCTACAACCCTTCACAGGTTGACAATTGTAATTTGTGGAATGTATGGACACAAACAAGATTAACCAACAAATAGATGAAAGATGATATCAATTCAGTATATGCAATATGAACATATGTACAAAATCACACACCGAGCACATTGGACTGCTCATTGATGCACTACCCTTTGAAGAATTGTAGGACTTGCAGCAGTACGCCTACAACCCTTCTCAGGTTGACGCTCTAAGTTGGAAAATCGTCGCAGAGTTCATTTGCAAACAACCATGAATTGATCGTTCAATCTTCAACTACATTGACACTTGTTTATAGACTTTTACTGTTGTCCGGTTTAATTGTCAAACTATATAACTTCCTTCTTACAATACTGGTATTTTGAAGTTAAAGTAGAAGAAAGTACGTAGTCTTTCTCGGTGCGGAGCGTCTTTGTAATAATAGGAACTTAGGGATATTTTCCTTGACAGTTTTTGTTCGTTTGTTCGTTTTTTGGAGCGCCTTATGGGGCAGCTTTTTCGTATACTGGAGTGCCTTCTGGGGCAGTTTCTATTTATCTGTTCATTTTCTGGAGTGCCTCCTGGAATTTCCGGGATTACATACTGGGTCTGCAACCAGCATCTCATTGGATACGGATTATCAACGCAATTTGGATTATTTAGTGACGTTGGATAATGCCTGGGTCATGAAAGGGACGTGGCACCATATAATAATAATAATAATGTATATTCTCATATAAACATATAAATTTACATGAAAATGCATGCCATTTTTACAGGCACGATCAAGTATGATATAATATCAAATCGTAGATTGTCTACAAGTTAATAATGTTTCAACAGTTAAATATTTGATATATACATATAATTACACTGATTGTCTGAACCAGACCGTAGGGTTATTGAATTGTACAGTTGTCCTCCAGGTTGAGCGGGAAAATCGACTTCGTTTCGTTTTCATCCCGTGGTTGTCGGCATACGATAACCAACCAATATTGAGGTAAGTACAACGTTTACAAGGGATTGAGAGCTGTTTTAGAAAAGTAAAAGTGCTGAGGTGAATGATTAAATTGTAATGAAATAGGTAAGTGCAAGTATCATTAATAAATGCATTAATAAAGAAAACTCCCTAGGCTGACAACGTTCATTTGCAATGTATAATGCTACACGTATATCTCGTACTATCATGATGTCCACTTTTGGTTTCAATACATTTATCCTCAGTTGTGCCAGTTGTTTTTGTTTTATACCTTTTTGTGCATTTAGTGCACAACCGTATCCTTCAGAGAGTAGGAATATAATAAGTCATAAAGAGCTGTAAAATGTTAGGTTTAATGGGATATAATGAGGATCAAGTAAAGGCGTTATTAGAAAATAAGTGAGACAAGACACTGAAGTGGTATTTAAAGATCAGACAATGGACAGTAAGTTAATTTATAAGATGCCCCATAAATCTGTGCAGAGCCCACGTGGTTGCGTCTCAACAATAGGCTGAGCGAATGGTATATTTAAAGGTAGAAGCATGATCTGTCAAGGCGTTCATTATTATCTTTTTCAAGATAAAGATCTAATCCCTCATAAAAATCAGAAATATCTCGAGCCTTTAATTTGTATATTGCTGTTCCTGCAGAATGGGGCGATTCACCTTAGTGACCACCACCATATCTGCTGATCAGCTAACGCCACCCTCCCTCCCTCCCTCCATAGAAGCAAACAAAAAAATAAGTAACGATGAGAAGCGTGTTAATTGTAATGATATGCATGATGCTCAGCATGGTGAGTCTGATGTTCACGCTGCGCTGTCTAGGGATAGTAAGGGTTTAAAGTTACCTAAGTTTGTAGCCCTCATGGAAGAGTCAGAGTCATTAACCAACCAGGACAGGGAAACCTGCATGGATTTTTGTTGGACAGAAGAATTTCACCAATCCGATTGGACTCGAGACATTTACTATTCAATGGTCAACTTACAGATCCTGTCAAGGACGCTCCGCACCGAGAAAAACTATGTACTTTCTTCTACTTTAACTCCAAAATACCAGTATTGTAAGAAGGAAGTTATATTGTTTGACAATTAAAGCGGAGAATAGTAAAAGTCTATAAACAAGTACTTAAGACAAGATTATGGAGTACTTTTTATCGTCTTGGTCGTCCTCTTCGAACTTGTACACGATTGAACTATTTGCGCCTTCGAGTTGCCCACCAATGGCCACCAGTTCCAAAAAATTCAATGTTCACTTCCACTGACACTCCTCGGCAAAAGGGGTCCATCCCTTTTCCATAGTGCTGATAACCTTGAACTGAACTGCCGACGCGGGAATCTGGGCCTACCGGGTCTAGGCTAAAATGGAAAACCAAGACAAAAATCCCAACACACAACAGGCATACTACATCACACCAGTACGGTCTCCTCAGTGTCGCAACCTCCTCAGTGATCGGAAATTTCCTTCGCCCTCTGTCGACAGTGCCACCACTGATCTGGAGTGTTTAGGAGTGTTGGTTGGTTCATACCACTCTGGCACAATCCTCTCCCTGGCGTGTCAAATCGCATACACTGACTCTAACACTACTCGATCCGTTCATAAGTTTAGAAGAATAGAAACGACTTTGGAAGTACTTACAATAGCGTAACGAGATGACTCATACGATGAGAAAACTATGAAAATAAACAAAGAATTAAAACAATTGCGAACCACATAATTACTAAACACAAATAGATGTATGATCGATACACCAAATGTTGTGGATTCTGGCTTGACGAGCTACACTTGAAGAACTGTAGGACTCACAGCAGTATGCCTACATTCCTTCTCAGGTTGATGATACAAGTGTAAAGGCGTCCAGACACAAACAAAGTTACGAGCAGATATTTGAGAAATGATACCAATTCAGTGTATACAACATGAATATATGTACAACATAACACCTTAAGTACGATGGACCGCGATTCGACGTACTACCCCTGAAGAATTGTAGGACTTACAGCACTACGCCTACAAACCCTCTCAGGTTGACGCCCTAGGTTGGAAAATCGTCGTGGAGTTCGTTTTCTGACCTCCTTCTATCATTTATATCCTCAACTCTGAACGGTGACACGCCCTTGTCATTGTATCGTGGAATATAGATGACTAACAAACACACGACGTATCTGGTCAACCAAGCGTAGGCACAGAGTAATTTACACCAAAGATAGTAGCATTCAAATATTAACTTGAAACTAGAAATGCTTTCATTCATGCAAGTCAGTTTAACAATTGCCCTCTCGTACACAGTTGCCTTATCCCCACTAAACTGATCATTGACATTCGTCCTTTCAAACGGACTGACACTAGCATAGTTACAGTATAAGACACCTGAGTTCATGGACGTCTCTGTCATTGTGGATGACAACACCAACGACGACTGAATGATACCAGTTGATGAAGATAGTGCATCAAAAGCTATTGTTGTTCGGCTTTCAGAAGGTTGTCTAACTGCAAGATTACCACCACTGCTGTCTTTTATTATTAGCTGCAGTTTAGCATTAATATCTGTTGATAGGTGAGCTACAAGCTGATCACGTACACTGACAGTCTCACGAGTGTCCATAACTTCTGCAACTGCATCTGCCTTTAATTCTACTTCACGTTCAAACTGTACAGAGCCTTTGTTCAAAAAAAAATTATTAATAAATAAAATAAAAGCTGCCTGTATGTCACAGCTTGCGTACAAACTCTTTGAAAAAATGGCTCATGGTACGATTTCTCTACTTCAGGAGGACATCTAACTGTATAAATCAGAACAACAGCATAAATCAGTATTACTATACTTCCTCTTTTCATTTTAATAACTTATGTACTTTTGCATTTGGATTTCACTTCTTCAGTTACTATTCCCAACATTACCCTATATGAGAGTGAAAACCATAATTCGTTTCGCCCTAATTTTTACTTTATATTTTATTGTTATTCTATACTTCAGTTGTTGTTTACTACTATAAACTTAAACTAACCGTTAGTATGTAACGCTATAAAACTCAATGACTAGAAATTCCTAGTAATAAAAAAGGAGAATAAACACTGCGGTTATCGCATATTGTTTACTTAAATTATCATTATCTGCTGGCTGCTTCTGTTTTCTTCACTTCTCGAAGGTATTGCACTGAAGCACTGCTAATGAACAGTAATCCTGCTTTCTACATTTGTATTACTTGAGCGGTATCCAGAATATTGTTAGCACTTACGATGAACAACGGAACAAATTCCATTCTGAATTCTGTTCAACATCGCAAAGTTAACTTTGCGACCAATTTGTCCCTTCTATCTGCTAATACCAATATAATGCTGTACTTACCATCTGATGTGGATTTTTATAAACTTCCGAACTCTTATTGATTGATAAAATGATAAAAATAACGGTCTGGATCCAGTGTGGCTTACTCCAGCACATGTACATCACCTCTCTTCTTACATTCCATTAACGCAAAATTTCATAATTCCCGCATGAATCTGACTCACTATGAGTGTATTAAATATTATAATTTAGACTTAAACCAAAACATTATATTCTATTCTTGTAAAGTTTTCTATTCATTTTCCAATTTTTAATTTCATAAAACAGTGTTCAATTTCAGACTGCACTTGTCTAATATGATCATGCCTGTACAAACGGTATGTGAATCATGTAAATGCTTAATTTATGTGAAATATATATATTATTAACTCAGTAGTAGTAGACATTCCCCCCATCTCATCATGACCAGCCATGGACAAAAGTGCAGTATCATGATCACAAATATCCAACTCACCGCCGTTTGCATGATCGATTTCATCATTTTCAAACTCTTTGATAACACAAGTGGATAACTCGGTGTTTTAACGACAACCCGACTTACTATCCACAGTTTCCAAAGTAGTTTGAAGTCATGTTGAGTGGGCTTGCAATAAATGATGAAATGAAGTTGATGATTTGTTGAAGTATTGCACTAGAGTTGTTTCAAGGGCTACACAGTGCTGTCAGTTTATGAGGCCAAACGAAGGGTACTCTGAGGCTATGGGTATGCTGAGTCAAAGATTCGGAAGAACTTCGATGATTGTAGGGAATTTATTCGAGGCTGTTAAGCGTATGCAGACGCACTGCTGTAAGTCCTGCGATTCATCAAATGAATTACATCAAGACAAGATCTTCGAAGTTATGTGCACTGTTTGGATATATGTGTAGTGTGTCATATCAGTTGGTGTTTTTGGATTCACTGTGCTTACTTGTTGTTTTCATACCTTGATTTTATGCATAATTTTGTTAAATTTTTCGTCGCGCCTACTTCTGAAGTTGTTTCTAGTCTTCTAAATCCGTGAATGAATTGATAGATGTTAAAGACAGCAGATGGGTCGTATACGCCGGGGAGGCTGGGCTATTGCTGAGAATGACATGCACACATAGATAATGATTAGCTGTGGTCCCACACGCCAGGGGGCGAGAGTGTAGACGACTGAGGCTCGCATACGTCACCGTTACTAGAACTAAGGTAGAATGAGTGACAAGTGATAGCAGTGGTAAGTGGTAGTGAATAGATAAGAGGATGTGCGTAGAGTATCGTGAGGTGCTGCTATGGTCACATTGCTTTCTGCAGGAGTCATTCTAGCAATGGAAAAAAGGATGGAACGGTACCGACGGTATATCATCTTATTTCTATAAATATGGTGGCCCTGACATTCCCCTACTGCTGCTTAAAATATTCACAATGTCCCTAGAAACTCAAACTTACCCTGACATATGGAAGACAACATTTATTATGCCTAAACACAAATCTGGCTCGAAAACTGTAGTCACTAACCACCGGCCGATCAATATCACACCTATAGCATCTAGAATCATGGAGAGACCAGTTAAAGATAACTTAATCAAACTTATGCTTAGCTGCAATATTATAAGTCCGAACCAACATGGATTCCTGAAATCCAGATCATGTTTAACATGTCGCCTAGACTGCTTCACTTTTGTAACCAGCAGTCGTGACAGACGGTAACTAGTACTTGTCATTTACTTAGACATTTCTAATGCATTCAACCGTGTTGACCATTTACTGCTAACAAATAAGCTGAACTCCTCAGGAATACGTGACCCATTATTAGGAGGGCTTAAATCATTCCTTAACAATAGGTCCCAAATAGTTAAACTCAGGTCTGCGACCTCCAAACCTAGCCCTATCACTTCTGGTGTGGTACAAGGTAGTGTCATTGGACCCCTCCTATTTACACTATACATCAATGACATATGTGCTTGCTTCTCGCACGGGAAACCGTTCATCTTTGCAGATGACCTAAAAGTAGCCTGTACATTCCAATGTGATGACTTAGGGTACTTCGAGAATGTGATGCAGAAGGAATTAGATAAAATGACTGCTTGGTCGTCCTTATGGCATCTCCAATTTAATCTGAACAAATGTGGCTGGATCTGCTTTGGTGCACCCTCAATTGACCTGAAATTAACGCTCCAATCTACTAACTTAACCAGACTCCGAAGTGTCGTTGACCTAGGCCTGAGGTACTCTAGTGACTTGACATTCTCTGAGCAAGCAGCATCACAGACTAGAAAATCGAGGATGCTCTTAGGATGCATACTCAGGAACTTTCACGACAATGAAGCCAAGCTAATTCTGTACAAAACATGTGTCAGACCACTACTAGAATACTGTCCATTTATTATAAGCAGCACTCGCACACGTGATAAGCTAAGAATGGAAAGTATCCAACGATATTTTACCTCAAAACTACTTGGCTACGATTGTAAGAAAGACTACATCTCACGGTGCATGATCCTAAAACTCGACCCACTTTGGACAAGGCGACTTATTATAAACCTAATATTCTTCTTTAAGGTCCTTCACAAAATATCATTCTCAGGTAACAGGGACATACAATTCGCACAGGAAGGTTCTTACGATCTGCGTAACCAAACTTGCACAGTGACAACTCATTCCTTTAAGTCAACACTCCGTGAAAACTTCTTCACAGTCATGTATTCTAAAATATGGAATAGCCTGCCTATAGATATCAGAACTTGCTCTTCGGTTACAAGCTTCAAACGCTCTCTGTACAGACTGTTTCACTCTACTGATTATATTAATAAACAATTTACTCCTAGAACGAATCAATCACTAACCTACTACAGCACCTAAAAGACGCACTTCAACACACTAAGCACTCTAAAAACTGTAAATAAACTGTCACATAGATGCATAAAATGATTTAGTACGGAATATACAGGAATAGTTTACCCTTAGAAATGCATAAAACAATAATGTCCTCTTCATTTTCACGTACTTTCTGTTTCTGGTACTCCACTGGTGTGCATAAACTCCTTTTTATCTTTTCTGGTCGAGGTCGAACAAGCCTGCATCTAAATTAAAATGAAGATTAATTCCAAACCATTTATCTCATAACCACTCAAATTCCATGAACGATCCAATTCTACCATTTGAAGACGCTGGCGAACATGCTGTAAATGAGTATTCATGATCTGAAACGAAGAAGCAACTGGTTTTCAAACAGTTTTCCACATTTTTACTCAACTTACGAGTACAGACCGCCATGCAGACACAAATGGCGCAAATGGAGAATTCTGGAATCGACCTCGGCACCATTTGATGCAGTAAAACATCTTAACATGACGGTTAATGTAGCTGAAGATTGAACGATCAATTCATGGTTGTTTGCTCAAAACCGACTTCCCCAATTTTCGCGGAAGCACCAATCAGCCAGTCATCCTCTCATCGGTCGCTGTTCAGAAAGAAGTCAGGAGACAACCGTCAGAAGTAATATTGTGATTTATTATTGTAATATTTGTTCATAGACCTTAGTTGTAAAGCTTAGTTGTACATTGGTTAAATGTTGGTGTTAGAATAAATAATTGTCGAGTTGCCAAACTGGGTTCTGGTCCTCGCGTCCGTTCGTACTAAGCGTTTCTGAGAAGCTTCGAGGAACAGCGTGAGTCCCAGCGTGGCAAGAGCTGGGCGTTAAAGGTTTACGCACCTACCACGGGGGTTCGAACCCAGGACCTGACCGGTGTCAACTCATGATGAATTCCTGTAACCAATCAATCAAATCCCTACAACCCAATACTTGAATGAATATTTGTTTATTTGTTCTCCTGAACCACTTCGTTGCCGAACACCAAGTGCGAACAAGGCCAAATCAAGCCGGATTTCGACCTGGAAGAGGCTGTGATTTGATCAATTATTCACACTGCGAAGAATTCTGGAACACAGAGACAAATTCCAACAGCCGACGGTTGCTTGCTTCATCGACTTCTGAGCGTCATTCGACTCAGTTGATCGAGGAGCACTCTGGTATCTAATGGAGCTCGACGGAGTTCCAACCATGCTAATCAACCTGCTCAGGTCATACTACTCCAACACCAAAGGTCGAGTCCAAGTGAACGGTGAAGATTCTCGCACTTTTAAGGTAACCAGCGGTGTCCGGCAAGGTTGTCCAGCATCCCCCATCCTGTTCAATTCCACAGTTGATTTGATTTTGCGGCACGCCCTAACCGAGCACCACGGCGTTCAACTTTCGCCCGATATTCACATAGCCGACCTCGAATTCGCCGACGACGTCGTGTTATTAGCTGGAAACTTCCCCGATATGCAACAGGCACTCGATCAGATAAACCACCTCGTGCCTACTATCGGTTTGAAAATTAACACTTCCAAAACCAAAGTGTTTTCGAACACATCCACCAGAAATGAGGAAATCCCATCCCTGAATGGAGCACCTATTGAAATTGTGCCATCCTTCAGGTATCTGGGATCCATGATGCTCCCCAACGGTCAAGCGAAAAACGAAGTGAATGCGCGAATCTCCAACGCCCGGAATGCGTTTCTACAGCTGAGGAGCGTTCTATGGAGCAAGAGGGAATCAGTCTCAAGACTAAAATTCGGGTCAACCAAGCCTCCATACGACCCGTTCTCCTGTATGGCTGTGAAACCTGGCCTCTTCGCGCGGAAGATTTACGCAGACTCGAGGTAGTAGACCATTGGTGCCTCAGGTACGTTCTACATGTTCATTGGCAGGACAAACTCTCCAACGAAGAAGTGCGCCGTCGTTGCTACAACATCAACCAAATTCCAGTACTGGTCCAACAAAGTCGCCTTCGGTGGTTTGGCCATGTTCTGTGCCGACCAGATGACGATTTGGTCAAATCAGTTCTAAATCCCTCGCCATTTCCATCTTGGCGATGTCGCAGGGGTGGACAGCTGAAAACATGGCTTGGTACAGTCAAGGGTGATATGGAGTGCCTGGGGCTACAAACCGTCTACGGACTCCGTGTGTGGAACAAGAATTGGATAACCCTGTCACAAAACCTTGCATCAGATCGCCGCGTCTGGGCAGCGATGATTCGAGATGTTCATGAAGCCGACTCATCCTCCCGTAGGAGATAGCCGAAGTAAAGTAAAGTAAGTAAGTGAGTGCGTGCTGCCGATGATTCCCAAACTAGGACTAAAGAACTTGCTTCCAGTACTCTCAGCTTGCTTTCAATGGTTCTCTAACTGATATCATATTGTGGTCAAACTTGATAAATAATAAATGTTTTTGTTACAGGATTTCATCATGAGCTGACATTGTTTAGAGGACCATTGGAAAATCACCTGGGAGTACTGGACAGCTGTTTCGTTAGTTTAGTTTGGGACTCTTCAGGAGTACGCACCCACCATAGGGGTTCGAGCCCAGGACCTTCTGGTTACAAGGCGAGTTCGTAGACCATTAAGCCACTGGGACCCGATCCACTGGCCCATGAATTCCAACTTCTGCCAATGTCAGCTCATGATGGAATCCTGTAACCAATCAATCAAATCCCTACAAACCAATACTTGAATAAATGTTTGTTAATAATAATAATTTATTTCTGTAACAGAAACCAGCCATTTTTACAGGCATGAACATATGTACACTTATGAAAACTTATAGAATATATAATATGATTTGTTAATTTAGAAATAAGTTGAATACTGGTAAATGTGAGAGAAACATTTAAAATGAAGTGTACAAATAAGGAAATAGATATAGCGTCAAATCTAAACTGTGATTGAAAAAAAATACATGTCAATTTCACGCGGGAATCGTAAATGATTGCGTTAGTTGAGGAAGGTAAGTAGCATTTTTGTTCAGGTGCTGACGTTATACATAAGAGACGCAGAATAAACAATAATTATCAGCAAATGATTCATAAAGTGTTTCAAAGTCTATAAAAATTCAAATTCACCGTGAGTACACCATATTTTTGACATTTCCAGTTGTTTGTGAGACCGACTTTGAACTTGTCAGCAGATTTTATAATATAGGTGGTCCCGTTATTTACCAGATGAGCTAGCAATATCACGAATAAATGGAGAATAGCAGTGCTGTATCAGTAACTTCGTTGAAAGCAGTATCTTTGAAAAGAGAAGAAGACACCTGTAACCAATCAATCAAATCCCTACAAACCAATACTTGAAAAAATGTCTGTATATTTGTTTTATTTAAGTATTGATCTGAACTATACATCTGAGTTGGCATTTGATGTTAACTACGGTAAAATGTTTAAAACTCTGTCTACACATAAGTCTTTCCTCTGCTGGAAATACTCGATTCAAGTTGTTGAAACTACGTCGAATATTTATTTCTAGAAAGATATTTTGCCTACCCTTCTACGTGAAGAAGTTAAGACAATCTGGTAATTACTCAGTCTGTAGCTTCACATTTGGTTAATCCTTGTATTCAACTTATTCACTCTCTATTGTTCCCACTTAATCTTGTGCATCGGTGGCACAGCGGTTAAAACACTCACCGACCATGCACATGATCCGAGGTTCGATCCCCTTCCGATGCACACCTGATATCAATTTGTCGGCCTGCAAAATTCGGGCTACCGATATCACATGCTGAAAATTCCATACTTGTACCGAAAATACGGTGTGAAATCAAGCTATAAATAAAGATGGCTTTGCTACATTCCAGAGGGGGCATCAAAAGCTGTCGGTAGGGTGAGTAGGGTATCGCTTAACCAGCTTGTTAATACTGTTGTAGAGATAAACACATGGATTTCATCGAAGAAATTGGCAAACATCATCTTTTTGGACTCTGAGCGCATCCTTGTTCTATACAAAACTCTCCCTTTTTATCTCATCAAGGAAGGACTGGAGGTAAATCTCAAAGACTTTATACTCTGACGACTAAATATGAAAACGCTGATGCCTTATTTAGTACACACCTTATGTGATGGGAAAAGTGTTAGGTGGAAACTACTAACTTACTGCGAGACAGTTTGTAAATGGCCATTTTTTATTCTTCCTTTCATTATTATATATTGTTATCACTATTTCTGCTTTACACCCTACATTCATAGCTTTATTGAAATTATTATCAATGTGAGATGGCTTGTTAATTATTCTTTCCTTTCTATGTGATGTAAAGAGGAAACTAAATGTTCTATTCGATTGTAATGGCAAAGACGACAGACTTGGTAAAGGAATGTCTATTTACAATTTGGTATCGCTATATAGCCAAATTATGTACACCTTATCCTCAACGCACCATCTACTTGGAGATCTTCCGTGTTGTACTACTTCTGTTCCTTATATGATGTTTCTTCGTGTTCCTTTCACGTCTCCCATGTTTCTCAAAACCAATGAGTTATTTGCTTTCTGTTTTATCAAGTCTTTCTCTCTGCCATTTTGATGTTCATATGTCTATGAAGGTCTCATTATATACTACTGATAAATCTTACCAGTGACACGCCACACTACTACATGCTGAGAATCTCAAAATGTGTCAAATGTTACTGTTTGTAATAATGCCATTATTATCATCATCATTATTATACTCTGCCAGTTAGAGATACTCAGGTTTATGAAAAACACGGTCTTTATCAGAAAATATTAAAAGCAACACAATGTATGTACTGAAAGGAATAGACGCTAATTCTGATGGCTTGATTACTATGGGAGAAAACAAAGTTTCCAAGTATTGGTTTTGTAGGGATTTTGTTTGATTGGATGGAGGATTTTATCATGAGCTGACAGGGGTTCTCTAACTGATACCAGCTCGTGATGATATCCTCCATCGAATAAAACGAAGTTTATCTTAATTTGGATTTTTGATTATGATGTTGTAGTGTGTGCATCGGTGGCATAGTGGTTAGGACGCTCGCCCACCATGCATATGGTCCGGGGTTCGATCCCCGGCTACCGACGCACTCCTTTACCTCGCTAAGCCAGAAATAATGCTGGTAAAGAGGAAAGGTGAGGCATAAGGCTAGCAACTCCATCCCATAAAAATAAACACTGCTACAGAAACTTCAAGCCACTAGCTTGAAGCCCTATGTTCCACTGAGGAGCGTGAAGGAAAAAAATGTTGTAGTGTAGCAATAGTTTTGCTTTTAAATGTTTTTATTGTCTTTCATCGTATCCTATATATGTGCGTGTGTGTTTATTTCTTTACCCCGTGATTTTGTTTTGTCTGTAACAAACAACAGATCTGTATTTGGCTATCGTAATCTTATATACGCTAATCTGCTTATTGAATATGGATGCTTAATGTTGAATACGGACAAAACACGGAAAGCAGCAGAAATCTATCGGGTTTGTTAATAGTATTTCATGTTGTTATTATTATTACTTAAATAATATATAAATACTGTTGTATTTGTCTGTCTGCTGAAGTCAGACACATATGTGCTTGAAATATGCACACGTGACTAGAGCCTTTTCTTTCGTCTGTGTTTTTGTCTTTCACTTGAACAGAATTGTTTATAAAGCCTGTTGCTGACAGTTATCGTGTTTTATGTTCTTCAACTTTAATAAACAATAAGATAGATGATATATAAAAGTGTAAATAAGTCTGAAAAAAAGACCAGCTGTCATTTATTTTAACTGATATACAGTTGAAGTAATCTTCTTGCTGAAATGGAGAACGAATAAGTATCATGAAGACCGTATAATTTATGTTTAGATGTTCAGCGTACTACTGTGTTCAGAGCTATCTGCGAGTCGAAATTGTAGACATCAATTGACGTCAATGTTTACGTCCCAAATCTGGGTCATGAGAAAAAAAACAATAAGAAAGCTTAACTTCGAGGAACTCAATAACCAATCACAGCAGACTTAACGTATCCAAATATGATTCGCAGATATATGGCTTAACTTTCTAAGAAACGGTCACAACCAGTACAGGATAACCTTGATCAAGAAAACAACTAACCAGAAGACGTTGTTTCTCTGCTAACAATAACGCCAGTAATAATGTACATGAAAATCTATAAATTTCTGTTGATTTTATCAAACGATCTATTGTCTGACCCTTGTCTTCGGTCGTTACACTACTACTCTCATTGACTTCTAATATCTAGTACATTGTTACTGAGCTATTGTGTTAAAATTCAGCTATTGAGATTTCTAGTTGGTAGTCCTTATTCATGCGATACTTATAATGTCTCTGGTCATTCACCATGTTTTAGGTAAGTTTTAGGCGAAAATAACCTCGATTCTGCCTCCAGAAAGCTTATGTCACGATAATAATAGCAAACGACAATACGATGACACATTATTGTACGATAATGTTTAATTAAAAATACGTGATTTCCTACATTTCTTCGATAAGATAAATTTGATATGTATCCATATAATATGTGTTTTGTTTGACAGTCTGTCCTTGGTGACACATATCCATATTATATGTGTGGTTGTTGACATGTCCGCTATATTTTGCTATGTATATATGGACCAATATTCCATTATAATTAGCCAATCATGTTAAGACTGTCTATTGATTTTTTTTTTATTTTGAATATTAAAAGTTAGGATTTACTGCCCAGTTGTTTTGTGTTGCTTTAGGACAGCTGTGACCAGTAAGGACAATTAAGTTAGTTGGCTATTCATTGATTATTTGCCCTGTTCATAAGTGTGAAAAAAACATGATGAATTTTTGAATCTGAACTCTTTGGATGAGTAATAATGTACTCATTGCGAGATGAAATAGTCCTAGTCTCAGGCTGAAAAAGGATTATGCCTAAATGCTGCTGAAGAGTTCAGTACTTCTTTGGATTTTAGTCGTTCTCTAGATGCGGGTTTTTGATGGGAAATAATATTTCCTCAAGTAAAGATGATATTTGGGAAAGAACTTATCACCTTTATAAAAGTTTGATAGACTAGACACATCACACTAGTTACTAGTGTCCAATCAAAATATCCACTACAGTCCTACAGGAGGTCAATCGCGAGCCAGCCCGAATAGCTCAGTGGTAACGTCTCTGACTGCAGCACTAGGTGATGACGCGGCTTCGAATCTCAGAAGGGACATGAGTTCCTTCAAGGCGGTTGCAGATACGCCTTGCTGACTGGTGAGCTCCAACTAGCACGAAACCTAGGTTGTAAGCTGTTTTCCGATTGCCTCCAACCATCTAATATCATCATATCAATGTGTACCGTAATGGCAAGCTACCTAGAATGGTAGCTACATTACAAACCTAACTGATAGAATTCAGTCTGCACCAAAGGAAAGACTAGACACATCACACCAGTTACTAGTGCCCAATCAAGATCTATATACTTTCATAACTCATAGACTTGTATGATAGACTGTAAGTATTCGCTATTCTTGTCTGTCAATCTGCTCATCTCAGCGTACAAATCTTTCAATAGAGTAAAACTTATTCGAACTTAAAGTTCATAGTGAAAAAGCCTAATTACTTTCTAGTTTATGCAATGAATAATAAGCTTGAGTTGTCTAGACATTTGATTATCATTCTTTATTAGGTCATGTACGTGTTACACCTACTAGTCGTTTATTAAATTCTTAGTCTCAAACACGATACGTGTCATTCATTCACTCTATTTCGCTTAACAATCGAATTTCAATTTAGTGTTCCTTGATGACCTGTTACAAGACGAATTTCTAATGAAAAATGATCGATTGGAATGTATGTAATTGTGTATGATCAAGTGACATCCTACGGCAGGCTCTCGAGTGGAACCCTGAACGGGAAGTGGTGAGTTGGTCGTCATTCCTTTGGGTGACATAGAGGAAGTCATGTGAAGAGGAGATAAAAGCATGTGGACAGACGTGGAGCCAGGTGAAAGCGTTGTCAGAGGACCGAACGCAATGGAGACGTCCGGCTGAAGCCCTATGTTCTTCTAGGAAATAAAGGAAACAATAATATATAATAATCGTGTATCATAAGGGATAATACACTGCGATAACATTAAATGTTGATGACTGTGTTAGTTAAACTTGAGCCATTAGATTTTGGGCTTACTGACTAGATGGAGACATACAAATCTCATCATATGATGCAGTCCCTTGCGTAATAGTGTATGGATAAATATTCTATAAAAACAATGAAATATCCACTAAGCACTTTTCGATTTATCACTGGTGTCAGCCTCGTCTCATAAACCGTTAATGCCCAGCTCTTGATACGCTCGCGATCACGCTGTCGCTTGAAGATTCTCAGAAACGCTTGGTAATAACGGACGCAAAAACCAAAACACCGATCTGCCGCGTGATATTTGTTTATTGTTACACCAACATATAAAAGGAATAAGCGAACTAAGGTCTGTAAACAAATATTACAATAATAAATCGTTATATTACTTCTGACGATATTTTACTCTTCTTTCTGAACAGCGACCGATGAGACGATGACTGTCGTATTCATGTCTCCGCGAAAATTGCGGAAGTTGATTTTGAGCAAACAACCATGAATTGATAGTTCAATCTTCAACTCCATTGACACTCCCCGGCAAAAAAGGGATCCAACCCTTTCTTCCTTCACGACCAATACACGTTGACTTGGATGCCATTGCGAGAACCTGGGTCACACGGACAGAGCTGAAATGGAAAACAAACAGAAAAGCCAACACACCACAAGCATACCCAGAGCTCAATCTCACACATCGCTGACGACCTGCGCCTCCAGACAGAGACCTCCTCTTGACATCTTCCAACACAATCGCCACTTGCTGGAATGACTCTTGCAGAAAGCAACGTGACCACAGCACCAACTCATGATACTCTACGCACATCCTCTTTTCTATTCACTATCAATTATCACTGAAATCGCCTGTCACTCATTCTGCCTCAGTTCTAGTAGCGGTGACGCATGCGAGCCTCACTCGTCTACACTCTTTCTCCCCGGCGTGTGGGACCGCAGCTAACATTTATCTCCGTATGCATATCATTCTCAGCAGTACCCCAGCCTCCCCGGCGTATACGCCACATCTGCTGTCCTTAACATCAATCAATTCATTCATGGATGTAGAAGAGTGGACACAACTTCAGAAGTAATCACGACGAAAATTTTAACAAAATTACGCAATAACAACGAGGTATGAAAACAACAAGTAAACACAATGAATCCAAAACACCACCAGTTGATATGACACACCACACATATATACAAACAGTACAGACAAACTCGCAGATCGTGTCTCCATGGAATTCCTTTGAAGAATCGCAGGACTTACACCAGTACGCCTGCAACCCTTCTCCGGTTGACGATTGTAAGTTGTAGAATGTCCGGACACAATCAAGACTAACCAACAATTAAAATAATTGGAACTCACACAATTATTTAACACAAACATATGTACAATCGACACATCAAATGTTGTGGATTCTGGCACGACAAACTACCCTTGAAGAACTGTGGGACTTACAGCAGTACGCCCGCATTCCTTCTCAGGTTGATGATCCAAGTGGAAGTCGTCCGGACACAAACAGAATTACCATCAGCTAGATGACAGATGATATCAATTCAGTATATACAACATGAACTTATGTACAAAATCACACACCCAGCACATCTGACTGCTCATTGATGCGCTACCCTTTGGAGAATTGTAGGACTTACAGCAGTACGCCTACAACCCTTCTCAGGTTGACGCTCTAGGTTGGAAAATCGTCGCAGAGTTCATTTGATAACTTCCTTCTATCAGTTATATCCTCAAATCTGAACGATAACACGCTCATGTCATTGTATCGTGGAATATAGATGACGAACAATCACACGACGTATCTGGTCAACCAAGCGTAGGCACAGAGTAATTTACACCAAAGATAATAACATTCAAATAGTAACTTGAAACTAGAAATGCCTTTATTCGTGCAAGTCAATTTAACAATAACTCTCTCCTTTAAACTTGCCTTATCCTCACTAAACTGGCCATTGATATTCGTCTTTTCAAACGAACTGATACTACCATAGTCATTGCACAAGATACTTGAGTTCATGGGAGTCTGTTTCATTGTGGATGACAGCACCAACGACGAATGATTGATATCAGTTGATGAAGTTAGCGGCGGATCAGGAGCTGTTGTTGTTCGGCTTTCAGAAATTTGTCGAACTGCTAGATTACCGCCACTGTTGTCTTTTAATATCAGCTCGGGTTAAGCACTAGCATCTCATGACAGGTGGGCTTCACTCTGATCAATTACACTGACGGTTGGACAAGTATGCATGCCTTCTGCAACTGCATTCAATTCTACTTCACGTTCAAGTTGTACAGAAGGTTTATTTAACTTAGCAGTAGTAGGCATTCCCTCCATTTCATCATGATCAACCAAAGACAAATCGGCACTATCATGATCATTATCACAAATATTCAATTTACCATCATCTATCTGGTCGACTTCATCATATTCAAACTCTTTAATAACAGCAGTAGATGATTTGGGTTCTTCCTCACAAATCCATAAAGGTTTTATGTCTTCACTCTGACTAGTGATACCTTGTAAACTTGTAGGGTCAGAACTGCACTCTGAAGCAGCAACTCTATTCTGTGACACTCTATTCAACAATGGCCTACCAGTTGCAACTACAGACTTCTTGACCGCACCGTTATCGTCGCACAATTCGGAGTCAGACCTTGATTTCACATTTAGCTTATCACTGAACTTGCTCACTGGTTCACAGTTCACCTCTGTATGCACCTCTTGCAAACGTGTAAAACACAACCGCGTTTGTCTTGCATCTTGTAACTCATCTGTTGAGGATGTACTACAAAACCTGTTACACTCACTAGGTCTATATGCATTACTATACATCATGGAGCCTTCTCGATATCCACCTCTCTGAGGCCCTTTCGTCATCAATGATTGCATTTTGCTCTCAGACTACTCTATTCTAGGGGTGAGATATAATAGACTGGCGAACTTGCTCATAGATTGATTGACACTAGTATTTACCAGTTTCAGGATATCATCAAATTTTGGCTCGATACCCTCATCCTCCATACAGGAGCTTATCTTCACCCACTTCCTTTGAAGTCGAGTAGGTAGGCGTCTTGCTATTACTTCTAGTATAAAACTCGAGTTGAGGTCACTCATGCGATTCATCGAAATCATTGCATTCTTGTTAATTAGCAAATTATCTAAAAACTCAGTAAGTGCCTGGGAGTCATCCTGTAACACCCTTAACAACCTCGAATGTTTTCCCTACAATCATTGAAGGTCTTCCAATCCTTTGACGTAATATGTTCATAGCCTCATCGTAGCCCTATTTTGGCTTCATAAACTTACAGCACTGTATAGCTCTTGCAGCATCTCCAGTGCAATACCCCATCAAATACATCAATTTCAATTCATCGCTTAATAAAAAACTACTTAGGATAATCTCAAACTCCTTTACAAATGGTAAATAATCAGCTGGGTTTCCATCACAACATCGTGGTAAAATTTAGGGAGTTTGATGTTCCTATTATCCCTGAACGGCGAAACAGTAACATCAACCATATCATGCTTAACATCAGGCACATCGTTACAAGTAACAGACAAGTCACCATGGCTTACTTTCCTGTTTGCATCCAAGACGCTCTGTCCCTTCTTTGACCCAGGCATTGTTGAACTTGGCCCAATTCCAAAGAAGTTCCAGATATTGCTTGTTAAAAGAGGACTTGACCGGCACCAGGAAAGATGAAGGGTGACTATCCAAACTCTCACCAACTGTTTGAATCCGACAGAATCTGTTTCTACCGTCAGAAAACTGTCAGTCACGTCTCGTAAACCGTTAATGCCCAGCTCTCGCTACGCTCGGGATCACGCTGTTCCTTGGAGTTTTTCAGAAACGCTTAGTAATAACAGACGAAAAAAGCAAAAGACCAATTGGCTACTCGAGAATTCTTTATTGTTACACCAACATATAAATCACGTATGACTAAGGTCTGTGAACAAATATTACAATAATAAATCACAAAATTACTTCTGACGGTGTTTTACTCTTCTTTCTGAACAGCGACCGATGAGACGATGACTGTCGTATTGATGCCTCCACGAAAATTGTGGAAGTTGGCTTTGAGCAAACAACCATGAATTGATCGTTCAATCTTCAACTCCATTGACAACTGTTGTACACTCTGTTGTTATCCTGTTGTTTCTTAATGAAATCTGTATTCACAGATGCAGGTATTTGAATAATAACAATAATAATATACTCAGTTAGTACTATTGTTGTAATAGTATTCTTGTCTTATTTTTTCCCTCCTTGTCTTTTCAATTCAGATTGCATTAGCTTTGATATTGAATTATTTACGCGGTGCTAGTATAATGGTTGCTTTAGCCTTGGAAGCGATTGCCTACGCACACTATGTACTTGAATATACATCAGGTGATTTCACGTATGCTTTAAATTGTGCTGAAATATCTGGTCTAATGCTGCGTCGTTTAAATTATGGGGTGTGTATGCAAGCAGCTTCAGCGAATCGAGTCAAAGGTATGTTGAGTGTTTGCATATTTTTTTTGTTAACTGAATAATTCTTTCCATAATGTTTTTACTGTATATCTTGTCGATTTCTTACATATTAATGTAACTGATGAAGAGTCCCAATCTAGGACGAAACAGCCGACTGTCCAGTATTCCCAGGTGGGTTTTCCAGTGGTTATCTGACTGATGTCAGCTCATGATGAAATCCTCCATCCAATTATAACTGTATCAGTTAGCAGAATTTAGCATATTTCTGGTTTTAGTGTTTGTTACTCGTCTTTGTTGTAAAGTTGTTTGTTTTTGTTGTTGTTGTGAATAACTTATGATGAGAGTTTTCATATATGTAAATATCCTTTTTACTGTTGTCTAATTTCTTTATTTAATGATCAAATATGTACTTTGTAGAGTTTATCATGTGAATCTATGATAAAGAGTTCGTCGATAACCTCATTCATCAGTGTATTGATTGTTAATTTCGCAGTGACCTCTATGCAGCGAATCTACTGTTGTTGTCTGATAAGTTGTTTGATAGCTTATTTAGTTTTTTGAACTGTTTAAAGATAAGTAGAGAGAGAGGGAGTCATTTGAAAAGAATATTGATTTGATTGTATCCAAGATATTGAAGTGACTAAGAGAGATGGAAATAACACTCAGCATGATCTAATTTTCAACGCCTTGGGGACTTTTGTTGAATGTATTACTAAACTGGCTGAATAGCATATTCTTTTATAGATATGGTTCAAGATGAATGTTAGCATGTATCTACTCGAAGTCAAATAGGCCTCTCAGCGTTTCCCATTGCAGCACAACTGACTCATACTAATATATATGTATATAATATAATGTAATCACTTTATTCCACAACAATAACAATTTACAGCATGGAATTTTCAGCATTTCTTTTACATATTGCAATGGTTTAGCTCTGTTTATAATTATATAAATGTATAAAATGTTAAAATATTGATAGTTAATAGGAAAAAATAAAAAACACCCCGACAAAATCACACCATTTCTAGGTCATAGTGAATAATAAATGAATAATATAACAAATAACACATGCATTAATATACATCATTTCATTTTATAGTTTAGTTATTGATTCAAAAGTTGTAAAAGTTCTTTTCTGATATTTGTCTCTTCACACAATACTCTTGCCAAATATGGCACGGTCGAATTTTTATATTTTGTAGTAAGAGCACAAATGTTTATAAAATTTCTTCTGGTCTTACCCGAAGAGGTACAAGGAAACAATTGTGAATAAAGAGGATGTTTACTATCAGATAAGATAACTTTAGCCAAGTGTTTACAAGAATTCATATGCCTATTGACAACAGTGTCATTTAGTTGAGTCAAAGGGATAGCAATGACCCTACTTACAGCCCTCAATGCTCTTCGTAGTATTATATGGTCTTTCTTGAGTAGCCCAGGGGAGAATGACGGAGAACAATAAAGAATGATGGGCGAAACACATGAATTAATAAATTGTATAAGGAGAGATTGGGTTATACCTGAGCGTCTCAACTTCTTTACGTAATAAGTCGGACGGAAAACTTTCTTAGAAACTATAAGAATATGAGACGACCAGCAAAGGTTTGAAGAGAAACTAATGCCAAGATAAGAAACACTTGACTTACTCTCTATCATGGTACCATCAATATTACAACAATCATGAGATTGAATCAATCCATGCATGTCTTTTTCACTTCTCAAGCTGAAATCAACAGTGTTACATTTAGTTGGATTTAGTTTACGACCATTTGGGCCAGACCAATCCTTAACTTCAGCTAAGAAGCCATTCATATGGGAACGATCCAATGTGGAAACTACAGGGACAGAAACGGTCAGATCATCAGCATACTTAATGAAGTTAACTTTGGGTGAGTTCGGAAGGTCATGCAAAAAGAAGGAGAAAAGAAATGGAGAAAGTACTGCACCTTGAGACACATCACTATCAGTTAGCTGAGAAGTGGAGCGCTTTCCAGTCAAAACAGTATGCTGTTTCCTATCCTTAAAATAAGAAGACAGCCATCTAGTTGCCCAGGACTCTGTTTGTGCTGAAGCCATCTTTCCTAATAAAAGTGTCCTAAGAACAGATTGAAAAGCTGCAATATAGTCTAAAAAAGCTGTTCGAACGAACTAAGCACCCTTATCAAGACAGGAGAAAATATTGTGGTGTAGTACAATGGCTGCATCTAATGTACTTCTTCCACAGTAATAAGCAAACTGCTTAGGGTCACTAAAAGCTTTTAAAGAAGGTTAAAGAATATTCAAAAGAAGTCTCTCCATACTTATCAAAAAGGAGATTTTCAGCCACGTCTCGTAAACCGTTAATGCCCAGCTCTTGCTACGCTCGGGCTCACGCTGTCGCTTGAAGTTTCTCAGAAACGCTTAGTTATAACGGACGAAAACACCAAAACACCGATACGCCGCCTGAGAATTCTTTATTGTTACAACAACACACAAAAGAAATAACTGCACTAACGTCTGTGAACAAATATTACAATAATAAATCATAATGTTTGTAAATCACGTCTCATAAACCGTTAATGCCCAGCTCTCGCTGCGCTCGGGCCCATGCTGTTCTTCGAAGATTTCGGAAACGCTTAGTTATAACGGACGCAAAAACCAAAACACCGATCTGCCGCGTGATATTTGTTTATTGTTACACCAACATATAAAAGGAATAAGCGAACTAAGGTTTCTGACGATGTTTCACTCTTCTTTCTGAACAGCGACCGATGAGACGATGACTGTCGTATTCATGTCTCCGCGAAAATTGCGGAAGTTGGTTTTGAGCAAACAACCATGAATTGATAGTTCAATCTTCAACTACACTGACACTCCCTGGAAAAAAAAAGGAACCAACGCTTTTTCCCATCACGACCAATACACGTTGACTTGGATGCCATTGCGAGAACCTGGGTCACACGGACAGAGCTGAAATGGAAAACAAACAGAAAAGCCAACACACCACAAGCATACCAAGAGCTCAATCTCACACATCGCTGACGACCTGCGCCTCCAGACAGAGACCTCCTCTTGACATCTTCCAACACAATCGCCACTTGCTGGAATGACTCTTGCAGAAAGCAACGTGACCACAGCACCAACTCATGATACTCTACGCACATCCTCTTATCTACTCATTACCAATTACCACTGAAATCGCTTGTCACTCATTCTGCCTCAGTTCTAGTAGCGGTGACGCATGCGAGCCTCAGTCGTTTACACTCTTTCTCCCCGGCGTGTGGGACCGCAGCTAACATTTATCTCCGTGTGCATTTCATTCTCAGCAATAGCCTAGCCTCCCCGGCGTATACGCCACATCAGCTGCCCTTAACATCAATCAATTCATTCACGGATGTAGACGACTCGAAACAACTTCAGAAGTAATCACGACGAAAATTTTAACAAAATTACGCAATAACAACGAGGTATGAAAACAACAAGTAAACACAATGAATCCAAAAACACCAATTGACATGACACACCACACATATATACAAACAGTACAGACAAACTCGCAGATCGTGTCTCCATGGAATTCCTTTGAAGAATCGCAGGACTTACACCAGTACGCCTGCAACCCTTCTCCGGTTGACGATTGTAAGTTGTAGAATGTCCGGACACAATCAAGACTAACCAACAATTAAAATAATTGGAACTCACACAATTATTTAACACAAACATATGTACAATCGACACATCAAATGTTGTGGATTCTGGCACGACAAACTACCCTTGAAGAACTGTGGGACTTACAGCAGTACGCCCGCATTCCTTCTCAGGTTGATGATCCAAGTGGAAGTCGTCCGGACACAAACAGAATTACCATCAGCTAGATGACAGATGATATCAATTCAGTATATACAACATGAACTTATGTACAAAATCACACACCCAGCACATCTGACTGCTCATTGATGCGCTACCCTTTGGAGAATTGTAGGACTTACAGCAGTACGCCTACAACCCTTCTCAGGTTGACGCTCTAGGTTGGAAAATCGTCGCAGAGTTCATTTGATAACTTCCTTCTATCAGTTATATCCTCAAATCTGAACGATAACACGCTCATGTCATTGTATCGTAGAATATAGATGACGAACAATCACACGACGTATCTGGTCAACCAAGCGTAGGCACAGAGTAATTTACACCAGAGATAATAGCATTCAAATAGTAACTTGAAACTAGAAATGCCTTTATTCATGCAAGTCAATTTAACAATTAATCTCTCGTTTACACTTGCCTTATTCTCACTAAACTGGCTATTGATATTCGTCCTTTCAAACGAACTGATACTTTCATAGTCATTGCACAAGATACTTGAGTTGATGGACGTCCATTTCATTGTGGATGTAAACACCAACGATGACTGAGTGACACAAGTTGATGAAGTTAGCGGCGGATCAGGAGCTGTTGTTGCTCGGCTTTCAGAATTTTGTCTACCTGCAAGACCACCACCAGTGGTGTCTTTTAATATCAGCTCGGGTTAAGCACTAGCATCTCATGACAGGTGGGCTTCACTCTGATCAATTACACTGACGGTTGGACAAGTATGCATGCCTTCTGCAACTGCATTCAATTCTACTTCACGTTCAAGTTGTACAGAAGGTTTATTTAACTTAGCAGTAGTAGGCATTCCCTCCATTTCATCATGATCAACCAAAGACAAATCGGCACTATCATGATCATTATCACAAATATTCAATTTACCATCATCTATCTGGTCGACTTCATCATATTCAAACTCTTTAATAACAGCAGTAGATGATTTGGGTTCTTCCTCACAAATCCATAAAGGTTTTATGTCTTCACTCTGACTAGTGATACCTTGTAAACTTGTAGGGTCAGAACTGCACTCTGAAGCAGCAACTCTATTCTGTGACACTCTATTCAACAATGGCCTACCAGTTGCAACTACAGACTTCTTGACCGCACCGTTATCGTCGCACAATTCGGAGTCAGACCTTGATTTCACATTTAGCTTATCACTGAACTTGCTCACTGGTTCACAGTTCACCTCTGTATGCACCTCTTGCAAACGTGTAAAACACAACCGCGTTTGTCCTGCATCTTGTAACTTATCGGTTGAGGATGTACTACGAAACCTGTTACACTCACTAGGTCTATATGCATTACTATACATCATGGAGCCTTCTCGATATCCACCTCTCTGAGGCCCTTTCGTCATCAATGATTGCATTTTGCTCTCAGACTACTCTATTCTAGGGGTGAGATATAATAGACTGGCGAACTTGCTCATAGATTGATTGACACTAGTATTTACCAGTTTCAGGATATCATCAAATTTTGGCTCGATACCCTCATCCTCCATACAGGAGCTTATCTTCACCCACTTCCTTTGAAGTCGAGTAGGTAGGCGTCTTGCTGTTACTTCTAGTATAAAACTCGAGTTGAGGTCACTCATGCAATTCATAGAAATCAAGGTATTCTTATAAGTCATAAGATCATCTAAAAACTCAGAGAGTGCCTTGGAGTCATCTCGAAGTTGGCTGCCATTACCTTTGACAGCTTCGTATACGTTCCGTACAATCATTGAAGGTCTTCCAAACCTTTGAAGTATTATGCTCATAGCCTGGTAGTAGCCCTCTTTTGGCTTCATAAACTTACAGCACTGTATAGCTCTTGCAGCATCTCCAGTGCAATACCTCATCAAATACATCAATTTCAATTCATCACCTAATAGAAAACTACTCGACATGATCTCAAACTCCTTTACAAATGGTAAATAATCAGCTGGGTTTCCATGAAAACACCGTGGTTCAAGTTTAGGGAGTTTGATGTTCCTATTATCCCTGAACGGCGAAACAGTAACATCAACCATATCATGCTTAACATCAGACACATCGTTACAAGTAACAGACAAGTCACCATGGCTTACTTTCCTGTTTGCATCCAAGACGCTCTGTCCCTTCTTTGACCCAGGCATTGTTGAACTTGGCCCAATTCCAAAGAAGTTCCAGATATTGCTTGTTAAAAGAGGACTTGACCGGCACCAGGAAAAATGAACGGCGACTATCCAAACATTCACCAACTGTTTGAATCCGACAGAATCTGTTTCTACCGTCAGAAAACTGTCAGTCACGTCTCGTAAACCGTTAATGCCCAGCTCTTGCTACGCTCGGGCTCACGCTGTCGCTTGAAGTTTCTCAGAAACGCTTAGTAATAACGGACGAAAATCCAAAACACCAATTGTCGACTCGAGGATTCTTTATTGTTACACCAACATATAAATCACGTATGACTAAGGTCTGTGAACAAATATTACAATAATAAATCACAAAATTACTTCTGACGGTGTTTTACTCTTCTTTCTGAACAGCGACCGATGAGATGATGACTGTCCTATTCATGTCTCCGCGAAAATTGGGGAAGTTGGTTTTGAGCAAACAACCATGAATTGATAGTTCAATCTTCAATTACATTTACAGAGATATTATAGCGTCCGGTCTAAACTTTCTACCTGCTCCGGTAGATGATTTCTGAACAGGTACATCCTTGATTGCTTTCCAGTCAGCAGGTACCGTTTCCCTGTTAAATGATGCGTTAAAGTTTTGAGTAAGAGGGTGACAAAGGATGTCTGCACACTTTTGAAGAAAAATGTTTGGTACACCATCTGGGCCAAGGCTGTGTGTTGGATTTAATGATTTCAAACATAATAGTACATCCTTTTCTTTCAAACCTGGAAAATGACCATTATCTTGACTAGTTACATCAGGTACAACCATATTAATTTGTTTCTTGATAAATGATTTGTTTAAAGCATTAACATCAGAATAAGCATCAACAGACATTTGTTTTTTACTTGTAAGTTTATTGAAAAGTTTCCAAATATTTGAAGGATTTTTACGTGATAAAAATTTTTCATTATATAGTCTGTTCAACCTTTCTATTTCAATTTTTATATGGGTGTTTATTTTACGGACACGAGTATTATCACAATTCTTATGCAACTTCTCTTTTAGTCTTCTAAGTTTTTTTCAGTTGCAAAGAAGAGATTCTGTCAAATTTCGAAAACAGTGTTTCATATGGACAGCAAATTTCCAAACAAAACTTCAGATAATCGGTTATATTAGAGACAGTAGCATCCAACTTATCGTCAGTAAATAGTTCCCAGTTGGTATCATACAACATGCTTCTTAGTGCTAGAATGTTGTCATGGGAATATGAACGCTTATGTACCTTCTTTGTTAAATGACTAAACAATTTTTGATGTAACTTGCCGTACACTTTCGGTAAAATACGAATAATGCAGTGGTCAGAGTTTAGCAAAGGAGCTCTCCTTCGGGTTTCATATACGTCACGGTCATTTATGAAAACCAGGTCTAGTGATTTGTCCAGACGTGTATTAAACTTGACTAGATTCTCATGACCGAGTGAAGTAAGAAAGCTGTGATCACATGAATTAAAATCATCACATACTATAGACAATGAGTTTCCGAATGCAGGAGCAGCGCGTCCAGTAAATTCATCTGCAAACATAACCATATTCGAAAGGCTACAATTGGGTGTTATGTAAATATTTGTTATGTATATATAAGAATATTTACCTAAGCGTCTTGGGCGACACCTGACGGTTATGCAATCTATATTGTCATTAGAATAATTGAAACAAACGTGATTTGATGTAGACCAACCTGTGTTGATAAAAGTGGCTACCCCTGTGGAGTCCACAAAAATAAACTTATCCAAGTTTTACTACTATGTAAGAAATGAACATATTGTACACTATTTTGTTTTAACCATAAACTCTGTACTTTGATTTTTACCTTGGCTTTTTGAATAAATATATAGTTCTGCTTTCGACTCTCCGTCTTCTCCACCATCTCAACTGCCGTCGATCAATTTTAATCACCTGCTTTCTATCTCAAATTTTTGCAGGAGCACCGTAGTTCTTCCTACGTACTTTGGTCGACCTCCGGCAACGTCAACATTGGAGAATTAGTACTGGAGCAGTCTTCCCGCAGCACCTGGAGTCTATTACGTTTATTGTGGACTTTGGATCTTTGTAAACCCAAGTAACCAAACTTTAACACATTCTTCCCGTAACTAAACTGATTTGGTACTTTATTTTCTATTTCAATTTGGGTAACTAAGCTAACAGAGTAAAAGGTCCACCACAATAAATGGTGAGCCTGTTTTG
The DNA here is from genome assembly GCA_944472135.2 of Trichobilharzia regenti. Taxonomy (NCBI): domain Eukaryota; kingdom Metazoa; phylum Platyhelminthes; class Trematoda; order Strigeidida; family Schistosomatidae; genus Trichobilharzia; species Trichobilharzia regenti. The sequence continues at coordinate 35,880,414 of OX235263.1, forward strand.
AACCTTTTTTATGGTTAACCCGTTTTCGAACCTTTTTGTGTCGATAGTTAACTCGACTTGAATATTTTGTTGTCATTTCGATCTTTCAAACTCGCATTGCTTTAATTTTTGTTACCACAAGTTTTGCTATTTTGTATATCTCTACTAAATTTTTTTTTTGACAGTGGTTCCATATAAACCTACCACTATCCCCGAAGAACTTCATAAAGGCGAAGCGACACAGAACTCTCCTGTTACCGCCTTGCCGGATTCCACATCTATGAAGGACGCACCACTGTTTTGGTTACTTCCCCAGTTAACATCTCAAATGCAAGACTTACGACTGGAAGTGTCTAAGCTTCGAGCACAAAGGAACCAGTCACATACGGTATCCAAGCAACGGCGATCAAGATCTAGACGACGTTCTAGAACACCGTCCAAAAGCCGTAACATTTGTTGATATCATAGGAGGTATGGGCATAATGCCCTGAAGTGTCTTCGACCGTGTATGTACAACAGTAGTAACTCATCTCAGGGAAACTCCCCAGCCAGACAGTAATGGCGACGGCTGTTACTGGCAATCACCCCAGTCGCCTTTTCTATGTGAGGGATTTGACTACCGGCACATTATTCCTGGTAGATACAGGCGCCGAGGTCAGTGTTATTCCCCCCTCACTATCCAGGCGATCAGCCAAAATACCTGGTAAACTTTCACTTCGTGCTGCCAACCAAACCAACATACAGACGTATGGCGAACAGTCAATGATTTTAAACCTAGGATTACGCCGACGTTTCACATGGATCTTCATAGTAGCTGACGTACGTCACGCTATACTAGGTGCAGACTTCCTAAGTCACTTCAATCTGTTGGTTGATATCAGCAAGAAAAAACTGGTTGACAATTGCACCCAACTCAAGATCCACGGTATTACATGTGACTACTCTGTTCATAGCATCTGTATAGAAAAGCCGGAGAGTGAAATGTTCTCTGCTTTATTACAACAATTTCCTAAAATCCTTAAACCATCATATAATGTCGAAGATATATCTCATACAGTTACGCATAAGATCATCACAACAGGACAACCTGTGAAGGCACGTCCACGACGGTTACCACCCGATAAACTAGCAGCAGCTAAGTCGGAATTCGAACATATGATGCAGCTAGGTATCATACGACCATCTAGCAGTCCATGGTCTTCACTTCTGCATATGGTACCTAAAACTAATTATGACTGGCGACCATGTGGAGATTATCGCGCTTTGAATAACGCTACGGACTTCTCCTTGACCTTACATAGAAAGACCGTTTTTACTAAAGTTGACTTGGTCAGGGCATATCATCAAATACCAGTCGCTCCAGAAGACATTGCAAAAACAGCAATTATCACGCCTTTTGGATTATTCGAATTCTTGACAATGCCTTTCGGACTAAAGAATGCTGCTCAAACATTTCAGCGTTTTATGGACCAAGTTACCCAAGGTCTTGATTTTGTCTTTGTATATATCGACGATGTCTTAATTGCCAGCTCATCGATGGAAGAACATATGGAACACTTAAGCTTGTTATTTCAAAGGTTTGAACGATTTGGAGTTGTTATCAATCCAAAGAAATGTATTTTTGGTTCCCCTTCCATTGAATTCTTAGGACATCGAATAACTGCCGAAGGCATCAGACCTACCAGAGATAAGATAGGAACTATTAAGAACTTTCCCGAACCTGATTCCTTAAAGAAACTTAGACGTTTTCTCGGGATGTTCAACTTCTACCGACGTTTTATTCCATCATGTGCCTCCATAGTTCAGCCACTGACCGACCTACTTAGATGCAATTCAAAGAAATTTCAGTGGTCTGAAGAAGCGAAAGCAGCATTTAATAATGCAAAAGATGCCTTATCCAACGTAGTAACGTTATATCACATCAACCCAGAAGCTTCACTCATTCTATGTACAGATGCATCGCAGGTAGCAGTGGGAGCAGTTTTACAACAAAAGTTCAATAATGACATCACTCCGCTTGCTTTCTTCTCCAAAAAGTTGGAACCTGCGCAAACTCGTTACAGCACTTTTAGCAGAGAACCGTTAGCCATCTACCTAGCAGTGAAACATTTCAGCTTCTTACTACAAGGTCGACATTTTACTATCTTAACCGACCATAAGCCTCTTTGTTATGCTTTCACCACTTCGTTGGACAGACACTCTCCGAGAGAAGCCAGACAACTGGATTACATCTCACAATTCTCAACAGACATCCAGTTCATCAAAGGAGATTCCAATATCGTAGCCGATTCCTTGTCTCGATGTGACGTTAATCAACTATCTTCGATAGATATTAGCTTAGACAATATTGCCAAGCTGCAGAAAAATGACGCCGAACTCCATACTTGTAGACGAAACTCCTCCCTACAGTTGCAGGATGTACCTATTCCCCTGTCTGATACAACTATCGTCTGCGACGTTTCAACGGGCGTTCATAGACCTTTTGTTCCACTAAGTTGTCGAAAACCTTTGTTTAAACATCTACATTCATTGTCTCATCCTGGAGTGCGTGCTACGGTCAAGTTAATCAGCGAGCGTTTTGTTTGGCCCAAGATGAACTCCGATATTCGGAAATGGGCCCGACAATGCTTGCAATGTCAGAGATCCAAGGTACATCATCATACCGTCACACCTCCAAAACAGTTCAATTTACCGGATAAACGATTTCAACACGTTCAAATAGATATTATTGGACCATTACCGCCATCCAGAGGATTTACTCATATACTTACCGCGATTGATCGATTTACCCGATGGGCTATTGCTTGTCCACTCAACGATATATCTGCAGAAAATATCGCTTTGGTTTTCCTAGATCGCTGGGTGTCAAACTACGGAGTACCCACAACTATCACAACAGACCGAGGAGCTCAATTTCAATCAACTCTGTTTAGAGAGTTTACGAGACTCCTTGGAGTGAACCATATCTCCACTACAGCTTATCATCCTGCAGCGAATGGTCTGGTGGAACGTTTCCATCGACAACTAAAAAGCTCGCTTATGGCACAAGCTGACTCATCTAAGTGGAGTGAACACCTACCATTAGTTCTTCTCAGTATCCGATCAACTGTAGAAGATTTGGGATGTACACCAGCTCAACTTGTGTATGGTACTACCTTCACATTGCCTGGTCAGTTAGTTCCGTCTAATGATTCAGCTGAAGTAAATATAATAATAATAATATATTCTCATTTTTTACATGAGGGACCCCAGTTTACAGGCATCATCAATTCGATAAGTTACACATGATATTAATAAGCATATTTAGTAAAGATAATATAAGAAGGTACATTTTTTTCCCTAGCAATTTAGGGCACACCAATTGTATAGGCTTGCATAAATATTGTTGTAATAATAATAATATATTCCTTCCTGTTTATGTAGGAACATACCTATTGTACAGACATGGATAAGTTGTTATATAAATTGCACATGATTTGATGTATAATGGATTTACAGTTTGGTTGTTCTTTCTGTCATTAGAGTCAGTCGGAACAGTCTACTATAAAGTTTGTTTGTGTAGCACATAAAGAGATATAGAAATATTGTCTCCGCATTAACAAAAAACCCAGACATCAGATGAATGTAATACAGATATCTGGGAAAAATAAAGCTTGAAGTCAATTCTCCTATATAACTTTGTTGTGAACAGCACCCTTGGCTTAAAGATTATTGATGTATTATGTTGAGATCAGTGATATATTTATTCCATTTTTCAACAGTCTTATCGTAGTTTCATAACAGGAGAGAAATTTGATCGTGGAGGCGAAAACTAGATAAGGTCATGTTGGGTTGTTTTACTGCATCAAAGGGTGCCGAGATCGATTGCGGAATTCTCCGTTTGCGCCATTTGTGTCTGCATGGCGGACTGTATTCGTAAGTTGAGTAAAATGTTGAAAACTATTTGAAGACCAGTTGCTTCTTCGTTTCAGATCATGAATACTCATTTACAGCATGTTCGCCAGCGTCTTCAAATGGTAGAATTGGATCGTTCCTGTAATTTGATTGATTATGAGATAAAAGGTTTGGAATTAATCATAGCAGTTAGAATACAGTTAAACATGCAGAGAAGTACTTTTGATTCAGCAACCGGTGAATTTTATATTCTTTTCGATCTGGTATCAGAATAACCGCGGACCATTCCATTCAATATGTCGAATAAGGCATGCAGGAGCAGATCATTACCATCGAATGAATCAACTTGATCTGAGATGCAGCTTTCAGCATGTTTTCGTTATATCATAGATATCCAGGTTTATTGGCGCTGTATAGGCAGTGATTTGGATTATGACGTATTCTACAGAGTCTCCGTGCCCATTTGAAGTATACATATGCTTTGAAAGGATTACTTTGTTGGCTCCTACCCCCACTGAGTGTTTACAACAGCAGCTGTGGATTTATGTATTTCCTCGCCATTTTGGATAAAACATCGCCGCATTCTTTTTGGGTAGGAGACCAGTTGGTGGATTATAAATGATGTTCAAGTAACTTTTATCTTTTCATGTGGTGTTGCGGTAAGTTTCTACCTTGTTTTCTCATATTTCATTCGTATGTTGGTTATGGTTCGCCCTTTGTATCAGGTAGACATAGTTTGATCGACTCTTGGTTGAATGGGTGTTATTGTCATGACTGCTGCTTTTTTGTCTGGAATTATAAATAGAGGCAAAACAAACAACAGGTGTAGTCTCTGAGTTCATACATTAAATGGGCCTATGATTTCTGAAACTCTTACATGGGAATTACCACTGGTATCAATTACAAACTCACTTAGTGTGTCATTAAGTGCCTTTTCAAAGGAGGCCAATGTGCTTGCTAGTCGTATTTTCTCAGGTAGTTTGTTCCATATTTGGGCATACCTAACCAAGAAAAACTTTTGCCTGGTGGCTGTTTTACATGGTTCTATAGCCACTGTACCTTTAGTGTGTCTAAGGTTGTATCCTGTGTTACCTGAGAACCGAGTATAGTTAGCAGGGGTATACACTATTTGGTTAAGAAGCTTATAGAAGAGTATCAGATTTAGTCGCAGTCGCCTTAACCATAATGTTTCTAGTCCCAGGATTTCACATCTGGTAGAGTAGTTTGTGCCGTTATCGGTTCCGAGTACTTTTCGCGTGAAGTACCTCTGTACTCCTTCTACTTTCAGTTTGTCTTCTATGCGTGTACTACTAAATATGAATGAGCAGTAATCTAGGAGTGGGCGCACACAAACCTTGTACAGTAGTATTCTGGATTCGTTTCTGTAGAAGTTCCTGAGTAGGAAACCAATAAGCCTTCGTGATTTCGACACTTGATTCGAGATATGCTCTGAAAATGATAGATTGTGTGAATATTTCAGTCCTAGGTCTAGTACAGATTTGAGTCTGGGGATTTTGTGGCCCTGAATTGCTAGGTTGAGTTCAAGGTTGGAACAGCCTATGCAGAGCCATCCACACTTTTCAACATTAAACTCTAGTCTCCAGGTGTCACACCATCTATCCATTTTTGCTAATTCTTCATGTATGGAGTTCATAGTTGGGCCGATATCTGTATTTGTGCAGGTATATGTCACCTTCAAGTCATCTGCATACAGTATTGGCTTGCCTATACTAAAACATTCACATATACTGTTTATGTATATAATGAAAAGAAGGGGTCCCAATACACTCCCCTGGATGACACCACTGCTGATTGGTCTAGGTCTGGAGGTCATTGAGCCAACTTTAGTTGTCTGATTCCTGTCATAGAGAAATGATTTTATCCAATTGTAGAGGGGGTTGCGTATCCCTAGTGAGCATAGCCTACCGACTAGCAGACTATGTGGGACTCTGTCGAAGGCTTTCCTTATATCGAAATAGAGGATAATTACTAGCTCTCTCCTATCTCTTCTATAGGTGACTTCGTTGAAAAAGTCTATATGGCAAGTGACGCAAGATCTTTTCTTGAGGAATCCGTGTTGAGACAGGTTGATGAGTTTATGTTTTAGAAAGTAGTCTGACATTTGGTCCTTGATTACTTTCTCCATGATCCTTGATATGACTGGTGTTATATTGATAGGCCTATAATTACATGCACTAGTTTTGGCCCCTCCTTTATGCTTAGGTAATATATATGTGTTTTTCCAAGTTTCAGGGTAGGTTTCAGTCACTAGTGAGATATTAAATATTCTAAGTAATAATACTATCATATCCGTACCACCGTTTTTGTATATGACGGATGGTATATCGTCTATCCCACAACTACTGTTAGCTTTTAATGTCCTTACCGCCGATGCTATATTTTGTATATTAAAGTTTATTTCACCTAACTTGTAGTTATTTTTGCAGGTTATGTCGAGAATTGGGGACGGATGTGCTTTGGTGTTATTGGAGAACCACTCACTCAGGAGTTCACTAATGATCTGGGGATCATCGTAAATTATACCTTCGTGTTCTAAATGACTGATATTGTTTTCTTCACCCTTCTTCAGCCGTTTTTGCAGGATTTTGCAGAGTTCCTGGGTTTTAGAGGTGCCCTCTAGGGCTTTATTTTCCTCGACTTGTGCTTTCATTTTATGTCTCTCATCTAAATTTTTAAATATTTCGTGTATCAGGTGTAATGCATTAAATTCTTTGTATAAATAAAATCTCCTTTTTAGTTTCCTTAGTTTTATTCGCGTTTTGCGATCTATGAACAGAGTTGGTGTCTTTAGGGCAGATTTCAGGGGTGCGATTGTGTCTCTTACCGAACTGATTGTCTTGTAGAAGGTATTTAGTATTACTTCTAAGTTATTATTGGTGAAGTATTCACCCCAGTCTGAGCTTCTCAAGAGCGTTGGTAGGAATTCCCAGTCGGCATTTCGATAGTCCCTATATTGATAGTAAACCGGGGAACTCTTAGGTGTGTGTTTAGTTGTTAGTTGTAAGGGTAGGGTGCAGTACAGTATGTTGTGGTCACTGTTGTCGAGTTTATCCCTCACCTCTATCGAGATCGGCTCTATTTTGTGGCAGAGGATTAAGTCGAGAATATTGTTGTGTCGTGTTGGGAGGCGTACGCACTGCTTCCATCCTCCTACATCTATGGCTTCTAGGATCACCTCGTAGGTTCTCGGTCCAGTGCAGGTATCCCAGTTCACTCCAGGGAGGTTGAAATCGCCACAAACTAGTTTGTAGTCGAATTCCAGCTTAGGTACAACCTCTAGTATTTCTCCGATAACCGTATCAGTCGTTATAGGGCTGTTAGGGGCTCTGTATATACATCCCACAAGAATGTTATTTTCATTCGTGTGGATGCTTATCCACTTGGATTCTGGGAGTTTGTCGATAGTTAGGTTTGTAAAGGTATTGGAGTTAGTGGATTTAGAGGCATATATTAGACAGCCGCCTCCTCTCTTGTCTACTCTGTCATTCCTGTGGATGTTATAGTTATCAATTATCAGCTTTGTGTCAGGTATATCAGTAGTAAGCCAAGTTTCAGTTACCAGAATCAGTGTTGGCCGCTCCATGTATACCAAGCTGCGAAGGGAAGTTATTTTGTTAAGGAGAGATCGAGCATTTAAAAGCATAATTTTCAGAAAACCAGGGTTGTTGGGATAGTTAGTAGGTTTTCTTGTTACTATCCCTAACTCCTGGTTGCCTATGTTATGTTCGGAGGGATCCTCATATGAGACATTGTCAGCGTGTTTACTATTCCCTGGACAAATTGTGCTGCGAGGGGGGCTATTGTTTGCTGCAACCGAAAATAATCCTGTTGCATATAATCGTTTCTGGCCTCATTACGTGGGTATCTAGGATCATTTCTCTGCATAAAATAGTCTGTTTCACTGTTCACATTGTAATTTACAGGGCCATAGTAACCTGTTTTTAGGTTATTTTGAGGATAGTGCGTGCTAGGTCTTACGTAGTTGTACATTTGCTGACTCATCTCGTGAGTGTACCTAGAAGGACCAGGGGCCAATCTATACCCGTTATGCCGAGGGTTCGAGTATACATTTCCGTTGATATGGTACCTAGTGGTGTCCCGTCTAGTAGCCCATGTGTTTTCATTATTGATTATGGGTCCCGTCCTCAGGTTATATGTGCCTACAGGCATTTTAAAACCTCGGCTATTGCGGAAATCGTGGGTATCACTCTGCTGTTTGATCAGCTCGGTGCCCCTTGCATATCTGCTGGTGTGTGATTTTGTGTGGGTAGAGCTATTTTTGCCGTTAGTTCTCACCTTGTGCAGTCTGTCGTCCTCAATTCGTTTACTACTCTTAGTTCGACGAGGAGCTCTTCCATTCACGTCTTCCGTCTCCTTTATGGGACCTGCCGCTATGCGTGCATAGTTATTTTTTAGGCTTATATGCTGCTTGTTGGGCTTGTCACAAGGGAGGTATATGGACGCATGAGGAGAAACCTTGGTTTTAGGGGACTTCTTTACTGCTTTTACAGTGGGATTATCTTGTTTGGCCCTGGGTGCAGTGTGATCTGCCGATATTTGCAGGTTATCGGTAGTAGGAGCATCTACATCTACTTCATGGGTGTGGTCAGTAGATTTACTAGGAGTGTTCTCATGAACTTCGAGACCAATTACAGTGTTACTGCTCTTTTTGGGTTTCCCTTTGCCTTCTTGTGTCGTTTGTTCACCTACTACTGTGCAAGTGTCACTTTGTGCTATAGTGTTCTTTGACACTTCGATGCTGACGCTATTCACGATTTGTGGTATAATCGTGTTTGTATCTATGGTGTTCTTAGCTACTTGTCGTTGGTTGGGGGTTTTGTCCGGGACTATTTTAAGATTTTTGAATTTTGTAGTGGAAGCCAAAATATCCTCAGATTTCCTGAATTGTTCGGCTATAATACAGCTGTCAAACCTGAAAAGTATGGGACATGTGCGGTTTGTCTCTTTTTTATTTAGTCTAATACACTGACAGGGTGTGCTTAGAAGGTTGGCAGCTCTTAACAAGGAGTGCTGAACCGATTTTATGGGCTCTTTGTCAGGTATGTTGTACACTATGGCGTTCTGTTTAGAAGCAAGTCTCTTAACAACTTCGCTCGACAAATAGTCCATAACGTTTTCTAGCTCCTTAGCATGTTCCAATTCAGCATCGGTTGGTTTAGTCCTGAGCTTAAAGAGTTTTAGGAAAGTGAGATCCCCCAGTTCCCTTTTAAGATGGAGGATTGTTTCTGGTACCAGGTCAAGTTGATTTAGTTTCGTCCTGAGTTCATTTATTTGTAGCTGCATGTCATTTATGATGCAGGCTAAGTTAGTAATCTCTCCCTTTTGTGACAGGATATCTTCCACCTGAATTACAGGGGTTAGCATTATGTTGGAACCGTTTATATTGGGTGAACTACTAACTGAAGCCGATTTAAGGGGTGATAATGCGTTACTCGATAAGCTTAAGCTATTTTCTAAGTTACTAGTGTTCATAAGAACACGTTTTTTATAGCTTTTGCCCATTATTATTGGTGATAATATAGCAGAACAGAAAAATGAATATCAGCGAAAACACGTGCAAAAGTTTCACCAGATTCGAACGTACCGCGAGGTAAATATCTCCAACTTCACCAACCGCCTTACCCAGCAAATGCTCCAGCTTCGACCAGTAGCCCCTCGCCAATCACTTCAGAAAGTTCAAGTTAATAAGAATCTACTCACTAGCAAATTTGTATTTGTTCGCGTCGATGCCATTAGAAAAGGTTTACAGCATCCATATGAAGGTCCTTTTCTAGTACTTAAACGCACCGATAAATACTTCACGCTGAACAAACATGGTAAACCGGAGACTGTTTCTATCGACCGTCTTAAACCAGCGTGCACCGACAGCGAATATGAAACACTAGCAACGCCGACACCAATGAACAATCAGAAAGCCATTTCAACTCCAACTCTCCCGCTCTTCACACTTCCCCCTGTACAGACACGCAGTGGGCGGCAGATCTGTAAACCTGCCCGCTATGTTCATTTCATTGACTGACATAAACGTTAACCTCATTTAGACATTCTTCTCATTATTATTGTTGTCGAGATTCATTCCATTATAACCATTAATATTTATTAGTATTATTATTTGCTGTTCGTCAACTGTACTGCAAGCACACGCATTCACCAAGTATATGTATATATCTATTTATATATGAATTTCACAAATGTTAACGAACATGTCATGGTTTATTATGTACATAAATTTTTTATTCAAAATTATAACAAGTTTTGATCTTTTTTAAAATTCCTGTATGTGCTTGTATGTGCTAAACTTTATACCACACGGATGCATGCCATACATCCTGATCTAACTTTGTATCCTTATTGTTGTTATTGTTATTTTTTTGTTATCCTTATTGTTGACATTGTCCCTTATTTATATTGCTTATATTCATGTAATTGTCCACGAGGACAAGTACTGATGGTCCTCCGGATCTCTAAGAGGGGGAGCCCTGTAGAGTCCTCAAAAATAAACTTATCCAAATTTTACTACTATGTAAGAAATGAACATATTGTACACTACTTTGTTTTAACCATAAACTCTGTACTTTGATTTTTACCTTGGCTTTTTGAATAAATATATAGTTCTGCTTTCGACTCTCCGTCTTCTCCACCATCTCAACTGCCGTCGATCAATTTTAATCACCTGCTTTCTATCTCAAATTTTTGCAGGAGCACCGTAGTTCTTCCTACGTACTTTGGTCGACCTCCGGCAACGTCAACATTGGAGAATTAGTACTGGAGCAGTCTTCCCGCAGCACCTGGAGTCTATTACGTTTATTGTGGACTTTGGATCTTTGTAAACCCAAGTAACCAAACTTTAACACATTCTTCCCGTAACTAAACTGATTTGGTACTTTATTTTCTATTTCAATTTGGGTAACTAAGCTAACAGAGTAAAAGGTCCACCACACCCCTCCTCCATATTTTTTCTTAGAACTTTTTCTACCTTGGTGAAAAACTTTATATCCATTTATTGAAACTAGATTATCATCATAATGTTGATGCAGCCAAGTCTCTTGTATTGCTAAAACGCCAGCATTTCGATAAACATTAGAATACATTAGGGATTGAAGATAATTCATTTTCTTGGACAGGGATCTCAATTAGTGCTAACGAGTTCAGGAACAGTCATCTGATTAATTTGTGTACGTTTCAGTGCACGCTGCCAGCCACAGTGATGCTTTTTTCTCAGTTTTTGTGGATGACACAACGCAGTAGGTTGTAATGATTTTAAAAATGCGCGATTATATAAAATACGATTAGGACACATTATTGATAAATTAAAACAAAATTAAAAGAGCAAACCAAAGCAATTTTGTAAAATGTTGTAAGGTGGAATTTTCGGTAGCCCTATGTTCAAGCAGGCCGCCGTAACCATGAAACACCTACCAACCGTATTACCATGAGCCGAAATCTTGTTGATGACTTCATCTAATGGACTTGGTCTATTCACTCACTAAGTCTATTGAAAACTCTCCATGAAAAAAGTTGACCTATCAAAGACAATCAAGTTATTTCCATCATGGTGCATCGGCGGCACAGTGGTTAGGACTCTCGCCGACCATGCACATGGTTCAAGGTTCGATTCCCTGCCGACGCACACCTGATATCTATCGTCGGCCTGCCAAAGGTGGGTTACCGATATCACATACTGAAAATCCCATACTTGTACCAAAAGTACGGTTTGGAATCAAGCGGTAATCAAGCCCGGCCTACAACTGCTACCTCGCCGTGGTGGTCGGGCTTGAATACCGCAGTGACCCAACAAGCTAAACTGGCTTGGACTCATGTCCCTGTAGGTCCTACCATGTCAGGGAGGTTGTTTGGATAGCGGTTAGACTAAAAGCAGTCACCATGGGGTACATGGGCTCCAGAATCCACTGGGATCAAATGGCGTATGAAACCATATGGGACACCAGCAACCATGGGAATGCAGCTCCTGATGCTGTTCCGTTGCCTTGAGGACTAGACTCCAAGTCAAAGGCTCGGAGGGTGCTCCCTTAAGAAAACCACCTGAGTCGGTCTGGGCGCCCGGGAAGTATCTCAGCCCTCACACAACAAATGAAATTTAGTGTGGCGTATCTTTCTTGGTGCCATATTGTACCAAGTTTTTTCTGCGTTTAAATAAATAAACAATAAGTAAAATCTAATAAAAAGAAACCAAAAAATGAAGAGGTGGATTATTGGCTTAAACAATTGAATTTCAGCTAATACGTCATGTGTGTTCGAGTCCTGTTCCTTCTACTTAACCCCAGACAAGTTGGTAGTATCACCAACCCTCACGCCAAAAAGTGTGTGGTTCTAGGTCTATCACAAGAACCATCATATTACATCGATCTCCCTAGTGAGCACTACTACTTGAGGTGTGTGAGGTGTCTCCAAATAGTTGTATTCAGCAGTTGTATTTACAACTGTTGCATCTTTGCTTACCCTTTTGATGACGTTTACGTTGCCAAATGGGCTATGATCTGCAGATCCATAATTAGGCGAGTTCGGTTAAAGTGCCTAAAAACGGTATGAGGTACTTTCTCATTACTTTTATTTAGTGAAAGACTATCACAAATTCTCTTAATAGATAACGCTGTAATTCCGCTTTCACCCTAAGGAATATAGTTTTGATGAGTTTAGTGAGTCTACTCATTTAGTTTGACTTGATGAAGATTTGCCCACCACTCGCCACTTATCCAAACCTGAGAAACTTGTCTAGTTCCTCACCATGCATGTATTGATTATGTATCTACAAAGCCTAAAGGTGTAGATACTGTGTTATTAATAAATCTGACTCCTGCATGTTTTTTTATTTTCAAAATTAGTAATATCTCATCAACTAAGAGTGCTCTAATGCGGATAACTTAGTTACCCTGTAAATTATCTATTTGTATCAGACATAAGAAAATATCTTGTCCATTTTATAGAGAAGCAAATATGTGATCAATACTTTCATTGGACACTAGTAACTAGTGTGATGTGTGTCTAGTCATTTCTTTGGTGTAAACTGAATTCTATCAGTCAGGTTTGCGATGTGGCCGCCATTCTAGGTATTTCGTCATCACTCCGCATTTGAAATTAGTGGTGTTAGATGGTTGGAAGTAAACGGCCACAGGAAGCCTGGCACCTAGGTTTCATGCTAGTTGGCACTCCCCAGTTAGCAAGGCGATGTATCTGCAACTTTCAAGGAACTCATGTCTCTTCTGAGATTCGAAGCAGCGTCATCACCCAGTGGTGCAGTCAGAGACGTAACCACTGAGCTATCCAGGCTGGCTCGCGATTGAGCTCTTGTAGCTGAATGTTAACGTCTCTGACTGCAGTACTCACTGGGTGACGTGTGGGTTCGAATCTCAGAAGGGATATGAGTTTATTGGAAGTTCCAGATACGTCTCCTTGCTGTAGAGCAGAGACAGGTAATAGGCGTAATATAATAGATGTAAATAAAAATCGTACGATTGTACGTATGCCTGTACAATTGGTATGTTCCTGCATGAACAGGAAGAAATATATATTATGGACTTAGAACCCTTATGGTTAAGGAGAGTGAAGTGCAATTTATTTATCTTATTCAAAGTTATTAGAAAGCATTGTGACAGTAACTCATCAATAACGTGGGCTAATCCTAAACCATTTGGACTACGCAGCCATGACTACCTTCTCCAGGTTAACACCCATAAACTCACCACTGTAGCTAACTTTTTCACCATTAAATATTGCAAACTTTGGAGCCAACTACCCTCTGAGATTACATCCTGTGAAAGGCCTGACAGTTTCAAAAGAAGCCTAGAAAAACATATTAACATGTCCACCCTAGCCTGTCTAAAAGATCTCAACTGCCGGTATAGTGGTGAAACAATGGCATTTCAATATTTAGCTACAGAAAGTATGCTAATTCCTAGACTAACATAATAATACTTAGTAATTATGCATGTTCAATTCTTGAAATTAGATTGTCATTAAAATGATCAAAATATTTATGCAGCAAATGTTCTCTTGCTTAGCCACGCTTGTTTCCCTTATAACACTCAGTTATTGAGCCTAATGTATTCTTTGATGATACGAATTATAAGATTAATTATACTCTTATAATATATAGATTAATTTACTTTATGGCTACCTGTAAGACTAACTACCATTCTGCATTATTGCTAACCAAATGCTAAAATTTTGTTGGATCAGTGTTAATATCTTTTTATAATAAGTGTAGACAGGTTATTTTGCAATGTCAAATGTTTACTATATATAAGATTATCATGATAATTTAGTACACTAAGTCCTGCCAACCGACCTCACCTTCAATTCATACTACCTAAATTGAAGCCTAACTATAGTGTTATGCTGAATCTTGCTCCACTATTCGCAAAGCATATACTTTTTACTCCTTATGTTTTTAACTTCTTATAAAGTGTTCTGTTCATTAGGACGCATGCATACATATATAATATGTTCATAACGACGTACGTGGAGACCTATTGGAAGCACTCATTAAGAAGGCCAGGGAGATGGAATATGAGGTACGAACATGTCTGGTACAAAGCAATATATTTGCTGTAGCCATAATAATCATAGTCTCAGAGCCTAACATCATAAAAGGAGGGAGGGTGGCGCTAGCTGATCAGTAGATATGGTGGTGGTCACTAAGGTGAATCGCCCCATTGTGCAGGAACAGCAATATATCAATTTGACGGCTCGAGATGTCTCTGATTTTTGTGAGGGCTTAGATCTTTATCTTGAAAAAGGTAATAATGAACGCCTAGACAGATCATGCTTCTGCCTTTAAATATATACCATTCACTCAGCCTATAGTTGAGATGCGACCACGTGGGCTCTGCACAGATTTATGGGGCATCTTATAAATTAACCTGCTATCCATTGTCGGATCTTTGAATACCGCAACCCAATGTCTCATCGCATTTACTTTCTAATAACGTTTTTACTTGATCCTCATTATATTCCTTCCAATACCTTGTAAACGATGTACTCACCTCAAAATTGGTTGGTATTCCTATGTCAATGTAGTTGAAGATTGAACGATCAATTCATGGTTGTTTGCTCAAAGCCAACTTCCACAATTTTCGTGGAGGCATCAATACGACAGTCATCGTCTCATCGGTCGCTGTTCAGAAAGAAGAGTAAAACACCGTCAGAAGTAATTTTGTGATTTATTATTGTAATATTTGTTCACAGACCTTAGTCATACGTGATTTATATGTTGGTGTAACAATAAAGAATCCTCGAGTCGACAATTGGTGTTTTGGATTTTCGTCCGTTATTACTAAGCGTTTCTGAGAAACTTCAAGCGACAGCGTGAGCCCGAGCGTAGCAAGAGCTGGGCATTAACGGTTTACGAGACGTGACTGACAGTTTTCTGACGGTAGAAACAGATTCTGTCGGATTCAAACAGTTGGTGAATGTTTGGATAGTCGCCGTTCATTTTTCCTGGTGCCGGTCAAGTCCTCTTTTAACAAGCAATATCTGGAACTTCTTTGGAATTGGGCCAAGTTCAACAATGCCTGGGTCAAAGAAGGGACAGAGCGTCTTGGATGCAAACAGGAAAGTAAGCCATGGTGACTTGTCTGTTACTTGTAACGATGTGTCTGATGTTAAGCATGATATGGTTGATGTTACTGTTTCGCCGTTCAGGGATAATAGGAACATCAAACTCCCTAAACTTGAACCACGGTGTTTTCATGGAAACCCAGCTGATTATTTACCATTTGTAAAGGAGTTTGAGATCATGTCGAGTAGTTTTCTATTAGGTGATGAATTGAAATTGATGTATTTGATGAGGTATTGCACTGGAGATGCTGCAAGAGCTATACAGTGCTGTAAGTTTATGAAGCCAAAAGAGGGCTACTACCAGGCTATGAGCATAATACTTCAAAGGTTTGGAAGACCTTCAATGATTGTACGGAACGTATACGAAGCTGTCAAAGGTAATGGCAGCCAACTTCGAGATGACTCCAAGGCACTCTCTGAGTTTTTAGATGATCTTATGACTTATAAGAATACCTTGATTTCTATGAATTGCATGAGTGACCTCAACTCGAGTTTTATACTAGAAGTAACAGCAAGACGCCTACCTACTCGACTTCAAAGGAAGTGGGTGAAGATAAGCTCCTGTATGGAGGATGAGGGTATCGAGCCAAAATTTGATGATATCCTGAAACTGGTAAATACTAGTGTCAATCAATCTATGAGCAAGTTCGCCAGTCTATTATATCTCACCCCTAGAATAGAGCAGTCTGAGAGCAAAATGCAATCATTGATGACGAAAGGGCCTCAGAGAGGTGGATATCGAGAAGGCTCCATGATGTATAGTAATGCATATAGACCTAGTGAGTGTAACAGGTTTCGTAGTACATCCTCAACAGATGAGTTACAAGATGCAAGACAAATGCGGTTGTGTTTTACACGTTTGCAAGAGGTGCATACAGAGGTGAACTGTGAACCGGTGAGCAAGTTCAGTGATAAGCTAAATGTGAAATCAAGGTCTGACTCCGAATTGTGCGACGATAACAGTGTGGTCAAGAAGTCTGCAGTTGCGACTGGTAGGCCATTGTTGAATAGAGTGTCACAGAATAGAGTTGCTGCTTCAGAGTGCAGTTCTGACTCCACAAGTTTACAAGGTATCACTAGTCAGAGTGAAGACATAAAACCTTTATGGATTTGTGAGGAAGAACTCAAATCATCTACTGCTATTAATATAGAGTTTGAAAATGATGAAGTCGACCAGATAGATGATGGTAAATTGAATATTTGTGATAATGATCATGATAGTGCCGATTTGTCTTTGGTTGATCATGATGAAATGGAGGGAATGCCTACTACTGCTAAGTTAAATAAACCTTCTGTACAACTTGAACGTGAAGTAGAATTGAATGCAGTTGCAGAAGGCATGCATACTTGTCCAACCGTCAGTGTAATTGATCAGAGTGAAGCCCACCTGTCATGAGATGCTAGTGCTAAACCTGAGCTGATATTAAAAGACAACAGTGGTGGTAATCTAGCAGTTCGACAAATTTCTGAAAGCCGAACAACAACAGCTCCTGATCCGCCGCTAAGTTCATCAACTTGTGTCACTCAGTCGTCGTTGGTGTTGTCATCTACACTGAGAAGGACGCCCATCAACTCAAGTATTTTCTGCAATGACTATGAAACTATTGGTGCATTTGAAAAGACGAAAGATATTGGTCAGTTTAGTGAGAATAAGCCAAGTGTAAACGAGAGAGTAATTGTTAAACTGGTTTGCATGAATAAAGGCATTTCTAGTTTCAAGTTACTACTTGAATGCTATTATCTCTGGTGTAAATTACTCTGTGCCTACGCTTGGTTGACCAGATACGTCGTGTGATTGTTCGTCATCTGCATTCCACGATAAAATGACATGAGCGTGTTACCGTTCAGATTTGAGGATATAACTGATAGAAGGAAGTCATCAAATGAACTCTGCGACGATTTTCCAACCTAGAGCGTCAACCTGAGAAGGGTTGTAGGCGTACTGCTGTAAGTCCTACAATTCTTCAAAGGGTAGCGCATCAATGAGCAGTCAGATGTGCTCGGTGTGTGATTTTGTACATAAGTTCATGTTGTATATACTGAATTGATATCATCTGTCATCTAGCTGATGGTAATTCTGTTTGTGTCCGGACGACTTCCACTTGGATCATCAACCTGAGAAGGAATGCGGGTGTACTGCTGTAAGTCCCACAGTTCTTCAAGGGTAGTTTGTCGTGCCAGAATCCACAACATTTCATGTGTTGATTGTACATATGTTTGTGTTAAATAATTGTGTGAGTTCCAATTATTTTTATTGTTGGTTAGTCTTGATTGTGTCCGGACATTCTACAACTTACAATCGTCAACCAGAGAAGGGTTGCAGGCGTACTGGTGTAAGTCCTGCGATTCTTCAAAGGAATTCCATGGAGACACGATCTGCGAGTTTGTTTGTACTGTTTGTATATATGTGTGGTGTGTCATGTCAATTGGTGTTTTTGGATTCATTGTGTTTACTTGTTGTTTTCATACCTCGTTGTTATTGCGTAATTTTGTTAAAATTTTCGTCGTGATTACTTCTGAAGTTGTGTCCACTCTTCTACATCCATGAATGAATTGATTGATGTTAAGGACAGCAGATGGGTCGTATACGCCGGGGAGGCTGGGGTACTGCTGAGAATGATATGCATACGGAAATAATTGTTAGCTGCGGTCCCACACGCCGGGGAGAAAGAGTGTAGACGACTGTGGCTCGCATACGTTATCGTTACTAGAATTGAGGCAGAATGAGTGACAAGCGATTTCAGTGGTAACTGGTAATGAGTAGATAAGAGGATGTGCGTAGAGTATCATGAGTTGGTGCTATGGTCACGTTGCTTTCTGCAAGAGTCATTCTAGCAAGTGGCGATTGTGTTGCAAGAGGATGTGTCAAGAGAATGCCTTTAACTGGAAGGCGCAGGTCGTCATCCATGTGTGAGATTGTGCTGTGGGTATGCTTGTGGTGTGTTGGCTTTTCTGTTTGTTTTCCATTTCAGCTCTGTCCGTGTGACCCAGGTTCTCGCAATGGCATCCAAGTCAACGTGTATTGGTCGTGATGGAAAAAAGCGTTGGATCCCTTTTTTGCCGGGGAGTGTCAATGTAGTTGAAGATTGAACGATCAATTCATGGTTTTTTGCTCAAAACCAACTTCCCCAATTTTCGCGGAAGCATCAATCAGCCAGTCATCCTCTCATCGGTCGGTTTTCAGAAAGAAGTCAGGAGACAACCGTCAGAATTAATATTGTGATTTATTATAATAATATTTGGTCATCGACCTTAGTTGTAAAGCTTAGTTGTACATTGGCTGTATGTTGGTGTTAGAATAAATAATCGTCGAGTCGCCAAACTGGGTTCTGGTTTTCGCGTCCGTTCGTACTAAGCGTTTCTGAGAAGCTTCGAGGGACAGCGTGAGTCCCAGTGTAGGAAGAGCTGGGCATTAACGGTTTATGAAACGTGCCTGACAATGACCTTATCTAGTTTTCGCATCCACGATGAAATTTCTTTCCTGTCATAAAACTACGATATGACTGCTGGAAATAGTGGAATAAATATATCACTGATCTGAACATAATACATCAATAAACTTTAGGCCAAGAATGCTGTTCACAACAAAGTTATATAGGAGAATTGATCTCAAGCTTTATTTTTCCCAGATATTTGTGTTACATCCATCTGATGTCTGGGTTTTTTTGGTAATGCGAAGACAATATTTCTATATTTCTTTATTTGTTGCACAAACAGACTTTATAGTAGACCGTTCCGACTGACTCTTATGTCAGAAAGAACAACCAAACTGGAAATTCATTATACATCAAATTATGTGTAATTTATATAATAACATATCCATGTCTGTACAATTGGTATGTTCCTGCATGAACAGTAAGAACTATATATATAAGTCCCTTTTTGGCGGGAGTGTCAATGTAGTTGAATATTGAACGATCAATTCATGGTTGTTTGCTCAAACCCAACTCCTCCATATTTTTCGCGGGAGTCATCGATACGTCAGGCATCATCTCATCGTTCGCTATTCGGTGGAAGACAGAAAACTATCAGAAGTATTATCGTGATTTCTTGTTGTAACATTTATTCTTAGACCTTGTGTAGCAACCTTATTGTTGCTTACATACTGGCGTAAGAATAAAGGATTCTCGAGTGGCCAATCTATAATTCCATATTAGTTTGTTTATCAGATGTATCACACAGTGGAACAGTATTGTATACTGGATGACGTTTCGAACACAATTTATTGTTCATAATCATATCAATTTCGGTCACACGACTTTGAAACTTGAGTTTTACAGTTTTCTTTCTTCTCTCCTATTTGTCGTCACTGGGGCAGTAGAATTTTCCATATATATGGGACAGGTGTTGAATCGTTTCTATTACATGTATTTGCCGTTGATTCGATAAACAAAGCTTCTGTTATCAATCTCTCCCTATACCCTGTGACATTAGATTTTAAAACTGGGATAGGATGACAGTTTTAAAATCTAATGTCACAGGGTATAGGGAGAGATTGATAACAGAAGCTTTGTTTATCGAATCAACGGCAAATACATGTAATAGAAACGATTCAACACCTGTCCCATATATATGGAAAATTCTACTGCCCCAGTGACGACAAATAGGAGAGAAGAAAGAAAACTGTAAAACTCAAGTTTCAAAGTCGTGTGACCGAAATTGATATGATTATGAACAATAAATTGTGTTCGAAACGTCATCCAGTATACAATACTGTTCCACTGTGTGATACATCTGATAAACAAACTAATATGGAATTACTTACTACCACAGTGCCCAAGTTTTACACATATATTAACATGGCCAATCTGTGTTCTGGTTTTCGCGTTGGTTAATACAAAGTGTTTCTGAAAGTCTTCGAGGGACAGTGTGAGGTCCAGCATAGTAAGACCTGGACGTTGACAGTTTCTGAGAGTTGTCCGACACATTTCCTCACCATCTGAGTCGATACAATTTCACAGCCTCGTCGACTGATCTCCCCTCCTTACCTAGCATTCGACGCCTATGGTATAAAGATGTGTCGCTGCAGCCGCTGGATGAAGAGACCATCAGTCGAGCATTCATCGACATGTGTGTGTTCCGTTTCTGACTCCCATCATGTTTGGATTCCAACCAAGGCACTACTTTGGAGAGCAAACTCAACGCACAAGTCTGTAGTCACTTCGGCACTCAGGAAACTCACACAATCTTATACCACCCACAAGGGAACGGTCTTGCGGAGTACGGTTAAAAAAAACTATCAAGAGCATACTCGGCGTCTCCCTTCGTCAAACACCTGAAAGCACGTAGGATGACGTCCCACTTAAGTGTCTGTCAGCAAACCGCTCATAAGTACACTGCTCTACAAGATTTCCCACCACTTCGCTTCTGTTTGGTGACGAACTGTGCATCACAGTTAGAATCCAGATACGAACACTACAGGAGGGTTTGTGTCTCTTACACCTGAAGACTCCATAACTGACTAGAATCTACCTACTAACCGGTGTGAGCTCACCAATCCACTTCTAGCGAACATCAGGAAATGGTCATCTGACGAGCGTACTCACCTATTCGGTAGGTGAATAAGTTTATTCCCATCAACTATCAGTTCTTGTGGGCTCACACACCAAACTTCATGCTCCGTGGAAGGGCATATATGAAATCGTACAATACTGACCGATAACTACGTATGTTTTACGGCACCTGCAGCGAACACATGGCAATGTTGTCACTGTACATTATAACACCTGTCTTAAATGAACCGTCGAGATTATTTCGACTGAATACCTTAAGAGGTGACTTCGGACGGGTACGTCTTCTCTTTCGGTTAATGAAGTGCACGACTAGTGCTGTAAAAAAAAGAACAAGCTTGTCTGCCGGAAAACTTGTGGCAAGGAGGAACTCTTAGTCTCTTATTTACACACACGGCGTAACATACCATCTTTTTTTAAAGGTTTCCTGGGTTCAAATAGGACTTTTCTCGACTGTGATATCATCCTCCTTATTACTGTAACCTTTCACGAAATGCCATATGAATTTCTTTCGGAACGCATTTAGAGACGACCATTTTTCAGGGAAATTCAGTTCATACTGCAAGTTTTTTTCTTGATTTGACGGAAATTGAATATTTCACCACCGCATAATGATCTACACTACTTTAACTGCAGTGTTAAACACCCATGGAGGTGTAAGAGACTATCCACGCGCAATGAGTAGAACTGATATCTAAGCCAGTTTGTCTTTATGGAAAGCTGACAGCCTGATGATGGTTAACTAACTTACCAATGAAGGAACTGCAGCTGTTGCCATGCATATGAGTAGAGAAAAAATTGAGAAAGAAACTCGAAGATGTATACGAGAATGAGTGATCAAATGTAGAACATA
Organism: Trichobilharzia regenti; assembly: GCA_944472135.2. Lineage (NCBI taxonomy): Eukaryota > Metazoa > Platyhelminthes > Trematoda > Strigeidida > Schistosomatidae > Trichobilharzia > Trichobilharzia regenti. The sequence goes on from OX235263.1 coordinate 35,902,269, forward strand.
TACCAGCGCTGTCGCCTTGAGAACTCCGACTAAAAGTTCTACACCCACCTACGTCGTCCCACCTGTGCGTCGGTGGCACAGTGGTTAGGACTCTCGCCGACCATGCACATGGTCCGGGGTTCGAGCCCACGCCGACGCACACCTGATATCTATGGTCGGCCTGCGAATTTCGGGCTACCGATATCCACGCTGATAATTCCTTACTTGTACCCAAAATACAGTGTGGAATCAAGCTGCAACCAAAAATTAAAAAAAACCACCAATCAGAGACTTCATAAATTGATGATACACATTTTCTGGCCATATTTGGTCCTTCTATTTCAACGTAGTTCGTCGAGAAAGACAATGACACGTCCAAGCCATCCCAACCCATAAAGCTTAACTCTCATCTATTATCGTTTGCACTTAACTCAACACATTACGCCTTACCTAACTATTTCCAATCACGAAAAATCGAAGAGATGAACATACGGTATAAAGCTGCTTAACTTTCTGAATTTGTTTTCACGATGACGTCACACAGTCGTAATGTATGAGAAGGGAAATTGCTGCGTAGTACACTCATCTTTTGATAGATAGACGAATACAGCGTAGGTGTCACATAGGACTTAATTCGGAAAATAAAAAACATGCCTTTCTCTTCATGATGAGACTTTGATAGCTATTCTCTTAGAGTTAGTGCAACTTCATACATGAATAAAGAGGTCAACACATTCAACTACTTCACCTTCTAGCTTAAAACTAATTTTGACACGGGCTAAAATATTTTGACCAGGTTATTAAGAAGATAGTAGAATTTAGTCAGCATCTTCATTCAAGAGTGTATCTGCTTGAAGGCGACTACACACTACACGACCTGTTCGCAGCTGCAGTTACATCCATACTAAAGACTCCATGCTACGCACCGATGCAGGATAAGTTGGGATGTACCACCTTTGGGAGCCAACCTGTTTTTTTCTCTCTCCCAAGGTGAATTGTTAGTTGCCTAAAGGAAATATACATTAGTGATGTTACATCACACCAAGTAAAACAGGTTTACACACTTTTACATACAAAAGTATTCTTTACTACTACTAACAGAAACATGTACAAAAAGAAGTTGAAATCAATCTAAATATATAATTTCGGTAGACAGAATACAGGAGATATATGATCAGTTGAAGGAAATGAAGCAAAACAATGGGGTAAATTAAATTGCTCAGTAGAAGTAAGGCAAAAAGGTTTAAAAGATATATCTGATGAATAAGAAATTCGACGTAATTGTGAAATATATGATGCTGAATAATTCAAAAAATGGCTCTGCATGCTTTTGGTTGAAGATTGCTGGTTAATTTTTTCAAGCGTAGGTGGTAAATGCTTCATGTATAATTCCAGTAAAATAGAATTTAAAGAATGCGATTCACACAGGATATTTTCGGATGATATTGAAGAACATGTAATCTGGTTACATACCATTTGATGGTTGCCTGACTGGCAATCGCACATACTTTGTTTAGCCTTGACTGTAGTCTGAGAATTATCATCTTTACTACTGGTAAGTTGGTCGATCCTTACATCAAATGGTTCAGCAATTTTATCCAGAGGAAGTATAAATTCACTGGGACAACTTTTAATGCTTTCAAATGTCCATAACAGAATATTGTTCCTATGATCATCGCCAGGAGTGTAAGGTATACGTTGCCAAGAATATTCTCCGAAAACATATGGAGTAGGAGTGGGTAAACGACGACGACCAGGTAGGCTTGGACCTAAAGCTTTCCAAAATGCCAATCGATTCAAAGGATATAATGCAGTGGAATCTTTGAATGGAGGTAATATCTAATTATAAATAGATTAAAAAAGACATTTTTAAAAAGTGTCATGACAGTAAGCTATAATAGATGCAAAAATGTGATCACTATACATCACAACGTAATTTTACCGCTACAATATTTTCTCCAGTTATACTAGAATTGATAACAAACAGAAAGAATACTACCTGGAAACAGAAACAACTGGTTTTTTAAAAAAAATTTTTATTCCTTTACGTTCCCAGTGGAATACAGGGTTTCAAGCTGGAGGCTTGGAGTTTCGATAGCACTGGTGATTATTTCTACAGGATGGGGTTACTAGCCTCATGCTCAACCTTCCCTCTTTACCAATCTTACCACTGGCTTAGCGAGGTAAAGGAGTGCGTCTGTGGCCGGGGATCATACCCCAGACCACATATACGTGATGGGCAAGCATTTTACCGCTGTGCCACCGACGCACTAAACAATTGGTTACATTCCAGTGACTTTCTGTGTGGAGGAGAAACTACACAAAATGAACTTCATCACTGATAATTGAGACATCAGAGACAAAATGTGTTGATATAAATTGGAAACACGGAAGCCTGCTTAAAACATGGACCAACAAAAAACCTTCATTATTATATTGTGTATAATTTCGCAAGTTCACTTTGTGTTAATCTATCAAAATATGACCTCTTAATAGTATTTACTACTCTTATGAGAATTTAAAATATCTACAATCTCTGCTGATTTGCAGGTTTCTACTAAACTTGAGAAAAAGCAAAATAATTACTGAGAAGATTGACATATTGTGCAACCGAGGGTTAGAAATGTAGAAATAACAACAACAACAACCACAATAGACAGGATGTTTGCATAAAAACTCGAGTGGGATCATTATTAATGTGACGAATAATAGTTTATGCAATCAGGAATTAAATATGTAGAAATAGTAAAATGACAAAATAAACAGGAAGTTCGGATATGAAAATATGATAGTGTAAATAGGGATTAAGAAAAACTTAAAAATAACATGAATATACAGGAAGTTTAGATAAAAAAGGCAATGGGATGGTCATTACTAAAAGAGTTACCTGTTTATAATGGCCGCGGCAGGGAAAAGGGTTGGACGTATTTCTTTTGGATACAAAGCGTGGGTGCAAAGCACTAGCTATCTAAAAGCTAAAATGGATGGCGGCATAACCCAATATATGAGATATCTGTTTCATCTTGAGAAACAAAACTAACTACCTGCAATTTTGAATTGTTCAGTTATGTGCTTGCATATGAAAATGTCCACCTAGCACCTTTTTAAATTTACTTTCAATTAAATGTGTTGTGTATTTCTCAAAGGAGACAAACAAGAAATACCGCAAGAGACTGGGTTTACGCTTCAGGTCAGACAGTTGTATTGTGTCACCGAACTTATTGTCAATTATGAATTTATTTGAAGATGCCGTAAAAAGAGAAACTATTATGCAATAAATTTCACAGAAAATTCTGTACCAGATATAAACACTGTTCAATATAGGGCTATTATTATTCCTCTTATTATTATGGAAAGTCTCAGAGTAGTTATTCAAGTGCTTAAAAGTCTTACAATTGTTCTACTAAAATCTTTATCAAAACAAAGTGCAAATGCGATGAGAGCTGTCTGCAACAATTTACGTCGATGCTACATCCCAAATCGGGGTCACGACAAAAAACATAAACAAAGCTTAACCTTGGAGAATTCATCAACCAATCACAACAGACATAGTGTGTGCAAATACGATTCACAGATATATGGCCTGACTTTCTAAGAAACGGTTACAAGCAGTACAGAATAACCTTGAGCAAGAAAACAACCAATCAGAAGACGTTGCTTCTCCGATAACAATAAAGCTAATAATTATGTACATGAAAATCTATATATATCTGTTGATTTCCTTAATAAACGATCGGTTGCCTGGTCCTTGTATTCTGTCGTTACACAAATAGACCGTGAGGCATCTTTTTTAAACAAAAGACTGAAAAAGTCTAAATAGATCAACAAATTCTGTTACATTTCAGATCAAGGATTCCTAAAACTAAAAGGGTAAATGTTGGCAGGGTTCTCAGAAGTTTTTTTTTCGACAAATACAATGATAGTTCCAAAAAAGTAGGCCTTTCTCATATGTCTACTAACACATAGACTGAAATAGATCGACATAAAACTGTTTCATGATTATTAGTACTCGAAAGTGTCTAGATTTCTTTTCAGATGAACAAATAAGGTTGAAAAACATTACTTATACAAATGGAAGTAACCAGATTAAGCTATATATATATATATATATATATATATATATATATATATATATACAGGCGTGTGATTTCATGAATGCTCTTCAAAATAAACAGACCACAAATTTTGAAATAATTACAAGAAAAGATTTGAAATACACCCAGAAATCGATTAAAAAAAGACATATTTAAAGACATTTAATTCATGAGAGAAGAGAAACAGATAACAAAATTCCATTCCGCGATGTCGTCTTAATCAAGAGAACTTACATAGGAAATTTAGAAACACAAGTATACAGAATATCAGTGCATACAGATCAAATACTCAACTACTAATAGCAATAACTGAATGACTCACAAAAGAAGAAACTGTGTGCAGAGATTGTTTAAAAAGAGTTCAAACACACTGTAGCACTCCGGTGCTGAAGAGAATAAAACAGAAATATCTATTAAGTGTCTTTAAAATGAATGAATATCCTCACAATTTTATCTAACAGTCTCTAAACTCGAGTCATAACACCAGCAACAAGCCAACACATCAAAGATCACGAGAAAATTGACTCTACCACATATATATATAAAGAAAATCTCTAAAATAACGACTAGAATACTAAAACCATTTGAAATAGATACAACACACAAGTCAGCCAGAACCATCACTTCACTCAATACTGTGCAAGCCAAAAGATTCAACAGATAAATAAAATAAAATTAATACCATTTACAAAATAAATTGCATGCATGAACTGAGATAAACACTACATCGGTCAAAGTGCGGGCATTCCCTTTAACTCCGAATACAAGAATACAAACTAGCTGTAAAAAGGCATGATAGTGTATTCTTTCACATGAATGCATGTAGATAATTATGATGGACACTAATTTGATGATTGAGACAGTGTAGAGATTTTAAATAGAGGAAACACCAACAGTTATGCCATGGAATTTCTAAAAGCTTGATACCCAAGAAGGATAAGCGATTAGCAGACACATTTCCTATGGAACAAATTTACCAACTAATAAAAAAGTAAATCACATGACAAGAAAGGTTAAATTCCAAGTCAATAAAAATGACCGGTAGAGATGCAAATGGGCAACGAATCACGACAATGGTTGTCAGGACATACAATTATATCACCATTCGTCGAGAATTCAAATAAGTCGATCTCATAGTAAAACCTGCGCTGAAGATGTTGCCTAGAAGGAGGACAATAAGAGTTTCACGATTAAATCAACCAGCTCGGAGACACACAACTAAATCAAGAACACAAATTTGTAATATAAACAAATATAAGTTTCAGTAGTATAAAGGTACTACTGTGGTGAGAGCCATCTGCTAGCCAAAATTGTAGACAACAGTTTACGTCCTGAATCAGGGTCATGAAAAAAACACAATGACAAAACCTAACCTTGAGGAACTCACCAACCAATCATGGCAGACTTATCGTGTGCAAATACGATTCACAGATATATGGCTTAACTTTCTGAGAAACGGCCGCAAAGAGATGACAGAATAACCTTCAGCAAGAAAACAACCAATCAGAAGACGTCGCTTCTCCGATAAAAATAACGCTAATAATAATAATGTACATGAAAATCTATAAATATCTGTTGATTTTCTCAATAAACAATCCGTCTCCTGCCCCTCGTCTTCTGTCGTTCCACTACTATTGAACAGCTAGAAATATTATCACTAACATAATAAGAAGCAGCAAAACCCATAAGATAATAAGATAAAGAAATTTTGTACAACATAATTTAAAGCCACAGTTAAAATTAATAGTACCTACAATGGCCTTGTCCCCATAAAGGACCCGGTACGGTCAGGGGTGGGTAGATATAGGTTTTCTTCTCAAAATACTCTCGTGTGGCCAAGTGTTTATAGCCTCTACAATGTAAGTCGTATTCACTGACTTCTGGCTGCAGGGTGTTCCTTAAAAAAGTGAAAGGGCGAATGTGAACGTATGATGTTTCCAACCGAACTGGTTGACATGCTGAAAAGCCCTGATTCCAAACCTATGGTGTACATAGGCACCAGAATCTGAACGGATAAAATGGTGTGCATGCCTTTTGTTGGTGATCGCAAAACATGGAAATATAGTTCCTGACGTTGTCCCACTACCTTCTCGATAAGACTTCAAGTCGAAGGCTTGGAAGGGGGGAGGAGGCTCCTTCAGCCTGAGTGTTTGGGAAATAACCCAAAATAAGACAAACTATGAGATTTTGTTTAGTGTCCATAGATTACAAGGCTTGTATTTTGATAAAATAATAAACAATACATTCATGAAGATTAAAATGAGAAGTGTGTTAACATAAAAAGTGGATGGTTCTATCAATATGACTGTCAACAAATATTTCTTTTTACTGTTTATTCTGAACATGTTAGCATGAAAACATAATTATTCAACAGTGTTTAATTTTCATCCTCTCATTCAACTTAAAATTTCATCCGGAAATAGATAGTGATATACACTTATAACAATTATTATTATTATTCGAACTCAAAGCAGTGAAAATAACGTGTTCAGTTAGACTTAGTTACTCAAATTAGGCAAAGATTCTATACGCGCAGTCACCGAGATATAACAGTAGTCGTTAATATCCAACCGATTTTATTTCAGTATGAGTTTATAAAAATAAAGATAAGATTACAGGATTTCATCATGAGCTGACATTAATTAGAGAACCATTGGAAAACCATCTGGGAGTACTGGACAACCAGCTGTTTCGCCAACCTAGTTTGAAACACTTCAGCAGTACGCACCCACCGACAGGATTCGAACTCAGGACTATCTGGTTACAAGGCGAGCTCGTAGACCGCTAAGCCACTGGTACCCGATCCAATGGCCCATGAATTCTAACTTCTGCCAATTCATGACATAGCGTTACCCCTAGCCAATGTCTTCGGCGAGTATTTGTCCTCACACCCGACCTGCTGCACCCTACTGGTCACGACTTCTCACTAGAACTACCTGCCTAAATAGGACAAGTCGCCTTGTAACCAGAAGGTCCTGGGTTCCAACTCCCGTGGTGGGTGCGTACTGCTGAAGAGTTCCAAACCAAGCCAACGAAACAGCTGTCTAGCACTCCCACTTGGTTTTCCAATGGTTCTCTAACTAATGTCAGCTCATGATGAAATCCTGTAACCAATCGACCGAATCCCTACAAACCAACACTTGAATAATAAAGATAAGAGTTATAACAAAACACAACTACAAGAGATGCAGCATTCAAAACTTATCCTACTAGTATCTAACTTAACACTAAAAAAGTTTAACAGAAAACGTGTTAAATGAACAAACTGGACAACCTTACTTGACAATTTAATCAAGGTTGACGAGTCAAGAGACAAAACATCAGTATACACATGACAATTCTTTTTATGTAAATAACTATATTTAATCATAAAGGTTGAATTAATATTCTTCAATATAAACTGATATAAGGTTCATTAAAAGATCAATTTCGTAATACTCATTCACATATGACCTCTTGAGATACTCACATCTTAATCATAATGAGTCAGTAATATGCATTAACAATACTGAATACAGTCATTCAATTTATTATATGGTTATATGTGTAATACTTGGACCGAAAGCTGCTACCTTGACGTGGTGGTCGGGCTTGAACACCGCAATGACCTAATCAAGCTATACTGGCTGAGACTTATGTCTCTTGAGGTTCTACCATGCCAGGCAGGTTGTTTGGATAGCGGTTAAACAAAAAGCAGCTACCTCATCCAATACCATGATCCAAACAAATTCACAAAATTTCATGCCGGATCGGCCGTGGCCCGGATTAACAACGACCGCGCTTCCTGCTGCCGTGTCACAGGGCGGGAGTGATAAGTATGCTACTGAGGCACACAAACAACAAAGAACAAACAAAAACAGGCCGCGTGTGACCGGCCTCAAGCAGTTGTCCCCTGGGCTCTGCGGTCACGCAACCAACTTCCACGGTGTGGGCAGCCGGGAAGTAACAATCGCCCTCACAATCCGAAACGCACACAAAACCTCTCTAATCCTCACTTATCTTTGTCTTCATCTTCATCTCTATTACCTTGCCTTCCTCCCACTGATGCAACTCCTCTACTTGATGGCTCCTCACTCCCTCTTCACTCTGTGTCCACTAAAAACGACGAAAGCCAAAAAACCACCACGGATAGTCTCCTAAAGCCACGCCACCAATTTCATATAGGAGCATTTAATGTTAGGACACTTTGCCAAATAGGACAACAAGCATCACTAGCTAAGACCCTGGCATCTCGAGCCATTGATGTATGTTGTGTTTCAGAAACACGCATACAAGACCCAAGTGTGGTTATTCACCTAACCCCACCTGGCCAACAGGATGAATCTTCAAAATTCACCTTGAGGGTGTCAGGAGATGCCACAGCTAGTTCACGAGGATTAGCTGGCGTAGGGATAGCTCTGAGTACTAGGGCAGAAAAGACATTGCTTGACTGGATCCCAGTAGATAGCCGAATGTGTGCTGTCCGTCTGAACGGATCAGTAAGAAGGAGAAAGGACTGCACTACTCGCCGATGCCTTTTCGTAATCTCCGCCTACGCCCCCACTGACTGCAGTTCGGATGAAACGAAGGATGAGTTCTACCAAAAGCTGTCTAGTTTGGTGAGAAAGGCTAAACGCTCAGATATAGTCGTTCTAGCTGGTGACTTTAACGCTCAAGTAGGGAAATTGTGTCAATCTGAGAAGGATGTCGGTGGCACCTATGGAGTTCCGTGCCAGCGAACCGACAACGGTGACCGTCTCCTACAGTTCTGTTCAGATAATCATTTGTTTCTTGTAAGCACTAACTTTAAACACAAGGAGAGACACTGTTTAACCTGGCGACCCCCATCATCAAACCAACGCTGGACACAAATAGACCACATAGCAATAAGCTATCGTTGGCGTGGGTCGGTAGGAGATTGTCGCTCCTTCTGGAACACGTGTGTAGATACCGATCACGCACTGGTCCGGGCTCGTGTGTGCTTACGACTGAACGGACGTAGGAAACAGCTGGCGGTAAAACCATCACGTCCCCAGCTCGATCAGGAAACTAAATCCCTATTTGAGGAAGAACTAGCTAAACGCATATCTGAATTCGACAGCTGTGCTCACCCTGGAGAAGCCTGGAAGAATATTCAGTCAGCTATAGATACAGCTGTAAAAGCTGTGAATAAGGCAAATCCAAAGGTGAGTAAAAACCACTGGATTTCGACTGCCTCATCCGAACTGATAGATGCTAGAAGACTTATTCCGGCGAGCTCCGAATTCAATGAGGAGCGAAAGCTGCACAAAAGGAAACTTACTAAAAGTCTCCGCAAGGACCGTGAACAGTGGTGGGTGACAAAGGCGAAAGAGATGGAAAAAGCATTGGCGATAGGCAACACTAGGCAACTCTTTAGACTCATCACAGAATCGGGCGGGAGAAGGCAATTCATAAGTGAGACTATTTCTGAGAAAAATGGCTCCTTAATTAGCTCTCAGGATAGACGCCTTGAACGCTGGAAAGAACACTTTGAGGAACAATTTAACTTGCCTACAGCCACACTGAACCTCCCCGCCATCCACCACGTACCCGAATGGGATATAGACACTGGTCCGCCGTCTGTAGGTGAGGTTACAAAAGCTATCAGTAATTTGAAACGAGGCAAAGCGGCAGGACCCGACGGAATTATTCCGGAGGTGTTTAAATATGGGGGTGACATACTAGTTTGTAGATTAACTGAGGTACTAGGCAAAGTCTGGGAATCAGAGACAGTACCATCAGACTGGGGTAAGTCACTTATTATACCGATATTCAAGAAGGGAAACAAGTCCTCGTGTGATAATCATAGGGGGATCAGCCTAACGAACATAGTCTCTAAAATCCTAGGCTCAGTAATCATGCATAGACTAAGCAGAACTCGGGAGGAACAGACAAGGGAAAATCAAGCAGGCTTTAGACCAGGTAGAGGGTGCATAGATCATATCTTCACTCTTCGACAGATTCTAGAACATAGACACACTTTTCGGCGTCCAACAATTGTCATATTTCTTGACTTGAAGGCGGCCTTCGACTCCGTGGATCGAAAGGTACTATGGCAATGTCTGACTGTGAAGGGAGTGCCAAGAAAGTACATTGCACTAATCAAGGCACTCTATTCAAACTCACGTAGTCGTGTAAGGGCTTATGGGGAATTGTCATCTGAATTGGTAACAACCAGTGGTGTCCGACAGGGATGTCCACTTTCCCCATTTCTGTTTAACTTCATCATAGATATGCTAATGGAAGTATCCTTAACTGAACGTAGTGACTTAGGAATCGACTTGTTACCAGGGAATAATCTTATGGACTTAGAATATGCAGATGACATAGTCCTGTTAGGGGAGGATGCTGACAAAATGCAGAGTCTTCTGAACACCTTGAGCAGCAATCTTCGTATGTTTGGCATGCGATTCGCCCCTGCAAAATGTAAGATGCTGCTACAGGACTGGACCACGTCAACCCCTAACTTAGTGATAGGGAGTGAAGTGATAGAACATGTTGACCACTTCACCTACTTGGGAAGTTGTATTAGCACCAACGGACTGATTGGCGATGAAATCTCAGCACGGATCCGAAAAGCTCGAGCTGCTTTCGCTGACTTACACCATCTCTGGCGTAGGCGTGACATCCGGTTATCAACCAAGGGACGTGTGTACTGCTCATCAGTTCGCTCCGTCCTTCTCTATGGCTCTGAAACATGGCCAATACGCGTTGAAGACATGAAAAGGTTGACTGCTTTCGATCATAGATGTCTGCGATCTCTGTCTCACGTTAGGTGGTTTCACAAGATAAGTAATGTTGACGTTAGGCGTAGAGTGTTGGGCAAAGAGGGAAAATCAATCGACGAGGCTATAAAGTTACATAGACTAAGATGGCTAGGTCACGTGCTGCGCATGCCTAACCACCGCCTCCCCCGACGGGCATTGCTAGCTGATATAGGTTCAGGTTGGAAAAGAGCCAGTGGTGGCCAAACAAAAACATGGCATCAATCCATGAAATCCTTGACAGTTAAACTGAGTCAGGTAGGGAGATGCAGACTCCCGGGTTGGGGCCCTCGGGACTCTAGGAATCAATGGCTGGAGACAATAGGTGACATGGCTCAAAATCGTTGTCAATGGCGCAGATGTATTCAGTCTCTGTAATCTTTCATATTCCTTTCTACCATTACCCATTCTGTTTCACTCTTATACTTGTCAAACTCTATTAATTCTCTTCACTCATCTTCTTGTCTACCTCTGTGTGCTATTTGGAACGTGGCAACTCGAACTGCTGCACTTCGGTGCCAAGTTCTATGTTGAATCCAGACAGACAGACAGACAGACAGACTTGGACACTGTGGTACTAAGTAATTCCATATTAGTTTGTCTACTAGATGTATCACACGATCAGTGAAACAGTATTATTTACTGGATGACAGGGTTTCGAACAAAATTTATTGTTCGTAATCATGCCATCAGTTATAATCATACGACTTCGAAGCCTGAGTTTTATAGTCTTCTTTGTTCCCTCCTATTTGTCCTAGGGGTAGGAGAATTTTCCAGATATCTGGGTGGACAGGTGTTGAATCATTCCTGTTACACGTATTTGCACAAGCATAGGTCAAGGTAGTAGAACAGGGGTAGTCAGACTAGCTGAGCATAAAAATCTAGCAAAATCTGGATTAGCTGACGCGAATAAGATAAGAAATCTGGGGAATAGTTCAGCCATTGTGCTGCGTGCAATTACACACAATCATCCAATAGGCTGGATGGGATAGGGTGACAGTTTTAAAATCTAATGCAAGAGCAGGATGGAGGAAGAGATTGATAACAGAAGCTTTGTTTATCGAATCAACTGAAGAGAATACGTGTAACAGGGATGATTCAACACCTGTCCACCCAGATATCTGGAAAATTCTACTACCCCAATGACGACAAATAGGGGAAGACAAAGAAAACTATAAAACACAAGTTTCAAAGTCATGTGATTACAATTGATGGCATGATTATGAACAATTAATTTTGTTCGAAACCTTGTCATCCAGTAAATAATACTGTTTCACTGTGTGACACACCTAATAAACAAACTAATATGAAATTAGTATATGGTTGACTAAACATCCGGGCACATATACGCAATGTCTGAGTCGGTGGTTTAGGGATACAATCCTAAACAGTCATGCGCGTGGTTACGGTTCAATTCCCAGCCGACACATTCCTAAAACCTCAACCTGGCCGATAGGAGGGGTAGGAAACCGGATAACGTTGGTCGTGAGGCTAACACAATCCCACACCGTGAAAACAAAACAGGTGCTGCTGAAACTTCAAACCTCGAAGCCTTGCCACCTTATATTTTACTTAGAATGCAAAGGAATGAAAAAATATACAACATTTAAACAGCACTATAGTAATTTCATAGTATCCATTTGAAAATATTTCTTTAACTAATAAACACATCAGAAAAGTATATTCATTTAGAAAAATAAAAAGAAGATTGAATATCCTTTCTTTAAATTTATGTTTTTCAGGTTTGACCACAGATTGATATCAGTTAGAGAACCATTGGAAACTAAAGAGTACTGGATAGCTATTTCACCCTTGTCTGGGACTCATCAGCAGCACACACCCACTGGGTTTCGACTACAGGACGTTATTGTTACAAGGCAAGTTCGTAGTATCTGAATGGTCTACGAGCTTGCCTTGTAACAATAACGTCCTGTATTCGAAACCCAGCGGGTGCGTACTGCTGATGAGTCCCAGACAAGGATGAAATAGCTATCCAGGCTAGCATTATCACTACTACCCTTACACGACAATTCAATTAGTTGTCACGATGTTCAATGTTTTATAATAATTTCAGTTTTTAAATCTATTCAGGTTTCTCAACAAGTAACAGATTCAAGTAGCTATTGCACTCTTATTCATTTGAATTAATTCATCTTTCATGGATATAATATTGCACAAATATTCAGCTGTTAGTTATGTGAAGATATACACATTTGACAGCTTATTTCGCACCTTCACCTGTAAATACTTATCTTAAGACTGCACCATACAAAATGTGGACCGAATTTTGAAGATGGGAAACGAAGTGAACTGAATTTTGAAGGTAAAACTTCGCACAAAAGTGCAGCAGTTCAAGTTCCCATACTTCCTACAAGAACACATAAGGATATGGAAAATAAAATAAAAAGAAACTATAATAAACAGAGGAAATAAAAATTATATCGAATATAATGAAAGGGTAAGAGACCTACTAAGTAAGACTTCCAACCATGTCACAAACATTCCCAAGATATTTTATTTTTGGCGCCTTAAGGACCATAGTCAGATAGTCTACACCTCTTCCTACGTGACTCAAACCATCAACCGAAGACTCCATGGATTGATGCCAAGTTTTGGTTTGACCACTCTTAGCTCTTTTCGAATTCAATTATATGTCAGATGGCATTGCTCTATGTGGGAAGCAATGACATGGTGTGCGAAACACGCATCCTAGACCATTTGGATCGGTGCAGCTTTATAAGCTCACCAAGTGATTTTTTATTCTTACTTAACACTTTATGCCTAATTTTAGTATTACTACTCAAAGATAGCTAGCCTCTTCACATCTTTCCCTTTTAACGACCACATCTCATAGTCGTAAAGGGCAAAGAGAATTACTGTGTAGTACATACTTCCCTTAACTGACGGTCGGATACCACACCACTTAGTGAAAGCTATACTATCCCTTTTGTATTAGCAATGATAATACTACAGCAATAAATCTGTTAGAGCCAATACAACTTCCAAAATAAGTGGAGTCATCAACAAATTCAACCATTTCATTCCCAATCCTTGAACTGAAAGTCGGTGCAAATCATCACTCCTGCAGCATCATCTTACATTTCACAAAGGCGAACCACGTGCCAAACAGACTTAGATTTTAGTTCAAGGTGTTCAAAAGAATGTATTTTGTCACAGCGTTTTCAACTAGAAGGACAATATCATCTGCATAATCTAAATCAACAAGATTATTCCGTGGTAACAGGCCAATCCCTAAATCGATCAGAGTCACACTTATTAAAAGGGAAATAACAGATATCCCTGATAGGCACCAGTGGAAGGGAAACAACTGTCGGTAGCCGACATCATTAAAAAGAATTTAATATTATTATCAGATTTGAAATAAATTGTTTTGAGACGAATTGACGTCTGTAACGACTGATGCCTAAAAGAAGTATAGCGTGAACATCCAACAGGAAAAAGGATAGCACACAAATTACAAATATCACAACATATCTCATTGATTTACAACTTTGCTTGAGAAATAAGACAATAATTAAGTCTTCAAAATAAGAGACAACTAAAAATATTTTAAAGAACCAAAAGTTCTGTGGTGATTGACAATTTCTATCTCTGTATTGTTTAAATACTTACTGTTGATTGTTAATGTGTTTCTTATATGAATTGCATAATAATTCCGCTAAATACAAATTCCCAAATTCCGCCCTCCTTGTGTTTTGGTTGGATTCTTGTAATTCGGTCATCTCGAAATACTAATATTACGACTACAATAAATTATTACAAATTGGCGTCGCGATGGAACTAAATAACCTGGGAAAATTTCCTATTAATGGGTCTCCGCAGGAGATTGCTGATTATTTGGAATGTTTCGATGCGTGGTGCATTTCAAAGAATGTTCGGGACGACAAAATACCAGCACATTTCATCACTGCTATTGGGCTAGATGCGTATAGCCTAGTAAAGACTCTGTCATTTCCAGATAAACCTATTTCTCTGTCATATGTCAAGATTCGTGAACTTCTGATAAATCACTTTCATGTAACTACATTCGAAACCAGAGAGAGGGCTCAATTCCATAAACTGGTTCGTGCTCCCAACCAGAGGATTAGAGACTTTATTCTGCAACTCCAAATACAAGCTTCAAAGTGTAATTTTGGAGATCAGCTGCATACTCAACTACGTGATCGTCTAATTGCTGGAATCAATATTCCTAAGTTAGAGAAAGAGTTAATTCAGATTCCTTCTTGTACCTTTCAAACTGCTAAAGATTTATGTATTACATATGAAGATGTCAATGATGAATACTCTGCTCCCACTACGTCAGTATCTGATGTCATGCTTTCTAAAGTCGAAAATACAAGTGGTCATGGAACGCAATCCAAACTGCCGTCCACAGGTAATAGAATGCAGCCAGAGATCAAAAACATTAAACCGTGTTTTTCCTGTGGAAAGTTACATCTACGAAGCACTTGCCGTTTTCGGAGTGCTAAGTGCCATAAATGTGGTAAAGTTGGACACATCAAGACGGTTTGCAGAAGTTCAAATACTAATGCTGCTCAACATTCTTATAATTCTCCCAAGCTGTCTAGTAAAATGGAGTCAATGTGTCTTTCAACCTTTCAAAATACTCAATCTCATCCAATGAAAACCTCCACTACAAGTTCGGCAACTCAAGTGTCAACTGTTTTCAAAAATTTGGTAGCCGAGTTACAATGTGAACTGTCGAAGACACGAAAAGACCTGAATGAGATGAGAGAGCAACTGATTAAAATGGAGGAATTGATGCATATACATAGACTGCGTCTGTTGAATGCAGAGCATACAAGTACCCGTGAAAGTCCTGCAAAACTTTTCAAATCTCGAATTCTCAAAAAGCATCTGATGTCCACGACTTCTAATGTACATTATTATAAAGGGAAATACTATAGACCTTCTGTTGGAATTGTACTACAAAAAATTGGAAATCGAGTGGTGAAGATATTAGACATCTAAGATCACTTAGTTCATAACAGACACCTGGACAAAGTGACAATAAATGAAGTAGGTCGTTCCAATTATAATATTAATAATTCCGCTAATAATCCTGATTTTGTAGATAATTCAGAAATAAGTCCAGATAATAGTGATGAAAATGATATCACAGAATCAGTTAGAAGGTCGCAGCTACTTGCAAGCAAACCGAGACATCGTTATAAGTACGCAAGGAGACATTCGACGTGTGGCGGATGTGGTGATTGACAATTTCTATCTCTGTATTGTTTAAATACTTACTGTTGATTGTTAATATGTTTCTTATATGAATTGCATAATAATTCCTCTAAATACAAATTCCCGAATTCCGCCCTCTCTGTGTTTTGGTTGGATTCTTGTAATTCGGTCATCTCGAAATACTAATACTACGATTACAAATAATTACAACAAGTTCACATATACAAACATCTCTAACTAAATAAAAAAAGACAAGCTCCAACTATGATCAATTTTACCGGTATGTACATACTCGTCTGGTCATGAAATCCCCCTGATTTTACTGGGTTTACTCCTTATGTATCCCAGTTAAATCTTAAAATGTCTATGTTAGTCGAATTGATATGCATTCGGTATTTTCACGAGGATTTCATTCCCAGATTGAATGATAATCAAGTAATAAGTAACAGTTAAACACTTGCAAATGATGTTTTAGGTAGTGAACATTAAAAATAAAATCTGCAGAACACAGTACGATAGGAAATTGATTAAAGTTGCCATATACTAAAAGAGTAAAGAATCGAAAGATACTTAGAAATTTAAGGAAACAAAAATGTTAAGAAATAAGCAACGAATAAACAAGGACGTTCAGAACTTCCACTGAAAGCATAGATTTAATATATCACCACTGTGAAGATTAACTTCAAGACTTACAAACACACGTCAAGTACTACTCAAAGAAATTAGGTAATTCTTGACTAGCAGTAAGCATTTAATGCAAGCATTTCGTCCTGTTTGAGAATCATCGGCTGGATTTACTTACATTCTGAAGCGATCGATGGTATTCCAACTGAAACCTGGACACAGCACCCAATATTTCAAACGTCAAAGTGTTATCCAATAAACCATATGGTTGACGAGAGAGTAGTCTAGTGGATAACGCTTTGATATTTGAAATATTGGGTGCTGTGTCCAAGTCTTATTGGGAACATGATCGATCGCTGGAGAATGCAAGTACATCCAACCAATGAGTCCAAAATAAGACGAAACACGCATCCCGGATGCCTGCTGCTAGTCACAATCTAACAAATTAAGTTAATCCTCAAATATCATTGAAGAGTTCGTACTAGGGGCCAACATGTCAACACAGACCGGACATCTCGGTTCAATCAACAATGACTTAAAAACAAATACACACGTTAAGTATCACTCTTTAACATTTGATGGATTTCATTAAAAAAGTTGACTTCCATTGATTACTGCGAAGAAACTCAAAACCTTTTGTGTGTCATTTAATGGATTTACGATAAGAGTGTAACCATGAATATTGTTCATCAACGATTTGATGAACAACACACATACCACTGACAGCTGTATCATGCGGTACGCAATATTATCTAACCATATGCATAAGTATAACAATAAGTCATAGTTTCTACGTTCACTGATTGATGCATTCATTTAGTTTTAGGTCTGTTTTATTTGAAATCAATCAATAACTTTATAAAAACATCTACTTCCATAGTCTAAACTGAAAGGTTAATTTTTAATCATACTAGTAATATTTCACAATCTTATGACAGTGGAAAAAACTAAGTTCCACAATTTCAAGATCATTTTCTACAAGACGATGATAGACATTAGAACACTTACTGTTCTTTTACTGAATATACAGTCAAATTTCTTCCGACAAACAATAACGTATTTTTTTTAAAGACAATCAAACGTGTAATCAACTATGCGTAGCCTAGATATGTTTAAATATTAAAACAAAATATCGATTTATCAGTTTAACTGAATCACGTACTACTGACCGGTAGTACAGTTAAATTATTCATGCATAAAGTGTGTCACTTAAAAAAAAACACTTAAAAAGGTTGATTATGACAGTAGTAAATAGCATAATACTACAAATGATATTTAACGATAATATATGTAATACCAAAAAAAGAAACTGGACTACACTGACTCCTAGTTTAGAAATAGGGAGTGAAGTGGTAGAGCACGTTGACCGCTTCACTTATTTGGGAAGTACTATCAGCCAACGCCAACGGGTTGACCTCTGACGAAATCTCAGTACGGATACAGAGGGCTAGTTTTGCATATGCCAGTTTACGCCGCCTCTGGCGTAGACGTGATATCCGACTATCGACCAAAAGGCGAGTATAATGTTCAGTCGTCCTCCCCGTCGTCCTTTATGGCTGAGACCTCGCCATTGAGAGTAGAAGACATGAAAAGATTACCTGTCTTCGATCATAGGCGCCTGCGTTCTACCTCCCGTGTGAGGTGGTATAATATAAGGTGAGCAATATTGAGGTTAGGCATCAGTCGAGTGCTAGGTAAGGAGGGGAAATCAATCAACGAGACTGTGAAGTTACATTAACTTAGATGGTTAGGACATGTGTTACGTATGCCTAGCCTAGTCATCACCTTCCTCGACGGACGGCGATGTTAGCTGACATAGGGTCAGGCTGGAAAAGAGCTAGCGGTGGTCAAACCAAAACATGGGTTCATCAGTCAATGAAATCTACAACAGTTAGTTTAAACCAGCCAGCCAGCCACGTAGGAAGGTGTAGACTCCCTGACTGGCTGGTTGGGGTCCTCGGGACGGTAAAATCCAATGGTTGGAAGCAATTGGTGCTATGGCTCAAAGTGATCGTTCTCAATGGCTGGTGGAGATGCATCCACTCCTTCTGACTTATGATTTCCAATGAAACTATATTGTTCTTCGTTATTACTATTCCTTTGTCTCACACCTTTGTTTACTGTCTCTATTATGCATTTCTTCTACTTTCTTTTCTTTCTTTGTGTGGTACATGAAGTGTGGCGACTTGAACTGCCGCATATCAGTGCAAAGTTCTATGTCGAAAACAGTCAATCCTACCAATGATACTTAAATGCATTTATACAAAGTGAGCACTTCGCTATTCATCAGGACCTGAAAATAATTTATGGAAAATAAGAGTTGTTCATTCATGTTAAAGATAAATTATGAAATAGAATCCACCCAAATAGCTATCAAGAAGACAGGAATACACTGGATTGATAAGAAAACTATACAAAATTTGGAATTCGTGGACTACTTGTGTCTAGTGTCATATGAATTCAAAGAATTACAGGCGAAAACTAATAAACTGGCAGAAGAAGTAGCAAAGACAGGACTTCAAGTGAACATAGAGAGGACGAACGGATGAAGATAATTAACCGACAAGAAAAATATCTAATCACTATCAACGGAAGATATTTGACAGACGCTATTTCCCTCACCATGTAGATACTCAGTCGCGTACATTCCATGTGATGAAGTAATTTGGAAACTACTCCAACACTACAGCGTACCTCAAGTCTTTGTAGATCTCATTCAACAGCTATATGGCAATGCCACGACGTGTCAAGTGGTCCACAACAGAAAACTTAGTGAGGCGTTCGAAGTGTATACAAAAGTAACACAAGGCTGCCTATTATCAAGGGATGATATTATTAATCGTGGTGAACTGGATTATGCGTCAGATTGTACGTGGGGAGGGAGGCAGGAATACGCTGGACCACTCATGAGAAGACTCTAGAAGATCTAGACTTCGCATATGATATGTGTATAATGTCACACAAACTCGAAGAGTTACAGGCGAAAATCAACAAAGAGGTTGGCCGGTAGCGATGACAGGACTCCAGATGAACATAGAGAAGACGGAGGTAATGAAGATGACCAATCAACAGCGAAAACAACAACAACTAGCATCAATCCCCATCAAAGTGAGAGATTAAACAGAAATTACCTCCTTCACCTATCTAGGAAGCATCGTTTCAACTACGGGCGGAACGGATGAAGATGTCAAAGCCAGTCAGAATCGGAAAGGAAAGATACGCCTCCATCACCCTAAAACCAGTTTGGAAATCTTCTGCATAATGAACAGGATTCGCATTTTCAACACCAATGTGAAGTCGGTTTTTCTATACAGGTCAGAAACTTGAACCGCATGTCACGAAAAGCATTTCCAATGGACTGTTGCAGACTTTCATCAACAGCTGTCCCCTTCTTTCTGTTTGTCTGTTTTCGACATAGAACTTTACACAGAAGTGCAGCAGTTCAAGTCGCCACACTCCATTTAGCACACAAAGCAAGCGAAGAAAGTAGAAGAAATGGATAATAGAGACAGTAAACAAAGATGTGAGATAAAGGAATAGTAAAAACGAAGAACAATATAGTTTCACTAGAAATCATAAGTCACAAGGAGTGGATGCATCTCCGCCAGCCATTGAGAACGATCACTTTGAGACATATCACCAATTGCTTCCAACCATTCTGTCTGTCTGTCTGTTTTCGACATAGAACTTTGCACAAATGTGCGGAAGTTCAAGTCGCCACATTCCGTGTAGCACGCGAAGCAAGAGAAGAATGTACAAGAAAAGCATAATAGAAACAGTGAGCAGAGGTGTGAGACAAAGGAGTAATAAAGAAATACAAAACAATTTCATTGAATTGGATTTTACCGTCCCGAGGACCCCAACCAGCCAGTCAGGGAGTCTACACCTTCCTACGTGGTTGGCTGGCTGGCTGGTTTAAACTAACTGTTGTAGATCCCACTGACTGATGAACCCATGTTTTGGTTTGACTGCCGCTAGCTCTTTTCCAGCCTGACCCAATATCAGCTAACATCGCCGTCCGTCGAGGAAGGTGATGACTAAGGCTAGGCATACGTAACACATTTCCTAACCATCTCAATCGATGTAATTCCACAGCGAATATCTAATCAGTGACTAACTGACAGGTTTCAAAGAACTTTACACAGAATTGCAGTAGTTCAAGTTGCCAGACTCCATGTAGAACACAAGGGAAGGCAAAAGAGAGGAAACAACATACTCCAAAAACGATAACAAGCAGAAATATGAGGGAGAAAGAATAGTAACATGCAGACACATGAAGGTTAAGTAGTTACGGTTGATCGCAAAGAGCGAACGCCATTGCGCTGATTTGGTTTAAACTAACTGTCAAAGACTTTGCGGACTGATACCAAGTTTTGGTTTGACAACCACCAAATCTTTTTCCAACCTGATGCATCCTATTTCAGCGGCTAACATTGCCCACTGAGGAAGGTGATGGCTATAGGCATCCCTAAAACATTTCCTAACCACCTCAATCGATGCAACTTCACAACCTCGTCAATTGATTTCCCCTACTCATCTACCACTCGAAGCCTCACCTCAATATTAATCATCCTATTATACCAGCTAACACGAGAGAACGTAGGCACCTATTTATTTTATTTTTTACTACAACTTGATTCCACACTGTATTTTTGGTACAAGTATGGAATTTTCAGCATGGATATCGGTAGCCCGAATTTAGAGGCCGACCATAGATATTAAGTGTGCGTCGGCAGGGGATCGAACCTCGGACCATGTGCATGGTCGGCGAGACAACTAGCCTTTTCAGGTCTTCCACTTTAAATGACCATGTCTCACAGTTATAGAAGGTAGGATGAGGCGGACTGCTAAGCAGTATACACGTCCTTTGATCGATAGCCGGCATTCTAATGAAAGCAAGCTACTAAACAGTGAGTATTGACATTCTAACTTATTCCATGACGCATTCAGTTCCTTATTTACCCTAAATTCGAATACATAATAGAGCAGTTTCATACCTCAGTGTAAGAGAAAAGATGAAAGTCGTAAATCACGCGTCTGTACTACCATTTATTGTTAAATGAATAGAAAATATCAAACAACTAAACTCCTGTTATTCACGTGTGTATCCAAATTCCATAATTACTTGGAATCAATAATAACCACTAAACAGCAAATAGGAATTCTGCTTAAAAAGTACATAAATTATAATATCTTAGTTTACAAAAAGGTCTATACTATTTCGGTAACCAAAAGAGGCTGACTAATAGATTGTTTTTTAAAAACCAATATTGTTTTTATCCGAATTGCATTTATCTATGAAAGGTACTACTGTGAAATTCGCAAAATCAAGCATTAACGAAAAAACCTAAAAAATACTTCTAGAAACGTTGTCCAAAAACTGACTAATGTAAGTTATATGAATGATACACACGTACACAATATCAAAAATGACCAATCCCGATAGAGAACGAAAGACCAGATTTGCAGTATAAAATGATATCATTCTATTTCACAGGTTCTCATCAGCTGCAAACTACTTAGTGAGTTGAGCCCACTAGTGTGTATGACTAATCAGTGTAATGAAAGTGATATGGTTACCAAGGGATATCTCTGTAAATATCTGTTTCCTTTTAAGCATAAGTTTCTCTGAATATGCTCTGAAAACCGGATAGAAGCCCTTCTTTCTGTCCTTCCAATGTATTTGCTGCCGCAGGTACACATAAATTTATAAATGCAGTTGGAGGTAACATCAGCAGGGTACTTATCCAGTTTCGATTGGCTTATAGAGCATGTAGTACTGTAAAGTGTCACCAGATCGGCTGTATGGAAGCATCTCTTTATTGCTTCTTTCATCCTCTTTTCAATCTTTTGCGATACAAAGTGCAATTACCAGACACCTTGTGGATACGGGTCATTTTGTCGAGATTTCCAAATCCTTCAAAATATTAAACATACAAAGGACAGCGAATCTACTAAGATTTGCTGAAGCAATTGCAATCAAACGTCACAGACCAAACTTATGCATACAGAAAGAGAGTGTAGTCAATCTCTCACTCCCTTGGTAACCATATCACTTTTATTACACTGATTAGTCATACACACTAGTGGGCTCAACTCACTAAGTAGTTTGCAGCTGATGAGAACCTGTGAAATAGAATGATATCATTTTATACTGCAAATCTAGTCTTTCTTTCTCTATCGAAATTTATCAAGAGAACCAAATGTATGAAATAACCAATTCAATTGGACTTTATGAAGTCGTATTAAGTGACATAAGGGTGCTTAACTGATAACATATCTATGATGGAATAGACAATATAGTCTCATAGGAGTCAAATTCAACAGACAGGGAAAAAAATAACCATCCCTTATCCCCTAACGGATCCTTTTTTGTTATCCAGGTATAGAAGGGAAACTTGGAAGCCCAAGTTTACCGGAAAGCGCACCGCAAACCGATCGAATACGAAACGTCGAGGAGCAACCATGCAATAGAATACAAATAAAATAGCCTATGTGGGGAAGCACCGTAGTATAATGAGTAGATAGGACAAACACAAGGAGATCACGTATTCAAATTATTCCAACACAATAGAAACCCGAAAGCCTGCATGAATAAATATCTCGTAAGCAATAGTGACACTATTACAAAACTTCTTCAGTAAACGGTAAAGTTCAACAATGGCGTCCCAGGAGTGTGATCGCCCCAATGACCTTGAACGCATGCTAGACGTTCGGCTAACGGTACCTGTCATTATCATAGCTGAAATATCAACGCTATTCACTAGCTAAGCAGCAAATTTCACCCAGATCACGTTTTTAAGTACTGTTTGAACAATGTGTTAATAGCTCGGTAAGGTTGGGATTAGGGTTAGGGTTATGATAAGGGTCATAATTAGCATTAGGGTTAGGTTTACGGTTAGGATAAGGGTTACAATTAGGGTAAGTGTTAAGTTTAGGATTAGGATCAGGATTAGGGATAGATTTATAGTTGACGTCATTTATTTTAATTTGTTTTCTTATCCACATTTTCCTGGTAAGTAGTCGTCGATCCTTTTACTGCAAACTATAGTAATTAAACCAAGGGCTTTTGGGGAAGACTGTTCAACAGGATAAGAGAGATAAACAATTCACAAAAACAGCTCATCTTTAGTCACCTCGGTGAATACATGCATAGAAACTAGTCTAACTTAGAAACTGATACTCCTCATTATAACTGGGACGTATTTTTAAGTCATATCAGAGAAAGATACCCTGTTTCATGTGTTTTCATGCATTTTCTTGCAAATATACGTCATTTTGTGTGCAAAAGTCACTTATTTTTATGATTGGTCGGCCGAAGGTCAGTCGTGCGTTCGCATCCCTTGGGACGCTAGTGTTGAACTTTATCAAATAAACTAAAATATTTCATATTCAGAGGTGAAAAATCAAAAGTCAAGAAGAGAATAAATTGTACCGACGACATCAAACACTCTGACTGGGCTATACACCAAGGAGTCTATGAACAGGTAGTGTATGTAAAACCTCACTACATGAACTGATCTGCTTACATGTATATATATACACCAGTGTCATTATTAATTCGATTGCGAGAACTTCCCAAAGCTAAAACATGCTGCATAATTCATAGAAACATAGTAATAAGGTGGAAGTAAAGGAGAATGATGCTCGGGAAGACTTCGTGTGCTTTTGGAAGTGTGTGGGCGGTTGTTACTTCCTGGCTGCCCACACCGTGGAAATTGATTGGTCCTTCGAATACCTGGAACAGAAAGAGGGTTAGTGTTACGTGACCGCAGAGCTCAGAGGACAACAGCTTGAGGCCGGTCACACACGGCCTGTATGCACTGGTTTCTGGGATTGGTTCCGTATTAGTAAACTTACCGCCGGTCACAGACCACCGTGGGGTAAGTCGAGATGTACAGTAGTTTGGGTCGACCCCCTCTCTCCAGAGTGGAGAGACAGCATAGCTGGCTGGCATGCATCTTAAGGAAAAACCTCACTGCTGTTACACCCCTGTTCCCCAGCAGTAAGACTTCGCCCTCAGACCCCCAGCATAGTGTAAGAAAGATTCTTGCACAATGCCGGTAACTGCTGTTAGTCGAATTGCTATCCTAACAACCTTCCCGGCATGTTAGGACATGCAGGAACATTGGTTCAAGCCAGTGCAGCCTGTTGGGTCATCGCGATGTGCAAGCCCGATAACGCCACGTCAAGGTAGCAGCTATCGGTGCTACATGGAGTGTGGCGACTTGAACTGCCGCACATAGGTGCAAAGTTCTATGTCGAAAACAGGCAAACAGATAGATAAGCTAGAAGTAGCGATCAACACAAATATACAGGTCGATAATACATACATGAACTAATTAAAACCATATTAATGAAGAACAAGAAAAAGACATGGGAAAAAAGATGTTGACTGCTACCAATGAAACAAGAAAAACATAGGCAACACGAATATGTACCTTACCCATAAATCAAACAATTCAAGAGAAGAAAAACATCTAAAATTTGCAAACTAAAAACAACGAAATCTGCCAGTTACACACACAGAGAGAACAGTTAACAAGATCCCCTCTCAGAATAAGAACTCAGAAAACAGAAAAATCCTCAGTTACCATGAGGATGAGACAACAATAATCATCAAAAGGAAATCACTAACGCCTACCAGTCACAAGCAAAACGATTTTAGAACATTTGGTGTAAATAAATAGTTTGGAATTTGAACAGAAGTTAATTGGCCACCACCAGTTTAACTGCATACCATCAACTAATACTCACTCACGATAGCGAGAATGTTATTGACAGACCTGTTACAAAACCAAAATAAATAGATTAACACTTCCGGACTTAACCTAAGAGCATATTTGAACAGATTGAAAACAACTGTTATAAATTCAAAGAATTAATATGTAAGTTGTCTAGGATCTATCAAATGTCAATTTTAAAAATATATACACCAGGAGGACCTGTGGATTAGACAATCCTATTTTAATAGATTAACCACATAGAATACCAGCAGAAGTATTGAAAATGGACCTAGAGATAGCAGAAGACTCGATAACAACACTACTGGGGAAGGCATAGAAAAAGGGCAAGGTACCCGAGGATTGGAAGGAAGGATACTTATTCAAACTACCAAAGAAAGGAGGCTTAAGTCAATGCAAAAACTGGCGCGGAATTATGCTCCTGTCCATCCCAAGCAAAATACTAAGCCGCATCGTACTGGAGAGAATCAAACACGCCAACCTGGATGAAAAACTTCGACGGGAACAAGCTGGATTCAGGAGAAACAAGTCATGTATTGATCAAATCGCCACACTACGGATCATCACTGAACAAAGCTTCGAATGGCAGTCACCTCTCTACCTCACTCAACTTCATCGACTTTGAAAAGGCCTTCGATAGTGCAGCGTCGATGTAGAGGTGATTTGGCAACTACTTCGCTACTACGGGGTCCCATCGACAATTATACATCTCATCCAACAGTTATACGACAATGCTGCATGACAAGTAATCCACAACGGGAAACTTACGGAATCCTTCGAAGTGAGGACGGGAGTGAAACAAGGCTGTCTACTATCACCAATGATCTTCCTGATTGCAGTAGATTGTATATAGAGACAGACAACGGGCAATGAGGAAACAGGCATAAAATGGACTCACTTTTACAAAAAACTTGGAGGATCAGGACTTCGCCAAAGATATATGTCTGATTTCCCACAAACTGGAAGATATGCAAGTGAAAAGTAACAAGTTGGCAGAAGAAGCATCAAAGATAGGACTTCAGATGAACATAGATAAAACAGAGGTGATGAAGATTCCTGGCCAACACCAACAGCCACAACAACAACAACAACAACAGGCAACAATCAGCCAGCATAAATAGGAGGAACCTGAAAGAAACAACCTTTACCTACCTGGGAAGCATCGTTTCAACTACAAGCGGAATTGACGAGGATATCAAAGCCAGAATCGGAAAAGCAAGACAAGCTTTCACTACTTTTAAGTTTGTGTGGAGGTCAACAGCACTCAGCAGCAAAACTACGATCTGGATTTTCAACTCCAATGTGAAGTCAGTGCTACTATACGGATCAGAGATTTGCACTGAGCGTCATAAAGAGCATCTCCAATAAACTACAGACCTTCATTAACAGTTGTTTTCGCTCAATACTCAAGATCAGATAGGCAGCCAGAAAAGATCAACAATAGGGATCTCTGGCAATGAGCGAACCAACCCAGCAGGAACCGATTGTGCAACAAATATGCAGGAAGAAATGGAGATGGATTGGCCATACTCTGAGGAAACCATCAAGTGACATCACTAGACAAGCCATTGCTCAAGTGGAACCCGAAAGGGAAGCGGCGAATTGGTCGTCAATGCAAGGGTGATTTGGAGGAGGTCATGTGAAGAGGAGATGAAAACATGTGGGCCCTATGTTCCTCTAGGAATTAAAGGAAATAATAATAATACGGGTTTTCTTTATATATATTGGACTGTCAGCCACATATGACATATAAAAGGATAGTCAAGTAAGAGTATGAACTTAACACACGCTGTTTGAAAACTGAGTAGTTAGTTAAGCAAGCGGATGATACATAGATTTTAATGTGCTAACACAACAGACTACGTAAAACTCGAATCATAAATAAACCAGATATTTAACAGAAATTGTAAACATATTGTTTTTTGTAAATAAAAGTAACATCTCTGAAGAAAGTTAATTAAAATTAAGAATATTTTGATAACTGTTCTAATTCAGCAACTAGTTTTACATCTTTTGCCTGGCCTAAAATCAGTCTAGTTACCACACATTTTGATAAATTAATGAGTGTTTGAAAAATACATATTCAAAAGACAAAAATGAAATAAAAAAAACTAGACATGTTTGGGATGAAATATAAAAAACACTTTATATTCAATTTTTTGTAACTAACCTGAGTAAGTCTAATAGCATTGATTTTACCAGAATCTGACAAATGAAAGGTAGCTCTAAAGTTATGCCATCTACAAAATAAAAGTGAAGTGAGAAAGAATATCATAAGAGGAGGGGGAGATGAAGAGAACCAAATGTTCACATATTACTCAGATGAAATGTCAGTTTAGTTGGTGGATGGTGACTAGCAGTGGAATCCAGGACGCGCATTTCGTCCTATTTGGTACTCGTCAGTTGGATGTACCTGCACTTCTCAGTGCGTGATGATGTTCCCACCGAGGCTCGAACCCAGTGCCCATAGTTTCAAACGCCAAGGCGTTATCTACTAGACCACTTGGGTTCGAGCCTCGGTGGGAACGTCATCACTCACTGAGAAATGCTGGTACATCCAGCTGAAAAGTCCCAAATAGGACGAAATGCGCATCCTAGATTTCAGTGCCAGTCACCATCCACCAATTGCATACTAATTAAATGCCGAGACATCGTCGAAGGATCTGCACAAGAAGCCGACATGTCAACCTGAGACCGAGTACTTCAGTTCAATCAATCGACGGGAAAATCTAAAATTCAATGAAATGTCAGTTTGTTTAAGATCGATTACTTGGGAGAGATTCTCCATGTACCAGGCTAAAAGCCACGCTCATCTTGGGACGGCTAATGATGGTACTATCCAGCAGAAGTGGGACTAGAACCCGTGACCCATCAACTAAAAACTGAGTGCTTCAGCCCATGAGTCACAACCTCTGCATTAAATGTAAAACTAAATTATTGTAGATATTCAAAAGTTAAATGTTAAAAGATTTCATTGATTTTGGGTTAGATTCCATCATGAAAATCGTTGAAGTTGAAAAGAGAAACAGATATTCAATTTCTGTTGATTTCCACTGGTTCTTAAACAGCTGTCACTTTATGAAGCAAACTTTATGAATAGGGCTCAGATAATTATGACCATCCAGAATGAACTAAATAAACGTTTTGCCGTCATTTCATGAATTCTCACCCACTGGATTAGAATTTAGAAACTTAAAACATCATTCAACGATCGGTATTGTCCTCCTGTCAAAACTTAACGGTTGGTAACACACAATTGTTACTGTGTAACATTCCCGAATATTTATCCTACTTATGGTTGAATAGACTAAACACAATGTTGAAATGGTTCGTGTGTCTGATATGAATGAAAATAAAAACGATTAAATTCCACTTACAAAAAGCTAATTTGCAATAGATTAGTACAGAACAAAAATAGTTAATTTTTATACACAATCACACCATTTGGATAAGCAGAATTTGCTCAAAGGTTGAAGATTTTATGTATAAATGTATCAAAAAAACTCTCCTGTGAACTTTTATACAGGATGAGAAAGTGATCACAGTGGTTTATACAACAGAATATCTTTTTAGGTAGAATTGTTTCACTCCAACAGTGTCTTTCAGTCTCACAAATGGAAACATATTTAAGACATTTTCATCTATCTGTCAATATTATCAAATGACTTTAAAGCGACGTCGAGGATTCACTGGTACAATGGGGCGGATTCGGTTCCCCATCAACGTATACTCCTAATCCTCACATAGTTTTCTAACCGACAGTAAGCCTGGAAAAGTGGAAAGGTTAAGCATGTGGTTAGCAGTTCTACCCCATACATACAACATCACCGTTACTGAAACTTCAAGGCTTGAAGTCCCATGTTCGTTCCACTTAGATAGTAAAGGGGACTAAGAAAAAAAAACTTTCACACACACACTTTAAACTGAGATAACTTACTGAGCCCGTTGTTCTAATCTTTCAATTAATTTCTCCGGTGGTAGACTAGATTCTTCTTTAAACGGAGCAGGTAAAAGGACTATCCGAAAACAAACTTCAACTTCCCATTTTTCTGTATCAGACAGGATACTGGTTAGTTCAAGTCGACGACCATAGGAACGTGCAGAAAAATATGCTCGACTAGCTACCACTAGAGTACGAATCCATGATCTTCCTCTGGGATAAATAAAGAAAAAAACAAGAAATCAACCTTAGAGAATTTAAAAACAACTGAATTTACGAACTTTTTATGACTATCACATAACGAGTAAATAAATTTTGTTCACATGATGAAGTTTTCACATAATACACAACCAAGTGAGTTCAAAATTGCTTCAAGATCGACTACATAATGGTTTGTGAAAATGACTGAATAATAATAATAATAATAATAATAAAAATAATAATAATAATAATAATAATAATAGAATAATAAACACCGAAATCCAGCATCAACAACTCTTAGTATGAATAATGAATAGAGAATAAAATACTGGACTATTTGCTTAAAAATAAAATAGCATTATTGTAGCGACAGAAGATAGTGGCCAGACAACAGATCGTTTATTGAGAAAATCAAGAGACATTTATAGATTTTTATGTATATTATTGTTAGCGTTATTGTTAGCAGGGAAGCAACGTCTTCTGATTGGTTGCTTTTTGCTGAAGGTCAATTTGTCATCTCTTTGTGGCCAAATCGTATTTGCACACGCTAAGTCTGCTGTGAATGGTTGGTTAGTTCCTCAAGGTTAAACCTCGCTATTGTTTTTTTCTCATGACCCCGATTCGGGACGCAACATTGACGTAAATTGTTGTCTACAGTTTTCGGCTTGCGGCTAGCTCCCACCACATTATGACTGATCAAGTATACAGTTAGATTAACAAGCAAATATATTAGTAATTAAGTAATTAGAATTTTTCTTGAATTCTACTCTACACTACACACATTGCAGTGATTCCATCCAATTTTAGTTGTGTAATTAACTCCCAATCTGTAGTTGGATGTCTGTTTTGCCTAAATGTGGATTGGTTGGTTACATATCAATTATGGTGATTGCAGTTTTGAATTCAACAACTGTGATGAAACCTATTGCCTAGACTATTTATGGTGGCTTGCTTGAAAGCATTGTGTTTACTCTATTTCACATAGTTTCAATCATACAATTACGTCTAAGAATCCCAATGTACATCCAGGCCCATTTTCAAATAGTTCTCAATTTATTGGCAGGAATTTTATGACAAGAATGAAAGAGCAAAATTGTGGATTATTGGATCATGCCTCGGATAAAACTACATCCCTTCAGTTGATAAATTAACGTCTATAATATTGTGGTGAGAGCTGGCTGCTAGTCAAAATTGGTAAACAGTAATTTACGTCAATGTTTACGTCCCCAATATTAGTCATGAGAAAAATAAGAACAAAGACTGACTCAACTATCAATCACAGAAGCCTTTGCGTAGACGGATACAATTTGAAGAAAGGTAATCTGAACTTCAAGAAACGGCCACAAAGAGATGAAAGATTGACGTTCAGCGAGAAACCACCAATCAGAAGACTGTGTTTGTTTGCTTACAATAATCTATAATGTAC
The DNA here is from genome assembly GCA_944472135.2 of Trichobilharzia regenti. Taxonomy (NCBI): domain Eukaryota; kingdom Metazoa; phylum Platyhelminthes; class Trematoda; order Strigeidida; family Schistosomatidae; genus Trichobilharzia; species Trichobilharzia regenti. The sequence continues at coordinate 35,933,249 of OX235263.1, forward strand.
ATGAAAATTTAAAATTATCTGTTTTCTGGCCCTTGTCTTCTGTCGTTACAATATTACTTGAAGATTCTGTACAAGGAGTAAATACTTTGCGATAACGAACTTGCTGGAAATTCTGTATCGTTTACAAAAGCATTTTTCAGAATAAGGCTATCATTACTATCATTATTATTATTATTAAACTTCTGATTTTACGCTGTACGTATTAACAAATCTTAACGTTTTGGTACATTGAAAAACGTTAAGAAGCGATAGGATTTATCCGTGGGCCATTGCAGTCAGATCGAAATGTGCATCAACATGAAGATATGCAAAGCTATAACAACATCCTAGAAAACATCCTGCTATTTAAGCTTTCTTTTAACTACTAGGCAACTGAAAAAATAGCCCAAGTTAATCTATCACAGCCAAAATCACAGTGACCTTGAACAACCAATCAGAATTCAGATGCACAAAATTCACATAATCGTTAAGAAAAAAAAGTATCAAAAACATTTGCAAACATGATATTACACTGGATATAATGTATTGTAAAAATGCCTCCCAGTTACTCCAAAGACAAGTGTATTCCATGCTGAAAAATTCTATATTTGTATCAAAAATAATGTTTGGAATAAAGCTATTATTATTATTGTTATGTACAGGACTTGGATAATGTACTTGGACAGGACAATATACACATATTTTCACAGCTTCGTTCCTACCAAGTACAAAAGAAATTTAGTGAAGACCCTCAGCCACAGAGTTACAGCTATATGCTCAGAAGAAGTAACTGAAGATGAATTAGGCATTGTATATGATACTTTGAGCGAAAATAGCTATACCGAAAAAAAATTTATCACGAAATACATGACAAAGAAAGCGGAAAAGGACTACTCACTATCTGTAAACAAGAAGCCACTTTATATACGACTACAATTCAAGGGCGACATACCAGGTGAGATAATTACAAGGAGATTAAGAAAATCAGTTCAAATAACTTTTAGTGCTGGCGAACTACACGTATTATTCTCTACACGACCGACGGTGCTACCTCGACTGAAAGATGAAGCACTCAGACTAGCCACTTCAAATTGTATCTACCAATTCAACTCCGCTTGTAGTGGAGCGAGTTATATTGGCCGTTGTTCTGGGAACTTGATTTTTCGTGCTCACTCGATAACATCTCCCACTATGGCTAAGTAAAAAAGGTGCAGTTAAAACCATTAACAGTTCGATATTGGACCATCTGGTGCAAACCGGCCGACCACAAAGCCAGCCAGCCAATATTGAAGAATCCTTCTCTATCATCTACCGGGTGCCTAATAAATTGCTGAAATCATCGAAGCACCGCATGCTCCAAACAGCAGAGGCTATTGCAATTCTGGTGAAACAACCAGTGCTCTGTGTTCAAAAAAAGCAAGTCCAGCCAGCCACTACTGCTGCCCTGGCCCGCCTCCAGTAGAGACTATAAATTCATGAATTTGTAACATTATCTTTCCTAATTCTTCTGACATTCAGACTATTTTATGTTGATGCTACTGAGCTGTAATCTATCAATATTATTGATTCGATGTTATTTAAACAGCATTAATGTTGTTCATAACACTAATTCATTCATTCACTATAATGCATATATAACTGTAGAGTCTGATGAACAAGAGGTTTTCGAAAAGAGTACTCTTTGTTAAGTATCCATTCTTTTGAAAAAATTTTAATGGGCATTTTTAATCAATTATTATTAATCCATAAAGAAATCATACCATGTACAATAGGTATATTCATTTAGGCGACTGGAGACCACGGTAATTTGAAATCAAATGGTATTCCTGACATTGTTCTTTAACCTACCCATAATCGTAACCTTAGCCAGCAGCATAGATTTACAGAAAACAGTAACCCAAACCAAATCTTTAAAAGTAGGTATGGTTTATTTTGGAATGACCTTACGTAGCATTCCCTAAGTCTGATTGATTTTTGAAGGCCAACTTCTAACAGACCTTGTACTTTAGCTTGAAAGGTATTCATATTTATCATGATTGGAAAAGAAGTAGGAAGAAGAAAAGAGACAGAAAAGTGATGAAACCGATGTGATTGTTCCATTAAAATCAATCCAATGTTTTTGTCACTTGACTGTGGTATTTCATTGTATTTTTCTTCTAAAATCAAACGTTTTGCAGAAGAATATAGTTATGGTTTTGATCTACCTACAGATTATCTATTCATCACAGATATTGTTATCGACTTAGTTTGAGCTAAGCTGTAGATAAAGTGCAAATGTACTGCAACAACAGTACAATTCCAATGCATACAAAAAACAACTAATCTTTACAACAAAGAAGCAGTAGAATGAGTGTAATGAAATTTCTAATCTGATTTGTTTATAAACATAATGGAGAGAAAACAAAAACACACATAAGGATAGACCTATGCTCTGACCGTTTACAAAAAAGGAATTATAAACATATCACATGACAGTCTGATAGTAGTTGACCACATAGTTAACAGAACAGAACTGAATTGAAATTTCATTGGTAGGCAGTATCGGACTAGTTACTTGACAATTTCTATCAATAAAAATCACTTGTTTTGGCATTAAAAACAAGCTGTGTACAATGTCAGCTAGTCGTCAATTTAATCCTATGATCTAACATACCCATCGTGATTTTATTCCCGCCTCCTCTCCCCCCGAAATCCAGTCGGACAATGTAGAACTGTAGACCTCAAAAACTGAAAACCTATTTTGACCAAAATGATTTGCATGTGGTTTTTGTTTTACAAACTGGAATGATTTGGTATTGGCACTATTATGATATGAAGTATTTCCTTTCCAACCAACCGGTAACTCGATGGGTTGAGTGAATGAATCATGACCACCTACCCTTCATGAGCACGTTTATTCTGTATTTTTCCAGGTCCAAACATTTAGTAATAATAATAATAATGATTTTTGCTTTATTCCAAAAAACAGTACTTATGATACAGCAAGGAATTTTCAGCATTCAGTACAATATTGCATCTAATTTACTCAAAAACGAAAAAAATTAAAAATAAACATTACATAATAATAATAAAACGTTGTTATAGCAGCTAAATAGCAAAATGCTGTAAGCAATACGGAGAAAAATATGCATAAAGTATAAAACTGTAGTAATAAAAGTAGTAACAACTAAAATAAAATAGCAAAGTTATAATTAAACGACAGAAAGGGTGACACCATAAAATACAGAAAGATGAACAATGAAAGGGTCGATTTACTGCGCTAATTACATAGTAACTTGTAAGTTTCACGTCTAACAGAGTCTTCGTCACATAAAGTACGGGCTAAATAGGGTATTGTAGAATTTCTATACTTAGCGGTACGAGCATATAACTTTTTATATTGACTTCTCGTCCTAGCTGATGAGATACAAGAGGATAGTTGTGAATAAAGGGGGTGCTGAGGGTCTGACAGTACAGCCTTTGCCCATTTTCTACAGGAATTTATATGCCTCTCGACTATAGTATTGGCGAGCTCACGCAGTGGAATACCACAAGCCCTACTCACAGCATTTAATACTCTTCGTAATATGATATGGTCTTTTTTGAGAAGCCCAGGAAAGATTAATGGAGAGCAATAGAGTACAACAGGTAAAATACAGGAGTTTAAAAATTGCAAAACTAAAGGTTGGTTGATACCTGATTGCATTAACTTTTTAATGTAGAAGGTAAGACGAAACATTTTCTTAGAGACAGATAAGATTTGGGATGACCATGAAAGGTCAGAGGAAAGAACTAATCCAAGGTATTTAATGCTTGATTTGGTTTCAATTTCCGTGCCATCTATGCTACAGGCATCATGAGAACTAACTGGTTCATGTTAGTCACGTCGATGCTTGAAAGTAAAGTTAACTGCTTGACATTTGAAAGGATTTAACATAAGACTATTTGATTTAGACCACTTGCTAATGTTCAACAGAAAGCTATTAAGTTTGGAGCAGTCAGACTCAGTAGTGATAGGCAGTGACATATTTGACAAAGTTAGTTTCGTTTGAATGAGGCAGGTCGTGTAGGAAGAAAGAAAAAAGAAAAGGAGAGAGGACGGCACACTGAGGAACACCGGATTTTGTAAGCGAGGTAGAAGAGGATTTGCATTTATATACAGTATACTGCATTCTATCAGAAAAATATGAATGCAACCAACTCTTAGCCCATGATCCTGTTTGTGTCAACGAAAGCTTATTTAATAAAAGGCCCTTAGGTACAGAGTCAAAGGCAGATGTGTAGTCTAGGAAAGCACTACGAACATATTTAGCACCTTTGTCTAAACAAGAAACAACATTGTGATATAAGACAACCACAGCATCCAAGGTACTTCTACCATGTTTGTAAGCAAATTGTTTAGGATCATTAAAAGGTTTCAATGAAGGTTCAAGACGAAGTAAAAGTAATTTTTCCATCAATTTTAAAAAGGGAGAAGTAATTGAAATAGACAATTGGTGGCGTTCAACAATAAGGCTAAGATTTAAACACGTAGGGATAGATTTGAATAAGGCATATGGATAGAAAAATTCGTTGTTGTAAGAAAGGTTCATAAACTTATTAGTTAACTTTCCATGGACACATTTAGAGCTAACACCTAGGTCATTCTAACTAACATTTTTATGGGTTACTCCTTCATTACACTTAATCATTTCACTTCCTCTTAATAAATGAATACCAGATACAGAACAAGCCTAATTTGTCTGTAAGTTTTCAACATAGAGCTTTGCACCGATGTGCAGCAGTTCAAGTCGCCACACTACATGTAGCATACAAAGCAAGAGAAGAAAGTAAAAAGGAATGCAAAATAGAGACGATTAAACAGAGATATGAGACAAAAAGAATTGTAGTAACGAAGAACAACATAGTTCTATTGGGTATTATAAGTCACAAGGTGTGAATGCATCCACGCCATTGACAACGATTTTGAGTCATGTCACCAATTGTCTCCAGTCGTTAGTTTCTACCGTCCCGAGGACCCCAACCAGCCAGTCAGGGAGTCTACACCTTCCTACATGGCTGGTTGGCTGGCTTAAACTAACTGTTGTGGATTTCATTGATTGGTGCCTAAAGTAGTTACTTGCTTCTAAAGGATGGGAAACTTAAACAAACTACATGAAGAACTCAAAGGAATCTGGCTGTGAGTCTTAGACATATTGAAGTCTCACTAATGAAGAGACAGAACTATGAAATTAAGGAACATTTTTCAAATCAGTGTCATGAATCCTAGAAAAATGAAAATTGAATATTCTTGACAAACAGCACTTAACGTAAAATAGCAACATAAAGGAGACCGCTAAGTTTGGTGCTAATTACATCTACAAGACTCAAAATAAAATGGACTCACTAAAGGAAAATGATCACCAAACTGGTTAAATCAAATATCATTAAAATTCTTTTGCTACACACTACTATTCATTACTATTGGAATTGATTCTATAATAACAGTTATATTGCTTTGATTCAATATTCAATATGTTTTTATGCATTGAGTAATTTGACAGACGCTAGGGACACCTTTCATATCTCATCCTTCAGCTAAAAATCATATGTCCGTACCACTATTTTTAAGGGTGAACTAGGTGTTTATCTCTCTCTATCTATCTATCTATCTGATCTTTTAGTCAGAAAATTTGTTTTCGAGTCCAAATCATACTCCATATCCAACAAGTACTAAAAAAATTCCACACTATATTTACGCAATACACAATATTTGCGACACAAGCGCCAACAATATATATAATAATGATAACTATGACAAATTGGAACTCAGTACAAAATATAGTACAACCATACAATGAAGAGCACTCTTTCCAAAATTAAATCTATCTATATCACTGATACCCTGGACCACCGATAAGAAAACTCCAAAAGATCTGGATTTCTCGGATGATATATGTCTAAGGCAACATACACTCGAAGACTTACAGGCGAAAACCAACAAACTGGCTGAAGAAGCAGTCGGAGAAGACACGACTCTAGGTGAACATAGAGAAGAAGGAGGTGATGAAGATAATCAATCAACCAACCAACCAACAGTAACAGTAACAACAACCAGCACCAGTCACCATCGATGGGAGAGATTTGACAGAGGTTACCTCCTTCAATTATATAGGAAGCATCGTTTCAACTACAGGAGCATAGGGATGTCCAAGTCAGAATCGGAAAGGCAAGATACACGTTCATTAACCTGAAACCAGTTTGGAACAAGATTCGCATCTTCAACACTAACGTTAAGTCGGTCAGTACTTCTATACGGGTGAGAAACTTACACTAAGTGACACGAAAAGGATTTCCAACAGATTTAAGACTTTCATCAACGGCTGCCACCTTCACTGGTTGGCTCCATACTGAAGATCAAATGGCCAGAAAGAACAAGCAACAAGAAACTATGGCTTGGAACGAACCAACCAACAGCCGATCGCTCAACAAATATGTGGGAGAAAATTGAGATGGATCGGGCATACGTTGAGAAGGCCGCCGAATGACATCGCGCGCCAGGCGGTTGCTCGAGTGGAATCCAAGTGGGTGGGTGATTCTAAGGTGACATGGAGGAGATCGTGAGAAGAGGAGATGAGAGATTATGGGCAATCGTGGAACCAGCTGAAGAGGACGGCAGAAAATAGAAGTAAGTGGAGATGTGTTGTTGAAGTCATATGTTCCACTCGGAGCCCAAGGGAATAATAATAGTATCAGTAATAATCGCGTGACGATTATGATAACTAACCGGAGCACATATTTCCGAATTCTAAAATCCATGTAATGGTGAAAGTGTGACTAATTCACTTTTGTACATGTCTGGAAGTTGAACAAAGTTAAGTAAAGGAAAGAAAAAATAATATATTATTTATCGGACACTACTTTTCATAACCCTTTCAGATACGTAGAAAGCGACCGTAGGAAGCAGCATAAATGTTAATCATTTGTAGTACGTAGTGCAACTTTATCCTCGAAAAAACTTGAATTAGCTACACATGGTTTTCCTTCGGTGAAGTCAACCTCCTTCCACTTCCCTGTCTAGTTACGTTTCGGGTCACTAAGAGAATGATAACTATTAGGTGATATATGTCCTTTATCGTTTGACTATGAACAACCTAACAAGAGGCTCTGTAACTTCACCAGCACTCAATTCCGAAACCCCTACCCCCAAAAAAGCATTTATTCGTCTTTTGTTCGAAAAAGGAGCAGTATCCCAGAAATCCAATACAAGAATAAAAGAAGTGATGAAGATGTGTTTTGCTGCAGCTAAACTCACAGTACTGCATGCTCATTAAAACAATCCCAAATTGAATAAGTTCACTGTTACTATCATTTCCAATGTGTATATGCATTTCTACATGCATCTGTGATATTAAGGATATCGGAAGGACTTTTATCAATTTTCCCGAACATATCTTAAGAAATCTGAGCCTAAATTGAAGCAAATTTTCGTACTCCGTAATCACCAGACACTATGTACATATGGGATATTTTATCGCCATGTCTAAGTCCACTAAAATAATGACTTCCAGATACCTGGATCACAACACCTAGCGTAAACAACTGAAATAAGACGTTTTCCACCGGATTTGTGTATACAGAGAGAGATTATGACAAATCCCTGACTCCCTTAGTAAAATGTTTTCCCTTGATAAACCTGAAGAGAGGGAAAAATTGAGCAGTGTAATATGGTATCATTTTGTTTATTTGATCCTTGTCTTTTATTTTATTTTTTATTACAGCTTGATTCCACACCGTATTTTTGAAACAAGTATGGAATTTTCAGCACGTGATATCGGTAGCCTAAATTTTGCAGACCGGTCATTGAAATTAGGTGTGCATCGGCAGGGGGTCGAACCCCGGACCATGTGCATGATCGGCGAGAGTCATAACCGCTGTGCCACCGACGCATACAACTTAAAACAATTGTAATATTAATGTTCAAAATATTCATGTGTTTTAATTATTTAGCACGGATATCAAGGCCGCTAATAATGTATAGCTGAATAGGAGAGTGGAAATGATAAATTGTGTTAGCTTCTCATCATATATAGACAATACAATAATATTTTACAATTAAGAACGGGAGTTTAAAATAATTCAAACGTGTTAAAATTGGCAACACACGTTACGTAAATTTCAGATACTTTGGTTGAGTAAAGCTCAAAATGTTAGGTCGAGGGTATGCGTAAGGACAAAAAAGGATATGGAATCACTTTGTCAAAAGTAAACATCATCTAAATAACAAAATGGAAACAATTTTTAACCATGGTAGAGCAAGATAAGCAAGTTTTTTTATTTACAACTTGATTCCACACTGTATTTTCGTACAAGTGTGGAATTTTCAGCATGGATATCGGTAGCCCGAATTCCGCAGGCCGATCATAGATATCAGGTGTGCGTCAGCAGGGGATCGAACCTCGGACCATGTGCATGGTCGGCGAGAGTCCTAACCACTGTGCCACCGACGCAGAATGCGAAATTCCGGTTTTAACAATCCAGACTACTACCGTGTCAGCTATAACATTTTATTCTGCTTAATTTGTTGTTCTTTCTTTGTTCAGTTTTTCCTATTTTCGTAATATTAATTGTAGATTCAATCATTTTAATGATTTCAGCTCAAAGAGCTGATTTTAAACTTGCAGAGTAGAATTCCTCAAGTTTTTACTGTCTGTCTCTGTCTGTTTTCGACATAGAACTTTGCACAAATGTGCGGAAGTTCAAGTCGCCACATTCCGTGTAGCACGCGAAGCAAGAGAAGAAAGTACAAGAAAAGCATAATAGAAACAGTGAGCAGAGGTGTGAGACAAAGGAGTAATAAAGAAATACAAAACAGTTTCATTGAAGATCATAAGTCACAGGGAGTGGATGCATCTGCGCCACTGAGAACGATTTTGAGCCATGTCACCAATTGTTTCCAACCATAGATTTTTACCGTCCCGAGGACCCCAGCCTGGAAGTCTACACCTTTCTACGTGGCTTAGACCAACTTTTGTGGATTTCATTGACTGATGCCAAGTTTTTGTTTGACCGCCGCTAGCTTTTTTCCAGCCTGACCCTATATCCGCTAACATTGCTCGTCGAGGGAGGCGATGGCTTGGCATACGTAACACATGTCCTAACCATCTCAGTCTTTGTAGCTTCACGACTTCGTCGATTGATTTCCCCTGTTTACCTAGAACTCTACGCCTAACCTCCATGTTGCTCACCTTATTATGCCACTTTACACGGGAAATAGAACGCAGGCACCTATGATCAAAGACAGCTAGTCTTTTCATGTCTTCCACTCTCAGTGGTCAGGTCTCACAACCATACAGGAGGACGGAGCGGACTGATGAGCAGTACACCCGCCCTTTGGTCGATAGTCGAACATCTCGTCTACGCCAGAGTCGGCGTAAACTAACAAATGCGAAACGAGCCCCTTGTATTCGTGCTGAGATTTCGTCAGAGATCAGCCCGTTGGGGCTGATGGTACTTCCCAAATAAGTGAAGCGGTCAACGTGCTCTACCACTTCACTTCCTATTTTTAAACTAGGCGTCGATGTAGTCCAGTCCTGTAACATCATCTTGCATTTGGCGGGAGCGAATCGCATGCCAAACATTCGTAGATTGCGGCTCAAGGTGTTTAGAAGACTCTGCATTTCGTCAGCGTCTTCGCCTAGAAGGACTATATCGTCTGCATATTCCAAGTCAACGAGATTATTCCCCGGTAGCAAGTCAATTCCTGAGTCACTGAAGTCACTTAGGGTTAAGTCCATTAACACATCTATGATGAAGTTGAATAGAAAAGGAGATAATGGGCATCCTTGATGGACATTAAGTTTTTACACAACCATACAGGTTAGCAATAACTTTTCTTATCCTGCTTTTTTTCTATTTTACTCTCTCCTCCTTTTTTACACTTTCTGAGATTTCTACTGCGTACTTCATATACAGTGATGATGACTAGGGCTAGAAATTGTGATGTCCACCTTTTTCAATATTCTGGAGTTTCGGATTTCTTAACTGCTACCATGTCAGCACACAAAAACTGTTCCCATTTTTTTGTAACCACTATAATTTCAAACAGTGTGTAACTGATCAAAACCAGTGAAATAAAATGATGTTGTTTTCGTGTTCCAGATTCGATCTCTCTCTCTCTCTCTCTCTCTGATCAACCAAAATTCATCAACGGAACTGAATGTATGAAATATAAGTTGTTTCAAGTTGTACACTTTGCACAAAAAGAGGAAATCGATAAAACTACTGACAGTAAAGTGAACCAGAAGATGAGACGAACGACAATGAATACGTAAATAAAACTAACAGGTCACTTAAAACTTGGATGATGAAAGTGAACAGATCTTTGATTGATCCTTATCTACGAATGTTTAACATTTGGTTGAGTTATTCAAACATGCAAGCCAAACACCATATGAAAATAACCACTGTTAGTGGTGGGAAAGAGTTTCTAAAACTATTTACTTACCTTAAAAATTAATGGTAAGTAAAGTAAAATAAGCTTGTGATATGGTCGCTTTATTCTGAATAATCAGATAAAACGTTGTCACTGAGCTATCATTAGCATAAAAGCCGCAAAAATTATAAAACTAGGGAGGAATAAGAAAGTAAGATGACCGAAAAATATGAATCGACCACCTGAGAAGAAAAATTTACCACATTTTAAAAAGAGAACAAAAAATGAAGGTATCACAGTTTGAAATAATCTCAAATCTCGTAATCTAAAGATCCTGAGTATACTTACTGGAAAGTGTCAAGCCAGAATGAGATGACTATCGCATGCTCCCTGGTTAATATCCATCAGTGAACCAATGTCCTTTCATCACAAAAGTCACCAAAAAATCTGTCAGATGCCCATAAGTCGAATATTTGAAAGCCAAGCTATTAAGCCGCATGACCTCCTCTACCAGGTCACCAATCCTTACAAACCTAGTTGCATGTGACAAAGCAGTATCTAGATTATGGTGAAAAAATAAACTATCATGACTATTTGAAAATCGTACTTCCTAACATTGAATAGCCTATTTCATTCGCCTAAATTTACCGTAAGACGCTGGCTTTCCCTAATGTATATCCCGATCATCTAAAGTAATGTAACGTCAGAACACGAATGGATTGTCCCTTCAATCTAAATTCTACTATTTTAACTCAGTAGTAAACTGTATTTTTTTTCAACACACGCAGGAGGCATATGACAAAAATTATTGAAAATAATGAAACATTAGATAACATGCTCCAAAGTCAAAAATATAGAATCCTCTTCTTTAAACTAAAGCTAGTAGAGATGAAGAAGCAGTAAACTTACTTTAACTGATGGACTGAACCATTTTTTCTCTGATAATACACAACAGTATCAGGATCAAGTAAATTTTTTGGGACTTCATCGAAAAAGCCTTTTTCAAAGAAAAGTGGCAATTCATCCTCTATTTCTTGATTTAACTTCACTAATCGATCCATTTTTGCTTCATTAGGAGGTTTATTAGACGGGTAGTTTTTATCATCACTGAATAAGAGGATAAGGTCTTCAAAAATAGGATGTACAGTGGCCTTTTGTATATGCTTATTTTCAACTAAGGTGATACTACTAGGTTGACTTTGAGATACGTAATTATGATATAAAATTCCGGAAGATAAACAACCAAGAAGTATTGGATACTTCCTTATTTTCTGTAGTGAGTCTAATTCTCTGAATGCATCTCGTGAATTGCGTCGAAATGGAATTAACCAACGAAACATGATCGGATCACACCTAAAACAACACGTGAGAAATACAAAAATGGTATATATACGATTAAGGTCAGACGTTAGTTTAATAATTTTAGATGCGTAAATCTGTGAAAAATAAGCCTTTAACTTACAAAAATAAAATCTACTTGCTCAGATGTTATGTTAGACTTAAAATCTGGAGTAAGAAAAGTAAGTCAGTCGAGAAAGTTATAAATTTCTACCTGACATGACGAGGTCATTCTCACCCTTTGTTTACGTACTGTTTGCAGAAAATTAACTGGAAGCAAATCAAAGTGACTAGACCAAAACGTAGTACCTATCCATCAAGGAAGAGTGATAGAGAAAGGTGCGTGTTATCTGATTGAGGTCTATATTAAAGCTCTAAATGCACCTGAGAAATTTAAAGATATAAGTTACAGTTAATTGAAAGCAGTTACACATTGAATAAAATTCACCAGATTTATCATTAGTCTGACTCATTACTTACGAAATTTACAGGGAAATCAATGCGACCTGATAACCTTCACTTAAGGCTTTTCAAGGAGCTGGCAGTTCACATAGCCAACCTACTGACTAGGATTTTCAGACTATCTCAAATGGAGTGTTACCGTGCGGCTGGAAACACGGCCCCCATCCACAAGGAAGGATTTAGACAGTTCTACAAACCTATTAGTCTTAACAGCACCTTGATCAAAATACTGGAAAGCATAGTCGAGAAAGCTATCGTGACATATCTAGAAGACAACTTTCATGCTTGACAAACCTTCCTCCAGCAAGGGAAGGCTGGGCCAAATCCAGGAACAACGACAAAACTATCGACATTGTTTTCATAGATTTCAGAAACACCATTGATAGTGTCTCGCACAAAACTGCTCATGAAATTGGAAAGTTTTGGGGATCAAGGGCGGCTAGCTAAACTTGAATGGGAGTTTTTTTCAAAGATGAGTGACATAGGATCAAATCAAGACTCTCTTCATGGACAATGGAACCCAGTGGAGCACCCCAACGGGCTGATCTCTGACGAAATCTCAGCACGAATACAAGGGGCTCGTTTCGCATTTGTTAGTTTACGCCGACTCTGGCGTAGACGAGATGTTCGACTATCGACCAAAGGGCGGGTGTACTGCTCATCAGTCCGCTCCGTCCTCCTGTATGGTTGTGAGACCTGACCACTGAGAGTGGAAGACATGAAAAGACTAGCTGTCTTTGATCATAGGTGCCTGCGTTCTATTTCCCGTGTAAAGTGGCATAATAAGGTGAGCAACATGGAGGTTAGGCGTAGAGTTCTAGGTAAACAGGGGAAATCAATCGACGAAGTCGTGAAGCTACAAAGACTGAGATGGTTAGGACATGTGTTACGTATGCCAAGCCATCGCCTCCCTCGACGAGCAATGTTAGCGGATATAGGGTCAGGCTGGAAAAAAGCTAGCGGCGGTCAAACAAAAACTTGGCATCAGTCAATGAAATCCACAAAAGTTGGTCTAAGCCACGTAGAAAGGTGTAGACTTCCAGGCTGGGGTCCTCGGGACGGTAAAAATCTATGGTTGGAAACAATTGGTGACATGGCTCAAAATCGTTCTCAGTGGCGCAGATGCATCCACTCCCTGTGACTTATGATCTTCAATGAAACTGTTTTGTATTTCTTTATTACTCCTTTGTCTCACACCTCTGCTCACTGTTTCTATTATGCTTTTCTTGTACTTTCTTCTCTTGCTTCGCGTGCTACACGGAATGTGGCGACTTGAACTTCTGCACATTTGTGCAAAGTTCTATGTCGAAAACAGACAGACAGACAGTGGAGCACCACAAGGCAGCGTTCTAGGTCTCCTCTTATTGATCTTGTAAAATTACTAGTAAAATGATTACTACTTTATATGCATCTCTGGTAAGTTCAAAACTATAAAACACCATCCAGTCTTTGTCTTGAGGGAGGACTCATACATTCTAGGAAGGGTCTATAAGAAAGCCACACGCATGATTCTGTGTGACTAATTCATCACATAGGAAAAGACGTGACCGTTTGGATCTCTTCTCACTATCATATAGTAGGCACACAGATTTAATAACAATGTTTGAAATTCCTAGGAACGACTGTAGAACTGAGTCATCTACTTTCCTTCCCATTAGGTCAGAAGATCTCGGAGGACATAGCAGGACAGTTTAAAAGACAAGGAAGAACTACATCGCTGTGGAGTACTGATTTCCCCACCACGCCATAAATTCTTGAGACTGACTTCAGGAAGTGGCATCAAAATAGGTTCCAGAATATCTTTGATGAAACAAGTTGCCAAACCTCATTGGCACATCGATTAAGTAACAAAACACAGGGAGATTTACAATTGTGGGAAATGGAACATAACTCAAGGACTCTAGGCATTTATATATGCTTGGCATAAAACAGAAACTTTTTCATGAAGGTCGAAGATACTACCCAACTACCTATTCAGGGTGGAATTCTAACCCATAACTCATAACTCTACAGTAACGAGACAAGAGTAAAAAAATTTATGAGAAACAATATAATCAAGACATAATAAAATCAGATTTTCATGCATTCGAAGTTCCCTGATGATAAAAGATAACTAAGAAAGTTCCTTAGTCTCAAAATGTATTTTTCTTCGGGCAAAGGAGTATATAATTTTCTCCTTAAGTTATACAGCAGCAGTCACCATAAATGACCACGATAGAACTGATGTGTACAACCACGGATGTTGCGTATCTTTCGCCTTTAAAGAGTGTTGATTCTGCCATACACTTATTTTTAGGGTCACGAGATTGATTACGGCTGAGTTAAATTATATTTTAAGTGAGCTGGCAACCCAAGACTTTTTGATTACAGCTTGATTCCACACCCTATTTTTGGTACAAGTATGGAATTTTCAGCGTGGATATCGGTAGCCCAAAATTCGCAGGCCAACCGTAGATATCAGGTGTGCGTCGGCGTGGGCTCGAACCTCGGACCATGTGCATGGTCGGCGAGAGTCCTAACCACTGTGCCACCGACGCAGAAAAACCCCGTGGAGCAATTCACACAGTTAAGTTTACAATTTATAATAATTGACAGGACTGTACGCCGGTCGTTGTTTAGGTAGAACTGATGCAATACTCCCAGAAACAATTTCCCTACACAAGATTACTTAACTGTCTAAATTTGAAATCAGACTGTCGAAGAGACTTGACATCTAATTATACGAATTTGCATGGACAGTTTCAGTGAGATACTAGGAACCCTTAACAAAAATTGTCTATAAATACCCATCAAATATATGCAGGACCCACCTGAACGTAACACATTTGGCAAACCTGGCGGGTGTTTTCCAGTATCCGATATCCAATGTCGTTTTTATGAGCTAGTATAAACCAATTTGATTTCTTTTGCTCGCCTCTTGATTGTGGGGTACAGGTTCTTGATCTTCGGTAAACTTCCATGTAACTCATCCTGCCACTCGACTGTCGTAGCTTTGGTTGCCTCCCAAAGGAGTAGTGCTGGGATTAATTAAATGTGGTTTGTAGTATGAGGTGTGTTAAGACTGCTACTGCTGTGAATAAAGTCGATCTACCAGTTAGTCCTCCGGTATCGTCGGCAAAAGAAAAGAGATAATAATAATAAATATAATTAGTGAAGTTCTTCAAACTAACAGACAGGATGTAAGTTCAAATTAAAAAAAAAACCGAATATTCACTAGCATGTAATACACTTTTTTGCAAAGTCAAAGTCTCTCTACGAAGATAGGGACCAAAATGCAAATCATTATATACCTTTCAGATCAAAATTAGCATCTACCCCTACTCATGTGTATTAATGACTCACTAATATATGCGCGAAAATTGGGCACTGTGGTAATAAATGGTTCCATATTAGTTTGTTTATTAGATATATCACACAGTGAAACAGTATGATTTACTGGATGACGTTTCGAACACAATTTATTGTTCATAATCATGCCATCAATTGTATTCACACGACTTCGAAACTTGAGTTTTATAGTTTTCTTTGCCTTCCCCTATTTGTCGTCGTAGGGGTAGTAGAATTTTCCAGATGCCTGCTTGGACAGGTGTTGAATCATTCCTATGACATGTATTTGTAGGCTTTCTATTCCGCTTCTAACTCCGTCTGTTGGAACTGGAGCACGTATGCGTAGATATTTAGGAATGACTTCATTTTTAAGCATCGAGCGTTGAAAATATGATGACTTCCATATCTTGCTTCAGTTTTTGAAAGCCTACAAAAAATACGCCTGAAAGAAAAGATCCACCGAATCCTTATAAAGTCGCAACACAGAAGATGTGAAATTGAGCGATTAAAGCAAAAGCTAATGGGAATAGTTAGCAATGTAGATTGTGATCTTACGACACAGTCCTCTAGCAACGCGAAATCAGCAGCTTTCAAAAAGTCACAAAATAATCAAATCGAAAAGTTCAATAGATTATTAGAGGAGAAATCTTCATCTCAGAACGATGAAGTCAACAATCCAAAGTGAACGGTGATCGATGAAACAAAGTGGGTTATCAATCTCTTTACACATATATTAAGTCCTACGGAAATAAGTGTGATGGAAAAGGGACTAAATTTCAAACCAGCAGTCGACAAGCTGAAACCTGAGGATCTCATCGCCAAAATAGAAATAGCACTAACTGGGATAGAAAAAGCAATGGCTGACGAAGTACTGGCACGATATGCGCTTACCTTAAAAAGCCTAATCTGGCAAAACCAGAGAGAGAAGCCTTGAAATTCTTAAGAGTAATAAGGATATAGTAAACAGACAAAGGAAACGCAACAGTAGTATTAGACAAATCAGACTATTTGGACAAGGTGAATACTCACACACAAACAGGACCATATGAGGAAATTAATAAATTCATAGACACGGTTATGAATAAAGTTAAGAAATTCACAACGGACCTTATACGCCGAATGAAGCCGTCTCTAGGTGAGTCTAAGTGGTCTAATTTAATGCCAAAAACTAATAACACCAGTAGAATGTATGGTGTTGTTAAAATTCATAAGTCAGGATACCCTATTAGGCCTATAGTTGATTTTAGAAATTCACCTACTTATGAATTATCTAAATATTTAGCCATGGTATTAAATCCTCTAAAAATCCACTCGAAGTCTAGACTAACTAATTCTTATGAATTAAAACACAGATTAGATAATTTAAAATTAGATAATGAAGAAAACATGGTTAGTTTTGACATTGTCAGTTTATATACAAGTATACCAATAAATATGGCTATAGAGGAAGTCAGAAACGAACTCATCTCTGACCAAGAACTCGAACTTAGGACAAAAATGCCGCTGGAGGACATAATGCTGGGGGTGCAACTTTGCCTGACCTCCACGGTATTTGAATTCCAAGGGAAAATATACAAACAAACTGAGAAAGTTTACATGGGGTCACCGATATCCTTGGTTTTAGCAGATATATTAATGGATAGTTATGAAAACATAGTGGTTGAAACGTTCACCCTCACCCCGAAAGTATGGTGGAGGTATGTAGATGACACATCCACTGTACTTAGAACATGGGATATATATAGATTTTTCGAACACATTAACTCAAAGGTGGAGGCAATTCATTTCACTTACGAAATGAAAAGTCAAAAAAGGGAACTGCCATTGTTAGATTGCAGTGTAAAAAGGAAAGAAGATGGGGAGTTAACACCAGTGTTTAAAGAGAACCCACACATTCAAACAGATATTTGGACTTCCGCTCATCCCATCCTATGTTGGTAAAAATAGGATTAGTGAAATGATTAAGTGACAGGGCACAAACTAAGTAGTATCAAGGAAAATCCCAGACAGGAAGTGATACATATAAAAGAAGCTTTGTGTCCATATCCAGGTCTAACTACACAAGACTTCACACTGTCCTCGGAAGACTTTCAGGAACTATGCTCAATAACCAACACGAAAAACCAGAACACAAATTGGTGACTCAAGAACCCTTTATTCTTGCACCAATACAGAGCCAAACATTAAGTTATTGTACACAAAGTCTAAGAATAAATGCTATAGCAACAAATCACAGTAACAATTTTGACAGTTTTTCTCCGTCTTCCGATGTACAGCGAACGATGACTCCCGCGAAAAATATGGAGTTGGGTTTGAGCAAACAACCATGAATTAATCGTTCAATCTTCAACTATAATGACAATATTGGCACCTTGAAACTTAATCATTCACTTAGTATCACTCGGTCAGGAAATATTTAGCGAAATGTAAAGATAAAATAAATGATGATACCAGTGATAGTGATAATAATTATAATATTAGTGGTGATGTGCATGTCAAACCTCCATAAGACAACACCCACAACAAGGAATCTAAATCATCAGTAGCGATTCCATGCAAGGAAAACAGCTTTCAATCCCTTGTAAAAGTTGTACTTACCTCAACATTGGTTGGTTATTGTATGCCTACAACCACCGGTTGAAGACGAAACGAAGTTGATTTTCCCGCGAACATGGAGGACAACTGTACAATTCAAAAACTATACGGCCTGGTTCAGACAATCATTGTATTTATATATATTTATATTAAATATTCAGCCGTTTAAACATAATTAACTTGTAGACAATCTACGATTTGATATTATATTATACTTGATCGTGCCTGTAAAAATAGCATGCATTTTCATGTAAATTTATACGTTTATATGAAAATATACATTATTATTATTAAGGAACCTCGGAAACCTTTCGTAGAGTTCTTAATGATACAGACAGGAATAAAAGTAGCATTTAAACCCACAAGCTCAATTAGAAACAAGCTCTGTCGGTAAAAGGATCCTGCCAGTGGAGCCTTTAAAACAAAACAATTTAGTTTATCTAATACCCTGCCTGCAATGATTGTTAGATCAAATACATAGGTCAAACTAGTAGAACAGGGGCAGTCAGGCTAGCCGAGCATAAAAACCTAGCAAAATCTCGATTAGTTGACCCGAATCAGATAAGAAATCTAGAGAGTATTTCAGCCATAGCACTACATGCAGTTGCACACAGCCATATAATAGGATGGATGAGGCAATATGACAGTTTTAAAATCTAATGTCAAGGAGTAGAGGGAGAGATTGATAACAGAGGCTTTGTTTATCGAATCAACTGCAAATACATGTCATAGGAATGATTCAACACCTGTCCAAGCAGACATCTGGAAAATTCTACTACCCCTACGACGACAAATAGGGGAAGGCAAAGAAAACTATAAAACTCAAGTTTCGAAGTCGTGTGAATACAATTGATGGCATGATTATGAACAATAAATTGTGTTCGAAACGTCATCCAGTAAATCATACTGTTTCACTGCGTGAAAGATCTGATAAAAAACTAATATGAAATCGCTGACAAAGTGTTGAAAAGTTTTTTCTGCTGTGTACGAATCTCGCGACTGCAATTTTCGACAGAGTTACTGTTCAGATGTGGAATGGTGTATTCTGCTATTGAATTATCGGTGTTTAATTGCGTATTTCTCTCATTCAAACATTGTTTAAACTTGTCGCCTTTTTCATCTCTAACTAGTATATTAAGGAGTGCGAAATATCCTTCTCGTTACAGTCACATCAGTCACTCTACCAGAATCGTAGCAGTACTGTTTAAACAAACCCTTGACTGAGGAGAAATGAATTTGTCTTTCGGCATTTACTGCCTTACTTCTTTATTTCCCGTATGTGACATTGAATAATAATGGTTCACCGTCACAAGGTTGATTTTCCTGCGTAATTTAACAGTAGCATTATTTGTATTCCTAACTACTGCCCTGGAGTCATTGCATGTCACCTGGATTTGATGATTTCTTGCAGATTTCTCAGTCTTAACCATGCAGGATTCGATAAAAAGTTATAATAACGTGGATGCCTTCTATCCTTTTAAACTGTCCCACAACATACTCTAACATTCTGACATTCTTTCAGTCGCACATCTATGCAGCCAGACTCTTTATCGTTTGTGCAGAGTGTTTAGTGAAGTTTTACGTGTCTTTTTGACATGTAGTGGTCCTACTATTTGATTTGTTACATAAGCAAGTGGTGCATTCTTACCGTTTACATACCCAGTAGAATGAAGCGGTTTTTATACAGTGCCTGAATCTCATAACCGAGGTTCAGGTTCCGATGTCAACGCGCGAACTGTTCCATGTTTCAGAATACATGACTGAGAACTTTACGCGCAGTGTTGATTTAAAGGCTTTTATTGTCACTGCACAAATTTGTTTACGCAGATAGCAAGAGCATTCTGGTGAGAATTGTATGTTCTTATTGTCTGAGAGTGATATTTTGTGTGGGACCTTATAGAAGAATTCTAGGTTTATAATAAGTCGTTTCGTCCAAAGTGCGTCAAGATTTAGAATCATGAACCGTGAGGTGTAGTCCTTCTTAAAATCGCAGCCAAGTAGTTTGGATGTGAAATATCGTTGGATACCTTCCACGCTTTGCTCGTCACATATGCGATTGCTGCTAATAATTAATGGACAGTATTCTAGTAATAGACTTACACATGTTTTGTATGGAATGAGCTTGGCTTCATTGTCGTAAAATTTCCTGATTATGCATCTTACGAGCATCCCCGACTTTCGAGTCTGTGATGCCACTTGCTCAGAGAATGTTAGGTCACTAGAGTACCTCAGGTCTACGCCAGCGACACTCTGGAGTCTAGGTAGGTGGGCAAATTGAAGCGTTAATTGTATATCATAATAATAATAATAATAATAGCTTTATTCCAAACAGTATTTGTGGTACAGGTATGGAATTTTCAGCGTGCATTACAGTATATTGCATCTAATTACCTCATAAATTATATAAGATTTTTAAAAATCAAAGATAAATAAATAAAAATAAAATAAATAAGTTATAAATAAATAAAATAAATAAATATTAAAATTAAGAAAAAAAACAACGTAGAGTATTTCATTTCAAACAATGCAACACAGGATTTGAAATATAAAGTTGATGTGTGGTAGTAAATGAGAACAACAGTGTAGTAGTAACGAGGAAAGGAAAACAAAAACTAATGGGACTATTTGTTAGAGTGCCGCAGTAAGTTTATCGTGTCATACCTAACGGATTTCTCATCACATAACAGCTGTGCCAGATATGGTATTGTGGAGTTTTTGTATTTGGTAGTCCTAGCATATAGCCTCCTATAGCTGCTTCTAGTTCTTCCAGATGAAATGCAAGGAGATAGATGCGTATAGAGAGGATGCTTGGGGTCCGACAATATTGTATTCGCTAGTTTCTTACATGATATAATATGTCTATCTACAATAGTGTTCACCAGTTGGTTTAACGATATCCCACTTGCCCTACTAACAGCTTTTAGTGCCCTTCTCAGCGAAGCAAAGTCTTTCTTAAGTAGTCCAGGAAAGACTAATGGGGAGCAGTAAAGGAGGATGGGTAGAATACAAGAATTTACAAACTGAGAAAGTAAAGACTGGTTTATGCCAGACTGCCTAAATTTCCTAATGTAGAACGTTAAGCGAGTTATCTTTCTAGTAACTAGCAAGATGTGGGAAGACCAGGAAAGATCGGTGGAAAAACTCAGCCCAAGGTACTTGACATAAGATGTATTTTCAACCTCTGTGCCGTCAATGAGAGTGGGGCCATGTGAGCTAACTAGTTGCTGTAGGTCACATTTACGTCTGAAAGTGAAATTGACTACCTGACATTTAGACGGATTAAGCTTAAGTCCGTTTGAAGAGGACCACTGACTAATTTCCGACAGAAAGCTATTTAATTTGGAACAATCTGACTGAGAGTTGACAGGCATAGAAACCGAGAGGTCATCGGCATATTTAACAAAAGTGGCTACATCAGAATGAGGCAAGTCATGTAAGAAAAACGAGAACAGAAAGGGAGAAAGAACAGCACCTTGAGGAACACCAGCTAAAGTAAGTGAGGTAGTGGAGGATTTTCCATTGTAGACGGTGTACTGCTTCCTTTCAGAAAAATAGGAATGCAACCACTTATTTGTCCAGCTTTCAGCCTGTGTTGCAGCAAGCTTACTTAGCAAGAGAGACCTGGGAACAGAGTCAAATGCAGATGTGTAATCAAGGAAGGCACAGCGAACGTATTTAGCTCCTTTATCTAAACTAGAGACTATGCTATGGTGGAGGACGACAGCGGCATCTAACGTACTCCTACTATGTTTATAAGCAAACTGGTTGGGGTCGTTGAAAGGTTTTAAAGAGGGATCAAGATTAAGTAAAATAAGTCTTTCCATAACTTTCAAAAAGGGTGAGGTAATTGAAATGGGTCTAAACTTAACATTAGGTCCACTTGTAGATTTAGGCACTGGAACGATCTTGATGTTTTTCCATGATTCAGGTATAATACTTTTGGAAAACGATTCGTTGAAAATGTCAGTTAGCGGGGAACACAAGATGTCGGCACACTCTTAAGGATAACAGCAGGAACACCATCAGGACCGAGGGACTGAGTAGGCTTGAGAGATTGAAGACACTTGAGGACATCATTCGTGTTTAAGCATGAGAAGCAGTCATTGTTTACACTATTTGAGTTAGGAATCATAACATTTGCTGGGATACATATGAAGGATTCATTAAGCGTATTAACATCTACAGAAATATCATTCAACATTTGCTTACCACCTGTGATTTCCTTTAATAACTTCCACATATTTGATGGGGATTTACATGAAAGAAACTTCTGGTTATAGAGAGCATTCAATCTTTGTAATTCAAGCTTAATCAAAGTGTTCATTCTCTTAACACCAGATTTGTTTTTCATTTTGAACAACCTTTCTTTTTCACGGCGGAGCTTTTTGAGTTGAGAAGAGGAGAAGCGATCGAATTTTAAGAAGATTGTCTCTTTTGGACAACAAACATCAAGACAGAAATTAAGATAATGTGTTATGTTAGCAATTGTGTTATCAAGAGCTTGTTCAGTAAATAGATCCCAGTTTGTGTCTTTTAACATGGACCTTAGGTTCAGTATATTGTCATGGGAATAACATCTGTGTTGTGTTTTCTTTCCAAGGTATGAGAAGACTCTTTTGTGCTGCTTTCCATATACTTTGGGCAATATTCTTATGATACAGTGATCTGAATTTAGTAGTGGGGCTCTCTTTCGAGCTTCAAATATTCCTGCATCGTTTGTGAAAACAAGGTCAAGAGTGTTGTCCATTCTAGTCGGGAAGTTGACAATATTATCGTGTCCAAGTGAAATTAGGAAGCTGTGGTCACTAGAATTAAAATCACCAGTAACTATAGACAAGGAATTTCCGAAGGAGGTGGCAGCAAGGGAAGTAAATTCATCCGCAAATAAAGATAATTCTGTGGAGTTGCATCCAGGAGCAATATACATGTTCGAGATGTAAATGTAGTTGTATTTTGACAAATGTTTAGGTCGACACTTAACGGTGAGACAGTCAATATTGTCACTAGAGAATTTGAAACATACATTATTAGACGTACACCATTGTGAGTTGATGAAGATGGCGACACCGCCACCGCGTTTCTTCCTGGAACTACATCGATCTTGTCTGAATAGTTTGAAATTATTTAGATACACTAGATTGTCATCATATAGATCATGAAGCCATGTTTCTTGAAGTGATATGATCCCAGTATTATGATATATAATGGAAGACACCAGCGATTGAAGACAGTTAATTTTAGCCGGCAGGGAGCGACAATTGGTACTCATTATTGCGGGAACAGTCATGAATTGAATAGGGGTATTTTTTAATGCTCTCTGCCAGCCGGCATGATGCTTTTTCTTGTCTTTTTTATGGAGTTGCAGATCAGTAGGTTTTAAAGATATTAGATATTCACGAGAATAAATAATCCGATTTGAGGTCATATTTGAATAAGATTTATTGATTAAAATATCAATTAGAAATGAGAAATTAGATGCAATATGATTTGTAATGTTTAAGGTAATTGGTAGCCCAAGATTTAAGCAGGCCGCCAAGATTGTGGGTGCGCCGAAGCAGATCCAGCCACATTTGTTCAGACTGAATTGTAGGTTCCAGAAAAATGACCAGGAGGTCAGTTCATCACATTCATTCTGCACGACATTCTGGAATTACCCTGAGTCATCACACTGGAATGTATATGCTGCATTATGACATCTTAAGAGATAAGTGGTTTCTCACGTGAGAAGCGAGCGCATATGCTGTTGATATACAGGGTAAATGGGAGTGCCCCTATGTCACCACCCCTAACTACACCAGAAGCGGTTAGACTAGGTTTGGAAGCCGCAGACCCAAGTATGACTACCTGGGACCTGTTGATAGGGAAGGATTCAAGGATGGCTCTTTTCCACTCCCTTGACAGTTTCCCTGAATCCATCGAGTGTTGGAACTGGTAGCATAAGGGCCTACAGAGTGTGGCAATGTAGTTGAAGATTAAACCATCAATTCATGGTTGTTTGCTCAAACCCAACTCTATATTTTTCGCGGAAGTCATCAATCCAGCAGTCATCGTCTCATCGTTCTCTGTTCGGTGGGAGACAGAAAACGATCAGAATTATTATCGTGATTTGTTGTTATAACATTTATTCTTAGACCTTGTGTGTAATAAACTTATTGTTGGTTACATATTGGCATAAGGATAAAAGATTCTCGAGTCGTCAATCAGTGTTCTGTTTTTCGCGTTATTTATTACCAAATGTTTCCGAAAGTCTTCGAGGGACAGCGTGAAGTCCGGCGTAGTAAGAGCTGGACATTGACAGTTTCTGAGAATAGGCTGAGAGGGTCAAGACAAGACAAATGGTCTGACGTTGTCACAACCAGGCTACTTTCCAGATGTGTCTATATAATTCACTAGTACACTAGCGGAATTTATTTAAGACGTGGCCAATAGGTTTTCCTTCGGTAAAATACCCATACCGGTAGTACCTACATTGCAATTTATTTGATCTAATCCACAATGCTCAAACTTTTCACTGGCATTAAACCTACACTGCCGTTTAACTTTTTGGCGAAGGCCAAACTGAGTGTGTCAGCCATTCCCAGACAAGTGAGATATTGACAACCAGGACGTACCAGGGCGCGTGTCTTTGGACGTCTCTCCTGCCCAGAACCAAATCACTTATACTGATTTCGTTATTGGTGATAGTGTAGGTTGGCTAGGTGTCAGTGGAGGTTTCTGAAATCATTTACTGCCCCTCTTGTCCCTCTAGCACTGTAATACAGGCAGCTGACTGTGAGTCTCACCACTTCAGTGTGTTGGGGGTGGTTGACGTTACGTTGTCTGCCTTTGAAGGATTTAGTCTTAGAACTAATTGTCCAATTCCGATGAAACTAGTCTGTCGGCGTTTTTTCCTGTGGACTCAGGCAGGACACTTGGGTGACACTGACTGTCATTCTCAGTCCCGCAACACTGAAGTGTCAATGGGGCAGGCTAAGTGATTTCGACTGACTAACCTTAGACTTTGGTTTGGTCTTTGACTGCTTGTACTCCATTGTAGGATTGGCAAATTTAGAATTCGCTGTGGTCTGACTAGTCTTTGTTATGTTGCCATGATTGCCGGTGGTTGCTATTTGTCCTTAAGCTATTACGGCTCCCCCTGCTGTATCGGGTGTCACTTGAAGTCTTCAGTTTATGAAGATTGATATCTCCAATCGGTTGGGCTGGAGTATCCCTTTTGTGGTTTTCACCAAGTTTTGGTGTTGGGGTGTTGTCAGGCGAATCACTGCATGAGACTATGTCGGGACGGAAAAGTGGTGTGTTGTTTGTGTTATCCGAGGATACGCTGTGTGAGACTGCTCAAGGGTGTCAAGGCGGGCAAATTCAGCAGAACCATGGACTTTGGTTTTTCCGCATAAGCCCATAGTGTGGTTTCAGCACTCCTTTATCACAATGGCAATCTACCCGTCGTATACGAAAATTGCATTCAAATGCTGAGTAACTTTTAAAAGCAACAAAATCACAGGCCTGGCAGTCTTCTCCCTTTCTGGAAGATTCCTTCGAGGTCTTGAGCGTTTCTTTCTAGGTTTGGTGCGCGTGACACACTGGCTTTCACTGGATGGAGGTGTGATGTGGTGTCCACTTAGTTTTGCCTGTGCATTTTCAGTCCTAGACTGTGGTTGTGTAGGTATACTACCGGAGCATGGGATATGTATACGGGTCTTAAGAACCGGTATGCGAGACGGGGTTAATATCCTCTCCTAGCTGAAGCTCCCTTTAAGGCTACTTGCAGCCGCCAAATTAACAATTACTATAATATATGTTCATATATGAATAACAGGTAGAACCATTATCTGCCCAATAAAACAGGGGGAAATAGTTTGATAAAGTATAGGGAAAATAAAGGGTTTTCGACTTCAAATACTTTTTGGTTGCTCGGCTTCACAGCAGTCACATGGAAGACCAATGAGTGTTGTTTATCTGAATAAGCGAGGAAGATTCTGCTACAGGTGTAGCACCTGAAGTAGTTCAAGACAGCTGAACTTGCCACGCGGAGATGTAATGTGGAAGGCATAGCTATAGTATAGTCACATACGTATAACTCGACTCTAATACTAACGCAGCGAACGTTTAACTAATTTACTGATTTTTTTTATTACAGCTTGATTTCACACCCTATTTTTGGTACGATTGCGGAATTTTCAGCGTGGATATCGGTAGCCGAAATTTCGCAGGCCGACCATAGATATCAGGCGTGCGTCGGCATGGGCTCGAACCACGGACTATGTGCATGGTCGGCGAGAGTCCTAACCACTGTGCCACCGACGCACTACAATCTTCAGTAAGTTGTATTGTTACAAGCAACTCTGGAAATAATTCTATTAGCAACCACATCTTCTAGTATTTTTCATATGTGTATACAGTTAATAATAAACTGCTATTTTTTGTGTCGAGATGACTTTACTCAGTCAATAACTACCTTTTCTCATATACTTTTCTAAAACGTATAATTTTGGCAATATTTCGCAGTATTTTTAACGCAATATAAGTTGAAGAGTTATTTCGCAATGTCTGACGCATACCATATGAAAACCGGTCATGAAAATTTAGCATAAATAGTTCTGCTAACCGGCTGTTTTCTTTAGGATTATTCTACACAATTTTATTTCTAATTGTTCCACCCCCCATTTCACTCTGCTAAATGGACTAAAACTTATTTGCTGTAATACTAACTACTTCTATACTTTATACCTCTTAAATTAAACTCAATTTCTTGGCCATTTATAAAAAATACTTGTATACATATATGAGTGTATAAAGGTGATACTGATAAGAATGTCCTCAGGTATCGATGCATCTGGTGATCTAATGGGAAGCGCTTGTCACGAAAGCTGTATATATAGTGCAATTTCATTAAAAACTAATCAAAAAATAGTTTGCTAAGCAAAGTTTTAACAAACATGGCGGATAAGTCCGGCTACTGTATTGGATATTGGATACTTTGTTTATTGAATACTAGTGAAATATTGGTGGACAATTTTAAATATACGTATATGTTTTCGTTTCATTTTTGAGGATGCTACACATTTATGATAAAGATCCCGGTTATCGCACGTCATTTCGAGCAGCTGATTTCTACTCTCTACTCTCAGCTTACGATGAAACTGCCAGCAGAAACCTCGGAATATCCCAAAATATTCAGGATGATGTTAGGCGACTCTCAGTTTTCCAAGGGAAAGGAAAACTTCCCAGGAAAGTAAGTCTCTTGCTATTGAGCCATATTCAAATGGAATGTATTGTCATTAGATTTTCAGATTTATGACATAGTTAGGTTTTAAATCTATTTTTTTATTTACCTCATAAATTAATTTATTTAATTCCGTGGGAAAATTATCTCTGATCCCACTGCTTTTGTACATAAATTATTTACGAGTTGGTTGAAGCAGACGTCTTCCATTCATTTTGCCCGATGATAATATAGCTAATTGTTATTTTAAGTTCACTTGTGATTCACATATCAACTGGGAAATTTTGGTTATCCAAGATTTTCCACTTAACTTTTCTCTGGGTTGTCATTTGTCTCTCTTATCAACACCGTGTTTTATGAGATTTAAGTTCAGTTAAGGGTGGTAAGCGTACATAGATGTAGGTAAATTAGTTACATTTTATATTTCAATTATTTCAGTGTTAATGGAAGCTAACTGTTGACTACTGAGTACAAAGCCTTCACATATTACAATCTCATAGCGGTAATATTCTGCGCCATATCTAACAATAAAAGCTGAAAATACAACAGATGTTTTTTCACTTAGGACAAAGCTATTTGAAGTCTTTTGAATTTATATACCACTGGGCTTCGGTACCTGGACGTTTCCGATGAGTTAATGGTCAGTCTGTAATTATTAGGATATTACAATATACAAAGTTATTAAACCTTCAGACTCCCGGAAAGCCAAAGTTACCGTGTCTAATTTAATATATAAGTTAAGGGTGGTATGAGTATGTTGTGTGTGATTCCTCTATATTAAAACAGGCGTGTTAGTATCATTCGAATGTATTTAGAAATCTAAGCTCAGAATTTAATGAAAACATTCTGTCCCCTTACAAATCCAGAAATCATAATAGCAATAATAATCAACAGACGCTTTTAAGTAGTATACTTACGGTAGGAAACCATACCGCCTGAACCTAAAAGTGTCAGAAACTGGCAGCACTTCTGGATTCTGTCTATTTTTTTAATGACTGACTAAAGCATTTACTTGCAGTGCACTAAAAATCTCGGCAAGTAAAACATTTGCTGATAGTTAAAACAACTTGCCACCTATTTTAAAATCATGATTTATAACCGGACAAATAATTTCACTCAATAAAATTGGTAATTGTGAAGCACAGTAATCGCCTATGAAATGTAAATGGTTTCTAGTTTTACCGCGGCTTTGCAGCTAATAACAACAGAAAAGTAAAAATTGTTTCATTCCCGTACTTCTTAACTTTCTGAGAATATCAGAGTAGTCTACTGGTTAATAAATACTTTCATTTTTAATTCTTAAGTTTTTAAAGGATACTTCATTAATTCCCAAGCAACAGTTTTTTGCTAATATTTGAAGGGACGACAATATCAGTTTTTCTGACTTATTGATAACAAATTTCAGGCTAAAGAGCTACACTGGGTAGAATTTAATTGACTTGACATGATAACTTACTAAACTGCCTATGTCAGAATAATTTAAATTGCACTAATCTAGGGAAAGAATTTGAAACTTATTATTTTTTGTCACCACTGGTCTGCATTTCATATAAACGAACAACCTCTTCCCCATAGAAGCTTTCGTGTTCTTGAACAACTAACTATAAGGAATCATAGGTGATATGAAGGGTAAGTGATAACTGGGGTGAATACACTGAGTGACTAGACAACAGTAGAGTTTGATGAGGTATGTATTAAAAATTTAAGAATTTTCAATCACCTTTCTCACATTACAAACTGAAAGATTTGTAGAAGCACCTATTCCTCAGATATTCTTTAGTGATTATATTATATGTGGATTTAAAGCTATCCGAAGCTTATGCGTCCCGAACATCTGTGAAGTTAAACTTTTGCCGGAAACGAAAAATATTTGCAGATATCATCCTGCCTGTGATAAGCTAAACATAGCCATGAAAGTTTCTTAATTTTTGGTTACGCATTTTCACCTAATCTAACAATACCGCATAGACGTTTACCGCCAAGTATTCCATCTATTTAGTTATCATTGAGAGTTAACGTAAAACTTGACTCATTTCAAAGTAACAAGAAATTAAAAAACCTGATGCTACAGTATGTAATAACATTTTTTCCCACATATTCATGATTTTTATAGAGGACAAAAAGTGCATTTATCGGCTATTGAATTTATTTTTGAATTAATACAAAGATTAAAGTAATATAATTCTCACTGTGGTGCCAGTTTTTGGCGACGAAGAATCTTAATTCGAAGGTTTGGTGACTTCACCGTTTCCTATCTCACATTATAATCTCATTTTTATTTGTAATTTGCTTTCGAGTTAAGCGCTGAAAGACTCGTGTATGTCCATATAATAAAACTCCTGCCGCTAGTGAAATTAATAAACTTTAGCCGTACTTTATATATAATTTGCTAACTCCAAAGGTTAATAATGAGTTAACTATGTTCGGAGCCTGAAAAGTTTGAAAGTTAGGGCTAACATATTTTTGGATGGCGAACATTGTAACACTTTTCATAGCTGATGTACCGAAAGAATAAACGCATTACAAAACTGCAGGCACTTTTGAGCATCGCTTAGTATGAGAAATATTTCATCACTAGAAAATTAAGTTTTTGCAAGTTCTGGTTCATCGGATTGTTTGGAATGTCTACCTTATCATTTGCACTGTTAGATGGAACCTATAAAAGCTGATGAAACTATGATATTAAGTTACTCATATAACATGAAAATTTATCTCATTCATAAGGTACCTTAATATATACACAATGATGTCTAATAACTTAACCTAGATTAAACAAAAGAGAGTTAATGCCTTTTCAAGGCAGTTGCAATCTTTTCCATTTTTGTTTTTTCCTTTTACGTTCCCAGTGGGACATAGGGCTTCAAGCTAGGGGCTTGAAGTTTAGGTAGCAGGGGTGTTTATTTTTACGGAATGGGGTTACTAGCCTCATGCCTAACCGTTACTCTTTACCAGTCTTGTCACTGGCTTAGTGAGGTAAAGGAGTGCGTCGGTTGGGGATCGAAACTCGGATCGCATGCGTGGTTGGACAGCCTTCTACCTCTATCCCACCGACGTACTTTTCAAGACAGCGTTTCAGTGTACTACCATTATTAAAACAAAAATTATTAAGTAGTATATAACTTGAAAATGAGAGCTGATTCAACCTAGATGTTACAAGTATTCATCCAATGAGATGCTTCATATACGTGTTGACCGCGTATTCTGATGTTTAGTGTCTAAACTATACTTATGTATATGAATAAGAATGTTAAGTACGAAAGATAACGCCAACCTAATACGTGAATATGATACAGTTGTAAGTAGATTTTAATTAAATTATTTAGGTGTTTCAGCTGCAATGGCACGTTTTCAGGGGCGTCAGTAAAACATCTGAATAAACAAGGTAACTGGTAAGGGCGATTAGGACTAGATAAAATATAAGAAGGCATTGCATTTGGTTAATAATAAATCTTTTGGAGATGTAATTCGTAAATTTATTTTTATTTTAGAACAAGGATGAAACCGCTTTCACTAAAGAAATCAACACTTATGAATATGGGAGACCTAAAACACTTCAACCAACAGTAACAAACAATGATTTCAGAGATATTGCAAGGCCTAATCATATTACTTCCGCTGGGCTTATTCAACAACACCGTATGGGGTTTAGCAGTTCACTTCCACAGGCATTGGAAAAAATTAGTCTTGATTTGCATAATTCAAAACGATGGATCGACTCTCCTATCAGTACTAATTCTAATGTTAGTAGTAATCAGGCAAAAACGCCAACCAAGAATCAAGTAAAAAGAGTTGAAAGTTCACAAAATACAAGGAAACCAAGCATAATTGTTAGACAAGTAGATGCAAAAGCAGAAAGTATGACTATGGGATTGCCTAACTGCCGTGGTTTGCCAACGATTCCAAAAACACCTAGAATACTACGCACAAGGGTGTTTTTCAATCAGATAAAGATGGGGCTTAAGTAAGTTACTAGTGAATCCAGATAAAAGTGATGTTTGTCTTTTTAATTAATAATTTGTCACTTTAGTACACATTGCACGACCCTGAATATAGCTAAGTTATAAAATTAATTAATTAATTGATGGTTTTTAACAGATATTTATTAATGATACTAACCAGTTATCCACATATGTACACATAATAGGCTTGACTAGAAGAGCATTTCTGTAAATAAACCTTGTTGTTAAGTGTAAATCAGTTGCTGAATGCAAAACATTAGTCACAATGGAATAACAAAACACCTGATAACGATTTAAACTTTCGCCAGGCTACTTAAATAAAAATGTTTCTTCTTTAGAAAGACTTTCATAGCTAATAGGCATGAACTCGGATTTTGTGCTTGCCGGTACTTGTCATCATGGTATATCTGAAACCTCGAAGGGACTGGTTTTCCTAATAAGTTTCATACCTGCGTCACTCACTACTACACTAATTAAGTCATATAACCATAATAGGCCAATCACCATAGAATACAGTTAGTTGTAATGTATTTCCTCTACTTTTTCACTACTTATTTAAGTCATCCAATGTTACATTTTGACGAAAGAATTTATTCACTATTGCTAAAGGATTTTAATATAAATCAGTCTAACATCGCATATAATTTATATGCTGAAATTCCTATTCCTTTGAAGAATACAAAGCCTTGGTGGGTTTTGTTTTGGGCCGCTTTTGTAATGTCATTGGCTTTCAAAATAAGACACATAAAGTGGTTCTTCAAAATCATCATCTTTTTACTGAAATTTGCCTAAAAAACGAGCTCTTATCGAATTTCTACTTAGTTAAGAACTAGTTTGGGAATCATCGGCAGTACACAGCCACTGCCAGGGTTCGAACCCATGACCTTCCAGTTGCAAGGCAAGCCCATATACCATTCGGCCACTGGGACCCGATTCAGTGGCCAGTCCATGAATTCTCACTTCTACCAATTCGTGATTTATCGCGACCACCAACCAATGTCGTTGGTGGGACATCCATTCTCACACTTGGCTGGACCTCATTGGCCATGACTTCTCACTAGAACTCCAGGAAACTCCATCCTGTAGCACGTTACTAGCGAGCATCAGAATTATTTTCCATAGTTTGGTTTGTAAGGGTTAGTTTTATTTTTGCGAATGGCTGAATGGTATATCAGCTTGCCTTTTAACCGGTAGGTCCTAGTTTTGAACTCTGGCAGTGGGTGCATACTGCCAACGATTCCTAAACTAGGATGAAACAACTGTCCAGTATTCCAGTGCTGGTTTTCAATGGTTCTTTAACTGATATCAATCCGTGATCAACGCATAAAAACAAAACTAACCCTTACAAACCAAAATGTAAAAAAATTAATTAAGAACGCTTAGTACAGTTAGAAAGTATACTAACTACGTGTTAGTCAGTGTAGTTAAATACTGAGTTACAAACCAGGTGGTCTTTACTCTATGTGACACTCCCATCTAATATTGTATACTGAAATGTACAGTTAAATTCACTAATTTTTTGCTGTTTATTTAGCTGGTATGTATTAAAAGGAGTGTAATTGTGTGACAAGCATATCTGTAAGCATGGTAACTAACTAGCCTATCAAAGATAACACTTGGATTAAAGTCCTTACAGACTGACAGCAAAGAACAGAGATATCCCAGGAATAAAGTCTAACAATTCATAAAAAATGAATCTGAAGAAAACACATTTATGTAGGTTGCGTCCTAAGGAAAACTGAGGAGAAGGGAGACAAATGCATTCGTAAATTTAATCAGCTACAGGGCATAGAAGTTGGAATCTATACAACACTTTACGGAAACGCGCGAATTGATTATCCAGTTTTTTCAATCTTCTGAATTCAAAACGATAAGTCTCGGGTATATAAAATAATCCATTTATAAAAAATTATATTTGTAAAATCTCAGCGATATTGAAATGAGTAATTCCAACGTTTCGTTCGGCAATCTGGTCCGAACTTCTTCAGGGAAATTAATCGAAATTAACATAACACAGGTTTATAGATAAAAGGAACATCTCTTGTTTTTTTAAAAATTTTGTCTAATCATGATTCATAAAACAAGTATCAACCAGTATAATAAACAAAATTGTATGAGTTCTGATCAAAACTTGACCTCGGACTTACAAATATTGGTCTACCTTTGTTAAACACTTTAAACAGAGTGTGTATGTGTGTGTGGGTGAACAGTTGTAAAACATTTCTTTGTTTTGTAACTCATGATTCGACAAAGCTTTTAAAAAAACAAGAGGTGTTTCTTTTATATATAAACCTCTGTTATGTTAATTTCGATTAATTTCCCTGAAGAAGTTCGGAAGAGATTTCCGAACGAAACGTTGGAATTACTCATTTCAATATCGCTGAGATTTTACAAATATAATTTGTTACAAATGTCTACTTCTCACTCGGCGCCCAAATATTTTAGAACTATTCTGTCAAATCTTGACGACAGTTCATTTAAAATAATCCATCTTTCCTGATATATAAAGAGATAATGAAAGCGCCTGAGGTTTAGATATATTCACAGAGTACCAAAAATAATAATAAAACTTCTTGTGTAAATTGACTACATATATTAATCATGCCTATTTGCTGACACTGTAGAAAATAAGATAGTGCTGCAGAATTTTTCTGAATCAGTTCCAGAGAAAACAAGAAATTAAAGTGGTGAAATGACTTGATCACTTCACTTAATCTGATAGTTGTATGATCCATTAAAAGACTAACTGTTGATAAAATCCTAACATTAATAATAATGATAAAGACCAATTTGTAGCCTGCAAAATTTTAATTCATTTTTTTGACGGAGGCGAGATGTTTAATTAGCCGGCATAGAACGTGTATACCATGTAGCATCCAGCTGGTCATGCATTCTTAGTCAGAGTCATCGATATTAAGTAATCAACACATTTTTAACCGTCATCGATTGCATTGCATAAATAAGTAGAATAACTAAGATAAAGAGTGTACTTTAAACCAATCATGATCAAGAAAAGTTTCTGTTACGACAACAACAATCCAAAAAAATAATAATAGTGTATTAAAGATTGGTGTATGTAGAGAATGACTTAAATGACTGACTAACAAATTTCGCGCAAAAATCCGTCTTTCTAAATTTTTGTTCTGAGATTAAAGTTTGAGATGGTCTTTAAAAAAAATGCCTTTTTCAGTGGACTGAGAAGACAGATTGTATTATAGAACTAAAAGAAAAGAGTTATTTAATACAATTTGGACTTTCCCGTCAACTGATTGGGACGAAATGTTGTTCGGCCTCAGGTTGACATGTCGGCTCAATGTTCGGGTGCTTTAGCGATGTCCGATTATTTAAATTGAAGTAATTTGGTGAATGGTAACTAGCTTTGGGTGCGTTGGTGGCACAGCAGTTAGGACTCTCGCCGACCATGCACATGGCCCAGGGTTCGATTCCCGGCCACAGACGCACTCCTTTACCTCGCTAAGCCAGTAATAAGACTGGTAAAGAGGAAAGGTTGGGCATGAGGCTAGAAGCCCCATCCTGTGAAAATAAACACTTCTACAGAATCTTCAAGCCACTAGCTTGAAGCCCTATGTTCCACTGGGAACGTGAAGGAAATAAAAAAACTAGCAGTGGAATCTAGGATGCGGGTCTTGTCCTACCAGGGACCCATCATCTGGATGTTCCTGCATTTCCCAGTGTATGATGAGTACTGGATTTCAGCCTCAGTGGGAACACCCCCGCTCACTGGGGAATGGAGGCACATCCAAATGATGAGTCCCAAATAGGACGAAACATGCATCCTAGATTCCACTGCTAGTCACCATTTATTAAATTACTTCAAATCACTTCAAAAAAAATTTAAAAAAAGTGAAAAAAAAGCTAAAAGAGGGCGCAACTCAGGCTTAAGGTTACTGTGAGAACAGATATCATGTGATTATGTAATATTATGCCAGAAAATAACATAAGTACGATAGCTACTTGTTGACCTATAGTAAAAGTGATAAACCAGTATAGGAATAAACTCAATGATTCAATCTGCCACAGTTTGAAACATCAAAGAAGGGGTAATAGAATAAAACTAAAGGAATGAAAAAAATAATGTATTTCAATAAGAATAATTAAATATGTCTCAGCAAAAACTCCTATAATTTAGAGGAATATCAAAAAGTGAATAAATTTGCACTAATCTTTGATTACTTGTGCATGATACTTGAGGGTTTGCTTTGAAACAATCTGCACCATTATGATATAGAGAGGCATGGCAACAAACCTAACCATAAAGAATTCCAGTTTATGTGTAACCTTGTATAATTGTTGAATGAATTTGAATGGCTTTGTTTCTCTTCTACTTTAAATTAATGAGAGAGTATACAAGTCAAAATATCTTTCTGTA
This sequence comes from Trichobilharzia regenti, assembly GCA_944472135.2. NCBI lineage: Eukaryota > Metazoa > Platyhelminthes > Trematoda > Strigeidida > Schistosomatidae > Trichobilharzia > Trichobilharzia regenti. The sequence continues at coordinate 35,968,915 of OX235263.1, forward strand.
GCTAATAGTATCGATTCCGTGAACTTAATATCATTATTAAGGAAGTATTAAAAAGGCTAAGACCCTTGAAGTAATCTTTCACCATCCCGACAACAATTTTAACGGAAAACAGAGACATACAAACTAAATCGATAAAATTTGATGTCATTGTCTTTTTCATTATGGGCTAGACAAATTTAGATTGAGATGAGTACTTTTCTAATCGATAATTCTAGTTTTTGAAAAAAAGTGTCCAGTACTTTAAAATAAATTCCAAAAGCACTAAAATTAAAGCAAAACTGACACTTAAGCTTTTCATCAGTCAATAGAGACATTTATAGATTTTGTCTTTCAACAAGGGATAAGAAAATTAACATTCCTAATGGAAGAAACTAAGATATTAATGGAAACATTTAGGAAAAGTGATTATTTGGTGATGATATGGTCCAACTCAACCCGGTGTAAATTATTATAAAATATGAGAAGGAATTTTAGGATTTTAGGTATTTTTCCACTTTACGTAGAATATGTTACTGACCACTTCACTTATTGGGGGAACTGCATCAACCCTAATAGATTGATTGCTGACGAAATTTTAGCACGGTTACAAAAGGCATGTGTAGCATTTGTTAACTTACATCACCTCTAGCGTAGATGTAATACGTAGCTATCGATCGAAGGATGTATATCTCGTGCAGCGGTTAACTCCTCCTTCCATTATTTCTGTGAGACATAGCCACCAAAAGTGGAAGACCTGAAGAGGTTTGCTGCTTTTGATCATAGGTGTCTGTGTTCTATCTCCTGTGTTAAGCGGTATAACAAGGTGAAGAATATTGAGGTTAGGGGTGAAGCGTCAGATTAGGAGGGAAAGTCAATTGAGGAAATTGTGAAGCTAAATCGTTTGAGGTGGTGTATGCCGAACCATCGTCCTCCTTGACGGGCAATGTTAGCTGACATAGGATCAGGTTTTAAAAAGGTTAGGTAGGAGGAGATCAAACCAAAACATTGTATATGTCCACGAAGTCTCTGTTAGTTGCTTAGAAACACACACAGAGAGGTGTAGACTGTGTGGCTGATTGTGGTCCTCAGGATTCTACGAACTAATGGCTGGATTCAATTGATGAGATCGCTGAAAATCATTCTCAATGGCTCAGGTGTATTCATTTTCTGTAATCTTGCGGATTCCTAAAATCTGCATGTTTTTCCATGTTACAACCCATTCTCTCATACATTTCTGCTAATTAAATTCCCTTGAACTTCTTATTTTCCTCTTTTTTGTCGACCTTTATGTGCTACATGCAGTGCATCAACCTGAACTGGTGCACTTGTGTATAAAGTTCTATGCTGAAACTCATTTGGTCAGTCAGTCAATTTGTCTAGGTTGACAGAATACAATCTCCTATACGGTTGAGCTGAAGTACCCATTGAGTCATGAAGAAAAAAGACTCAATGGGTATTTTCGGTGATTTGAAGCAGAGCAAGAACCCTGTGACAGTGAAGGAACTTGATACGTTTCTTAAGTTTTTTGTCAAACTTGCCATAGCGAATACAAGAATCAGTTTTCTGATGGGCTGTATAGACAAGAAAAAATATCCCAAGCACTTCTGGAAATATCTTCGTCGTAAACATATCAACCCAACTCATCTCTCTTTGAAGCGTCATACACTGAACGTCATCGACGAAATAAAATCTCGACTACCAGAGATAGAAAGAAATATTTCACTAAGAACATATGCTCTATTTGAGCTGACAGAAGACGAGCAGAGAAGTTTCATGGACTACATCGATTCAGTTTCCAGAAGATGCTGTGAAAATGTGAATCTGAAACTCGCGAATAGCCTCAAAGCCGCTGAAACTTACTCACGTTTTCCCGCCACACCAAAAAATTCGTTTTCAACTACTCTAGTATATCACTGACTCCTGTCCAATTGCAAGCCTTGTCGTTGGATCCAAAATTCTGTGATATTTCGACAAATTCGAGTGATTTGGATATTAAAGTCCAGTTTGAAGCACTGATCCAACAGACAAATGACCTTCTTGCAGTGTCCAACTTCGCTGAATCTGTCTTTTATTTTCTTCATGAGTTGAAATAATAAAAGCCAGTAAAATACCAGAATATACTCTGCATCTAGCCCGTTATTTTGAATGCGTACAAATTACTTCTTGAATAATTTATTGATATTATTTTTCGGGAGTGACGCAAGGCTGTCTATTATCGCCACTGATCTTCCTGATTGCAGACAACGGGCAAAGGACTCGCACAAAAAACTTGGAGGATCTGCACTTCGCCTATGATATATGTCTGATTTTCCACAAACTGGAAGATATGCAAGTTAAGAGCAACAAGCTGGCAGAAGAAGCATCAAAGATAGGACTTCAGATGAACATAGATAAAACAGAGGTGATGAAGATTCCTGGCCAACACCAACAGCAACAACAACAACAGACGACAGTCAGCATCAATGGGAGGAACCTGAAAGAAGAACCTGGATCATCGTTTCAACTACTGGCAGAACTGACGAGGATATCAAAGCCAGAATTGGAAAAGCAAGACAGGCTTTCATTACCCTTAAGTCTGTGTGGAGGTCAACAGCATTCAGCATCAAAAATAAGATCCGGATTTTCAACTCCAATGTGAAGCCAGTCAGTGCTACTATACGGATCAGAGACTTGTCGCGTCATAAAGAGAATCTCAAACAAACTTCAGACCTTCATTTACAGCTGTCTTCGCTCAATACTGAAGATCAAATGGCCAGAAAAGATCAGCAACAGGGATCTCTGGCAATGACCGAACCAACCAGGAACCGATTGTGAAACAAATAGGCAGGAAGAAATGGAGATGGATTGGCCATCCTCTGAGAAAACAAACCATCAAGTGATATCACTAGATGAGCCATTGCTCGAGTGGAACTCGAAAGGGAAGCGGAGGGTTGGTCGTCCGAGGGTGGGGTGACTTGGAGTAGGTCATGTGGGGAGGAGATGAAAGCATGTGGGCAGACTTGGAGCGGAGTGAAAAAAGTTGGCAGAAAACAGAAGGCAATGGAGACGCGCAGCTGAAGCCCTATGTTCCTCTAGGAATTAAAGGATATAATAATAATAATTATTATTCTTCTAAATCTTTGTATAAGTTTCCATGCAATTTTTTCATCACATGAAAAAAACACTGCAAAATTTACGATTTAGCTGATTGTGAACAATTTTTACTAAGTTTTTAAGTATGCCTAATACAAGATTTGATGAATTTTATTATTCTCAATAATTTTTCTCACTAGTAAAAAACTCATAGTTAGACACATTTATTCCTTCTGATAGTATACATATGTATTTCTATCATTTGAAGAGAAGTCGTGTGTTTATCAGATACCACTTATAAATAATATAAGCAATATATCATAGCTATAAGTAATAATCACTTGTGATGCGAATGCTTTCTTTTTCATATAAGTTTATGTTGTTTTATCACCAGTGCGCTATCATGTTGAAGATTAAGAAAAAAAACGAAAAGACTAACTATACCCTAATTTAAATTCTAAAAGTTTAGTATGCAAAAAACTATACTAAATGTTATGTTTACAACAAGTATGTGAAAGAAGTTTTCAACATGACGTCTTAGAATTAACTGTTATGTTAGTGTTTGTAAAGATTTGATTAATTTAAAGTTTGATACCAGACTGATATCAGTTTAAATAACCTTTGAGAATCAGGGAGTAGCGACATGGCTGTTTCGTCTTGGCCTTGAGACTCCTCAGCGTCAAACACTTTGAACTTTCAGGTTACAAGGTGACCTCGTTTACCATTCAACCAACCAATGGGATGAAATCCAATGGCCCATGAATTCTAACTTTGTTCAGTTCACAAAACAGATTGCTTGCTACCAGGAGCTAAGAAATCTATTGTCTTGGTTTCTCTAGTTAAAAACAGCTGATTCGTTTATCTGTAAAGCCTTCTAATGTACATATATACAACTAAGATAAGCTGTTTTCAAGTATTACTGTTGTAGGGATTATGTGTTTGATAGCATGGAGGATTTCATCATAAGCTGACATCAGTTAGAGAACCACTGGAATACCCACCTGGGAGTACTGGACAGGTGCTTTGTCGTAGTTTGGGACTCGTCATCACTACGCTGGTTCTCTAATTGATGTCAGCTCATAATGAAATCCTCCATTCAATCAAACAAAATCCCTACAAAACCAATACTTGAAAATTAACCTGATGCTCACTTGTGAGTGACTGGCCCTATTCAGGCAGCTAACCTGGAGTTCTAGTGGGAAGCCGTCACCAGTAGGTTACAGCAGGTTGAAGATGAGGCAGTAACTCATCGAAGAAGACATTACGAAATGGTCACGCTATGTCATGCGTAAAATGGCACAAGTTAGAATTCAAAAACCATTGGATTGGGTCCCAGTGGCTCAATGGTCTACGAGCTCGCTAGCCTTGTGACCAGAAGGTCCTTGGTTTGAACCCTGGCGGTGGGTGCGTACTACTGAAGAGTCCCGAATCAGGACGACAGAAAATGCTGACTGTCCAGTACTCCCAGGTGGGTTTTCCAGTGGTTCTGTAACTGATGTTAGCTCATGATGAAATCCTCCACAAGATAAGCTGTATTTCTTCTTTATCGATATTTTCTTTAGTCAAATTTCAATGGTAAACTAATTTAAGGAAATACACTCTGTGTATGTGTATCTCTCTCTGTGTGTGTGTGAGATTGATATTTCATTGTATTCTGTATTTTGTGTTATTTTTTTTCCATTTTAGGGAACATATAGAATGGCATACAACTCAGTTACAACAAGCAGAATTGGATCAAGATATTGCTTTAGCGAATAAGGTAAACAGTTATTCTTATTATTCTTCTTCTCATTATTATTGTCGTTATTTTCTACCTCTTATAAGTCTACTTTTAAAAGTGAGTTTATATGAAAAAGCTATGGCCTTTAGAAAAGAGTGAATAGAAGAAGCTAACTCATGCCCTAACATATTAGTCTGTAGACATTTACAAATACTGATGAGTTAATAAACACTAAATACATTCTTCTGTATCAATGAAATATGTTGCGGTATATATATATATATATTTGACTTTGTTCACTAAAGCATTAATCCACAATATATATATTATTGTGATTATTGTTTTCGGTAGGCATGAATATTCAATCTTATAATAAGAGATTAGATAGACATAAAGAAAGAGAAAAAAGAAAGTAACTTGTTAGATTTTTGCATACTGTGATGTGTAGTTAGCATTTGTAGTTTCGATTGAGTAATACCAACAGTAATAATAATAACAATACTTGTAGACATAGTATACAGTTTATAGATGAGTTATTCCAGTATTATTATTATTATTGTATCCTTTAGTTCCTAGAGGAACATAGGGCTTCAGCTGCGCACCTCCATTGACTTCGGTTTTTTGACAACTTTTTCACCCTGCTCCAGGTCTGCCCACATGCTTTCATCTCATGAAAAATTCTCTTCTAGTAAATTAGAATTATTGGAATTATTCTCTCTTTTTTGTTGTTGTTTGTATATGAAATTATACCTACATTACTACTGTGAGTATAGATATGTGGATACACAACCCACGCAAACCCCCCCCCCCACACACACACGTACAATGACAAATACTTACACATAAATATACAAATGTACGCGCATTAGAGTATTCATGAAATCAGTGAGCTGATATAGAGCATCATTTATTACTAAATTAGTTAATATATATAATTTAAATGAATTCCCTCACTGCTAAGTTGATAGCTTAAAAAATAAAAAAAGATATATGCATTTGTAAAACAAAAATCATTAGTAATTGAATACTTTTAGTATACACATACATATGTACATACTTTCTCTTAAAATGTAATGCCTTAAAATCATCTGATATAAAAAAAAATAATTTCATCATTTCTACTTTATCATTTTTACTTCGCTTTTGACGTTTACCTTTCTTCATTAAAATAATAATTTTCTTTATTAAAATACAATTTTTTTTCAGGCATCAGAAAATGTCAACCAATTACAGCATAGATTGAATACAGTAAGTGAATTGTTTCATTTTGTGTGTATGTGTTTGTGTGTGTGTGAAAATAGATGACTGAGCTCTATGCTGGGGTGTGCGTGTGTGGAGGGGGGAAACACATCATCATCATCATTTACACCACTGTTATGTGAAGCAAATTCTGTCATCCAACTGATAGATAATATCATCAATGCAAGACATGGGATTATTTGATGATATTAGACAGTTGGAGGAAATCGGCTAAAGGAAGCCCAGCCTGACCTAGGTTTCGTGCTAGTTGGTGCTCACCAGTCAGTCAGAAAGGCGTATCTGCAACCGCCTTGAAGGAACTTGTGTCCCTTCTGAGATTCGTACTCGCGTCACTCAGTGCCACCTGCAGTCAAACACGTTACCACTGAGCTATCCGGGCTCGCGATTGACCTCCTGTAGGATTGTAGTGGGTATTTTGATTGGGATTATATTGTGTAAATTATTGAAATACTACAATAATTAACATGCGTGAAAGTAATGAGACGAATGCAGAGTGTCTTGTCAAACGAATGGGGGACTGTGGAGGAAAGGACGAAAAGATAAATCAAATTAAGAAATCTGGTGTTCTCATTAACCATAAAACTTAGTAAACATAGTCATCTTATCCCTATTATTAGTATTATTATTGTTCCCTTGGGTTCCTAGTGGAACATGGGGCTTCAACTGCACGTCTCCACTTGCCACTTCTGTCTTCTGTTGTACTTTTCACCTGCATCCATGTCACTCCATACTGTTTCAACTCCTCTTCACACGATCTTCTCCATGTCACCTTTGTACTGGCGTCCCACTCGCCTCTTCCCTTTCGGCCTGGTTCCACTCGAGCAATGACCTGATGCGCGCGCGATGTCACCCAGCGGCCTCCTTAGCGTGTGTCCAATCCATCTCCACTTTCTCCTGTATATTTGTTTAACGATTGGTTCTTGTTTTGTTTGTTTCCATGGTTTCTTGTTGGTGATTCTTTCCGGCCCGGCCATCTGATCTTCAGTATAGATCCGGCAAAGACAGTTGTTTATAAAGGTAGGTCTGCAATAGCCTGTTGGAAATGTTCTTTGTGGCCCACCCGCCAGGTTTCTGATCCGTTCCGTATAGAAGAACTGACTGACTTGACGTTTGTATTGAAAATCCGACTGAATTTTGTTGTTGATGGTGGCTGAGTGACAAAGATTTCCAGATTGGTTTCAGGTTGATGAATGTATTTCTCGCCTTCCTGATTCTCGATTTGACATCCTCCTCCGTTCCTCCTGTGGTTGAGACAATGCTCCCCAAAAGAGTGAACGAATGAAGAAACCTCTTTCGAATCCCCCCCGTTGATGGCTATTGGCGTTGAATGTTGCAGCTGCTGCTTTTGTTGGTTGTTTGCTGGTCATTGTCATAACCTCTGTCTGGTCTATGTTCACATGGAGTCCAGTCTTCGTCGGCTGCTTCTTCGACCAGTTTGTCGGTTTTCGCTTGTAAGTCTTCGATTTTGTGTGACATCAAGCATAAATCATCCACGCGCGAAATCCAGGTCTTCTAGGTTCTTCTCGTCGGTCTAGGATATCCCTGTCTGCTCGTTTCCCACTGTCTGACGCATAATCCAGTCCACCACAATTCGGAATATCATTGATGATAATAAGCCATCACCCATGTCTGACTCCTGTGTTTACTCCGAACGCCTCGCTGAGTTTTCCGTTGTGGATAAATTTTATCCCTATTAGCCACCATTATATATATATATATATATATATATATATATGAAAACTACTTCAACACTATGGCTTGCCCTAAACATTTTTCAACCTCTTTCAACAGACGGCTATGTGCCAATGACACATGTTGAGTGATTCACAACGGAGAACTCACTAAAGCTTCTAAAGTGAAGATAGACATAAGACAATGCTGCCTATTATCACTGATGATATTCCTAATTGTGAACGTCAGACTTTGCATGGGAGCAATAAGACAGAAATACGTTGAACCGATCGAAAGACTATGGAATATCTGGACTTCGCGAACAATTTATGTGTCTAATGTCACATGAAATCAATGACTTACTTGCGTAAACCAATAAAATGGTAGAGGAATCAGCAAAAAAACGACTTCAGGTGAACATACAGAAAACGGAGATGATGAAGATAACCACCAACAAACAGAAAAAAGCACAAATCACTATCAACGGGAGAAATTTGGAAGAATTCATTTCTTTCATTTATCCAGACAGCAGTGTTTGCACTACATGCAGCGGCCTAGCTAGGTGTTTTGAAACCAGCCAAGATCATAAAGGCAAGGCAGACCTTCATCAATTTGAAATCAGTTTGAAAATCCTTTGCACTTAGCTTAAACAACAAAATTCGGATCCTCAACGCCAGCGTTAAGTTAGCTCTCTTAAATGAGTCAGAAACTTGGCTATCACATCAAAAAAAAACCTTTCTAACAGGTTGGAGACTTTTATCAATCAGTCGCATTCTGAGGATTAGATGGCCAGTGAAAATAATTAGCAACAAAAAAACTCTGGGGACGAACCAATCAACAACCTGCTACTCAGCATATATTCAGAGGAAAATGAAGGTGGATCGGATATACACAGAGGAGATAATTGGGTGATATCGCGCACCAGGTCATCACTCGAGCGGAACTCGAACGGGGAACGCTGAGTTGGGCATCTACTAATGATATAGAGGTTATATGAAAAGGAGATGAGAGCTCATGGGCAGTTATGGAACCAGTTAAACAAAGCTCTGCAGAGAACAGGAAAAAGTGGAGATGTGCTGCTGATTTCCTATGTCCCACTGTGAACCCAACGGAATAATAATGTATATATAATCAAGACTTTACAAAACATTCAGAAATGTGTATAAGGCTAGTTAGACCTGATTTTATTCCAGAAAATTGTCTGAATTTGGACACTTCACTACCAATCCACTCTGAAGTTATATTTGCTTACTGAATTCTCAGGTAATTGCAGAGAATTCCTAGATTCACATAAAAAGTCTAATGCTAAGTTATAAGTTACTGCAGTGTTAGGTGACTTAGTATTCGGTCATATTTCAAACTTAATCGATGGATCTCACTATAGACCAAAGGCTTGTGAGATATACGGTTTAATATGCCGAGGGGAATACTACTAATACAAATGTTATTGTTGCTAATGCATTATATGACACAATATATTTCTATGAAAGTTAGTGTCATATGAATAACACCTGTAGGCTCCATGAAGACTCCTTATATGCTTACTAAACAGGATCTGTCAAAATATAAAAAACTATTGATAAAAGGAAACACTGAAGCACATACGAAGTAGGGGTGTTTACTTCTATTTTCTTGAAATAAAATCCTGTAACTAATCAAATCCCTACAAAGGAACATTTAAATATCGATGAGATGCTCACTAGCGACTTGCCCTATTCAGGTAGGTAGTTACATCCAGTTCTAGTGAGAAGTCGTAACCAGTAGGGTGCACCAGGTCAGCTGTGAGAACAAATACTCGTCACGGATGACATTGGTTATGGGTCGCGCTATGTCGTGAATTGTCAGAAGTTAGAATTCATGGGCTGACTGGCCATTGGATCGAGTCCCAGTGTCTTAATGGTCTACGAGCTTGGTGGCCTTGTAAGCAGAAGGTCCTGGGTCCGAACCGTGGTGGTGGGTGCGTGCTGGCGAAGAGTCCCAAACTAGGCTGGCTAAACAGCTAGGTGTCCAGTACTCCTAGGTGGTTTTCCAATGGTTCTCTTACTAATGTCAGCTCCTGATGAAATCCTGTAACCAATCAATCAAATCCCTACAAACCAACACCTAAATCTCTTTTTCTTATTAAACATGAGTGATTCTCAGATGAAAAGATAATCACAAAACTTCCATAGCCCACCTGATTAAAAAGAAACGAAATGAATAACTGTTCTCACTCAGTTTAAAATGATTTAATTGTTGTGTACAAGTTAATTATTATTTGTGGCGAATTCACTTTATGTAATGCTATCATTTAGAAAAATCCTTCGTCTATTCCAAACATTAAAAATAAACTGTCAACATTTAATATTTTCAAAGGATTAGGTGTTTGTTGATTTCTAATTATGAAAGTTTTACACGCCTACAACTTAAACAACAATAACTCAGGTGATTTTCTCTTTGCATCACGAAATTAAATGGTGCATTTTTTTCAACATGATTATTGCACAATTTCATACAAACAATGACTCAGATATAATAATAATCGTAAGAGCATAACGTTTATTGTAATTAATGCGCAATACACATCCTTATAGCACTGCCATTTTTAGACCTACCTACCTACCACGTAATAATTATTAACAGAAACAATAAATATTTCTGGAAGTGGCAGATCTACCAAGCTTTATCAAAGATCTGATAAAAAAAATAATAATAATAATTTCAAGTATTGGTTTTTGTTTGGATTTTGTTTGACTGGTTGGAGGATTTCATCATGAGCTGACATCAGTTAGAGAGCCATTGGAAAACCTGGGAATACTCGACCGATCCAGTGCTCACTAGCGACTGGCCCCATTCAAGCAGTGAACTGGGTTTCTAGTAGGAAGCCGTAACCAATAAGGTGCAACAGGCTCAAGGTGAAGACAATTACTCGTCGAAGCCGACATTGGCTAATGGTCGTGCTATGTGATGAATTGGCAGAAGTTAGAATTCATGAGCTGACTGGCCATTAGATAGGGTCATAGTGGCTTAATAGTCTACGAGCTCTCCAACCTTGAAACCAGAAGGTCCTGGGTTCGAACTCCGGTGAGTCCCAAACTGGGATGACGCAAATAGATGGCTGTCGAGTACTCCTAGGTGGATTTTCCAATGGTTTTCTAACTGATGTCGGCTCATGATGAAATCCTCCAATCAATCAAGCGAAATCCTTACAAAACCAGTACTTGAAAATACTAATGTAAGTAAATGAATAGAACATGCCTAAGTAAATTATGTATACTTATACACTTGGGTATTTGATATTCACAGTCTGAACAATTCATCATAAAGATTGGCAACATCTTCAGTACTGGCTTTATTTAGAAGTGAATAATTTAATCAGACGCCGAACCTCTAAAGAACATCAACTAATATCTCGCCGTATTAATCTTCTCTGTTATACACTTACACATAGGTGGAAGCTGTCGAATGATGAATAATTCATGAACTATCAAACTACTTATTATATTAAAACAAAACACTAACATTTATCAACATGTTAACTAGAAGAAGCATTTAGTGATTGAAGTCACATTCAGATTTAATCAAAACTTAAGTCTCATAGATCCACCGGAAGAAAAAACATAACATAAAGGATTATAATACGCCTTTCTGCTGAATTCTGATCTATATTCTAACCCAAGTAATCCTTCCCAAACGTCGTTGCTAACCAACTGAGAATAATAATAAGTGATTAATAATGTCCATTAAAATTTTTTAGAAAGAATGGTTACTGAACAAAGAGTACTCTTTTCGATAACTTCATCATCAGGTTCTACAGTTATACATACATTATAGTGAATACATTAGTGTTATGAACAACATTATTGTTCAATTGGTGGATGGTGGCTAGCAGTGGAATCCAGGATGCGCATTTCGTCCTATTTGGGACTCGTCCTTTAGCTGAATGTACCTGCATTTCTCAGTGAGAAGCCGACATATCAACCTGAGACCGAGCACTTCGGTCCAATCAATCGACGGGAAAATCAAAAATTCAATTCAACATTAATGTTGTTTAAATAAAATTGAATCAATAATAATCTCAGTGGATTGCAGTTCAATAGCATCAACGTAACCTGAATACCAGAAAAATTAGGAAAGATAATAATACGAATTCATGAATTTATAGTCTCCACTGAAGGCTAGTCAAGGCAGTAGAAGTGGCTGGCTGGGCTTGCTTCTTCTGCACACAAAGCACTGGTTGTTTCACTCGAATCGCGATAGCCTCTGCTGTTTAGAGCATGTGGTACCTGGATGTTTTTGACAATTTATTTGGTACCTGGTAGATGGTGGAGAAGGATTCTTCCACGCTGGCTGGCTGGCTTTGTGGCTGGCCTGTTTGGACCAGATAGTCTAATATCGAACTGTTGATTGTTTTTACTACACTTTTACTCAGCCACACTGGTAGATGTTTCTGAGCGCGAAAAATTAAGGGTCTAGAGCAACAGCCAATATAACTTGCTCCTTTAAAAGTGGAATTGAATTAGTAGATACAATTAGAATTGGCTAAACTGGGTGCTTCATCTTTCCATCGAGGAATCAACATCTGGTGATCCTGTAGAGAAAAAGATGCATAGTTTACCAGCAAGCATTAAAAGTCCTTGGAAGAGATTTTCTTAACTTGTTAGTAGTTATTTCACTGGGGGCGTCACCATCGAACTGCATTCACATATATATATATATATATATATATATATATATAAAGGTTTCTTATTTACAGATGGTCATGTGTTTCTGGATAGATATTTTAAATTAAGGTGTCATGTGTACAATCCTCAGTTCATCTTCAATTACCTCTTCTGAGCACATACCTCTAAACCTGTAGTTGATGGTCTTTAATAAATTTCAGTTAAAGAATAATCCTTAATTTTTGAAAATAAAATTAAGGTTATTGTTAAAAATTGAAACATTTCAGAATGTGGTCTGACGTAAAAGTTTGCAAATGATATATATATATATATATATATATATATATATATATGTATATACAATAAATATAAACTTTCAATACCTACATATTCGTTATATAATTTCTTTATTTCAAAAATTTATGAAGTACTTTTACAGAGAGATGAAACAGCGATTCGATCAATATATATATTGTTCGCATGTAAATTGAATTATGCATGCTTATTGATCCTCATTTACTAATCAAGTTGTAAAGCGCACACTAGATCTACTATGATCAGACCACTGAATGCATTGAAATAATGTTCAATCACACTAGATTAGGTCATTCATTATTTTCGTAAGGCAGAATGAAAAGAAGCAAAAAAAAAAGAAAAAATAAAGCTATCGATCACATTTAGATTTGGTATTATTTTATTTTACTTTTTTCTTTTCTTAAAAGCTCATTGTTACCTGCTCTACTATGCATTTCTTCTCGATCGAAATGACCTTGAATATCACCTTGGTTACCTTTTGAATGATCAACATAAGTACATAATATAATAATAATCAACACACAGGGTGTTATAAAAGAGTTCGAAAAATATATCTTAGAGAGATACAGTTAAAATTGATTGTTGAATAAAGTAGATTTACGCATTAGAAGATTGAGCTTTTCAAGATGTAGTACATTATTAGTATTATTATTATTGTTCCCTTGGGTTCCTAGTGGAACATAGGGCTTCAACTGCGCGTCTCCACTTGCCACTTATGTTTTCTGCTGTACTTTTCACCTGCACACATGTTAGCTCATACTGTTTCAACTCCTCTTCATACCGTCTCCTCCATGTCACCCTTGCACTGACGACCCACTCCCCGCTTCCCTTTCGACCTGGTTCCACTCGAACAATGTCCTGTCGCGCGCGCGATGTCACCCAGCGGCCTCCTTAGCGTGTGTCCAATCCATCTCCACTTTCTCCTGCATATTTGTTGGGCGACTGGTCCTTGTTTTGTTTGTTTCCATGGTTTCTTGTTGGTGATTCTTTCCGGCCCGGCCGTCTAATCTTCAGTATAGACCAAAGACAGTTGTTGGTTGATAAAGGTCTTCAACAGGCTGTTGGAAATATTCTTTGTGACCCACCCGCCAAGTTTCTGATCCGTATAGGAGAACTGACTTGATGTAGTACATACTACATGTTAAACTGGAAGCATCTTCCTTATTGATTTCAGAACTCAGTAGCATGAATTAGGTGTAGTATTAGTACTAGTAACAGTTACACTAATAATGTTTTAAGTGTTGGTTTGGTTGGTTACAGGATTTCATCATGAGCTGGCATTGCTTAGAGAACCATTGGAAAACCAACTAGGAGTACTGGACAGCCTAATGGTATACGAGCTCGCCAGCCTTGTTACCAGAAGGTCCTGGGTTCGAACCCTCGTGGTGGGTGCGTACTACTGAAAAGTTCCAAACTAGGTTGGCAAAACAGCTAGCTGTCCAGTACTCCTAGGTGGTTTTCCAATGGTTCTCTAACCAATATCAGCTCATGATGAAATCCTGTGATAATTTTTTGTTAGTAAAATTAGTTACTGGCTTTTCTATAAAAATCTTGGTCTAATGATTTATATTCCTGCTTTTACATAAGTTCTTCAGTTTGATCTTATTCGATTAAATGACTAAAATGGTTTTCTACTGGTTTCAGTTGACCATGTTACTTATTGGTGTCTCACACTTAGCATCTCATACAATTTTGTGTATGGAAAAGCTGGAATTTAATACCAATTAAACGTCTTTCAAAGGGTACCAATGAAATTATTATTAATATCATTATTTTTTCTACTGTTCTATGTCTTTACTTTCCCAGCAGAACACAGGGTTATGAGGCTAGAGCTTTGCAGTTTCGGTAGCAGCGGTTTGTTTTATTTTTACGGCGTGGGGTTCCTATAGTCTCATGCTCAAACTTCCCTGTTTTAACCGGCCTGACTACCGGCTTATCAAGGTCTAGGAGTGTGTCGGCGTGTGATCGAACCCCCAAATCACATGAGTTGTTGGCAATTGTTCTACTGCTGGACCACAGATACACATTACTGATATCATTTAACGATAATTTATAATGAAACTATCAATTTCACTTCATTAAACTTTATATTTGCATACTGTTTTGGCAAATGGTAAAAGCTAACCGTGATTCACATTATCCACCTGGTGCACAAAACTGGTTTACCTCTTTATTTACTTAGTCACTAGATGAGATGGCACACACAGTTGATGGTACACCTCTAACTTTACAAAAAAAAACGATCAAATCTACTAAACTCTATTTTTATCAGCATGTATGTGCTGCAAATTTTTTATAAATGCATGTCATATCTAAACTACAGTTAATTAGAACTCAGTAGATAAAAAATCAGTTGATCAGAATGACGTATAGGTAGGTGCAGCTAGAAGAAGAAACTTTGTACAGAGTGTAAAATCTTGGCTTCTCAAAATTCTCTTCAAAATATAAAACAAAACTTTTAAAAAATAAAATGAGTATCACTAGAAATCGTGATGTCATCTTTCCATTATTTATGAAATCATGTGAATAATCGTCATGAAACTTCAAGAAAGCATGCCCTCAAATTCACCAATTTCAACAAATAAATCTTCCTGATATGTGGCAGTAAGTGTTAACTTGATTGTCATATCCAGACAACAGGATTCTAAGTCAAACATATATAAAACCCCGTTTTCATTGTTCCATGTTTTTTCCCTTCACATTCCCAGTGTAATATAAGGCTTCAAGCTAGTGGCTTGAAGTTTATGTAGAAGTGTATAATTTTTACAGGATGGGGTTTCTAGTCTCATGCCCAACCTTTCCTCTTTACCAGGATTATTTCAGGCTTAGCGAGTTGAAGGAGTGCGTCTGTGACCGGGGATCGAACCCCGGACCATGTGCATGGTCGGCGAGCGTTCTAACCGCTGTGCCACTGACGCCTTGCCAATGTAGATTATGATTATGGTTCCATTTTAATCATATGTAATCTACTGTAGCAAGAATGCTTCATTTTTACTTATATCCTAGTAACGGTCATTAAAACTTGTGCATTCTGAGAGGTCGGGGATATGCTTTAACAGTATTCCGAAACTAGTGTACATACTAATTCAAGAATTCTAAAAGTTGATGTACTTTTCTATTTAGTTGACTATACACTACGCCCACCTATATCAGATTTTTCAAAAATATGATTAAAGGTAGAATATTTAAAACTTAAATGATCATTGATCAGACAATGATCAGTACTTATTTATTGATTATTATCATTAGAATTTTAATATAAACCTCTGGCATACTGTATTAATCAAATTTATTGCCTTTTAAAGAAGAATAATTTGAAAGAATTAGAGCAGATGTTTTATTCATTTACATCCAGCTTCGTTTAATTATGTTTTGCAGATATTTTTTATGCGAAAATTTCTTTGGGTGACCAAATTATTCTCTAAATATATTTTCCAAATAATTACATTGTTATTCAAGTGTTGGTTTGTAGGGATTTGGTTGATTGGTTACAGGATTTCATCATGAGCTGACATTGCTTAGAGAATCATTGGAAAACCACCTGGAAGTACTGGACAGCCAGCTGTTTTGCCAGCCTAGTTTGGAAATCTTCATCAGTACGCACCCACCACCACGGTTCGAACCCAGGACCTTCTGGTTACAAGGCCACCAAGCTCGTAGACCATTAAGTCACTGGGACCCGATCCAATGGCCAGTCAGCCCATGAATTCTAACTTCTGACAATTCACGACATAGCGCAACTCTTGAGCCAGTGTCATCCATGGAGTGTTTGTCCACACACCCGACCTGCTGCATCCTACTGTTACTTATTAGATGTTATGTCTGAACATTATTGTCCACTTTTGAGAGTTTCAAAAACTGAATAAAAAGAATGATTGTTGAAAGGTGATGAAATGAAAATACACTAGGTTTACTTGTTCGATATGACACTACTGTTATATACCAGATGGAAATGTATGATTATTACATTGACTCAACCTTCTTTTTATTTTCATGTGGGCTGATTTTCAAAAACAGAAACCAGTTATTTAGATGACAAAACAAAATTTGAGCTAGGAGTGTTCCTTTTGACAATTTCCTCTGCCGGCTGTACATATAAATATATATATATATATATGTTCACAGGATTTTCATTATGAACTAGCATTGGTTAGAGAACTAGACAGCTGTTTCTTCCTAGTCTAGGACTCTGTCAGTATGCACCCACTAGATACCAGGGCTGCAAGGCGAGCTCGTAGACCACTAAGCCATTGGGACCCGAATCAATGGCCAGTCAGCCCATGAATTCTAATTTCTGCCAATTCACTATGTAGCGCTACCATTAGGCAATGTCATCGGCAAGTATATGTCCTCACACACCATGAAGACCAACACTTAAATATCATTTTGATGCTCACTAGCGACTGGCCCTATTCAAGTAGGTAGTTATCTGGGTTCTGGTGAGAAATCGTGGCCAGTGGGATCCACCAAATAGAGCGTGACGACAAATGATCACCGAGTGCACTAGCTTGTCAGTCTCTACAACAAATTAAGGATCACGAAAACCTTGATGGTCATGATAATAAAGTGTCTGAACCAATTTCTTCTCGATACATAGATTAGGCTTCTTAATGTAGATATCAGTGGCCTCAGCGGTATGTAATAGCCGAACTCTTTAGGTAAAATTAAGCTTATAAACTTATATTTGTAAAATCTCAGCGAAATTGAAATAATTAATTCCAACGTTTCGTTCGGCAATCTGGTCCGAACTTCTTCAGAGAAATTAATCGAAATTAACATAACAAAGGTTCGGACCAGATTGACGAACGAAACGTTGGAATTCATCATTTCAATTTCGCTGAGATTTTACAAATAGAACTTTATAAATGTCTACTTCTCACACAGCGCTCAATTATTTTGCAACTATTCGGTCAAATCTTGATCACAGTTCATATGAAAATTAAGCTTAGTTGATATACGGTTGATTAATTTGAAGGCCTTGTGTTTAAGTAAATTTTGTGTTCTTTATCTACGAGGTGAGACAGTATACAACTATGAATGAACTTGGTTCCTCCCTTAATTAACCACGCAGGATGGTGTCCAGAAATCTGATGATAAACACGCCTAACTGTACGGCTTATGTAACTGGCTCTACAGGAGCAGTCCAACTGATAGATACAGATAGAAGGGACGAAATTAGGTAGTTTATCCTTAACTCCCGAGAGGAAAATAGAGTTGTTGTGAAGACATAGCATACTTCAGCAGCACTGAATGCTCTTATCACCGCATTCCTTAGATGTTGTATTAATATCCAATTGATCGTATACTCGAGAAACTGAATTTGTAAGAACACAGCCTTTTTCGTAGCTGCCACAACACTAAATATTGGGGCCTTTTTATCTTTGAGAGATTTGAGTATTGAATTACTGGAGACGGAAGACTTACATATACAACACGATATGTAAAGCAGAAAAAGGTGAAGGAAAACATGGATTGTTTTTATGGTCAGAATAAGTAATTAAAATGGTGCGTCGGTGGCATAGCGGTTAGCACACTCGCCGACCATGCACACGGTCCTGGGTTCGATCCACGGCCGGCTCACTCCTTTACCTCGCCAAGCCAGAAATAATCCTGGTAAAGAGGAAAGATTGGGCATTAGGCTAGCAACCCCATCCTGTAAAAATAAACACTGCCCTATATTCCACTGGGGAACGTGAAGGAAAAAAAATACCATCCCGTATTACTAAAACTATAGAAATCAATACAGAAATGATTGAAAGCTCTTTTAATTAATGTCTAGAATAGCAGAATAACTCATAAAATTCCAAAATTCGCCCTATTTAGAAAAAAAAACAAGAAAATTCACACAATAAAAGTTTCAAAAAAATTCTCTTTGTTTATGTCACACAATTTTTATATTTATTTATGTCATGAGTTAATAATTGACTTTTTGACTAAGAAACTTCACGAGAAAAATAGATATGAAATTAATGAGGGAAGCGTTTAGGTGAAACGTTAATAAAAACACAGAAGAAATACCAGAAACATATGAAATGGTTATTTATGTATATATCGCACCACCTGCTGAAAGGTGACAACTACTGTCTGAGTGTATGGAATGTATGCTCATAATTCTAAATTATTTTCATTCTTCTCACACTAGTATAATACGAATTAATCTTTTTGTGCATATGTCATCAGCCATAAAAGCTATTTGAGTACTTTTAAAACTAATTTGGGTCAGTATTATGGTTTTGAAATAATCGAGAAGATTTGTAACTCAGGTAGATGCAAGTGCACACTAGTTACTAGTGTCTAATCAAAATATCCACTACAATCCTACAGGAGGTCAATCGCGAGCACGAATAGCTCAGTGATAACGTCTCTGACTGCACGTGGCACTGGGTGATGCGGGTTCGAATCTCAGAAGGGACATGAGTTCCTTCAAGGCGGTTGCAGATACGCCTTGCTGACTTGTGAGTACCAACTAGCAAGAAACCTAGGTCCAAGGCTTTTTTGACCGATTTCCTCCAACTATCTGATATCATAAAATCAATGTGCACCGTGATGGTGAGCTATCTAGAATGCTGGCCACATTGCAAAACCTGACAGATAGAATTCCGTCAACACCAATGAGAGGACTAGACACATCACGCTAGTTACTAGTGTCTAAGCAAGCGCACTTCATTCGATATTGTGCAACCTGAAAGATCCAACAGAAAAAGAAGATAAAATTAATACCATTTACAAAATAAATTCCATGGATGATCTGTAACAGACATTACATTGGTCAAAATGGTCATCCCCTTTGACTCCAAATACAAGAAGATGAATTGGCTATAGAAAGACATGATATGTATTCTTTCATATCAATGCATGTAGATAATTATGATAGACACTAATTTGATAATTGAGATAATGTAGAAATTTTAAATAGAGGGAACACCAAAGTTATGCCAGAGAATTTCTAGTAGCCTCGTACTTAAGTGAATCAACGATTAACGATCATTATTAATACAGACGAAATTTACCAGCTAATAAAAAGTAAATCACGTGACAAGAAAGTTCAAATTATAAGTCGATAAAAAGGATGATCAATAAAGATATGTAAATCAACAAACAGGCACGAAGATGGTTACCAGGAGACACCACTATATCATTCATAGAGAAACCAAAATAAGTTCATTTTATACTAAAACATGCACTAAAGATATTTGTCTACAAGAACGACGAAAGCTTCACAATTAAATCAACCATTTCCTCAGAGAACATAACTAATTCAAAACGAATTATGGTTGGTTAAATTGATTTACTTGATTCACCTACAAATATAAACTAATGAAAACTTTTCAGAGATGATCATCTATGCCATTTAGGTTTGAAAAACTGGAAAAAGTTTCAAATTTATTTTTCTAACAATTAAATTCACTTACACTTCACTTTACCTATTATGAAAATTTTCCGTAGTTGGTTTGTAAGGATTAGTTTTGTTTTACGAGTTGATCACGGATTGATATCAGTTGGAGAACCACTGAAAACAAGCAGTGAGTACTGGATAGCCAGATGTTTCCGTGGTCCTAGTTTGGGAATCATCGGCAGTACACACCCACCATACGGGGGTCGAACCCAGGACCTTCCGGTTACAAGATAAGCTCGTATACCATTCAGCCACTGGGACCCGATTTAATGGCCAGCCCATAAATTCTAACCTCTATCAATTCATGAAAATTCAGTATTCCTACGTTCTCTACATGATTGTCATGTTATTATTTATAACCAATTTCTGAGAATAACTAGCTTATTTTATTTCGTATACAGTTCAGATGATCACTGAAATTTTTAATTTACAAAGTGTATAAATGAATCTTTAAACAGGGTAAACGGTTGAAATCTACCTCACTGAAAGTTGGCTACTTCTTTTCACTCCTTTACGTTCACAGTAGAACACAGGGCTTCAGGCTAGAGGCCTAAAGTTTCTGTAGCAGTAGTGACTATTTTTACAGGATGAGGCTGCTAGCCTCATGCCCAACCTTTCCTCTTTACCAGATTTATTACTGACTTAGCGAGGTTTGGGAGTGTGTGGGCCGGGGATCGAATCCCAGACCACCTACGTGATCGGCGAACACTCTACCGCTGTGCCACCAACTCACAAAAGTAGCTATTAAGCTTGTAAATTTAACAAGACAAACCCTTGTTGCATTATATCAATATATACAGGAAAAAAGTCAACTATCCACTACAAGTACGAATAGTTGTGTAGATAAATAGGTGAAGAAATACACAATTCTAAAAGTAGAGAGATTCTATGGTGTGAAGTGTCATACACATATTGTCTTCTACAAATTTCAATAAAAAGGAAATAACAATTGTATATTACAAGTTGACAATATTTCATTTTACTTTCAACTGCATACAATCTAGTGAACTTTGGGATGAAAACCTTCAGGTTTTAAAAGTATTTGTAGCGGTGGTTTCAATTTAGTAAGTTAGGCGTTGTAATGAGGAATATGGGTCCGAAAGCATAGTTAACGAAATTTTCCAATATTTCACGGCACTATCCGTCTCTCTTTCTCTTCATAATAAGAAGTTCGAGGTGTTTGGTATAAATATGTAAAGACTAAGGGAGCAATAGCTAGACAGATAATTTTATGATCAATAGAAAATAAATTATGTTTTAAATATAGTAAGTTAAACTTAACTAAAGGATCAAAATTTATCTGCACGCAAAGTTTACTGTGTCATACTGACTTGCAAAATCCACTACCATGTTTGAAAATCCGTCGACCAAGGATTGTATTCATTTCTGTATAGCATATAAATTTTGAAATACTTCTGACAATACTGTTAGTAAGATGGAATGACTCGGAAAAAGAATGATATGCACGACTTGGATTATTCTGCTTGACATATCTTAACCAGTGTTGTATTCAATACTGAATTGAGTTTTCCTGCAATACTCTTAATAAAGTTAATTTAAAAGCGATTTATTCACTTTAGACTACTGTCTTCAGATATTTCATAGTTGTTAATCAATTTTTCTGGAAACTTCTCATCTCACAAAAATATTTCCAGCCAATCGATTGAACGTATTTTGCTTAGAATATGCAAAGTAGGCTTACTACAAATCTACTTTCATGGTTAAATCAATAAATAAATCACATAATATGACCTTCTTGATACTATAAATAGTAATCAAGAAATCAAGCATGTTTAAATATGCCACTAAATGCCACTGCTTGATTGAGATGATTAATTGTATACTATTCATATGGACCAGCGACGCTTCCAAAGGATGCTAGGGCGATGAAAATTTCACCCTTCAAACTGTATACTTTGTAAATTGTTAACTAATTTGTAAAACTGTCAATTTGACTTGTGGTATCATCAATTCATTCAAGCATGGCAGTAAGAAATCGGGTGGTCTAAGCTGAATCAAACCAGGTATGCCGCTACCTAAGCTTCACTCCAAACGGACGAAATGGTCTGTTTGATGATGTTTAGAGCACTGCAATCTGGCTAGCATGCATTACTAGTTAATATGAGTAGTATGTACACCTACTCATTCGATTTAATCAGCAGTATGTGGTGTTTTAACCAACTGATTTTTCAAGAATACTACTTTTTTAAAAATTTGTTTCTAACAAAGACATTATGAAAAACAGTTATTCTTTAATCACTTGATGGAAACATCAAATGAGAATTGGTTACAGGATTCCATCATGAGCTGACATCTGTTAGAGAACCATTGGAAAACCACCTGGAAGTACTGGACAGCAAGCTATTTCGCCAACCTGGTTTGGGACTCTTCATCAGTACGCACCCACCACCGGAGGATCGAACCCATGACCTTCTGGTTACAAGACTAGCGAGCTCGTATACCATTAAGTCACTGGGACCCGATGCAATGGCCAGTCAGCTCATGAATTCTAACTTGTCCCAATTCACAACATAGCGCGGTCACTAGCCACTGTCTTCGGCGAGTATTCGTCCTCAAACCCGACCTGGTGCACCCTACTGATCACGACTTCTCACTAGAACCCCAGGTGGGTCGGGGGCACAGCGGTAAGGACTCTCGCCGACCATGCACATGGTCTGAGGTTCGATCCCCTGCCGACGCACACCTGATATCTATGGTCGGCCTGCGAAATTTGGGCTACCGATATCCATGCTGAAAATTTCATACTTGTACCAAAAATACAGTATAGAGTCAAGCTGTAATCAAAAATAAAAATAAAATAAAAAGTATTTACTTACAGACCAACACTTGAATATTAATGAGATGCTCACTAGTGACTTTCCATATTCAGGTAGGTAGTTACATCCAGTTCTAGTGAGAAGTCGTGACGTGTAGGGTGCACTAGGTCGGGTGTGAGGACAAATACGCGCCACAGGTGACATTGGCTAGGGGTCGCGCTATGTCGTGAATTGTCAGAAGTTAGAATTCATGGGCTGACTGGCCATCGGACTGGGTCCCAGTGGCTTAATGGTATACGAGCTCGCTAGTCTTGTAACCAGAAGGTCATGGGTTCGATCCTCCGGTGGTGGGTGCGTACTGCTAAAGAGTCCCAAACTAGGCTGGCGAAACAGCTTGCTGTCCAGTACTTCCAGGTGGTTTTCCAATGGTTCTCTAACTGATGTCAGCTCATGATGGAATCCTGTAACCAATCAACCAAATCCCTACAAACCAACACTTGAATATAAATGGAAATTAATTAGCTAGTCTATCTATAGTTTGAAATTTGAATAATTGACCAAAATTATAATTTATTATTCACATTTGAACAATGAAGTATTGATTTGTCAACTTCTTTCATAAATGAAGGATACATGAAACAAAGTTTTTACATTTTATTAAACGAATATCTCAAATTCTATGCGTAATACACCTCACCAACATTGGTGGTATTCATTCAATCCCCCACTCACTCAATCACTCACGCATATATATATATATATATCAAACTGTACACACACATTGTATAAGTGATATATATTTTTACAATTTTGTCAACATAGGTAATAAAACAACATGAAGCATAAATATATGTACATTATTGATCATTTACTTGTTGGTGTAATGACTAGTTTTTATCGTCTCATTTGTCTCATTTGCAATATTCTATTTTGTTTGCAAGATGTAAAGAAATGATTCACAGTTCATAACTCGAATTAAGCAAAGAAATAAAAAGACTAGAAATGTTATGTACAACAAAGAACTTGATAATAAAGTATAATATATTCTTGATTTATTTATTAGTTTAAATGTTCACTCACTTTTCATCAATATTTGAAGTTCATTTTAAAGTTAGTCTGCTTGACTAAACAATATACTTTGCACAGATGAAAAAATGACACAAGCTGTATACGAATATCACAACATTAATAGGATTAATCGTAATTAACCTGTGTAAGACAAGAGAAATTTAAGTAAGGCAAACGGGTTACTTTAAGTATGAAATAATAATTAGTTCTAAAAGATGGTAGAATTAGCATGCCATCTCTTTCAGGTAGCATTTTCTTGAAAAAAAATACTTCAGCGGTCAAATTCAGGTTAATGCATATTACACTCTATCATTTGATTTTCACGAATTGATCACGGTTAGATATCAGTTAGAGAACCATTGAAAACAAGCAGGGAGTACTGGACAGACATCTGTTTCCGTCATCCTAGTTTGGGAGTCATCGGCACCACACACCCACCACCAGAGTTCGAACCCAGGACCTTCCGGTTACAAGGCCACCAAGCTCGTATACCAATCAGCCACTGGGATCCGACTCAGTGGCCATACCATGAATTCTAACGTCTACTAATTCGTGATTTACCGCGACCCCCCACTATTGTCGAAGATGGGACATCCATCCTCACACTTGACTGGATGGACCTCACTCTGATCACGACTTCTCACGAGAACTCCAGGAAACTCTGTCCTGTAGCAAGTCACTAGCGAGCATCAGATTAATTTTCCATAGTTTGGTTTGTAAGGGTTAGTTTTGTTTTTACGAGTTGATCACCGATATCAGTTAGAGAAACATTGAAAACAAGCAGGGAGTATTGGATAGCCAGGTATTTCATCTTAGTTAGGGAATCATTGGCAGTATGCACCCACTGGGGTTCGAACCAAGGACCTTTCGGTTACAGGTTAGAATTCATGAGCCATTGAATCGGGTCCCAGTGGCTAAATACAATACGAGCTTGTCTTGTAACCGGAAGGTTCTGGGTTCGACCCCGTGTGGTGGGTGTGTACTGCCGATGATTCCCAAACTAGGACGACGGAAACATCTGGCTATCCAGTACTCGCTGCTTCTTTTCATTGGTTCTCCAACTGATATCGATCCGCGATCAACTCGTAAAACAAAACTAATCCTTACAAACCAACTACGGAAAATTTTCATAATAGGTAAAGTGAAGTGTAAGTGAATTTAATTGTTAGAAAAATAAATTTGAAACTTTTTCCAGTTTTTCAAACCTAAATGACATAGATGATCATCTCTGAAAAGTTTTCATTAGTTTATATTTGTAGGTGAATCAAGTAAATTAATTTAACTAACCATAATTCTTTTTGAATTAGTTATGTTCTCTGAGGAACTGGTTGATTTAATTGTGAAGCTTTCGTCGTCCTTCTAGATAAATATCTTTAGTGCATGTTTTAGTATAAAATGAACTCATTTTGAATTCAATCGGTAGGAAGCCTTGGATCTAGGTTTCTTGTTTGTTGGCACTCACCAGTCACCAAGGCGTTGATGTAATGTGGAAAGAACTCATGTCGCCTGTGAGAATCGAACCCATGTCACCCAGTGCTGTAGTCAGTGACGTTATCGCTGAGCTATTCACGTTCACGATTGACATCCTGTAGGACTGTAGTAAATACTTTGAATGAATACCAGGCAGTAAATAAATAGTGATATGAGTCTAGTTCTTTGTTAAGTGCGTACTGAATTCTTCGGTTAATCACTGTGGTAAACCTTCGGTTAAAAAGATTATTCATAGTTAGTATGTGTAACAAATCAGCTCAGAGAATATAACTACATCAAAATCATTCACCCAGGCTACAAATCTTCTCCATTAGATCACAAATAGTTTCCTCTGAATTTCGCTTATTTAAAGTACTATTCACTTTTGTTCAATAATAACTATCAATTTACAGCCAGAACACACATGAATATTACATATGAAGGTAGAATTTATTTCTTTGAAAAAAAATACCAAATTTGATAATTCGTCCTGTAGTTCTATGACTAAAGAAATTCTCGTAAAAATAATAATTATCGATATTATTATTATTCCCTTGAGTTCTAAGTGGAACACAGGGCTTCAACAACACATTCTATTTTTTGTGCCATCCTCTTCAGCTGGGTCCACGATTGCTCATAATCTGTCATCTCCTCCTCGTTACACGATCTCCTCCATGTCACTCTCACATCAACGACCCACTCGTCTCTTCCCGTTTGGATTCCACTCGAGCAGTGGTCTGGCGCGCGATGTCATTCGACGGCCTCCTCAATCAATGCACGATCTATCTCCATTTTCTGCCACATATTTGTTGAGCCATCGGCTCTCGCCTGTAGGTTTGTTGTCAGCCAACCAGAGTTACTTGTTGCTTATTTTTTCTGGCCATTTGAGTCAACCAGATTAGGTGGCAGTTGTTGACAAAAGTCTGACTAACTGACTTCACATTTGTGTTGAATAGAATTCGAATCTTGTTGTTGATTATGCTGACTGACTGAGTCAGTGCAGAAGATTTCTAAACTGGTTTCAAGTTGATGAAGGTATATCTTGCTTTTCCGATTGTGACTTTGACATCTTTATCCTTTCCAACTGCCTGTAGTTGAAACGATGCTTCCTATATAAGTGAAGGAGATAATCTCTGTTAAATCTCTCCTGTTGATGGTGATTGGTACTGGTTGCTGTTCGTTGGTTATCTTTGTCACCTCAGTCTTCTCTATGTTCACCTGGAGTCCTGTCTTTTTTGACTGCTTCTGCTGCCAGCTCGTTGGTTTTCCCCTGGAAGTCTTCAAGTTTGTGTAACATTGGACTTATTTGATCTGCGAAGTCCAGATCTTGTGGAGTCTGTCTTATCGGTAGTCCAGCATATTCCTGACTCCTCGCTCCCTGTGAATATTCTGACGCTTACTCTAGTCTACCACAATTAAGAATATCATCAGTGATAATAGACAGCTCTGTCTTACTCTTGTGTTCACTTCGAATGTCTCGGTGAGTTTCCCATTGTGAATCACCTGATACTTGGCATTGTCATATAACCAGCTGTTGAATGAGGTTGATGTAGACTTGATGTACGCCGTAAGGTTGAATTAGTTTCCAAAATACTTCTCTGTCAACGTTATCCATTTAAGGTCTTTTCGAAGTCAATGAAGTTGAGGTAGAGGTTTGACTCCTATTCTACGCTTTGTTCGATGACAATAATTAGAGTTGCAATTTAATCAGTATATGATTTGCCTTTCTCGTAAAATATATTCTGTAATACTAATAACAATTGGTTCATTCCTATAAATCATAATCATCTTCCTTTAATTTACTTTCACCGGGTTAAGTGTAGTTGATTTTCCTTCCTATTCTCAGGATTTTCCATAATGCAGACTGCCGACTCAAAACATTCACTGAGTTTAATTTTTAAATTTGCCTCCGCTTTTCACTTTCATTCTCTACTTTCGGGATTCATTTAAAACAATGGACATCTGAGTAAAACTGTATTTCCACAACAAGATTATCACTTTTATTTAGATGACAATATATAGAAAGGTTACATTCCTTCCATGTATTTAATTTTAAACACACTATAAGGATGTGACATAATTACTTGTCGACACTGACAGATTTAACTGTTTAAGGGAACTTTGATTTTTTTCACTTTCTCTGAAGCAACTATTATGACATAGTTATTATTATTATTCAAGTATTGGTTTGCAGGTATTTGATTGATTGGTTACAGGATCTCAACATGAACTGATATCGGTTAGGGAATCATTACAAAACACCCACCTAGGAGTACTGGAGAGCTGTTTCGTCCTAGTTTGGGGCTCTTCATAAGTAAGCACCCACCGGGGTTCGAACATAAGATCAACAGTTATCAAGGAATATGACAATTCAATATTTTCTATCAATCGACATTTTTCAAGTTATCAGATTACCGGAAAGGTGCCTGTTGTTCTGTGTATATTCAGTAGTGGTTTATCATTTTCTTTGTACACATACGTAAAACAGAATTTATTCACCGTAAATATTATTTTTTGTTTTCTTTTCACATAACATAACCAGTTTACAGATGAGTAATCTTTTGTGTTGTATTCTACTTTCAGATACGTTGTTTAGAGCATGAATACATGAAACACTGGAAATTGTATAAAGGTAAGTAAGTAATACCCATACTTTGTGTAATAAATAACCCATATTTTTCCTCAGTATTTCAACTTATATCTTGTGTTCCGTTTAAAAATCTATATATTTATAATAATAATACTCAACAATTAGAAGCTGAACACTATAAATCTTCAGACTGTTTCTGAAGAGAAATATATCCGTCAGTGCGTCGGTGGCACAATGGTTAGGACTCTCGACGACCATGCACATGGTCCGGGGTTCGAGCCCACACCGGCGCACACCAGATATCTATGGTCGGCCTGCGAAATTTGGGCTACCGATATCCACGCTGAAAATTCCATACTTGTACCAAAAATACAGTGTGAAATCAAGCTGTTACCAAAAATATAAAAAAAATAAATAAATATCTCAGAGATTGAAGGATGTATGACACTTAATATCATGGAGAATATACTGAAGCATAGTAATGTTTGACTTTACTAGAATATCTTTGAAAGCTATGATAATCATATAAAGCTTTACGTTAACGTCGTAGCTGATATTCTACTTTGTAAAGGAATCACGAGTTAAAGTTTGTCTTAATGAATTTGGAATTTGATTGGGATGATAATAAATACCGATGTATTTGATTTTCATAAAGTTTAACATCCTAGTGCTGTCTACGGACGATTATGGGTTAAAGAAAGAGAACTAGTTTGTTTAATCGACACGGGCGCAAGAGTTTCTTTGATAGGTAGAGAACATTGTGAGGAAGTAAGGGCATGCACACTAGCAGTTCTCGCGGTAGCGGAACATTCTTTACATATTCTTGGTGTTTCAGACCGGAGTGAGGAAAATACGATATCCGTTCACTGTAACGTCAGATATATGGCGGACGATTTTGGGAGCAGGCTTCCTCAAAGAAGTAGGTGCTGTAGTCAATATGAAGAACAGGGGAGTGGTCACAAACCATGGGCAATTTACGATAAATGAAAACAGTGAAGTCACTGAGGTAGAAACCACAACAACTGTTTCGAAAGAAGCACCAAATCTAACCATGTTGGTGAATACATATGCCTGCCTATTCACTGGAGATAGAGAACCCCACGGATCTTGTGATAAGGTAAAGCATGATATCCCACTGAAGGACCCGGGGAAGACAACCTTCTCAGCACGACGAGTTCCTGTGCATCTAGAAGAAGTTAACCGACAAGTCGAAGACGTGTTAAGTGACGGAAAATCGAAGAAGCCGACGGCCCTCACAGTTCGCCAGTCCTTTTGGTAAAGGAGGCAAACGGAAAGCATAGATTTTGTGTCGATTTCAGACAGCTGAAAAGCCTCACCAAAGTAAAACAGTATGCTCTGCCAACCGTAAAACTACTACATCAAATAAACAATAGATTGAAATATCTTTTCAAGAGTTAGTTTGCAGGGATTAAATTTGTTTCAAGTATGATCACGCGTTGATGTCAGTAAGAGAACCATCAGAAAGCCCAAGAGTGCTGGATAGTGGTTTCTTCCTACCCATGAGCCTTCAGTAGTGCACATCCACTGGGGTTCGAACCAAGGATCTTCCGGCTACAAGTTAAACTTGGAGACCATTCAGTCACTAAGACCCGATCCAACGGCTCATGAATTCTAACATCGAATTCTCAACTAGTTAAAATTACTCTCATACTAACTAGTGACTGCCTACAGGATAAAGTTGCCTACAACTCGAGTGAGACATTGTGACCAGTGGGGCCCACTAGATAGTGCTAGAGGGCAAATTCTCACTGATGACACTGGCTGGTTGTTACGCTGAAACCACAAATTAGTAGAAGTTAGAGTTCATCGGACATTGGATCGGGTCCTAGTGACTGAATGGTCTACAAGTTTGGCTATTAACCGGAAGGTCTTTGGTTCGACCCTCTGTGGGTTTGTACTACCGAAGAGTCTGGAAGTAGGACGAAACGATCGTTCAGTACTGCCTGGTTTTCGTTGGTTCTCTGACTGCTATCACTATGTGATCAACCTTGAAATATTTTCACCAGTATCTTAACAAATGGTGAACAGAGGGAAATTCATCTTTAATCTTATGGTCATGTTTCATCTTAAAGCCACTGGTTAGGATTTTGTGATTAACGCTTACAAAAACGGTATACTAAAAATGTCATAAATCTTAGTATTTATCACTCTTCACATTATAAGTATGTGAACAATTTTGGTTGGTTTTTTAAAAAAGTAATTTCACCTTCTATTCTTAATTAGTCTCTGATTCTTTCTTTTTATTCACCACAAAGGAGTATAATAACTACAACCAAAACAGACATTTGTCAGTACTATGCGTACGCATTCTGTTAACTGTAAACCTCTAAATGCTTACTGTGGCATGTAATTTCAGGTATTAAGTGCTCACTGGAACATTTTTTATTTAAAGTATCATTGACTCTGACAACTATTCTGATAATAATATTTATTATAGTGTTTGACCTAATCATAGACGACAAGATTTTTGGAATAACAGAAACTATTTAACGCCGCTGACATGACTGCCAGAAAGAAAAGCAGGATGGTTTTTCGAGAGAATCTGATTTGTAATATTAAACATAGTGCGTCGGTGGTTCGGAGTTAGATTCTTCGCCGACGCACTCCCACATCTCGCGAAGTCAGTAACAAGACCGGTAAAGAGGGAAGGTTGGGTATGAGGCAGGCTAGCAGCTCCATCCTATAAAAAAAACACCTCTGCTACTGAAAATTTAAGTCTCTAGCTCGAAGCCCTATGCACCACTGGGAAAGAAAAGGAATAAAAAAATTACCGACAAAATATCAAAATGTCTCATAAATAAGCCAAGATTTTCTGATTTTATGATCAAGAGAAAGCGTAAACAACCAATTAGCATTATTTCAGTACGCCGACTTAGCCTTGAACTAGAAGATGTAGGAGTCAATCTTGGTAACTCCAGATAAACACTATTTATAATGGTCTTCCAGATCTAAAAAAATAAATGTAAATAAAGCAGAATTTAATAAATTCATCGAATTTTGATAGAACTCTTCAACTGCTTCCTCTACATACAGTGATATGTATACTACTAAAGTGACATCGGAAGTTACATCACCCACAAACTCAATTAGAACATAAAAACCCAGCAAAATTTAGACTGATTGACCCGAACAAGATATGAAATCTAGAGAATAGTTCAGCTATCGCAAACACTTCATGCAGTTACACACAACCATACAATAGGCTGGATGGGATAGGATGACAGTTTTAAAATCTAATGCAAGAGCAGGGTGGAGGGAGAGATTGATAACAGAAGCTTTGTTTATTGAATCAACTGCAAACACTCGTGTAATAGGAATGATTCAACACCTGTCCACGCAGATATCTGGAGAATTCTACTACCCCAACCACGACAAATAAGAGAGAACGAAGAAGACTGTCGATCTCAAGTTTCGAAATCGTGTGATTATAATTGATGGCATGATTATGAACCGCAATAAATTTTGTTCGAAACCTTGTCATCCAGTAAATAATACTGTTTCACTGACTGTGTGACACATCTAATAAACAAACTAACATGGAGTTATATCACTTAAAAGTAAATGAACCACCATGATTCATTCATGCGAAACGAAATGTGTGAAGGTTTTTTACAGGTCATGTTCAGATAGATAGATAGATAAAAAAGGGAAGGAGGTATAAGAGATTAAAATTAAGATAATAACATATAATTAGTTGTTCATTTACATCATTTGAATAAACGATTAGTCACTAGCGTAAGAACTTCAAAATATCACGAATTGCAAACTAAATAACAATAATAATAATAATAGCTAAACTGACAAAAGAGAGTTTTAAATTATGAATATAACAACAAAAAGTTCATTGAATAGTCTCTTTTCTGCCGCTAATTCATTCATTTAGCTGTGCAATCGCATTTATATATAATCATTTCATGTGTCTGTGTTTACATTAGGATTGTCATACAAAAAGAAAGATTGATTACGTCATCAAAATGTTTCAAAAATATGCTGAAAACTCAAAAACTTAACTAGTGTGTGAGGAGGATGGTGAAGACTGTTAAGTATTGACAAGGGGTGTGTAATATGAAAGACACCCAGAAAAATAGGACGTTAATGAAAGAACATGGAGACACGTGTCGAAAATAAATTAAGTAATAGAAAGAGTAAAAAAGGGTGACCTGAGGTTCTGGTGGGAAGCCGTGACCAGTAGGATACAGCAGGTCGAAGATGAGGCAGTAACTCACCAAAGAAGATATTGCGAAATGGTCGCGCTATGTCGTGGATTGGCAGAAGTTATAATTCAAGCACCCAGTGGCTCAGTGGTCTACGAGGTCGCTAGCCTTGTAACCATAAGGTCCTGGGTTTGAACCCCTGTGATGGAGTACTGATGAAGAGTCCCAAACTAGGACGAAACGGCTCTCCAGGTTTTCCAGTGGTTCTTTAACTGATGTCAGCTCATGATGAAATCATACATGCAATCAAAAAAGGGTTAATTAAGAAAAAGACATTACTAAAAATCATACAAAAATTCAAAAAAAAGCATTATTAACAAAGTAGTAGAACCGGGAATTATACCCAAGGTAGAAGGAGAGGGTGGACAAGTTTCTTCTGTGTGCATAAATCAGAGTTTTCTATCGGAATCTCTAAGCCCTCGTTGGTAATGCAAAGTATACAAAAGCTAACCATTTTCGGGAGGCTTCTTTTGACTTTGTAGATGACTTTGCATGGATTCTTCGTGCATATTGAGTGACCATTGTTGAATATATGTTCAATTATAACACTTCTTATTGATCCACTGTGATCTTTAAGATGCAACACGCATTGAACTGCCTATATATCTCTCTCCATATAAGTAAATTGGTAGATACACATAGAAGCAGTTAAATGCGATAGTTTATCTTTGGAGCTGTTGAAGAACAATTGGCGGTTTGAGAATACCAATCGTAATGCAGCAGTGCAGAATGTTCCTTTCAGGGTGCTTGATATTCTTCTCTATAGGATGTCAGACAGAAGGTCGCCTTTGAAAGCCACATTCATGTACAACATCTTCGGTAGAGAGATGGGTTTTTCTTGGTTGATTTTCGGTTTTATTTATTTATCTATAAAGCGTGGTGGATAGTCATTCTCAAGTAGTGTCTTTCTGAAAAGAGTGATCTCTTCTTCTAACCGGTTTGGGTTTGCAGGTTCTACAGATTCTAGTCGCAAGTCAAAATAATGATAATAAGAGATGAAATAAAATAATAATAATAATTATAACAGTTAATAAGCAAAAGGATATTACTATGGTGGATTCGAAGTGACCACCACTAACTTCTCTAAGTATAGACCGGTTTTCAAAGTTCTAATTTCACAAGCCCCAGCAATTGGGAGCATCTCTGTGTTTCTTTGTCTGATGATAATAGTGAATTACCTGAAATTTTTAGTACCCTGACTTCAGTTGTTTACAACCACAGGCAAATGCTCCATTATGCATGTGTTTTCTAATTTACAATGAGACTTGTTAAAATATTTTTTTATGATTGGCATTTTTCATTAATTGTAGAAAAATCACATAATCTATCATATGGTTGACATTTTGTCTCATATTTAATTTTCATTTCTAGTTTTATAATCAAAAAATCAAATCACCAAAAGCTTTTACAATGTCATAAACTATCCTCGGAGAAATATATTTCAGGGTTGGTGATATTCCTAATAATACTACACTTCAAAGTGGTAAAACCTGAAAACATTGGACATTTTGGCTATGATATAGTGAATGGATCGAAACGAGCTGACTAAACTTGAGTTATTTCTTACTACTTAGCTTTGTTATAGTCAGTTACACAATAGAAGAATGATCCACAGGTATTATCTGAATAGATAGTACCTTAAAAATGAGTAGTTTTGATGCAATTCTGTATTTTCTCTAGTTGGTTTGTAAGGATTAAATTTGTTTCTACGAGTTGATGACAGATTGATATCACTTAGAGAACCATTGAAAACAAGCAGTGAGTACTGGAGAGCCAGATGCTTCATCCTAGTCTAGGAATCATCGGCAGTACGCATCCACCACACGGGGTTCTAACCCAGGACCTTCCGGTTACAAACCGAGCTCGCATACCATTCAGCCACTGGGACCCGATTCAATGACCAGTTCATGAATTCTAACTTCTACCAATTCGTGATTTAGAGCGACCATCAATCGGTGGTCAGACTGTTATAAACAAATCTAATCCTTACAAACCAAACCAAAATTAATCTGATGGTCGTTAGTGACTTGCTACGGGACAAAGTTTCCTGGAGTTCTAGTGACAAATCGTGACCAGTAAGGTTCATCCAGTCACATGTGAGGATGGAGTTTTCACCGATGATATTGGTTGGTGGTCGTGGTAAATCATGATTTGATAGAAGTTAGAATTCATGGACTGGTCATTGAGTCGGATCCCAGTGGGTGAATGATATACGAGCTTGTTTTGCAACCTGAAGGTCTTGGGTTCTTACTCTGGTGGTGGGTGTGTGCTGGCGATGATTCACAGAGCAGGATGAAACATCTGTCTGTGTAGTACTCGCTGTCTGTTTTCAATGGTTCTCTACCTGATACCAATCCTTGACCAACTCGTAAAAATTATGTATTTAGTAAAATGCCCATAGTAGTTAGGTTAACTTGTCTTCAGGTGTTTAAACTGCGTAAAACAATGTCTTTGTCTCATACATGTTCCAAAGAAGAGATCAATATAAATTAATACTCAAGTTATCATTTTGTCTTTATTAATTTTAATTTCAATTTTGTAGAATTAAGATCACGTTCACAAGGGGAATTATTTTGTGAATTAACTAACTGTAATGGTGTTAATGGAAAATGTGGAATAGAAAATACCTACGGTTGTCAGCATTCCTCTGGTACAGACAGTTTAACTTCCTTGTCAAAAAATAAATTAAGCAAATCTACACTAGCCTTAACTGGATGCAATGAATTCGATTATGCTCAACCACCACGTATCAATGGTAATCTAAATTCTACACATTTTCATCATCAACAAAATTCAAATAGTCATTATGATACATCGAATTACTTACCGACAATATTAGAGAAACGTCCAAAATATTCTTCTCTAATGAATTTAATACGACATAAATCTAAAAAAGCAACAAATAATAGTAATATTAATCCCTTTCAAAATGATAGTCGTCCACGTGCTGTGACTACAATCGATCCGAGATATTCAGTCCTACAGTCAAATAAACCAAGTAATTCAGATTTATCAAAGACACCTCAAATGTCTACAAGCCTTTATTCGAATAACAACAATAATCATCATAGTAAAGGCTTAAGTCGGCTAAAGAGTAATGCTCGTGATGTCATGTCAATTGATTCAAGCTTGAAACAACAACAAGAAGTATTGATCAAACGGTTGTGTCAGATAGAAGCACAAACAGAGTATTTATCTGGTACACTGATATGCGAAGTGATTGGAATTAGTGGATCACTTTCCTCGCTGTCTAGAGATATTTTTAAAATATCCCTTAAATATGGTTCACCGGATTTATCTTCTGTGTATGAATTACAATGTAATGATAATACACCAGATATTCGACCATTGTATACATCAACTATACCATTAAGTCAAAAATCTGGTTCCAATGACAAATGGACAATTACTGGTCGTCTGTCTTCCACATCTTTTTCAAATTCCTCTTCTGCGCTATCTCCCTATTTAAATAATTCTTCAGCTAATCTTCAAACAACATATTCTGATGATACAGATTTAAAATTCCCTGCACAGAAATGGGATCATACTAAGCACATATTTAGTCCAACTGTCGGTGATGTACTTACAATTAAAGTGAGTTATTTATTCTGGTAACTCATTATAATATATATAATTGGGTCCCATTCTGGCTGACTTCGTTCTAAGTAAGCTGGAAAATGGACCTTTGAACAAGCTTATCAGTAAACTCTCATTTTACTGCCGATATGTGGATGACACCTTCATTCTTTGTGATAATGGTTCTGATAGCAGTACAATAATTACTGAATTCAATGAAGTACATTCAGCTAAGGAATTGACATGCGAAGAGGAATCCAAGAAAAGAATTGCCTTCCTAGATGTCCTACGTACAAGAAAACCAGATGGTAGCATAAAAAGGAATTTGCATAGAAAAAGTAAGTGGACAGGACAATATACACATTTTTACAGCTTCGTTCCTACCAAGTACAAAAGAAATTTAGTGAAGACCCTCAGCCACAGAGTTACAGCTATATGCTCAGAAGTAATTTAAGATGAATTAAGCATTGCATATGATACTTTGATCGAAAATAGCTATCCCGAAAGAAAATTTATCAAGAAATACATGACAAAGAAAGCGGAAAAGGACTACTCACTATCTGTAAACAAGAAGCCACTTTATATACGACTACAATTCAAGGGCGATATACCAAGTGAGATAATTACGAGGAGATTAAGAAAATCAGTTCAAAGAACTTTTAATGCTGGCGAACTACACGTCTTATTCGCTACACGGCCGATGGTTCTACCTCGACTGAAAGATGAGGTACCTAGACTAGCTAGCCACTTCAAATTGTATCTACCAGTTCAACTGCGCTCATGGGGGAGCGAGTTATATCGGCCATTGATCTAGGGGCTTGACTTTTCGTGCTCACTCGATAACATCTCCCACTATGGCTAAGTAAAAAAGGTGTAGTTAAAACCATTAACAGTTCGATATTGGACCATCTGGTGCAAACCGGCCGACCACAAAGCCAGCCAGCCAATATTGAAGAATCCTTCTCTATCATCTACCGGGTGCCTAATAAATTGCCAAAATCATGGAAGCACCACATGCTCCAAACAGCAGAGGCTATTGCAATTCTGGTGAAACAATCGGTGCTCTGTGTTCGAAAGAAGCAAGTCCAGCCAGCCACTACTACTGCCCTGGCCGGCCTCCAGTAGAGACTAAAAATTCATGAATATGTAATATTATCTTTCCTAAATTTTCTGACATTCAGTTTATTTTAGGCTGATGCTATTGAGCTGTAATCTGTCAATATTATTGACTCGATGTTATTTAAACATTGGTGTTGTTCATAACACTAATTCATTCATTCACTGTAATGCATATATAACTGTAGAGCCTGATGAACAAGAGGTTATCGAAAAGAGTACTCTTTGTTCAGGATCTATTCTTTTGAAAAATTCTGTTACGCAAAATAATTCTCGCGGTAGCATTGAATACGCACACACTGCTTATCTGCAGACTTGAATTTCGTGAATTTTCTAATGCGGAAACTTGTATCAGTTACATTTTAAACTAACTAGTTTGACTCATCTATACTTTTTTAAAGTTTCCTTAAGTGTTTATGACGGCCTAAAGAAATATTACTACTGATATTCTCAAGAAGGTAAGTATGTAGGAATTCTGTTTGTTTCAAGCTAGAGAGAACCAATGAAAACTAGGAAGTACTGGACACTTGTTTCGTCCTAGTTTAGGATTCATCAGCAATGCGCACTCACTGGGTTTCGAACCCGGTGAGAACCCTCCGGTTACAAGGCGAGCTCGTACACTATTCAGCCAGTGGAACCCTGTGGTAGTACAGGTGCTAAAGTCCCTGTTAATTTACTAGCATTTTTATAATGAATGGTAATCTGAGTAAGATTTATGTCATACCTTGAATTTATTGTTACTGAGATGCTTTTGTTTCAGTTAGTTGACTGATGACTTCACATTTATTCACTCTAAAAAGAGTTAAAGAAGAACATTATTTCATCTGGCATCTTTTGATAAATGGGAGGCTTTGATGTATTGAGTAATTGAAGGTGTAGTAATGCAAGTTTTTGTATCGTTGGCTTCATAACCGTTGGTGTTTCGATGGAAGAAGATTGGCCAGACACGCATATGATCTTGGTTTGACTTCTTGTAGACACACTGCTAAACCCCGGTAAAGTTTGCCGGCCGATAGTAATACAAAGAAAGAGAGAAGGTTGCGCTTGAAGCTAACATCCTCATCTCATAAACTTCAAGCCTAGAAGCCAGATGTGTCTTTTGGAACGCAAAGGAATGAAAGAAAGTCGTTATGTGTCCTTACGTAGTTACTGCTTTTTTATATTTAAACAACTGTCAAAAACTAAGATCAGTGGGCTCGCAAATCTCTCTGGATGATTAGCCTTTGCAATTTTATTAAATATGAAAAATATTTTCTTGCCATTTGAAGTTCTTGAGACTTTTTCAGTAAAACTGATGATCTCGATCGCCTACAAACAGGAAACTGACTGAATTCATATCATGGTTTATAACGTGTGTCTAATATATCAGTATAAAATTATCTTTGAAAATGAAAAGTAAGTTTGTAAATTCTTAATTCTTATTGTCAAAAGAATGAAATCAAATGAATGTAGAAAAACTTCTACCTGATGTTATCACATTTTAAAATATACAACTGACGAATACTTAACTGTTCACTGTTAAATCGATACGCGTTTAAGTCGTTAACCAATGATACTGCTGCAAAACAAAATGCTTCTTGTTACCAAACTGATGCTTAATTTGACTTTATTTGACACAGTTTACTCGACTCATAAGAAAATCGTTTTAGTTTTCTTCGCATAACTATAAAAATAAAATTTTAAAGGGCTTTCAGAAAAGTAGACAGTTATATGTTGATAACTCCATGTCGCTAGCTGTTACCTTTAGATAGTGCTCAGGAGGCCAGTCCTACAGGGGGTCAATCGCGAGCTCGAATAGCTCAGTGGTAACGTCTCTAATTCTAGCACTGGGTGACGAGTGTTCGAATTTCAGAAGGAACATGAATTCCTTCAAGGTTGTAGATACGCCTTGCTGATGAGCCCCGAATAGCACGAAACCTAGGTTGAAGACTTCCTTTGGCCGATTGCCTCCAACCATCCAATATCATCAGATGGTGGTCATGCTTGCATATCTCAATGACACAGAGAGTTACACTGGCTAAAACGCATATTGCTGCAAGTTATACTATGCCAGAAACGTTGGCTGGATAGTGGTTAAGACAAAACCATAGTGTAAAGTGTTTATGCAATCTTAAGCCATATTGCTGGCCGACAGGTGTGTAACAGCAGTGAGGTATTTCTTCAGACAATAAGCAGGCAAGCTGTTCTGCCTTCCAGCTTGGGGGAGTAGAAGTCTAATGAAGTTCTTACTTGACTTGCCACAGTCCGTAGCCAGTGGTAAGGTTACATGCATGGAAGAACGCTTGCAAACTCCACCAGTGGATAGACTATATCTGACTGATCTGAAGCTGTTTCTCCCTGGTCAGTGAGGCCAAGTAGCACTAAGATTTTCCATCATTTCTGCACTCCAAGGGGTTATCAACTTTCACACTGTTGGTAACAGGGAGGTAGTACACACACACACACGCCTAACAGCACATAAGGTTTTGTTCATCGCCTACCATCTTCTTGCTTTCCTATCACCTTTATTACAAATCTACAAGCGGATTCTTCATCCCATAACTCTGTTACTACCACTAAAGAAATACCGTTCATTGTCCCATAAAACCACTCTATGTACTGAATTATTCAAAGTTCATTTGATTTGCTTAAGCAGAAAACAGGCCCAACTAGCTGAAACTCTTCCATCTTGTGCTTGGGACTTATTTCATATTTCTGAGACAAATAAACAAGACACAAGTATGGTTACTGACTTAAGAACCCATGTAATCTGAACAATTCACTGGAGATTCTTTGGCTAGTTCTTGCGGATTTATTGGTGTAGGTGGTGTATGTAGCTTGATAGCAGGAAACACACTGCTCAATTGGATTCAAAAAGATACTAATATGTGGGGTATCTGGCAAAGCGGAATCGATAGAACAAGTAAAGATCGTGATACTCATCAATTTATTTTCTTCGCCTCCACACACGCACCAATGGACTGAAGTTCAGACGAAGCAGAGATTGTATTTTTGTCCAATAGTTCTCAGTTTGTCGGTAATAGCAAACCATTCAAACACAGTCGTCTGAGTACGTGATTTCACTGTTCATTTACGGGAAATAGACCAGCCTGAAAGGTATACTAGGGGGTATCTGTGGCCTTTCATGCCAGAAAACTGATATCCATTTTGGAAACTTATAATTTCATTCGAATAACTACTTTTTCCTAACCACCACTAATTTCAAGAATAAGATGGGAGACATTGCTTCACCTGGTATTCACTGATATAGAGTCAATAACAGAGTGAATGCTGCTTAGATGTAAGCTGGAAGATATAAAGAGGCTAACCTCCTCCTTTGATAATAGACGTCGATGTTTAATCTCTCATGTCATGTGGTGTGCGATATGATCACTAATAATTAGGTTAGGAATAGAGTGTCAAGCAAGAAGACTACGTCAGCCAGCGTCGTCGATTAATTTGGCTGGAACATGTTTTGCGCACACAGAGCCAGAGATGACCAATGTTAAACGAAATCTAGGCAATAAGTAGTCTCAGGGATAGTCGAAAAAAACATCGAAATCAATGTGTGAAATCGTTGACCTTTGTTTAGAATCATGTATGGCGTGAACCGTCCTAGCTAAGGTACCCAGGAATAGAGGTATCAGCGACTGAAAGGTACAGGTGTATTCACTCTTTATCATTCTGGAGATTCATTAATTCCTTAACATTCCTCGTGCGATTATTTTTTCCCTGCTGCATTTCCGTTTATTGTAGTTCCAGTTCATTTCGTCTTTTTTTTACGTGTGCGTTTCTGAAATGTGGCAACTGGAAATATTAAACTTTTGAGCAGATATATATACTTTGATGATTCACTCAGTCAGAAATTAATGTTACTCTTCATGACACAAAACGTGTTTAGTCGAAACTCCGTTACGATCTCTCTATGACTACATGCTTGTCTGTGAAACTATTACTCAGAAATTATTTTAAATCGACAAAAAACTGTTTAATATTCATTTTCAAAAATATCTCATATATCTTAAAGAAAAATATTCCACTCATGACGACTATCAGAGTGAAATTTGAAACATCATATTGATTTATTAGGTTTTTGCAAGGAGGTTGTTTTAAAATAAACTAGTAAATCCTCTCATTTATTGGAGTTCTCTCCATATCTGTTTCAGCATATTTCTGCTTATCTACAGTGTGTAAAGTCATCCAAACTGATAAAAAATCTTTAATAACACCGGATCCTACAGACCCACATAATTATTTAAGTGTTGATTTATAGGGATTTGGCTGGTTACAGGATTTCATCATGAGCTGACATTAGTAAGAGAACTATTGGAAAGCCACCTGGGAGCACTGGACAGCTAGATGTTTCGCCAGCCTGGTTTGGGACTCTTCATCAGTATACACCCACCGCCATGGTTAGAATGCAGGACCTTTTGGTTACAAGGAGAGCTCGTATACCATTAGGCCACTGGGACCCGGTCCAATGAACAGCCCATGAATTCTAACTTCTGCCAATTCACAACATAGCGCGACTCCTAGCCAATGTCATCCGTGGTGAGTATTTGTCCTCACAACCGACCTGGTGCACCCTACTCGTCACGACTTCTCACTAGTAACCCAGGAAACTACCTACCTGAATAGGGCTAGTCGCTAGTGAGCATCTCATCTCCTACATAAATTCCAGCCTCAGTAATTGTAAAGCACTGAAGCCTACTTTGCCACCAGTAGACAAAAGCTTGAGAAATAAAGTGTGTACTAAAAATGCTTCATGTAAAAAAGAGTGAATCCATCTTTCGATATGCACAAATGGCTGACACAGACTGGTATGAACGAAACAGATCAACCAGAAGTGAATATTAATCAGATCATTGCAAAATATGTAACAAGCAGCACCAAAATTTCGTATAAGAAGAAACTAACCAGTGATATATCTGAACGAGTTCGCCCCAAATGGCCTAAATTGTTACAATTGTGCGTTTTCTAAAATAAATAATAAATAATTCCAGTAGATGTTGTTGTCCACATAAATTTCGTTCAACGTTAATCCATTGAGTTATATTGAAAAAGTATATCTCACTTATTATGGTTGGTTACAATAAATACTCCTTTCACTTTTAAGCCAGTCTTGAAGACTTAGGCTAGAATGATAACGAAAGATTAGCCACTAAACTAATCATCTCATGTAGTGCTAAAACACCAAAGCTCACGCTGGGCGGTATGACAGATATGCATGCAACAAATGTTTGCTCATATCACTAAAAGTAAGCTGAAGTAGGTTGGTATTAAATAAAACTTCAATAAATTAATCGAATTCAATCTGGACTTTTCCTTTGGGAATGATTGGAGAGAGGTGTTCGGCCTCAAGTTGACATGTCGACTCCTCGTGCAACTGCTGCGACAATTGGATGGTGATTAGCAGTGGAATCCTTGATGCTCATTTCTTCCTATTTCGGAATGATACTTCTTGCACAAAGAGTGGCCTTCTTGGCCCGAATGGTCTACTGGATAACATTTTTGCGTTTGAAACTATGGTTACTGGCTTCGAGCCTCAGTGGAAACACCATAACTCACTGAGGATTGCAGGTACATCCACGTGACGAGTCCCAAATAAGACGAAATGCGCATCCACCAATAAACTTCACTAAAGCCTATAAAACAAAATCGCTGACAGTGACTATGGTTTTCCAATTGTCTAGCACAAAGAATTTTCAGTTTCTGCAGTCACAAAATTATATTTACAATCTATCTGATGACATCAAAGAAAAACCGGTATGGTATTCATTATGTTCTGAAAGGCTGCATTCATCTATGTATTATAAAAACCAATGACAAAGTTCTATAATGAATCGGTACGTAAACACGGAAATTCGAAGCATTTACAGTTAGCACAAAGTATGCGAATATAAATTTGTAAAATAGCACTCACTATATGAGTCATTGTATGTTTCATACATAAACATGTCCTGAATTCTAGAATCCGAAAAATATAGTTAACAAATTCTGAATACACTTGTTAATAAAATACATCGGCGACATTATTATTATTATCATTGTCTCCTTTTTTTCAATATTTCCATATAGGCTGTTATGACGAGAAGATTTGGAAAACCTGAAGTGCTTGTACGACAAGCATGTGATATATTGAATTTGTTAACCTTTAAAGGTCATCATATATCAGTTGGCCTTAAACACTTCACAGATCTTCAATTCCACTTTATTCTTAAATGGTGGTAAGTAAAATAATGATTGGTGCTGCTATTCAGTACACTTTCTTTTCTTTTGGTTTTAGCCATGTTTTTATTTATTTATTTATTTTATTTTTTCATTTTTCATTTACAGCTTGATTCCACACCGTATTTTTGGTACAAGTATGGAATTTTCAGCATGGATATCGGTAGCCCAAATTTTGCAGGCCGACCATAGATATCAGGTGTGCGCCGGCGTGGGCTCGAACCCCGGACCATGTGCATGGTCGGCGAGAGTCCTAACCACTGTGCCACCGACGCACGAAAGCTATTTCAATGAATATGATTTGATAATCACTTGCACTAAACTGATACTAGTTAGTATTTAGTAATAATATAACTGTGAGTCGGTGGCACAACGATATAATCCTCGCTAACCACGCTTTGTATGGTCCAGGTTTCGATCCCCGGCTGACGGCACTCCTTTATCACGCTAAGCCAGTAATAAGAGTTATAAAGAGGGAAGATTGGGCATGAGGCTAACAACCCCATCTCGTAAAATCTGAACACCACTGCTACTGAAACTTCAAAGCTCTAGAATGAAGCTCTATGTTCCACTGGGAACGTAAAGTAAATAAAATAATAACGATACAATATGATTACCAACCAAGTTATTAAAAACATTGTTATCTAGAGCTAGTTTGGCCCACAGATTATTAAGGTCTTTAAAAAAAACAGTTTCCTGATAGCATTCTCTGTTCTCCATAAATCAGGTTCTGAAACAATATCTGTTTATCCTAATTCAAAGTTATCGTTGATTCTCATTCACGAGATGGTACAGCTTTCAACTTATGATCGCCAACTTTCAAAGCGGACAGAGTTGTAGGAAATGTTTTGCTAGTCAGTGTAAAAAACTAGAAAATAAACAACCCCGTGCTATTTTTGTTGGTTACCCGATTTTCTGGTTAATGTTGACCTATGATGATACAATGTATACTGTGCAAAAAATTACTACGCAAAACAATAAGAAGTCGTAATTTCTCTGAATCATCTCATGTAACACTAAAAAGCCAAAGCTCTCACTCTGGGCGGTATGACAGATATGCATACAACAAATCTTTGCTCATATCATAAAAGAGCCTTAGTAAGGTGCCTCTTCAGTAGAATCCAATGAATATGCACTGAAGACACACTTGTTGAAGAAGAAAGAAGGTTGACATAAACTCCGGTTGATAATAATTATCCAGAAAAATTCATTAGGAGATACAAAGTAGTTAGAACATCAAGACCTACTCTACAACTCGTCCCTACGAAAGAAGTAGAAATCAAGCTACCTTATATGGGGCATCATAGCAGCTTGGTAACTAGACAAAGATTGAACGCTGTGGCTAAAAAGACTTTTTATGCAGCTAATGTGAGGCCAATACATCCATCTAAGCCCTGGGAACTTGCGAAAAATGATGTCACATCCCACTGTATTTACCAATTTGAAAGTACGTGTGGACACATACATAGGGAGGACTCATCGATCTCTGCAAGTAA
Source organism: Trichobilharzia regenti (assembly GCA_944472135.2). Taxonomy (NCBI): domain Eukaryota; kingdom Metazoa; phylum Platyhelminthes; class Trematoda; order Strigeidida; family Schistosomatidae; genus Trichobilharzia; species Trichobilharzia regenti. Next base: position 36,013,506 of record OX235263.1, read on the forward strand.
GGTCTAGCCTCAGAGCATATTCGTAAATGGCTTCAGAAGCAAATAGAATCTCCAGAACCTATTAATGGTGAGAACAGGAGAACTAGCTCATCTATTAAGAATTATATCATAGAGACAGGCCATAAAATCGATATTTGCACGTCTAATAAACCTATCTATAAAATGTGTGTGAGGTATATCGTAAAGTTTGTGGAAACCATAGTGTGATGAGGAAGTGTACACCACCTTTGTGGTGTTATCACACTAAACCTTCCTAAAAGTTAGAATTCATGGACTGGCCATTAAATCAGGTCCTAGTGGCTGAATGGTATAAGAGCTGGCGTTGTTAACGGGAGGTCCTGGGTTCGAACTCTGGTGGTAGGTATGTGTACTGCCGATGATTCCCAAACTAGGACGACGGAAACAGCTGGTTGTCCAGTACTCGCTGCTTGTTTTCAATGCTTCTCTAACTGATATCAATCTGTGATCAACTCGTGTAAACAAAACTAATCCTTACAAACCAACTACAGAAAATTGATAAACTTTGTTTTGATACCAGACAGGGTAGATGTAATATTACCTCTGTTATTTGGTTTAGTGATCTTCATAGTTATTTTGGCCTTCGATATGTCCTTTTAACTTGACCTAAGTCTATTTTCTCACTTCTTATCATATTGTTCGAAATGTGTTGCGGAAATACACATTACACGATTCAAACAAATTACATCATCGTATTGCTTTGTCTAAATTCCAAAAAGGGAACTAATTGTTTTTTTTAAAGGAAAATTACTCCTTATAAATCCTTCTGTGTAATGCTGGTTTCAAGATCTCATTTCAAAGCAAATACACTGAATACATATGGGTGAAAAGCGGTCATCAACTCAACAAGTAGTAGAAGTAATATAGTAGATTTATAATTTATAAATTCCAATGTTTTTTTTATTTCATCAAAGGAAAAATACTGAAGACTTTTTTTAGCTGACAGGTTCAGTCAAAAAGAAAATGACAAAAAAGAGTGTTGGAATACCTATTTATATATTGGTGAAGAATTCAAAGAATTGCACATTATGTAAAGTAATACACATACATATATTAATAAATTTCAATTAGAACAGATGAATATCCAAACCCACACGCACGCACACACACACACAGAATTACCGAAACTCACATGGTCAAAAATTACAAATTTAAATGGTGCATAGCATATAATTTAGTAAGTATAATGAGAAAAGTAATACATTTGGAATTGTTTCAGTTACTCAAAAAGTAAGAAAGAAAGTATAACTGATTTCAAGCTCAAATTTGTTCAAGATTTGGTTCGTAGGGATTTGATTTGTGTGTTAAAAAAACGTTACCACATATTGATATTAATTAGAGAACTACTGAATCCCAGGGAGTAATGGACACCTTGTGATACAGTATTATTTACTGGATGGCACAGTTTCGAACAAAATTGATTGTTCATAATCATGCCATCAATTATAATCACACGACTTCCAAACTTGAGATCGACAGTCTTCTTCGTTCTCTCCTATTTGTCGTGGTTGAGGTAGTAGAATTTTCCAGATATCTGCGTGGACAGGTGTTGAATCATTCCTATTACACGAGTGTTTGCAGTTGATTCAATAAACAAAGCTTCTGTTATCAATCTCTCCCTCCACCCTGCTCTTGCATTAGATTTCAAAACTGTCATCCTATCCCATCCAGCCTATTGTATGATTGTGTGTAATTGCATGTATTGTGGTGCTATAGCTGAACTATTCTCTAGATTTCTTATCTTATTTGTGTTAACCAATCTAGATTTTGCTGGGTTTTTATGTTCAGCTAGTCTGACTGTCCCCATTCTACTAGTTTGACCTATGTAGTTGACCTGAGAATCATTGCAGATAGGGCATTAGACAAACTAAACTGTTTTGTTTTAAAGGCTCCACATGATTGATCCTTTAACCGACAAAGCTTGTTTCTAATTGAGTTTGTGGGTTTCAGTGTCAGCCAATTTTATTGCTGCCTTGTTAAGAATTCTGCGTAATGTTTCTACGGCCCCTTCTTTGCATGGAAGTACTACTTATGATTTAGATTCCTTATTGTTGGTGTCGTCATTAATACATATATATATATATATATATATATATATATATATATATATATATATATATATATATGTATATATATAATAAACAAACTAATATGGAATTACTTACTACCACAGCGCCCAGGTTTTACACATATATTAGTACTGGACACCTGTTTCGTCCTATTTTGCGTCGGTGACATAGCGGTCAGGATGGCCGCCGACCATGCCCACGGTCCGGGGTTCGATCCCCGGCCGACGCACACCTAATTTCAATGACCGGTCTGCAAAATTTAGGCTAGCGATATCATATGCTGAAAATTCCATACTTGTATCAAAAATACTGTGTGGAGTCAAGCTAAAATAAAAATAAATTAGCATTGATGTGTCGTTAAGATTGAAAAATTATTACATCCCTTCTTTGATGTTAGAAAGTTTTTCAATTAATTTTATCTTAGGATACTAACTGCAGATATCTAGTGATGTTTGTTGAACTGTATACATCTTTTATTTCGACAAATGATTTCAAAGTTTTTTTGGCTTTTTGCTAGCATTCACGATAATAAGCCATCTTAAGGTTGGCTAGTAGTAGTAGTAGTAATTCTTTCAGGAATAATAATAATTAGTTATTGTCTTTAGACAAATTTTAAAGCTAACAAGTAATAATCACTACTAAGGGAAGAAATCTGAAAGAGGTTACCTCCTTCGCTTATCTAGGAAGCATTGTTTCAAGGACAAAAGGCGAAAGGCAGGGCATACCTACATCAATCTGAATACAGTTGAAAAATCTTCTGAATTTAGCATAAAAAACAGGGTTAGGATTTTCAGCACCAATGTTGAGTCAGTCACCGCTACCGAATGGTTCAGAAACTTGCCGTGCATGCGTCACGGAAAGAATTCCTAACAGGTTATAGCGTTTTGTCAACAGCCGTCTTCGCTAACTTCATAGTGAAGATCAAATGGCCAACCAGAGAGAATTAGCAACAGGAAACTAGCCAAGAATCTATTGGTCAAAAACTCTCAGAAGAAAATGGAAATGGATAGAAACACGCTAAGACCATCGGAGGACATGCCATGCCAGTCCCCTGAGTGGAACGTGAATGGGAAATGACGAATTAGGCGTCTGAGAGTGACATAGAGGAGATCTTGCAAGAAGGAGCAGTGGTGGGGCCATCTAAAGAGGACTGGGCAGAATAGGACAAAGTGGAGAGGTGCTGTTGAAGCCCTATGTTCCACCAGGAATCTAAGGGAACAATAACGTAATCATAATAATAATCCTGTCTATTGATTCAGAAAGATTAAATTTGGAAAATAAAACAAATAGCTCATGGAAGAAGTTCGTTTCGGTGAATTCATTTTCTTTAGCCGTATAATTGCATTCATCTACACTTTTTTTCCACAAAGGAGATTAGTTGTCATAATCGTATGTAAAAGAGAAGATGTTCAGCGAAGAGACTCTTTTCGACGGCGAATTCATTCACATAGCTGTACAATCGCATTTATATATAAATATTTGTGTGTGTGTGTACATGAGGTTTTTCAAGTTTAGATAATTAATCAGATAATACAAGAATGATCTAACACAGAAACAAGGTTAAGATTGAGTAAGATTGAGTTAGTAAGTTAGATGATGTAATATAATTGACTAAAATGTTTCAACTTAGATCTGACCTAAGTTGCGATTGTATAGCTATGTGAATGAATTCTCCGAAAAGAGTCTCTTCACTGAACATCTTCTCTTTTTCATATGACTCAATGGGAATTTTTAGGCTATAATCGTATGTATTGGTTTTGTGGGAATTTTGTTTGATTGCATGGAGGATTTAATCATGATGTCAGCTCATGATAATCTTAATCAATACATAGGAGAAGTTGAATAAAAGCGTTGGAGATAGATAATGGGATAAATTATTTAATGAATGAGTTGTAAGCAAGATGCATGCAGAAACGGTGTTAACAGATGTTCCAGATATCTTCAACCACCAGTTAAAAACACATTACATGGAGGACTTCATTATAAGCTGACATTGGTTAGAGAACCACTGGAAGACGTGGGAGTACTGGACATCTGTTTCGTCTTAGTTTGGGACTCTTCATCAGTATGCACCCACATCGCAGGATTCAAACCCAGGACCTTCTGCTTACAAGGCCACCGAGCTCATATACCATGAAGCCACTGGAACCCGATTCAATGACCAGTCCATGAATTCTAACTTCTGCCAATTCACGACATAGTGCAACCCTTAACCAATGTATTCGGCGAGTATTTGTTCGAATTCATGGTCCATTGAATCAGGTCTCAGTGGCTTAATGGTATACCAGCTTGCCTTGTAACAAAAAGGTCCGGGGTATGAACCCCGGTGGGTGCATACTGATGAAGAGTCCCAAACTAGGACGAAACAACTGTTCAGTACTCCCAGATTTTCCAATGGTTCTCTAACCAATGTCAGCTCATGATGAAATCTTGTAACCAATCAAATCCCTACAAGCCAACACTTGAAAGTAATTTGATGTTTATTATTTACTAATATTTTTCACATTTTTGTCAATTTATATGCAAATGAGCAACAACAGAGGCATTCACTTCAAAACTTCCAAATCCTATACATACATATTCATCTAAATGATTATAAATGACATGGCTTTGCGATCCATTAACATCTCTTATCCAGTTTTGTAACCTTCCCCAAAAGCTTTTGACAGAACTGGTGTGGGTCCCTGTAATAGGATCCACAAAATCATTACAATGGTTAACTTTGTGGTGAATATATCCAAGGGATGGCAAGGAGTTATAACCTTCCCACTCATCTGTGGGTAATAATAGGTATTAATCATAGATATTAAAGTACTTGACTTTCTATCTACTATTCTCTCGATGAATTCTTTCTGTAGAGAGATATCACACAAAGCAATGAGCCAAACATTATTCGCTCGTTCTCGACCACGGTTGCATATTTTCTTTGATAAGACAGTTTCATTTTCATGCACGACGACACCTTCTCCTCCCAGTAAAGAATTAAATCTATCCATTCCCTAGGAGGCCATATCCCTGCAGTGCTGGTACCACTGAACTGTTGATAGGAGACTGTTTTCAGTTTCAGCAGCTGCACCTCTCACAAGCCTCTTTCAAACCCAGTAATTACAAATACACAAAATCTGGGTTAAGGAAAGATGGGATCTAGCAAAAAATGTTCCTACAAAATATTAGAGTCATCAGCTTACCTTCCCTGACTTAAATCAAAAGGAATAGAAGCTTCAACTCACATGGGTTAAACTCATTGGACCATTCAAGGTCAAGGTCAATGGTGCAGTAGCACTCCATTGGTAGTTAGTGGTGCTTAAAGTTAAACTTGGTCCTGACATGTGCATTTAATCAAAGGGTTATAGAATAAGTTTTGAACGATTGAAGTGAATTATATGTTGTACATATATCGTATACACTTATCATGTTTCTGTAGAATATTTTTCTTTTTCATTTAGCCCCTTAGCTGACACAAAAGATGACTGTATGTTATTTTACAACTTATCATCAGCTCATTTGGCAACTTTTATGGATGAACAGAAGCAGAAAGCCTCCAGTATACGATTTTTATTAGATGATGAAGAATCCAGTGAGCCATCAATTAAAGATGATTATCATCGTGTTAAAAGATCGCATACTGATTCTTTTTCACATGAATCACAACATCGTCAATACAATAATGATCAACAACATATAACTAATCTGGTTAGAACTGAAGCTTGTTCTAGTGATTTTATTGTTCCACAAGATGATCCAGACTCTAGTGATTTAGAAAATAAAGGAAGTATTACAATTTTAACAGTTCGATCAAACAGGATAACGCCTAGCAGACGATGTAATTCAAGTAGATATCCTTCAAATATTTCAAAATGGATTTCTCTTCCTGTAAGTGTAATTTTTACGGTGTTTTAGATGGTATGATCTGTTTTATCTCGCTGTATACTTGAGATCTCAAATGACTTTAATATCCTGGTTACTTAGATACGTTGGCTTATTGATATTTTTCAATAGCTAGTAAGTTCGATACTAATGAAGACATAATTATCAATATTTCCAGTGTTATTTCGTCCAACAAGGCATAACCAATATTTACACTCTGATTGCGAGCACAACAAATGGTGCCAACAATCTCATATATCTTAAATGTTAGATTTCCGTCACAAAAAAACATCATTTAGAGAGACCATTGAAAACTATAGAGCACTGGACAACTGTCTCGTCCTATTTTGGGACCCTTCAGCGGTGCATATTCACGTCCGTGCTAGATGTCGAACCCGGCAATTTCACTTTACGTGACTTAGCCCCTTGACCATTCAGCCACTTGAACAGGAGTACAGGGACTCTCGAATTGTAACTATGACACGTCATGATATTGTGCTACTGTCACCATTGTCTTCGATAACCAACCACTTCACTTTAACATGGTGGCTCCCACTGCAGCTTCAAGTAATCCATCCAGTACTTGTCAGGTAGCTGGCGATCGATACTAAGATGACAGAAATTGTAGGGATTTTGGATTAATTTCAGTTGTTATATTTTCGTCACAAACCAACATAAGTTAGAGAGATCACTGAAAATGAAGGAGCAATCGACAGATGTTTCATCCTACTTGAGGATTCTTTATTGGTGCTCACCCATGACCCCACCAGGAATCAAACCGGCGACCTTCATATTATAAAACCAAGCTCTCTGAAAATTCTAGTATGCTGACGTATGCTTTCTAAAACATCACTCATATCAAATTCGCTCTGCAAATAAGAACATTAGTCTAAGGCTTTCATTATGTTGAAGATGTAGAAAGGAAGTGAACTGAAAATGATACTGTAAAGGATAAAAATACATTTGAGAGGCAGACAATTAAATAAAGCTTAGTTGAAGCAGTTATTGACTTTGATACAACCAAACATAGTCATATTATAAAGTTTTCTAATGAAAATGTCCAGTCATGGTTAAAAGACAACCATTGTATCACTTTCTGCAGTTAAATTAAGATATATGTGTCTCACTCAATCCCACTGCGATTATTGATTTATATTATTAAAAATACATTCACTCATAAAATTGTACTATGTCAGTAGAGAGTTATTCAACAACATAGAAGTAATTACGGTACAGAGAAGTGTTGAAAAGTCTTCAAGTGAAAATACTTGTCTCATTATATATGTAAATAAAGTAGGCATATATATATGATACATAAGAATTCCATGAGCGCATTTGTAAAATAAGACTCAAATTACAATGAAATTCAATTTTCAATTTCTTACCAAATAAACTTATTTTTTAGTTATTTTATTCCTTTTACGTTCCTCATGGAACATAGGGCTTCAAGTTTCTGTAGAAGTGGTGTTTATTTTTACGGGGGTGGGAGTTTCTAGCCTCATGCTCAACCTTCCCTCTTTACTGATCTTGTCATCAACTTAACAAGGTGTGGAAGTGTCTCGGACGGGGATCGAACCCCAGACCACATGAGGCGTGGTTGGCAAGCATTCTACCACTGTACTATCAATGCACCAAATAAATAAAAAAAAACCTAAATAATATTATAATTAAGAAAGACTTTTCCTAATTACATTCATTTTTTTTAAAAATAGAAAAAAACTTTCATCACTTTTTGTGTTTATTAATTTTATATATATGTTTGTTTTCAGGACCTTGAAATAACACGAGAGACAAGTGAATCAGAAATAAAATCATCTGAAGTGAAAGTGATTACAGTACGTACACAGCCTGCTGATACAGGAATTAGAAATGATCGTCAGATCAACGGTACTGATACCCTAGTTAACAATACAGTTGTTAATAATAATCCCTCTACTGTTACTAACAGTCTATGTAGTTATTATAATTACTATGATACTACACCAGATGATGTAAGTCAGTTGTATTTTCCACCGGTATAAATATATTTTATTTATTACCATTATTATTTCCTTAAATTCCTTGAGGAACATAGGGCTTCAGCCGCAAGTCTCCATTGCGTTCGGTTTTCTACCAACGTTTTCACCCCACTCCAAGTCTGCTCACATTCTTTCATCTCCTCTTCACATAACCTCCTCCAAGTCACCCCACCCTTGCACTGACGACCAACTCGCCGTTTCACTTGAGCAATGGCTTGTCTAGTGATGTCACTTGATGGTTTCCCCAGAGTATTACAGGCCAATCCATCTCCATTTCTTCCTGCATAATTGTTGCACAATCGGTTCCTGGTTGGTTTGCTCCCAGAGATCCCTCCCTATTTTTGATCTTTTCTGGCTGGCTATCTGATCTTGAGTTTGGGCGAAGACAGCTGTTGATGAAGGTCTGCATTTTGTTTGAGGTGCTCTTTGTGACGCGCCAAGTCTCTGATCCGCATAGTAAGTAGCACTGACTTCACATTGGAGTCGAAAATCCGGATCTTATTTTTGACGCTGAATGCTGTTGACCTCCACACAGACTTGAGAGTAATGAAAGCTTGTCTTGCTCTCCTGATCCTCGCTGCTTTGCTATCCTCGTCAGTTCCGTTCGCCTGTAGTTGAAAATATATTTCTAATATTTTGCAATAATAATATTAATAATGAATGTACATATATTCGATTTTTCCCTACATTTCACAGGACAACCATATTTATATATCTGAAACAGTAAGAGAAAAACAGAAACAACAACAACAGATTAATGAAGCACAAATTGATGAAGAATCTATAGCAAGTGATGAATATTTACCTGACAGTATGAATATAACACGAACATCACCAATATCAATGTCAGCATCAAAGCCAACAGATAGTCAATTGTTTATTGATCTAAACAAACTAAAAGATAAAATCGATACGAAAATGAAAATACATTATGATCAACCAGAACTCCTTAAAGTGAGTATCTATAATATGGCCTACTATTTTCTTCATTTCATATATTACTCTATTTTATTACTTGTCTGTCTTTCTGTCTATTTTCGACATAGAATTTTGCACCGATGTGCATCATTTCAAGTCGTCACACTCCATGTAGCACATAAAGCAACAGAAGAAAGTAGAAAAAATGCGTAATAGAGACAGTGGACAGAGGTGTGAGGCAAAGGAATAGTAATAACGAAGAACAATATAGTTTCATTGAAAATCATAAGTCACAAACAGTGGATGCATCTGCGTCAACCATTGAAAACGATTTTGAGCCATTGATTTTTACCGTCGCGAGGACCCTAACCAGGAATTCTGCACCTTCCTACGTGGCTGGCTTAAACTAACTGTTGTGGATTTCATTGACTGATGCCATGTATTTGGTTTGACTGCCGCTAGGTCTTTTCCAGCCTAACCCTATGTCAGCTAACATCGCCGTCCGTCGAACAATGCGATGCATAGGCATGCGTAACATATTTCCTAACAATCTCAGTCGATGTAATTTCACAGCATCGTCGATTGATTCCCCCTCCTTACCTTTTTTCACAGTTATTATCATAATTAATTTCAGTGGTAGACTCCCATATTAGCTTCAGTGTCAGTGGTCCAGTGATGGACTGCTCCCCAGCTATACATAAAAGATACGGGGATGATCACGGACTGAAGAGCTTCTAAGCCTTGCCGAGTTTACCGGCCAGTTATAAGCGCGAAAAGGAGGGAGGATTGGTTGCAAGACTAACAACTCCACCCTATAGGAACACCACCGCTTTTTCGGAAACTTCAAAAGATAACAGCCCTATTTACTCCACAGAACGTATGAGATAGGAAGAAAACAGCTTCATTTACTAAACAAAAGTTTATGATAACTTCTATACCTTGAAGCTACTTGCAATCACAATCACGTTTCGTTATTACTATCATACCAAAAGTGTTTTACAACTGAGTTTAGTAAAGTGCTTTATCTAACTTTTTCCTTAAATTAAGCTGATATATCCATGAATACAAACACTAGATATGATTAACGAATACTTACGTAGAAATAAAATTGACAACTAATCTAACAGTGCGAATTGGAACACTGAATAAATATTTTCAAGAGTTTGGTTTGTAAGGATTAGATTTGTTTATATGAGTTTGACCATTGGTTGATATCAGTTAGAGAAACATTGAAAACAAGCAGGGAGTACTGGACAGCTAGACGTTTCATCCTAGTCTGGGAAAAATCGGCAGCACACACCCATCACCAGAGTTCGAACTCAGGACCTTCCGGTTACAAGCCGAGCTCATATACCATTCAACCACTGGGACCCGACTTAGTCACCAGTCTATGAATTTTAATTTCTACCAATTGATTGATTTAGCGTGACGACCAACCGACTGATATCAGTCCGTGGTCAAACTCGTAAAAAAGAAACTAATCCTTACAAACCAACTATAGAAAATTAATTTTCTTTTGAAAACTAGAATTATTCAGACCACACACACACTATACTGATCTGCTTGGTATCATAAGTGGTAATCATGATAGGCAAACTGTGGTGCATGACACTGGCTACCATCAGATTAATTTTCGATAGTTTGGTCTGTAAGGGTTAGTTTTGTTTTAACGAGTTGATCACGGATTGATATCAGTTAGAGAAACATTGAAAAGAAGCAGCGAGTACTTAACTGACAGCTGTTTCATCCCAGTTTGGGGAATCATCGGTAAAACACACCCACTGAGTCGGAACTCAGGACCTTCCGGTTACAAGGCAAGCTTGTGTACCATTCAGCAACTGGGACTTGACTCAATGATCAATCCATGAATTTTAACTTCTATCCATTAGTGATTTAGCGCTACCACCAACCAACTGATATGAATCCACGGTAAAACTCGTATAAACAAATCTAACCCTTACAAACCAAACTATAGAAAATTAATCTGATGCTCGCTAGTGATTTGTTACAGGATAGAGTTTCCTGGAGTTCTAATGAGAAATCGTGACCAGTGAGGTTCAATTAGATGTCACGTGTGTGAATGGATGTCCCACTGATGACATTGGTTGGGGTCGCGCTAGAAATAACGAATTGGTAGAAGTTAGAATTCATGGGCTGGCAATTGAATCGGGTCCCAGTGTCTGAATGGTCTATGAGTTTGCCTTGTTAGCGGGAGATCCTGGGTTCGAACCCCAGTGAGTGCGTACTCTGGTAAAGAGTCTGAAACTAGAGTGAAACAGCTGGATTTCAGTTATTCTCTAAATGATATCGATCCGTGGTCAAACTCGTATAAACTAAATAAATATGTTGTGTCTACATAAATAACGTAAAAGTTACGAATACTGACTGAAGTATTCCTGGAAAAATCTTAGAATACCCTAAGTATTTTCTTCATTTTTCAATTGATGGCATTCACCATTGAACACTCTTATTTTCCATACAGTATATTGGTCTGTGTAGATACTTTAGTTTAAAGAATATGCTTCTTCAGTATATCTAATTGAACTTCATAATATTCAGGATGTATAGTTAACTTTTTGAATTATTGCCATCTTGTCTACAAAAGGAGGCTTAGTATTTGATCCTTCTGAGAAAATGAATGAAAATTAAACAGTATTTCACATTCTAGAATAAAATATAAATGCTGCGTTGTAACTGTTCTGTTGAAATATTTCACATAGTAATGATTACAAATAATAATAATTTTTAGAAAAAAGCCTCAAGTTTTTTAAAAAATATTTCTTATGAACATTGTGGATAGTTATATCTGTAACCGAAAGCCACAAGAACTAAGAAATACTAGTCATTGGTGAAATTACAGAACACAACATATAAGCAAATATGTAGTTTCGGTAAATTCTCATCAAGCTTTACAATTACTTGATAAAATATTAATCAGAATCATTCGAAACAATGTGGATCAATAGAGAATCAAATGTAGTCAAAGTTCAGAGATGTGAATTAGTGAATAACAATAGCGGTAATTATAATAAATTAAAAAAACTAAGATAAAAATTTGCAAATATGGCACAGCATGATATTTTTTCTGTAGTTTGGTTTGTAAGGGTTAGTTTTGTTTTTACGAGCTGATCACAGATCGATATCAGTTAGAGAACCATTGAAAACAACCAGCGAGTACTGGACAGCCAGCTGTTTCATCCTATTTGAAGAATCATCAGCAGTACGCACCCACCGCCAGGGTTCGAACACAGGTCCTTCCGGTTATAAGGCTAGCGATCTCGAATACCATTCAGCCAGTGGGACCCGATTCAATGGCCAGTCCATGAATTCTAACTTCTACCAATTCGTGATTTAGTGCGATGGATGGAGTTTCCTGGAGTTGTAGTGAGAAGTCGTCACCAGTGAGATCTATTCAGATATCACGTGTGAGGATGGATGTCCCACCGACGACATTGGTTGGTGTCGCGATAAAAATAACGAATTGATAGAAGTTAGAATTCATGGACTGGCCATTGAATCGGGTCCCACTGGCTGAATGGTATTCGAGCTCGCTAGCCTTGTAACCGGAAGGTCCTGGGCTCGAACCCTGGTGGTATGTGCATACTAGCAGTGATTCCTAAACTAGGATGCAACAGCTGGGTGTCCAGTACCCGCTGCTTGTTTTCAGTGGTTCTCTAACTGATATCAGTCTGTGATCAACTCGTAAAAACAGAATGATATTGATAATAAAGTTAGTAGTACAAAGAAAACTAATATTTACAGTTATCTGGTGTCACCGAGAGAGACAACTATACTAGGTAGGAGCTGGAAGCCGTGAGATGTAGAGAAATCGAGCAAACTTCTTCAAAAAAAACACAGAGATTGGGCTGGAAAAATTTTATGGCAATTGCCTCAGCAATGCTTACCAGTTGAACGCATGCAAACTTAGTGAATTGAGATAGCACATTGTTTAGATTTGTAAAGGCTGACTTCTTATCAATCTTGTGCTCTAAATCCACAAGGAGTGCCAATATGGAACTTCTGGTTGGCTTTACGATTCTTTTACCTGACCACGTTGGACAATGCTCCAAAAGGCTGTGGTGGGTTTTCCAAGTCGTCCTACCTATGTACATGTCTCCACATCAACAGTTAAACTTGTAAATCCACACTGATGAGATTTCATTTGTATGCAGGAGGTACAAACGACCTGAAATGGGTGTATTTCCCAATGTATGGCCTATAATCGAAACTTATAACATTTATCTCTCGCATTGACACCGGAAAACTAGAAATATTTTAATTTGTACTGCTATAACAGTAGAAGAAACGAGAAGTGGTGGTCAACTTTTTATTAAAGGAAATGGTATCATATTTATGCATTTTTAACCACATTAAAAGTCGACTAGGCCATCGAGCAGCAAACTGTGCTGATTAGTTAGCGATTGGTTCAAGGTTCAGCAAAGGGACGAGAAGTCATCCAGTGAGATTATTTCCAGACCACAACGTAAGCTAAAATCAAGTTTTGAGGAATAAAAGCTTCTAACCTTGCAGTTATTGACTTAAAACATTGACTTCAATTTCGGCCGCTGCCAACTAGTCTGCATCTATATATTGCATATGCCACACTGCTAACTCTGTCATCAGTATCATGCTGTGTTATAGTTGCATCTTTAAATCTTAGTTTCACGATTTATTATTATTGCCGCTATTTTTTATATCCTTCACGTCCCCAGTGGAACATAGAGCTTCAAGCTAGTAGCTTGAAGTTTCTGTAGCAGTGTTTACTTTACAGGATGGGGTTGCTAGCCTCATGCCCAACCTTTCCTCTTTACCAGAAATATTTCTGGCTTATCGAGGCAAAGGAGTGAATCGGTGGCCGGGGATCGAACCCCGGACCATGTGCATGGTAGGCGAGCGTCCTAACCGTTGTGCCACCGATGCACACTACCGCTATTGTTATCCACTAATTCACATCTCTGAACTTTGACAACATTTGATTCTATTGATCCACATTGTTTCGAATGCCTATGACTAACATTTTATTATGTAAATGTAAAGCCTGATGAGAACTTACCGAAACTACATATTTGCTTAAATCGTGTTCTATAGTTATCATGACGTGAATATTTAAATTGTTTGACATAATTATCGATGGTATGGATGTTATGTGCCTATAAACTCATTTAAACAATTCCCAACATTGTCTGTGGACTAAATGACATTAGACTGTTGATAGACAAAGATTGAATCAGAGAAATTCGATTTTCCTACAGTTAAGCTACAGTAGTAACTAATAGGCATTGCACATGAGGTGGCTCTCTTAGCTGGGTAATCTAGTGCATAACTCTTTGGAGTCCAAAATGATAGTTACCGAGTTCGAGTCTTAAGGGAGAACCATCATTAATTGGAATACAGTGTAAAATAAACGTGTTTCCTGAAATTCGATAAAGCTAAGACTAGTGAAATAACATTTTCCTTAAAGCAACGGATCCGTACTAAAAGCCCAAATGCTAACGGGGAGACAGATGTTTAGTCTATTGAAATTGAATACACACCAAATGCTTCGATAAACAAAACCAAAAAGTGTGTTTAAATATTTGTTCCTGAAAAATGTTATAGGTCTGTTAAGATGTCATAATAAACTGCCAGTCCAGAGTAGTGAATTCGATAAAGAGCTATCGATATTTAGAAGGAAGCATTACGCATAGTACTACGATGCTTGATCCTTGTCTGTGCTAATATTTATCTGCTTATTATGTCTACACTCCTGAAAAGAATGATGCTTCATATGAAAATAGCTATTATTCTAGGCTGAAGACCCCATTGCATATTCGATCAAGATAATTCGGTCAATAACTATGAAAGCGAAACGAAACATTAGTCTCATTGTTAAGTGACGCTTGAAGAAATCAACTGCACGATAAACACACTACATCTGAATCTCTACTTAAATGTAAGGTCAACAGTTAGTTCACTTTAAAGCTAAAACATAGTTAAATGTACTATGCTTTCTGTGAGAAAAAAATACTAAACTATAATATATAGGGGAATATCTTATCTTTATTAACTTACTGAGGACACCGAAATATGACAAAACCTGAAGTTAGGTTAGGGCAAAATATCCACTCGATTATGTTATTCTTGAAATAATGGCTATTTACAACTTGCTACTGCACCACTCTCAGATTTTAATATGCATTTGACTGACTTTAGATGGGAAATATCAGTAAACATGAAAAAAGGTGTATGATTAGTTCGATTCATCCCGACCTATACACTGTATAAGGATGCTAACAGATATAATTTATAAATGCAGGGTCAGGAACAAACTGTTCAATGGCTTTCAGTTTAAAACTGTCTTCTGGATGATGCCTATTCACAGTAAAAACACGTATCATATCTGTAAACAGCAATTATCAAACTCTTCTTATGATAACTGTGTTTCATCATACAGTGTATTAAAGACCTACACTCAGATAGTACTGTTATGCTAACAGTAGACTTAAGTTAGAGAGAAATGAAAGATAACACAAAACCACTAGTTTGTTGACGAAAAATATAACGTAGAACTTTGCACAGGAATACATCATTTAAAGTTGCTACACTTCAGAAACACGCAAATATATATATATATATATATATATATATATATATATATATATATATATATGGAGAAAAGAAATCTAGTGAACGTACAATGAAAAAGACTTACTGAAGAAAGGATAATTGGACTAAGATCAGTGAACCTACTGACCACCCTTGTAAGGCTTTTGGAGAAAATCTAGATTACTTAACAAGGGCCCAAGTAATCAGTGAAACCAACAGGTAGTATTTCATCATGAGGTGACATCGGTTAGAGAATCACTGGAAAACCTGAGAATAGTGGACAGCCGTTTCTTCCCATTTTGGGACTCGTCAGTGGCACTCACCCACCAGGACATTCCGGTTACAAGGCGAGCTCATAGACTTTTTAGCCACCCCATGAATTCTGACTCCCGCTAATTCACCATCTAGCGTGATCACTATTCACTGTCATCCATGGAGAGTGTTTGTCCTCACACCTAACCATCTGTACCCAACTGGTCACGACTTCCGGAAAGTCATGAGCTCGAACCTCGGTGAGTGCGTACTGCTGAACAGTCCCAAACTGGACCGACGAAACAACTGGTTGACCAGTTCTTCCAGGTTTTCCAATGCTTCTCTAACCAATGTCAACTCATGATGAAATCCTCTAACCAATCAAATCCCTACAAACCATCACTTCAATAGGTAGTAGTTAACAGAGATACCCATAGTAAAATTTTGAAAAACAAATGTGGGTGAACAGTACATTTCTCAGTCTTTGTTCTAATAGACAAAACTTTATAAATAAACAATATAGTTTGATTTGTAAGGATTAGTTATGTTTTACGGGTTGATCACGGATTGATATCAGTTAGAGAACCATTGAAAACCAGGGAGTACTGGACAGCTGCTGTTTCATCCTAGTTTGGGAATCATCCGCAGTACGCACCCACTGGGATTCGAACCCGAGACCTTCCGGTTACAAGGCAAGCTCGTATACCAATCAGCCACTGGGACCCGATTCAATGGCTCGTCAATTCTAACTTCTACTAATTCGTGATTTAGCGCGACCCCAACCATTGTCGTTGGTGGGACATCCATCCACACACGTGACATCTAATTGGACCTCACTGGTCACGACTTCTCACTAGAACTCAGGAAACTCCAACCTGTAGCAAGTCACTAGCGAGCATCAGATTCTGTCTGTCTGTTTTCGACATAGAACTTTGCACAAATGTGCGGAAGTTCAAGTCGCCACATTCCGTGTAGCATGCGAAGCAAGAGAAGAAAGTACAAGAAAAGCATAATAGAAACAGTGAGCAGAGGTGTGAGACAAAGGAGTAATAAAGAAATACAAAACAGTTTCATTGAAGATCATAAGTCACAGGGAGTAGATGCATCTGCGCCACTGAGAGCGGTTTTGAGCCATGTCACCAATTGTTTCCAACCATAGATTTTTACCGTCCCGAGGACCCCAGCCTGGAAGTCTACACCTTCCTACGTGGCTTAAACCAACTGTTGTGGATTTCATTGACTGGTGCCAAGCATCAGATTAACTTTCTATAGTTTGATTTGTAAGGATTAGTTATGTTTTACGAATTAGTAGAAGTTAGAATTGACGAGCCATTGAATCGGGTCCCAGTGGCTGATTGGTATACGAGCTTGCCTTGTAACCGGAAGGTCTCGGGTTCGAATCCCAGTGGGTGCGTACTGCGGATGATTCCCAAACTAGGATGAAACAGCAGCTGTCCAGTACTCCCTGGTTTTCAATGGTTCTCTAACTGATATCAATCCGTGATCAACCCGTAAAATAAACAATAACTATAAACCAATCATGGTGATTTGTCAAAAAAAACGTTAAGATTTTTTGCGTGTGCATTGCCTAACTAACAATAATAATAATGATTCTTTTAATAGTTAGCAACTCTATTAATAACAAAAATGACATACTCAGTGGTTTGTTGTAATAATAAGGATTGTAAAAAACCGCATGATTATACGAACAAACGCTTAAATGTAGACGTGGTAAATAAAAACCAAAAAAGATAAACAGGCAGATGACGTAATGCTGGAAAAACAATACTGTTCACACGCACATATTGTTCTAAATTTTATTTACCAAAGGAAATCTTTGATACTAGATCTTCACAGAAGTAAATAAACCAGGTTTTAATGAAGATGCAGCAAGACTAAGTTAGGGTTGACAAAAATAGTGTTAAGAAAGGAATTAAAAGTATATAAGGAAGCAGTGGTAATGGTGTTGTTACGTGGTAGTTATCATGGGCATTATAGTACAGAACTGACCACAGTAGTGCAGATATATTTATATCATTTGGTTAACTTAATTAGAATACTGCATTTTCTTATCTGCCTTCTATTTTACTTGGGTGCGTACTACTGGCGAGTTCAAAACTAGGACGAAAGAGCTGTCCACTACTCCCTGGTTTTCAGTAGTTCTCTAAATGAAATCAATCCATGATCTAGTTTGAAATTACTTTTATCTGTTATATAACATTCTCCAATCTATGAAGATATGACTTTCATCTTTTGTGTTTCGCCTGATGTGTAGACATAAGATTACTCTGTTTATGCTCGGCTGTAAAGGGAAGGCCGAGAAAACACATTGCACTGATCAAGGCATTCTACTCAAACTCATACAGTCAGCCAGGTGAGGGCTTACGGCGAATAGTCATCTGAAGTGGTGACAACCAGTGGTGTCCGTCAGGGATGCCCATTATCCCCATTTCTATTCAATTTCATAATAGATGTACTAATGGACTTAACCCTAACTCACTTCAGAGACACAGGGATAGACCTGCTACCAAGAGATAATTTCGTTGACTTAGAATATGCAGACGATATAGTCCTTCTAGGCGAGGACGTTGACAAAACGCAGAGTCTTTTGAACACCTTGAGCTACAATATACGTATGTTTGGCATGCGATTCACTCCCGCCAAATGCAAGATGATGTTACAGGACTGGACTACACTGACTCCTAGTTTAGAAATAAGTGGTGAAGTGGTAGAGCACGTTGACCACTTCACTTATTTGAGAAGTACCATCAGCCAGTAGAAACGGGTTGATCTCCGACGAAATCTCAGCATGGATACAGAGGGCTCGTTTCGCATATGCCAGGTTATGCCGTCTCTGGAGTAGACGTGATATCCGACTGGCTGTCGACCAAAGGGTGGATGTACTGCTCATCAGTCCGCTCCATCCTCCTTTATGGCTTTGGGACCTGGCCGTTGAGAGTGGAAGATATGAAAAGATTAGCTGTCTTTAATCACAGGTGTCTGCGCTCTATCTCCCGTGTGAAGTGGTATAATAAGGCGAGCAATATTGAGGTTAGGCATTGGTCGAGTGCTAGGTAAGGAGGGGAAATCAATCGACGAGGTTGTGAAGCTACATCGACTGAGATGGTTAGGACATGTGTTACGTATGTCTAGTCATCGCCTTCCTCGACGGACGGCGATGTTAGCTGATATAGGGTCAGGCTGGAAAAGAGCTAGTGGCGGTCAAACCAAAACATGACCTCACCAGTCAATGAAATCTACAACAGTTAGTTTAAGACAGCCAGCCACGTAGGAAGGTGTAAACTTCCTGACTGGTTGGGATCCTCAGGACGGTAAAAACCAATGGTTGGAAACAGTTGGTGATATGCCTAGCTCAGAATCGTTCTCGATGGCTGGCGCAGATGCATCCACTCCGTGTGACTTATGATTTCAAATGAAACTATATTTTTCTTCTTTATTACAATTCTTTTTGTCTCATATCTCTGTCTACTGTCTCTATTATGCATTTCTTCTTTCTTTGTGTGCTACGTGGAGGGAGTGTGACAACTTGGACTGCCGCACATCATTGCAAAGTTCTATGTCGAAAACAGACAGACACAAGATTCAGGAACTTAAGCGACTACATACTAATGCTGGGTACTATATTCATAATCTATCTGTCTATTATCTTCACTTGTAAGTAACCTAATAAGAACAACAATTTCTTAGTGATGCTCAAATACTTTTCAATTCCTAAGAGTAAGTAACCATGAACGGTTGTAAATCCCATCTGAGAAATCAATTATGAAATTATTCGGTTAATAACTAGGCAAGTGATAAAATTAACTGAAAGTATATTACTTTTCAAAGATAACAAAGGTTGACTCTTATCTATTATGATATACGGTGAACATTTCCTTTAACTTTACTTGTTTCCAAGATTAAATAAACAAATAGGCAAGGATGTTATTTGCATCTCATTAAATGTTCAGGAGCGTTGGTGGAACAGCAGTAGAATGCTCGCTAAACACGCAGGTGGTCCAGGGTTCGATCTATGGCCGATACACTCCCATACCTCGCTAAGTCAGTAATAAGGCCGGTAAAGAGGGAAGGTTGGGCATAAGGCTAGCAACTTCATCTCGTGATAATAATCACCACTGCTACTAATACTTCAAGCGTCTAGTCTGAAGCTTTATGTTCCACTGGGAACGTAAAGGAATAAAAAAGCGTTCAATAACTCAATATCTCATCTTCATCGGTTAGCTTTATTTTTCGATGAAATTTTGTACTACGTATAATTTTCAAAATCTATTTTTTATTATTATTATTATTGTATTTATTGTATTTTAGGATTTGAATAAAGCACTTACAAATCTTGTTAAACAATTAGAAGATAATTCATATCGATTTAATCAACTTTCTATTCTAGAACAATCAGGAAAGACAAATTTATCAAAAACATTTGAAAAATCAACTGATAAACAAAATACTTTAAAATCTTTATGGGAATCATTAGCATTTTTAGATGAACCAGAAAAAGCATTGAATGAATTTGTTGAAGATCAAACAACATCATCTATATCAGAGTCATCGCATTCTGTAAGAGTTTGTGAAAACTCAGGGCGACAGACAAATGATGCTATTGAACAAATTAAAACTACTGGTTGGGAACAATTGGATTTAGCCTTGATATGGCATTTAAATTATACAACACGCCTACTTGATCGAGTTTATCCTGATCATATTTATGAAAATAATTCACAAACATTATACTCTTCCGATGCATATATTCTTGATGTTTCTGAGAAGTTTGCAAGTAGTAATGGAGTCAGTGAAGCGCCTAATTTAATCCTTAAATCAATACATTCAGCCTGGTCTGCACTAGCCTTATCGGAACAGGTAAGTAACAATATATATGCGTAAAACTTGGGCAGTGTGGTAGTGAGTAATTCCATATTAGTTTGTTTATTAGATGTATCACAGAGTGATGAAACAGTATTATTTACTGGATGGCACAGTTTCGAACAAAATTTATTGCGGTTCATAATCATGCCATCTATTATGATCACACGACTTCGAAACTTGAGATTTATAGTTTTCTTCATTCTCTCTTATTTGTCGTGGTTGGGGTAGTAGAATTTTCCAGATATCTGCGTGAACAGGTGTTGAATCACTCCTATTGCATAGGTCAAAGTAGTAGAATAGGGACAGTCAGTCAGACTAGCCGAACATAAAAACCCAGCAAAGTCTAGATTGGTTGACGCGAATAAGATAAGAAATCTGGGGAATAGTTCAGCCATAGTGCTGCGTGCAATTACACACAATCATACAATAGGCTGGATGGGATAGGATGACAGTTTTAAAATCTAATGCAAGAGCAAGGTGGAGGGAGAGATTGATAACAGAAGCTTTGTTTATCGAATCAACTGCAAACACTCGTGTAATAGGAATGATTCAACACCTGTCCACCCAGATATCTGGAGAATTCTACTACCCCTACGAAGACAAATAAGAGAGAACGAAGAAGACTGTCGATCTCAAGTTTGGAAGTCGTGTGATTATAATTGATGGCATGATTATGAACCGCAATAAATTTTGTTCGAAACCTTGTCATCCAGTAAATAATACTGTTTCACTGACTGTGTGACACATCTAATAAACACACTAATATGAAATAACATTATAATTATTGTTACGAGTTAACATCATGAAAAATAATTTGCTGTCAGCTGAACGGCTAATTGTAACTAGACATAGAATGACGAATACTGTTGAAGTATATGACGTAGAACTTTCAGAGATTTCTTGGATTCTCCGGTTCCTAAAAGGATCACTGACTTTAACTTCATCTGAACAATTATTGATTTAAAAGTATTTTATAAATACATAATGTTAGCTGTAAAAAATGAAATGTTGGAAATAGTGAAACATATCAGCCTTCATAAGAAGATAATTAAAATGTAAAGACAAAGATGGGTCGAAAAGTGTTGCTAAGATTTGGGTTAGTACAGCTGTGATTCCTTACTGTAAAGAAAAATCGAATGAGATAAAGCGAATCCTTAACAATCATGACATAAGAGTGTATTTTCGTTCAGCCAACACTTTAAGCTCACCACTGGTGAAGTTTAAGGATAAAGTATAAGAAGAAAACCAGCAGAATTGTGTATACCAGATCAATTGTGGGGACTTTGACGCCGTATATGCAGGAGAAACTTCCAGATAGGTAAATACAAGAGTGAAAGAGCATAAACAATGTCTAAAAGTGGTTCCAAAGACCTCTGCAGATTTAAAGAAGCACTGCGCTCGATAGAAACGGGACAAAAAATTGACTTTGATAGGACTAAGGTTCTACAGAAAGGTTTTAGTTCGTATAAAGAAAGACTGACTGCGGAAGCCCTACATATATGGATAAGTCCCAAAAGTCTGAACAGACGTGAAGGTGTGATGTTAGCTGATGCATGGCAAATCCTGATTTTTTTAAATGGATATGTATCACGAATTAATCATACTTGCTAGTCTAAATTCCCGATTGTCTATATTCTTCTAATGGAGAGGTCAAAAAATGTTTTGCAACTGTTTATACATACACACATACACTACACAATTGATTACTGAATATACACATACATTTTCATATTCATTTATCTACGACCATGAACTTTTAGTCGAACGTAATCACTAAAAGTCTGATGAAAAGCACACTCTGTTTAAAGTGTTAAACAAAAGTCTAAGGTCAAATTTTGATCACAGCTTATACAATTTGTTTATTATATTTTGATGACTGTTTCATGACGCATATGATTGGACAAAGTTTTTTTTAAAACAAGAGATGTCCTTTTCATTTATTTTTATTATAGCTTGACACTACACAGTATTTTTGGTATGGGATTCTCAGCATGTGATATCGGTAGCCTAAATTTTGTAGGCCGACCATAGATATCAGGTGTGCGTCGGCAGGGGGTCGGACCCCGGACCATGTGCATGGTCGACGAGAGTCCTAACCGTTGTGCCACAGAAGCATAATATAAACCTTTGTTTAATTTTGATAAATTTCCCTGAAGAATTTCAGACCAGTTTGCCGAACGAAACGTTGGAATTACTCATTCCAATTTGGCTGAGATTTTACAAATGTCTACTTCTCACTTGACGCCAAATTATTTTGGAACTGTACGGTTAAATCTTGATCACAATTCATATGAATATCAGTGAGCTGTTAGATTATTGACTGAAATCAGTCAGAGTGTGTGTTCTTTTCATGCTACAAAATGTACAGTCGAAATCCAGTTGAACTTTGTTTTTTTGACTTCATACTTACATGTGAAGCTATAAAACAAACTGCATAACGCTGAATTTACACATTGGTTAGACTTCCTCAAAAAGTTGGAATTTGACATTGTCGATGATACGTAAAAGAAGAAATCTTATGATCCTTAACAAAAAGAAATTCGAGACACATTTATTGACGACATCTTTGAAGAGGGTTGATAGAACCTAGTGAATAAAAAGCAAAATAACGATATATATATATATATAGGAATATATGTGGCTGATTTATCCATGCGAAAGCGTATTACTTCTGGTAGAATTCCAGCTGATTACCTGTAGATTTTTGTGTCAGATCCATTTCTTGGATTAATCGTTACGTAGACTTTTTCACGATGAAAATCCCAACTGACTTTAGTTTTAGCAACATGATACATACCTTAGACACAAGGGTTTTTACGAATTCATTGGGCGACTTGAAAAATATTTTTTCCTGAAACTCGATGCTTAAGCTCATGACTGATCATTTTAGTAATATTCTCTTTGTATGCATTAGGAGAGCGTTTGTGCTCGCCAACCATACACGTGGGCCGTGGTTTGATTCCCGGCCTTCGTACTCCTTAACCTGACTAAGCCGATTATAAACCCAGTACAGTGAGAAGGTTGGGCGTGGAGGTAGCAGCCCCACGTCGTCAAAATGCAACCACTGCTACTCAAACTTCAAAGCTAATAGCTTGAATCCCTATGTTCTACTCGAAACACAAGAGAATGAAGTAAGCAGGTAGTTAATACACTAGGACAAACATTAGGAACAATGCAAAACTTCTTTAGAGCTAATGTTTTACACTGGGTAGTTCATAGTTAAAAATGAAATCATTGTAAAGTAGCAGTTGTAAGTAATC
This sequence comes from Trichobilharzia regenti, assembly GCA_944472135.2. NCBI lineage: Eukaryota > Metazoa > Platyhelminthes > Trematoda > Strigeidida > Schistosomatidae > Trichobilharzia > Trichobilharzia regenti. The sequence goes on from OX235263.1 coordinate 36,037,377, forward strand.
ACTATTCCTTTGGGTTCCTAGTGGGATGTATAGGACTCCAGCTTCAAATTCCCATTTCATCCTGTTTTCTGCGGTCCTGTGCGACTACCCATAAGCTTTTGTCTCATCCTGACAAAATCTCCTCCATATCACCCTCGGACCTCAGCTCAATTCGTCATTTCCCATTCAGGTTTCACCTTAGGGCCTGACATATGATATCACTCAACAGTCTCCTCAGTATATGTTCAATTCATCTTCATTTCTCCATACTGGTTGGTTCGTTCGCACAGTACTTTTCTGCTTATCTTTTCTAACTGTCTATCTGATCCTCAGTATTGAGCAAAGGTAGCTGTGGATAAGAGTTTCCAGCCCGTTGGAAATGCTTTTCATGATTACGTGCGTCAAATATCTAAACCAATAGTGAACCAGTGACTTGACTTTAGCGCTGAAATCCAAATCTTGTTTCCTATGCTGAGTGAAATATATTTCTACAATTGATTTGACATTCATCAAAGCCTGTCTTGCTTTTCCGATTGTGGCTTTGATGTCTTCATCCATGCCAGCGTTTTTAGTTGAAACAACTCTGATTAATAGTTCATTTTATGCATTTATTGTAATTATCATTTACTAATTACCAAGCCAATTTGACTTATCTTCATCCAAACGACATCAGAAAACTAAACGCATTCATAACAATCAGTAATTTAAAGAAATTATGAGAACAGTAATTAACTTTAAAAACGGCAGTCATCTGTAATTATATGTATGCTACGTCACAGAAAATATGTTTTACATTGTATAGTAATAAAGAGATTGGAAAACAAAACTGTAAGTACGCTGATTTCATACTTTATTTGAAAATGATAGAAACAGTTTTTTTATAGAGGAGAATAATATATATCTTCGTGGAAATTTCCCATTGTAAGATATAGAAAATCAAAACAGGTGAATCAGCGAAGAGACTCTTTTCAACAACGAATTTATTATCAAGCTGTACAATCATACATATACGGTTGTTTTTAAAGAAATTATATCCGGTGAGGGAACTGAATCATAGGTGTAGAAATATAAAATAATAATAATAATAATAGTAGTAGTATGAAATGGAATTAAAATGTTCGTGAATCTAATCATAGCTAAATGTGAAGTGATAAAACAATTAATATTATATATATATATATATATATATATATATATATATATATATATATATATATATATTGAGCCACTGGGACCCAATCCAATGGTCCTTGAATTCTAACTTCTGCCAGTTCACTTCTCCCAGTTCTGATGCTCACTAGTGACTGGCCCTATTCAGGCAGTTAACCTGGGGTTCTAGTGGGAAGCCGTGACCAGTGGGGTACAGCAGGTTGAACATGAGGCAGTAACTCATCGAAGAAGACATTGCGAAGTGGTCGCGCTATGTCGTGAACTGGCAGAAGTTAGAATTCAAGGACCATTGGATCGGGTCCCAGTGGCTCAATGGTCTACGAGCTCGCCTTGTAACCAGAAGGTCCTGGGTTCGAATCCCGGTGGGTGCGTACTGATGAGGAGTCCCAAACTAGGACGAAACAGCTGTCCAGTACTCCCAGGTGGGTTTTCCAGTGGTTCTGTAACTGATGTCAGCTCATGATTAAATCCTCCGCGCAATGAAACAAAATCCCTACAAAACCAATACTTGAAAATTGACAAAAACACGCACAGAGTTGGTCAACTGTGGAATCTTATCCTTTAGCTTATTGAACAGTATTGCATTTCATATTACTATTATTATTATTTTATGCATCCACACGCATGATTCAATTCCCTCACCGGATATAATTTCTTAAAATCCATATATATATATGTGCATATTTCTCACTTCAAATAGTCATTGAATCTTCTGACTGAATTTACTCATTGAACACTTGAATCAAATGAAATGTTAATAAATGATATGCGAATTATGTACACATATCTATCTTTATGTATTTGTATAAGAAATTCTGTTTAGAGTACGATCTCTACCAAGACGGAAGTACAGTAATTCAACTTTAGAGAAACACTGAATCTTTTACGTAGTAGATTGTAATAGTAATAGTAGTATTAGTAGTAATAGTGGTACACAGCTAAAAATAACTCTCCTCTCTCTTATTGTTTTAGACATATCCACACCCACCCACACAAACACACAAGAAACACACCTAATAAATGCATGAAAACAAATTAATGTGTTACACACATTCTGTTTGAGATCAATAATTCCATGTGACACTACACTACTCAGTTATTGTGATTTTTATATTCAAGACACATTACACAAAGACAATGTGAGATGAAATGAAATGCAACTATTTGTAATTTTAGTTAATTTAATTCTATTTTAAATAATCAGTTAATAATTATGCTAACAATAGTGATCATATTTCTACCTTGGATTGCCTTTGTTGGCAAGATTTTATTAAAAAACTATGAGAGAGAGAGAGAAACATATTATAGAGGCAGGACATAAAATTGATGTTAACAGATCTTTTAAACCTATCTATAAAACGTGTTTGGGGCGTATCCTAAAGTTTGTGGAAGCCCTAGCTGGCAATTAGAAAGTTTAAGCCACCTTTATGCGTTCATCAGCGAAAACAATTCGTCATCACATTAAACCTTCTTTGGTAAATTTTGTTTTGATACCATAGCAGATGTACTATTATCTCTGTTATTTGGTTTAGTGGTCTTCATTGTTATTTTGACCTTGAGTATGTCCTTTTAACTTGACCTAAATTTACTTTCTAACATCTTAGCTCTTTATTAATTTCATATATATTCTTATGACAAGTCCGTGTGTGCTCAGATTGCTCGAAATGTGTTGTGGGCGCATTACATTACACGATTCAGACAAATTACGTCTTCTTATTGCTTTATCTAAAGGGTAATTAGCAATAATAGAGGTTTTTTGTATTTCCCAATGAATGAAAAAACAAAACGATATTGTTTTTACTGACGTTTCGCTATTTAATGCTAATAGCTTTCTCAAAGTATTATTAAACCGGAATTTACAAAATCTCAGCATATATATAATAATAATACTTTGAGAAAGCCATTAGCATTAAATAGCGAAACGTCAGTAAAAACAATTTCGTTTTGTTTTTTCATTCATTGGGAAATACAAAAAACCTCTATTATAATGAATATCATATACCCAATGCCCAAATTTTTTCAGACCGCTAAAAGTGAACTTGGTTTGGATATATATAGGGTAATTAGCTGTTTAAAATCGATTGTACAAGGTGAAAACCCAAAGTTCAGGTGACGAGTTTATAGTCATTATTCCGAAGAATTCTGATCCTCTTCAGCGTAAGCTTGTGAATCAGTATATTATTTACCATTATTATTTCCTTTAATTCCTAAAGGAACATAGGGCTTCAGCAGCACGTCTCCATTGCCTCCAGTTCTCTGACAACGTTTTCACCTGGCTCCACATCTGCCCGCATACCTTCATCGCCTCTTCACATCACCTCCTCCAAGTCACCAACTCTCTGCTTCCCTTTCGGACTCCAGTCGAGCAATGGCTCATCTAGTGATATCACTTGATGGTTTGTTTTCTCAGAGGATGGCCAATCCATCTCCATTTCTTCCTGCCTATTTGTTTCACAATCGGTTCCTGGTTGGTTCGGTCATTGCCAGAGATCCCTGCTGCTGATCTTTTCTGGCCATCTTCAGTATTGAGCGAAGACAACTGTAAATGAAGGTCTGAAGTTTGTTTGAGATGCTCTTTATGACGCGTCAAGTCTCTGATCCGTATAGTAGCACTGACTGGCTTCACATTGGAGTTGAAAATCCGGATCTTATTTTTGATGCTGAGTGCTGAGTGTTGACCTCCACACAGACTTGAGAGTAATGGGAGCTTATCTTGCTTTCCCAATCCTTGCTGCTTTGATATCCTCGTCAGTTCCGCCTGTGAATCAGTATAAGCTTCTATCAAACTTTTGTTTATACAACACATAGTAGAGTGTTCAAGTATTGGTTTGTAGGGATTTGGTTGATTGGTTACAGGATTTCATCATGAGCTGACATTGGTTAGAGAACTATTGGAAAACCTGGGAGTACTGGTTGGGTCGGGTGTGAGGACATACTCGCCGAAGACATTGGCTAGCGGTTGCGCTATATCGTGAATAAGCAGAAGTTAGAATTCATGGGCTTACTGGACATTGGATCGGGTCCTAGCGGCTTAATGGTCTACGAGCTAGCCGGCCTTGTAACCAGAAGTTCCTGGTTTCGATCCTCGGTGGGTACGCACCGTGAAGAGTCCCAGACTGGGACGAAACAGCTGGCTGTTCACTACTCCCAGGTGTGTTTTCCAATGGTTCTCTAGCCAATGTCAGCTCATGATGAAATCCTGTAAACATAGTAGAGTGGTTACATTGTCTTAAAACATGTACTATTATTATACATGACCTTCATTATATTCATTGAGGTGAAGAGACACTTCAAGGTTGTTCACGAACTAACTCCACTAAGTTGAGTAAAGTGCAAAGACAAACACTTGATGATAACACTGGCTGGTCGCTGTGGTTATGTATCGGGAGATGGAAGGATTTTGGATTTATGGGCCATTTGATTCCATTTCAGTAGCTCAAATGGTATACAAACTCTCCTTGTAACTTGAAGGTCCTGGGTTCGATCCCTGGTGTCGTAATGGCTGCATATAGCTGAAGAGCGTCAACCACACAGGTGTTTCAGGGTTAGATTCCTGGCCGACGCACTTCCACACCTCGCAATGCCAGTAATAAGACTGGTAAAGAGGGAAGGTTGGACATGAAGTTAGCAAGCCCACCCCTTAAAATAAATATCACTGCCACCGAAACTTCAAGTCTACAACTTGAAGCCCTGTATTCCACCGGGAATGTAAAGGAATAAAACAAAAACTGCAGCAGAGTCTCAAACAGCTTTCTAATACCCCATAATTTTCAATGAGTCTTTAACTAATATCAGTTCGCGATTAACCTCTTGAAATCAGTAGAAACCTTGTGAAGCAAAACTTGAAAAGGCATTTCCGATTTATTTTACAATTAATAAATTTTATGATGAGTCTTTATCGAGTATACCATCACTTCTTTACAACTTCTAAAAAGATGTTAAAATTTTCCTGAACTCATTGACTGTTGCCCTCTCTCTCTATCTCTCATTCTTGCTTAGGGATTCATAATAAATAATAAATATTGCATGAAAAAACTCGTATTTATTTTTTGGACTGACCTCATTATACTGAGTTTACCTTATCATTAAATAATAATAATAATGTTTATACATAATGATGAGCATGTATCAAATATCTATCAAGTTTAATAAATAATTAAACGTTCCAGATGGTATCATGTTTAAAAAAAAATAGAATAACAGCTTGATTAAATTTTATCACACTTATGTTCAGTGTATTGTAAATATTGGAGGATTTCATAATAAGCTGACATCAGTTAGAGAAAATCATTGGAAAACCTGGGATTACTGGACAGCCAACTGTTTCGCCAGCCTAATTTGGGACTCTTCATACAAAATCCCCCAAAAAACCAATACGTGAATATTGTAAATGTGTCAATCAGGCAATGAATGATCAAGTTTTTAGACAAAGTATGAACCATGAAACAACAAAAGATGGATGCGAACGCGTTGTTTACATTCAGCTAAAGAATATACCATCTGACAACACTTAGTAGAATAAAAAATAGAATAAAATGATCCCTTTATCAAAATGAATAACCACAGTTATGAATGCTAGCCCCTATAGAATGGCAGTAGTGTTTCGATATGTTTCTAGATTTGTAAGCTTAATAGTAGATTAAATAACCCCTAAATCGATCACTTGGTTACAAATCATTCCACGTTTGGTCACAGAGTGACGTCATTTTGGAGTACCATTGGAAAACCTGGTAGTAGTGGACAGCTGTATCGTTCTAGTTCGGGACTCGTCAACAGTACGCAATCACCAAGGCTCGAAACAAGGAAATATCGGTTACAAGTTAAGCTCGTAAACCATTCAGTCACTGGGACCTGACTCAATGACCAGCTCATGAATTCTAACTTCTGGCACTTCATTATTTTAGTGATAGCACCGGTCAGTGTCATAAGGAAGTATTTGTCTTCACTTCCATTCTTGTAGACCCCACTCGTCAGGACTTCTCATTGGAACTCCAGGCAACTTCATCGTGTAGTTTGTAGGGATTTCATTTGTTGCAATTCTAATCACGGACTGATATCATTTTGAAGAACTATAGGAAACCAGGAAGTATTGAACAGTTGTTTCGTTCTAGTTTTCGACTCTTCACAGTGCATACTTCAGTTTTCGCATCATTTTTAAATTGTTCATTCACGCTATTTTAAGGTATGAAAAGTCGATTTAGTAAATTTTTGCAAATGTATGCCTTATTTACTCCCACTTGCTAATTCTACAAATTTATATGAACTAAAATGGTAGATGTTGAGTAGCAGCGGAATCCAGGATACACATCTTACCCTATTTGGGAGTCGCCATCTGGATGTACCTGCAATCCCCAGTTGGAAATGGTGCTCCCACTGAGTCTCGAACCCAATACACATAGTTTCAAAATCCAAATCGTTGCCCACTCGACCATTTGGGTCACGAGAACCACCTCCTTTGCAACGGCTTTTACTAATTACTTAATTCAATTTGGCTTTCCCAAGTAGTCTACTGGATAATGCTTTGGTGTTTGAAACTATGGGTACTGGGTTCAAGCTTCATTGGGAACACCATCACTCACTGGGGATTGCAGGTACACCGAGATGACGAGTCGCAAATAGGGCGGAATGCATATCGCGATTTCCACTGCTAGTCCCCATCCACCAATTTTCCTTCAAGTTAAGTAACCAGACATCGTTGCTGCAGTTGCACAAGGGAGCCAACAATTCAACCTGAGGTTGAGAACTTCACTCCAATCAATCAATCAATGGAAAAGCCAAATTGAATTAAACACTTATGTGAACTATTTAGATCAGTGAAATAAAACCACCAGAGTAGAAATAGAAAATTTAAAAAAAAACTTATTCTGCATAGATGAACTGTGCGATGATTTATATATTGTTGAATATTCAACTGAAAAAAAATTCAACTTCTCTTGGAGCTATATGCTCAGAAGAAGTAACTGAAAATGAATTAAGCATTGCATATGATACTTTGATCGAAAATAGCTATCCCGAAAAATTTATCAAGAAATGTATGACAAAGAAAGCGGAAAAGGACTACTCACTATCTGTAAACAAGAAGCCACTTTATATACAACTACAATTCAAGGGCGATATACCAAGTGAGATAATTACGAGGAAATTAAGAAAATCAGTTCAAATAACTTTTAATGCTAGCGAACTACACGTATTATTCTCTACACGACCGATGGTGCTACCTCGACTGAAAGATGAAGTACCTAGACTAGCTAGCCACTTCAAATTGTATCTACCAGTTCAACTGCGCTCATGGTGGAGCGAGTTATATTGGCCGTTGTTCTGGGAACTTGATTTTTCGTGCTCACTCGATAACATCTCCCACTATGGCTAAGTAAAAAAGGTGCAGTTAAAACCATTAACAATTCGATATTGGACCATCTGGTGCAAACCGACTTGCCACAAAGCCAGCCAGCCAGCGTGGAAGAATCCTTCTCTATCATCTACCGGGTGCCTAATAAATTGCCAAAATCATCGAAGCACCACATGCTCCAAACAGCACAGGCTATTACAATTCGCCTCAAATAACAAGTGTTCTGTGTTCAAAAGAAGCAAGTCCAGCCAGCCCCTATTACTGCCCTGACCGGCCTCCAGTAGAGACTAAAAATTCATGAATATGTAATATTATCTTTCCTAATTTTTCTGGAATTCAGCTTATTTTATGTTGATGCTATTGAGCTGTAATCTGTCAATATTATTGACTCGATGTTATTTAAACAGCATTAATGTTGTTCATAACACTAATTCATTCATTCACTATAATGTATATATAACTGTAGAGCCTGATGATGAAGGAGTTATCGTAAAGCGTACTCTTTGTTCAGTATCCATTCTTTTAAAATATTTTTACTAAATTAAAACAAAAGATGATTCTAGTTTTCTAAAACAAACAAAAATATTTACTTTATATTGAATTTTTGTTGACAGTTTAACATAAGATAACAATAATAATAATAATAAATCAATTTCATCTTTTTTAATGTTTTATAGATAAAATTTTTCCATCAAATTGATAATCTTTATCAAGCCATAATTCATGATCAAGATACAGCTATATCAGAATTTCTACTAAAAATTATTGGTGATGGTAAACCCTATTCAACTGTACATTTTACATGTTTCCTATCAAAATTAATATGGCCATTAAACAGTCAGAATACCTCACTGTCCGATGATATATCATCAGCACAGATTATATTTGATCGTGAAGCATTTCGTGAAATATTATTAAATTTTTTTGAAAAAGAAGTTGTTCCTAGATGGTCAAAAGATATGGGAAAAGAAGGTAAGTAAGTGATAGAAAACAAAAAATAATCATATTTATATTTTAATGTTTTTCTACAAGTTTTATGAATTTTTTTTTTATTCTTTCATACAATATGGGGTGTTTGAACAAAGCAAGAACAACACATTTTTGCAGAATAAAGTGGTACCATCTATTGCTTATTTCGTTGCCTTCTCATCAGCTGTTTACAGGCCACAGTTATTATGAAGCATATCTACAGAAACAATTTTAACATACTTGCACGAAAATCAGTCGATCAATATATGCATACAATTGTAATATACATACTGATCATAAAAACTTTATCCCGAACAATAATGATCATAAACAATGGATATTACGTAATAGGATGAAGGAGAGGGTGAAAATATCCAGTTAACAGGGCAAGGAAAGACTGATAACCGCTTCTTTCTGCACGCGTGATTCAGGTTTCAGGCACTTGATGGAGATGGCTTCAGCAAACTTCAGGAGAATTGAACTCTTTTGCCTATTGATAATTTTGAACGAGTTTTTCGTCGTCCACCTCATGACCCGTATCAAGGAGATGCTTGGCAATGGTACTGTTTGGAGCAATTTTTCTCTTTAGACATGAGCTTTTTGGTACATGTTCAGAAAATCGTATATATACTTTTCTTTCTGTTCTTCAAATGTAACTGCTCCCGCAGATATATGTAAATTTTTATATACAGTTAGAATTAACATGAGAAGGATACCTATCGATTTTTGATTGCATCAAACAGCAAGTTGTTCGATGGATCGGGACAAGCTTAGCTGCAGGATAGGCTATGACTAATGATGTACTCAGCCTTCTGTTGACCATTGCTGCAATGTTTTCACCTTTATAATCAAGCTGAATGTAGACTGGCTTCTTAATCACTGTGATTTGTTTTACACTTGTGACTTCAGATCTTCCATAAGTGTCAATGAACTTTTGAGGGTACCCATTGCTCTTTAACATCTTTTCAAGCAACTCAAATTCTTCCTCTAATTTCTCTGTAGAGGATATTCTCCTCTCTCTATAGTACAGAGTCTTGACTAGTCCACTTTTAAAGCTATTTGGACAAAATCTATTAAAATGTAAGTATTGTTCTTTCCATGTAGGCTTTCGATAAATTGACTTCTGAAGACTGCCGTCTTCTAGGAGTTCCATGGTAATGTCAAGGAAGTGGAACTTTCCTTGACTTTCATGTTTCATAGTAAACTCAATATTGGTGTGTGCATCATTGAATAATTTGAGTCAGTGTGAAGCATGACTTTCATTGTTGCACACTATAAATGTGTCATCAACATATCGACAGTAAGAAGTTGTCTCGTCGATTGTCTGCTTCAACTTTGTTCTTTCGAGGTTGGAAATCAATATATCTGCTAAAACAGGGTTAAGTGGACTGCTCATGGTAACTGGATATTTTCATCTCTCTTTCATCTGAATGAGTAATCCTGAAAAGTATCCATTCTGTATGATTATTATTGTTGTTCGGAATATTGTTTAATATTGTATATATAATTACTGTATGCATATATCGGTTGATTGATTTTTGTTTAAAATGAACTCTGTGCAAGTATGTTAAAATTGTTTCTGTAGATATACTTAATAATAACTGTGGCCTGTAAACAGCTGATGAGAAGGCAACGAAATAAGCAATAGATGGTACCACTTTATTCTGCAAAAACTGTTGTTCTTGCTTCGTTCAAATTCATTAAGGGGAATAAATTTATGAAATGTAGGGTATGATTGATTTCTCTTGTGCTTTAAAGTTTCTGCGACGATTGGTGTGATTTTTCGCAGTAGGGTGGCTAACACATCACGCCTAACTCTCCCCACTTTTCTTGAGCTTAACACCGGCTAGAAGATTTGAGAATCAGTAAATTAGGTGAGTTGAAGCGTATGTTAGAGGCGGGATATGAATCCAGCCTAACATTGTGGAGCAGAATTCGATATGAATTGTAGATTTTATCACAAAGGAACACCAGTTTATAAGATAACTGAAAACCAGGGAGTACTGGACACATATTCCCGCGAGCACACATACACACACTACTCCACCAGGTATTGAGTCCAGGACGTTAAGGTTACGACATCAAGCTCCTTCTAGAGCATTCAGCCACTTAAGACAGAAATCGATAAGCGCCTAAATCTTAATTTTTGTCAATTCCTGATTTAAACACTACTCTCAACCAATATGTTTTAGATGAGAATTCACTTCATCTTGACATGGTGGACTCTATCGACCACGACTTTACAGTACATATTCACACTATCTATTCGGTGGCCGTCAATCGTCTGAAGAGGGATATTTAGATTACGCGTTGTTTTGTAGAGTAGAAGTTTACATTGAAATTAATCCGATTCCCTACAAATACGTAGAATTTTAATATAAATTTATGTCCATTGAATCATGAATAAAATAAAAATTTATTCTTCTTTATCAACGAAATCTTCTTTAAAAGTTGTACAATCTTATTATATTTGAAAGAAAAGCGAGAACTACAGTTTTTGCAGAATAAAATGTTACCATCATTTATTTCGTCTGCTTCTCATCAGCTGCTTACAGGCCAAAATCATTATTAAGTATATCTACAGAAACCAATTTTAACATACTTGCACAGAGTTCATTTTAAACAAAACTCAATCGATCAATATATAGATACAGTAATAATATATATAAGTGCAAGTATGTTAAAATTGTTTATGCAGATTTACTTGATAATGACTGTGGCCTGCAAGCAGCTGATGAGAAGGCAACGAAATAAGCAATAGATGGTGCCACTTTATTCTGCGAAAACTGTAGTTCTCGCATTATTCAAATCCATTAAGCGGAATAAATGGATGAAACTTATTATATTTACCAAAAAATGTATAGTAGTCCATCAATGAGTAATAGAGGGTAGTGACATAATTGATAATAATAATAATAATGATTTACTTTACTCCCAAAACAGTACTTTTGATACAGAATGGTATTTTCACCACCAATCACAATATTGCATCTAATTTCCTCAAATTGTAAATAAAAATTAGTCACACAGAAAATTTTCCACATTTACATTTGGGGTAATGTCATAAACATGCAGCATATAAAATGGAAAGTAGTAGTCATGATAACAACTAAGGTAATAGTAATAATGCAAGTGAAAATTGCCGTGGGCTTGTTTCACACAGTATTGTCGATGCGGTATAGAAATCCTAGCATGTTTAAAAATATTGATTATAATGTTCCCTTTACATGATATGGTGAGGGGAAAATCAAAGATTACAGCAGTCATAGAGATAAGTTGGTGCTTGCAATTCTGAGAGTAAAACAAAGAAGCAACAGGAACATAAATTTAATAGAAATAAAATAATAAAAGTAAAACTTGAAGGTATATAAGGATGGATGGAGGAAATTGTTTATTTACTAGATGAAAAAAGGTTAGTTAATTGTTGCCTGACACTATTTTCATCACATAAAATACGTGCCAAGTATGGTATCATAGAATTTTTATACTTAGACGTGCGAGCATACAGTTTTGTGAAGCTACTTCTTGTTCTACCTGAGGAGATTCAAGGTGAAAGCTGAGGGTAAAGTGGATGCTCCAAGTCAGACAAAATCTTTTTAGCAAATCTATTGCACGAAGTCAAATGCCTATCGACAACGATGTTAATTATGTGGTACACTTAGAAGTGGTTTCAAAAGTAAAATTAAAAATTGGATACTACGCAATACGCAACAGCTCAAAAGAAAGAAAGCGTTAGAAATTAGGTTAAAATTGTTATTGAGTGAGAAGAAAGGTAGTTGAGTGTCCATTTAACAAATTCGAAGAGGATGAGAAAATGTACAGAAAGGAACATTTGATAGTGATAACAGTGAACTAATTATGAAACATAAAAGCAGACGAATTATTAGAAAAATAATAAATTACAGTGAACGATTATTGAAGAGGTGAAGACCGTGGTAGAATAAGAGACTGGACAAACTTCTTCTGTATACAGTATTCCGGTTGTATTGATGAAGGGCCAACGCCTCCACCATACACTAATGCCAAAACCTAACGCCCTATGCACCATTCGGTTTTACCTCGTAGAAAATCTTTTAAAAAAACAACTCCGGTAGAGCGGCGTGGTTGGAGTTCACCAAGTACTCTAGAATGGAGCTAGTAACTGTCTTGAATGGTCCTTTTGCTAACCATTCCGGATAATGTTCAGAGACGCGTTTAGAAAGTGTGCGCTTTGATCGTTCAGTCTAACTGATTCCGTAGGAAGAAGTGAACTTATAAAAACACATTGAAGTGGCTCAAAGCGGCAGTTCATCCTTCACACATTCACTGATCATTTGTCGACCATAGAATTCCATCTGCATAAGAGGTTCTTCAGAATCTCAGTTGCGGTGTCACCTTTAAATTTAGTACTTATAAATATCAATTTCTTTGGCACCATTTGCGTCCTCTCAGGCTTTTGCTTTACTTCAATGTTTTTCCCGAGAAGTTTTTAAGCATATCCATTTTCTATGGGGACTCGTCTGAGTCTGCCGAGTTCACTATCGATTGCATCACTGGTGCATATGCCTCTTATTCTTCAAGATAAGGAGTGGATTAGATTTCTCTTTCTTCTCAAAAGGATCCAACTATGAAAATTCATGTACTGACCACTCCATGTTGGTTTACTGTAGGTCGATCTCTGAAGACAACCAACAGATCTCCTTTAATTCCAAGTTCATCTCTGATTCTGACATGAACTGGATAGGATGATGACAGTTACTGAACGCTTTAGTTATCATTTCGATGTTAGCATTCTTTTCTTATCTTAACTGTCTTTTATTTTCCTATAATCTATATCTTTCAGTATATTTTACATTGAAAAACACTCAGATACTCGTCCTTAAAAAAACCTAATAATTTACCATTTTTTAGTTCAACAGAGTGCTTCTTTTTAACATGCTCGATCACAGTTTGGTGACATTACACGTGATAATAATAATAATAACAATAAATAGTTAACAGTGAACTTTGATAAATCAGATAGATTACCTTAGCTAAGTGATTATCCATGTGACTGATCACCTTAGGTTAGTCAATATTATAGAAAAATGATTTATTGAGGCTTCACTTGTTTTGTTGTGCAACCCAAATTAACGTCTATATAGATAAGTAGAATAGACAACACGAGAAGCACAAGGGATAAGCACAGTACAAAATTGCAACTAATTTCGCATACTCTTTTTTTTCTGGTCTTCAGGTAATAAAATAAGCTGAATGGATTTAAGAGTAACGACGAACACTAATATTTAAAACAGTTAGTCCCTTTTATAAATTTTGATAGCGTTATTAGAAGACGGAGACTATCTGAAAAATGTGATGTATTAGCGCTATACATTTCGAACAATCTGACCACACATTTACTTGTCAAGTCAATATATATAGAAAGGTTAAATTAAACAAAGTGAGAGAAAACGGAATTAAGACTAATTAACACAAACGTTTGGTAATCCAATCAAATAAGGATTGCCAAGGTAGTTTATATATATCCAAACCAAATTCACTTTTAACGGTTTGAAAAAATTTGGGCATTGGGTATATGATATTCATTATAATAGAGGTTTTTTGTATTTCCCAATGAATGAAAAAACAATCTCGTTTTGTTTTTTCATTCATTGGGAAATACAAAAACCTCTATTATTACCAAGGTAGGTTAAGAGTAATAATAAACTGTTTTTGAATACACAAGGGGGGCTTAAGTCTATGAATAGCTGTAGCCTCAGCGTATTTCAGTAAACGCCCTTTGACAGTTTTTATAGATGACCTTAAAGGCTGAGTTAACATCAATCTTATGGTTCATCTCGATTAGATGTTTAGCTATAGACGAATTTGGTAGTCTGCCACCTGCATCTATTAGCTTGTCACAATTCATCTGTTTTTCTAATCATTTTGGGATATGCTCCCCCACCCTCACGTGCAAAGCGCGATTACTCCTCCCCATGTATGTATGTCCACACACACACGAAAATTGGTAAATTGTGTGGGATGTGACGTAATCACTTGTGCACTTTTGAGGTTTGAAGTGAAGCATATTTTTAGCTTTTTCCACAATTATAAGCTGGACTGTACGGTAGGTTCTACGGATGATCGAATTCAACCTTTGTCTCAAAATCCTACTGTTTATTTCCCCGTTATATGGTAATTTGATAAAAACCTTTTTCTTAGGGACGGTATGGATTGTAGGTTTAGAGACTAACTGACTTCTACACCTGTTTAAAAATTCCAAAGGATATCCGTTTTCAACAAGAGTATCCATTAATATTTCGTTTTCTTTGTCTATAACATCAGCCGTGTAAATACGCTGAATCCTCTTGAATAGACACTTCGCCAAGCCCCTCTTGTACTGTAATGGACAGAAGCTGTGGAAATTAAGGTATTGCCCTGTCCAAGTGGGCTTTCTGTAGATAGACCGTCTTATTGAGCCATCATCTCTTCGACTCAGAAGAAGAGGAATAATAAGAAACACAAAAACAACGTGTTATCAATACAGCATTAAAGCATTGCTAGAGGACGTCGGTGGTTCAAAGATAGAACGATTACCAGCCGCGCCTCACGTGGTCAAGAGTTCAATCCCCTGTCAACGGACACCTAAACCTCGCTTAGCCTGATAAAGGGAGAAGGTTGGTTGTGAGACTAGCAACTCCACCCAGTAAATATAAAACCACTGCTACTGAAACTTCAAAGCTCTGGCTCTATGGTCCACTTGGAACGTAAAGGGATTTCTAAAAACACCATTGCTAGTAGACTAGTTACACTTTATCATTTATTTCTCAGTAAACTTCCTTCTCAAAGCTTTAGCCGTAGTCCAAGAAGAATCTCTAAAGAAAAGTACATAACTCTAGTCGGTACAGACTACAAAATTTAATGTGAATAACTGGAAACCATTCACATCAAGAATTGCATACTAAATACCTATTTAATTTAATTTTATTAAATTACTCCGACACTGAATGACCGTATATTTTTTCTCCTATTTTAGTAATCGATCAATTCATCGAAGATGTCCTCGATCTTGATGTAAATGGTTCAGATATATCTACAGTTCCTTTGACTCATCTAAATCTACGATTAAAACTTTCTGAAAGAATGGAATCTTTACCCTTATCAAATTGTCTATTAGATTCAAATAATCGAGAACAATTTAAGCAGTTCAATGTCTATTTTATACAATTACTTTCTTATTTAGCTGGACAATGTTAGTTCATTTTATTACTACTATTACTATATAACTGTTATTGATATGCTCTTTTTTCCATTTTGACATTGGTGAGTACAATTACCAACAAATGGTATTATATGTATCAGAAATTGAAGTCACCTTTAAATAACAAGAACTTTTAGCTACAAAGGAAACTTTGGTGTTATTTACCAAGCAGTGAATATAATTTTCAATACTTTCGTCTATTAGTCAATCACATAAACATGAATTCATGTGATCATATTTCTGACTGATGTTTGAATGTATCTTGAAAAGTTAAAAAGTTATCCACCAAGACTTTTAGGCCGAAAAAACCACTTCTAGTGTAATGGATATCATTATTTACAGGACTTTATCATGAGCTGAGATCGATTAGACAACCACTGGAAAACCTACAGGAAGCACTCGCTAGCCGTTTCGTCCGAGTTTGGGACTTTTCAGCGGTACGCACTCACCGTCAGGGTTGGACACCAAGACCTTTTGATAATAAGGCCAGAGATCTCGTAGACCATTAAGCCACTGGGACCCGATCAAATGACCAATCAGCCCATGAATTCTAACTTCTGCCAATTCACGACATGGCGTGACCGCTAGCCAATGTCATCCGTGGAGAGTATCTGTCCTCACACCCGACCTACTGCACCCTACTGGTTACGACGTCCCACTAGAACCCCAGGCAACCACCTGCCTGGGTCCTGGATTCGAACCCCGGCAAGTGCATACCAATGAAGAGTCCCAAACTAGGACGAAAGAGCTGTCCAGTACTCTCCGCAGGTTTTCGAATGGTTCATGGTGAAGTACTGTAACCAATCAAATTTCTACAAAACAATACTTGAATATCATTGTTTTTAAAAAAATTTATTTCTACTTTATACTTTGCATTGTTGATTTTATTCTCAGTATATACTAAGTGCTCAGTGCTGCCTTGAATTTCAACTGTGAGATTCTGATTATTTCATTACTCATTGTACTGGTATACAAGACTCTACTACATAGATACTGATAATGAAGTTATAATGGAAATATGACCATCCATATGGGATATTTACCAGAATGAGACGATACTTTTAATCTTTACTGTTTACCACTAAATATAAAATAACACCATAATATAGCCTCCCTCAGTTATCTATCTAATCAAGAAATGATTCTACTCACAAATACTGATCACGTTTATTTGGCTAATAATAGAAATGTTTATGTGAAAAGAAATAATTAAAAAGTATTTTGTCTATTTCAAATATAATGAACTCAAAAACAAACTAGAGAAAAATTAGATTGATGTAGATAGTTTTATCTATCTATCTATCTAAGTATGTTAATTAGATACCTTCTGGATTGGTAAACAATATTCTGAAACTGTTTTAACGATTTCTGCACCATTGAACTGCCTATATATATATGGCTTCTATGACTGACTGGTTTCAACAACAAAAAAACTTTGCACAGAAGTTTAACAGTCAGTTCTAGTTGTCAAACTCCATGTAACACAGAAAAGAAGACAAATGAGAGAGAGAGAGAGAAAAAAGGCATTCAAAAGAACAATAATTAAGCAGAAATGGGCCAATGAAAGAATAATAACATGGAAAAATAAAATACGGTTTGATGAACACAGCTGATGACAAAGATTGAGTGCATATGCGCCGTATTGTCTCACCAATAGTCTCTCTAGCCTTCATTGGTTCTTAGAATCCCGAGTACCCCCAAACAGGTGGTCTACACCTTTCGACATGGCTGGATTAAACGAACTGGTATGGATTTCGTTCCCTGATGAGGCCATATTTTGGTTTGACCACCATTGGCTAACTTCTTTCCAACCTGATTCATCCTATGTCAGTTAACATTGCTCGTCGAAGAAGGCGACTGCTAGCCATCTCAATCGATGTAGCTTCACAACTTCATCGATTGACTTTCCGTCCTAATCAAACATTGGATGCCTAACTGTAATATTACTCACCCTATTATAGATAGAACGTAGACACCTATGATCAAATAAGGGCCGAGTTCAACAATAGCGTCCCAGGTGTTCGAACGCACAAGTGACCTTCAGCTAACCAGTCACTAAAATGAGGAATGTTTGCTCAAAAAATGATGTATAGTGATAAGAAAATGCACTAATCAGGTTATCTTTCTCTGAAATCTCTTCAAAATACGTCCTAGTTATATCAAGGAGTATCACTTGCTAAGTTAGACTAGTTTCTGTACATGTATTCACCGAGATGACTACAGATGAAGTGTTTTTGTGAATTGTTTATCTCTTTCATCCTGTATGCAGTCTTCCAAAAAAGCCCTCAGTTGAATTATTATGGTTTCCAGCAAGAGAATAAACAACTGCTTAGCAGGAAAACGTGGATAATAAAACAAATTAAAATCAATGACATCAGCCATAAATCTATCTCTAATCGATTAAAAATGCCCATTAAAATTTTATCAAAAGAATGGATACTGAACAAAGAGTACTCTTTTCGATAACTCCTTCATCATCAGGCTCTACAGTTATATATGCATTATAGGGAATGAATGAGTTAGTGTTATAAACGACATTAAGGCTGTTTAAATAACATCAAATCAATAATATTGATAAATTACACCTGAATCGTATCAAAATAGAATAAGCTGAATGTCAGAAACATTAGGAAAGATAATATTACAAATTCATGGATTTATAGTCTCCACTGGAAGCCGGCCAGGTCAGTAGTAGGGGCTGGCTGGACTTGCTTCTTTTGGACACAGAGTGCTCGAGAACATCTCCCAGCATGGCTAAGTAAAGGTGTAGTGAAAACTATTAACAGCTCGATATTGGAACATCTGGTGCAAACAGGACACAAAGCCAGCGTAGATGAATCCTTCTCTATATTATGCCGGGTGCCAAATAAATTACCAAAAACATTGAAGCACCGCAGGCTCCAAACAGAAGAGGCTATTGCGATTCGCCTCAAACAACCAGCACTCTGTGTCCAAAAGAAGCAAGTCCAACCCCTACTATTGCCCTGGCCTTCAGTAGAAGCTATAAACTCATGAATTTGTAATATTATCTTTCCTAATGTTTCTGACATTCAGCTTATTCTATTTTGATACGATTCAGGTGTAATTTATCAATATTATTGATTTGATGTTATTTAAACAGCCTTAATGTCGTTTATAACACTAACTCATTCATTCCCTATAATGCATATATAACTGTAGAGCCTGATGATGAAGGAGTTATCGAAAAGAGTACTCTTTGTTCACTATCTTTAATCGTTACTATAAACTTAATCCTGACCCTAACACTAACCCTCACCCTAATCATAATCCTTATCCAAACCGTAATTCTAGCCCTAATGCTAATTATAACCCTGATCTTAACCCTAACCCCAATACTTACCTTAACCCTAATCCTAACCCTAACGAGCTATTAACACACTGTCCAAACATTACTTAAAAACGTGATCTGGGTGAAATTTTCTCCTAAGTTGATGAATAGCGTTGACAGTTCAGCTATGATAATGACAGATGCCGTTAGTCAACGATTAGCATGCGTTCAACGTCATTGGACCGTTCAAACTCCTGGGGCGCTATTGTTGAACTTCGCCCAAATAGGTTCTATGAAAACAATAGTTAATATCTTTTTTGTTAGTTATACTGTCTACGTGTTTTATCAAGAGTAGAATAGCATACAAATGTTCACTCTATATGGGATAATTTACTCAAATTAGCATAGTTATTAGTATTAAAACATTACGATCTAAAATATCCGTAGTATACACAAATATGAACATTTTAAATTCTAAGATATGAAGTAAAAAAGAACCTGTGAGAATGATTTCATTCACAGATGATTAATAACCTCTCCCCTCCCCTCCCATCACAACCACCACCAACGCCACCAGATGAAATACTTATCTGATACTCCAGAACAGCACAATCATAAATGTATTTTAAGTATCTTTTGAAGAAAAAAGCAAACAAAAAACAACAACTGGTAAATGAGATCTTGTTGTTCAGTGTTGTTGAAGGTCTATTAATATACACACATGTGTATACCCTGTGATATAATACTTCAAATGTTCACATTTTACAAAGTGTTGATTTCAACTTCATTATCCCCTTAGTAAAACACACCACACATATGAAACTTAACACTTTTGTTAGGAGACTTATTTTTGAGTATGTCACAAGTTACTAAATAAACCTACAATAATTACCACATACATATCACGTTATTGGACGTATTTCTTCTATAGAAGAAGTATTATATTTTAAGTCTAAGGAATGTTTCACTCTTTAAAAGTTTGTCGAAACTAACATATCCACCCACATTTATAAGATATCTACGTATTTAGTTGCAAGTGAATGAATGGAACGTATAACTCATTTATTTCTCTATCATATACTAATATTTAAGTATAAAATGGAATCTTTTCATTTGAAAATAATTTAATTTTGAGAAAAATCTCATCTCATGACAGTTTTACCGTTCACCGCATCTTATTTAACATGTGACTCTAACTAGAAACCGACTTACTTACTTACTTACTTACTCAATTACTTATATACATCCATACATACAAACACCCATTGAGTGTCATCACCTATAAACTTGATCCATAAAACAAAAAAATTCTCCGATTACATTCCATATTCAGTACAAATTATGAATAAATAATCTTACTACTTATAGTAGTAAAATACAAAAGAGTAAACTTTATGTGTGCTTAGATATTCCCACCCCCCATTTTTAAGTAAATAATAATGTTTATAATTGAAATATTTCTGAAACTGTCTTTTTTTCTTCTTTTTTATAGTACATATTCAATGGAATCTGGAAAACGCGTATACCTCGCGTACTCTATCAACTTTGCCTTATTTCACTAGAGCATTACAGCCTATATTTGCATTGAATATATTATTTGAAGATGCAGGTGTACACCTATCACAATTGAATCAAAAACAAACTATTGGATTAGATATGCGAAGTATTGAATTAGCTGCTTGTCATTCTACACAGACATGGTTACGTGTTGCTGAATTAATTGGTAATCAAGATGAAGAAATCAATAAGAAAGCAACTATGCTATTAAAATCTATGAATGATAAGGTAAGTTTTAATTATTTTTCTTCTAAATATATTTTACTCATCTCAACTCATGAATATCAAATAAAGTATAATTATATTTCAATAGTTTACACATAATGATAAGTTTTGTTATTGGTAATTTTGCTCGAAATATTACCAATAACAAAACTTATCATTGTGTGTAAACTATTGAAATATAATTATACTTTATTTCATCTAATCCATAATGCTCAAACTTTTTACTAATATTAATTCATGAATATCAATTTAACAGCCTAAATACAGCAAAAATTTATGTTATCAATAGTTCCTTCAATTAGCCAGCCAGACATTGGTTGATGTGAACTGATTTGGCTGTCTGAGTTCAGTCAAGACGGGTACACCGTAGGTGAGCTCGGTCCCAAATGAATGAAATGGTCGTCAGGTGTTTAGATCACTCTGATCTGGCTAGCAAGAACTAACGGTTGATGTGAATGGTATACAACTACTTATCCCAACCTATCAGTAGTATATAATTTTATGCAAATAAAAGAGCACTGCCTGTAAATGGCATGCTGTCACGTCATTTTATTGTAGCAAAGTGAGGGTTTTCTGTAGTTGGAATTTCACTTGCTAAATGTTTGAATAGAAGTATTTAAAATAAATAAAATTGTGTAGTCATTTGTCGAGAGTGTTAGAAACTATGAATCTGCTTAGATGGCGAGTTGGCTGACTTCAGTACTCTTTACATACTGTTGCGTCGCAGTGGTGTTACTACAAGAGGAAAGAAATAATTAGGAGGTGGGTGGAGATGAAGAATGAAATTTTCTACTAAAATGGTTTATTTCATGTAGAAGCTGTTCTTTCTTTTGACAAAAATTCATTTTATGAAGACTTTATTGATTTCATTGGCTTATAAGAATTCTCGTCGTTGTTTATCGCGAAGCGTTGGTCGCTTTCAGTCAAAAAAGAAGAGATATGTAATCTGTAGTGAGATATCATTTATAATAATGAGAATTCGGTAACTAATAAAAATGCCTAGAATTTTTTCCAAGATTTGATGGTTGGAGGCAATCGCGAGGAAGCTTTTGACCTAGGTTTCGTGCCAGATGACACTCGTCAGCAAAGCATATTCGCAACCTTAAAGGAACTCATGCCGCTTCTCACATTCTAACCCACGTCACCCAGTGATGCAGTCAGAGACGATACCACGTTCGCGATCGACCTCCTGTAGAATTGTATTGGATATTTTTGATTGGAAACTAGTCAGTCTGGACCAAAGATAGGACTAGACATACACATTACACTAGTTACTGACTCGTCTCCAATCGAAAACTTGAATTCTGGATATTAAAAGCGAGAAAAACACCGGTTATAGTCGTGTGAACAGTTTGAAATTCACTTGCTATCATCAATGACTTAACGGTGGAGGACTGAAATGGTAAAATAAAAATGTCGGTGAAATAGAAAAAAAATCGTAAAACTCAAGTTCTTCAATTAGAGGCTGTATATGAAGAGATTTTCGGTGAACAATGACCCTAGTAACTAGTATAACAGACTGTATCTATGACCATTTTCAACGAATTATCTCGAAATAGTCGTCGAAACTCTTAGTACATTCACTTCTTTCATTTTCCTGAAATCAAACACTACGATTTAAGGCAAAAAATATAGTGGTCAAGACATTGTTAGTAAAATCTTAGAGGCTATTTGAAAATCATAAAATAACACTTGAAAGCGGTAAAACAAATCTGGGTGTTGGTGTGTAGAGATTTAATTGATTGGTTCCAGGATTTCATCATGAGCTGACATGGATTAGAGAACCACTTAAAACCACCTGGAAGTACTGGGCAGCCAGATATTTCGTCCTAATTTGTGACTCTTCATTGGTACGCACCCACCGCCAGAGTTAGAACCCGCAACCTTCTGGTTACAAGGCTAGCGACCTCATAGATCATTAAGCTACAGGGACCCGATCCAATGGCCAGTTCATCAATTTTAACTTCCACCAATTCGCTAAAGAAACAGTTATCTTGTACTCCCAGGTTTTCCAATGGTTCTCTAACCGATATCAGCTCATAATGAAATCCTGTAAGAAATCAGAGTTTTTTGTTTCATCTCTATCCTAAGCATTTTACATTCTGTTAGTCTTAAATGTGAAAAGTATAGAGTTGGCAGGAGTTTTTTTTTCTCTTCAAACTATACAGGATATACATTTTATATGATAAAGTGATATCTTCACCTGTGAGGTGACTATTAAACCACCCAATCAATACGAATTACTGTTTCATTATATGTATTCTTACGAATTATCGTAAAACTGTCAAAATATTAATTTTGTACATCAACTATGTCAAAACGTAAATAGCAAATGACACCTTAAAATGTATTTGTGGTAGACTAGTAAAAAGAAAAGTAAGGATATTGATTATTTTCTTTTTAACCATTTAACAAACGTTTTATTAGTCAATCAGATGAAGAAAATGAACCCTCACCCACCCCACCCCATCTTAAATATTTTTCTTTTTAACTAATGAATATAACGAAAGTATTCATTGAAAATGATTTGACTAACAAATTTTTACAAGCACAGTTAGACAGCTACAAAATTCAAATGTTTTTAATGCTATGATGTATACACCTTCATAGGATATATAAAAATTCTAAATTTCATTCACATATCTATAAAACACAAAATAAGTGAGCGAAGAGTATCCTTTTCGATAATTTCCTCTTCTAGCTCTACAATTATATATATATGTATATATGTACATAGAATATTCTAGATTAGTAGTCAATAACAATATTAGTGTTGGTATTAGATGGTTGGAGGCAATCGGTCAAAGGAAGCCTTGCCTGACCTAGGTTTCGTGCTAGTTGGCACTCATCAGCAAGGCGTATCTGCGACCTTGAAGGAACTCATGTCCCTTCTGAGATTCGAACCCGTGTCACCCAGTGCTGCAGTCAGAGACGTTACCACTGAGCTATTCGGGCTCGCGATTGACCTCCTGTAGTGTTTTTTAAATAACACCGATTTGTAAAGTAAGATCACAGTGGAATTACAGTTCATTAAAGATGCTTCAACTACAATAATAATAAAGATATAATAGCAAATAGAATACCAAACAAAATTAGGAAAATTCCACAAAAATTCATGATCATTCAAACCTAGATGACCAAGGTAAGGATAATGTCTGAATTATAATGACACAAATCCAAGGAATACACACCAATATGTTGTTTAAAAGTTAATATAAAACTGATTATTTGTCTAATCATTTGCAAACAAGTTATCGATTTTATATTCCCAATGAAGAAAAATATACAAAGCCATTTAATTCCTCCAAAGATAGACGTTTAATATGTATAGCAAATAATACAGATTGTATTGTATAACTTTCAAATTCGACTCACCTTCATCGAGGACAATATATGAGAATAGTTTACATAATAGGTGCGAATTTTATGAACATTGAGCTGTGTATACGACGAATTAAAGAAAGTTTCCCACAATTCTATGTATTAGCACCATTGGAAAAATCATTAAGTCAGTTAAAAGAACCAACGTTAAAAGATGTATATCGATACAACACTAAAGAGAATATTTCAGATGGAATTGAAACTACATCAATATGCTGCATATTTGAAATGGTGTAAAGAAAGAGTTCATAGGATAATTGAAAAAATTAACTGCCATATAGTTGTATCTGGAAAAGACTACTCAGATGTAGGCTTTGTAAGACGATATGCCGTAATACTTGAATTAAAAAAAACAAAAAGTTATTTATGCTTACAAATTGTTTCTCAACTTCGCCTTAAGAGTTCGATTACTAAATATTGCTGAGGCTGTTGGGATCCACATTAAGAAGCCTAATTTGTGCGTCCAAAACAAGTTAGTTCAGACACTGTTCTTACCTTGGCCATCTAGGTTTGAATGGTCCTGAATTTTTGTGGAATTTTCCTAATTTTGCTTAGTATTCTATTTGCTACTATATCTCTATTATTATTGTTATTATTATTATTGAAGCATCTTTAATGAACTGTAATTGCATTGATCCTACTTTACAAATCGATATTATTTAAAAAACACTAATATTGTTATTAACTACTAGTCTTGAATATTTTGTGTATATAAACATATATATAACTGTACAGCCAGAAGAGGAATTTATCGAAAAGAATATTCTTTGCTCGATTATTTTGTGTTTTATAGATGTCTGAATGAATATTTTTGCTATAACTTCTTTTGGATGCACAAATTAGGCTTGTTAATATGGAATATTCTATGTATATAAACACATGTATGTATAATTGTAGAGCCAGAAGAGAAATTAATCGAAAAGGATACTTTTTGCTCAATTATTTTGTGTTTTATAGAATTCTAATTTTATCTGTGATTTGAAAAGATGTAGTCATTATTGGATTGTGAACAACAGAGCACGTTAGTTAGTTAGTTTGCTTTTTTAAGTGCTGAAGACGGTGTATAAGAAACACGCTGCTAAAATATGCCGGCAACCTTACACATATCTTATATAATATTAGTCAATTTTAAATGCTCAGTTTATTTAATTCACACGATATATGTGTAACCGTTTTTGAATGAATGAAACTGTGATAGGCATGTGCTCTGTTTTACGCTTATCATTTCTAATAATTACATAGTTTTGTAAAAAAAATAATAATAAAAAAGACACTCTAAAGAAAACGGTTCATGACTGACAGATGAGTAATTTTACAGCTTTAGAACTATGCAAAAAAATTTATTATAGATTAAAAGTAGTCATTACATCCTTAATTAATCAGAAGATGTTTCAACTCACTAAGGTATTCAATGTGATAATGAGAATAAACAAAAAATGTAACTGGATTTCATCATGAGCTGACATCGGTTAGAGCACCATTGGAAAACCTGCAAGGAGTACTGGACCAATCAATCAAATGCCAACTAACCAATACTTGAAAAATCAATGAGATGCTCACTATCGACTAGCCCTATTCAGGTAGGAAGTTACCTGGGGTTCTAGTGGGACATCTTGACCAGTAGATTGCAGCAGGTCGGGTGTGAGGACAAATACTTACCACGGATGACATTGGTTAGAGGTCACGCTACGTCGTGAACTGGTAGAAGTTAGAATTCATGGGCTGACTGGCCATTGGATCGGGTCCCAATCGTCTAAGAGCTCGGTGTCCTTGTAACCAGAAGGTGTTGGGCTCCAACCCTTGCAGTGGGTGCGTACTTCTGAGGAATCCCAGACTAGGACGAAACAGTTGTCCATTATTACCAGTTTTTCTAATAGTTCTCTAACTGATGTCAGCTCATTATGAAGTCCTGTAAACAATGATATCCATTACACTAGAACTAGATTCTTGCGGCTTAAAAGTCTTAACGGATAACTATCTATCATTTGAAGATGCGTTCAAACATGAGTCAGAAATATGATCACATGAATTCATGTTTATCTGCTTGACTAATAGACAAAAGTATCGAAAACACCTGGCTGTCCAGTACTCCCAGGAGGTTTTCCAATGGTTCTCTAACCGATGTCAGCTCATGATGAAATCCTGTTACCAATCAATCAAATCCCTACAAACCAATACTTGGAAAAGTGTGAGCTGTTGCTAATGGATAACACAGACTTGAATTTTGAAAGGAATATTAGTTCCTACATACATACTAGTGGTAAAAGCAACCTAGTAGATACCGCTTAGTGCGTCGGTGGTTCAGTGTTATACTGTTCACCGGTCACACATGTAGTCCAGGTTCGATTCCCTTCAAAACCTCACCTAGCCAGTAGTAAGTCCGTAAAAAGGGGAAGGTTCAGAATGAAACTAACAACTTCGTCCCGTGAAAACAACACAAGTGCTGATGAAACTTGAAGGCCTTTATTCCATTCGGAACAAATGTACTGACTACTGAGTTTTTTGGGGAAAAGCCTTCCACATAAGATTCGTGTATAGCATTCAATGCAACTTCATGAAGAAGTGAAGAAGCTATCATGTACACCAGTAGTTTTGTCCCACCCTTGTTGGTTATCACATTTTATATCTGCTCGATCAACATTTAGGACTAGGACAGATACCTTATAGCGACTATTGGCGTACATGTAAAATAACACCTTCAAATACTGACAACGATGTTACTATAACTGAAATTATTATATTAATAAATAGTAAATTAATAGCTTTATTTTTTGAACAAAATATTTACACAATATACAGAATTCTCAGAGTAATTCATTGAGTAACATTTTATCCTCATCTAGGATCTACAAGTACAATAACAGTCTATAGTATATAACGTGACGTAATCCCTTTAGATCTGAAGCACAGAATAATCCCTTATGATATTTTCCCTTCGTCTCTACAAAATGCGCACTGGTAGAGTTAAAAAGTCAATTAAAAAATGTGCGTGAGTAAATTTTGTGACTCAAGGACATAATTGACCAGTTGAAACAATAAGAATTAAAGAAAATATGATGAATTGTGTTAGGCAGCCCAGTATGCATTGGTGGTTCAGCAGTAGAATGCTTTCAAACCACGCCACTCAGGTGGTCCATGGTTCGATCCTCAACCAACTCACTTCTAAACCTCCCTGAGCCGATAGTAAGGCTTTGGAAGTGTGTGGGCGGTTGTTACTTCCCGGTTGCCCACACCGTGGAAGTTGATTGATTCTTCGGGTACCTGAAACAGAAAGAGGGTTAGTGTTGCGTGACAGCAGAGCCCAGGAGACAACTGCTTGACGCCGGTCACACACGGCCTGTATGAACTAGTTTCTTGGTTTGGTTTGTATTAGTAAATTTACTGCCGTAGGGTAAGTCGAGATGTACAATTTTTGGGGTCGACCCTCTCTAAACCCCTCTCTCCAGAGTGGAGAGACTGCATAGGTGGCTAGCATGCTGGTCATTTGAGGGAAACACCTCACTGCTGTTACACTACTGAACAATGTATTCGATCATTTTATAAATAATATGTTAAAGAATCATGGCTCATTGACGAGCAAATACTGACCGACTCAACTGATTTACATCTAGTTCCGTATGTATTTTATTGTGTTCGCCCACACACACACCCCCAGCATAATGTAAGAAAATTCCTACACAATGCCGGTAACTGCTTCTAGTCTAATCGCTATCCTAACAACCTTCTTGGCATTGTAGAACCTGCAAGAACAATAGTTCCAGCCAGTGTGAATTGTTGGGTCATCACGATATGCAAGCCCGACCACCACATCAAGGTAGCAGCTATCGGTCGGGGGTAGTAAGGCCAGTGGAGACGGAAGACTGGGCGTGAAACTAGCATCCCTACCTTGCAAAGATAAAACCACTGATACCGAAACTTCAAAGCTCTAGCTTGAAGTTTGGAAAGTAAAAGAATAAAAAAATTTTCAAACAGGTAGCCCAGTGATTCAAGCAGACCGCCAATATTATATCAGTGAAGTTTATATTGCCACTAGTTATACTGAAAGTATGTGCTTTAGCTTGAATAGAAAATTTCAGTTTACTTAGTCGAATATCATAATCCTTCATAAATCAAGCTAACTAACTGGCACAACTGTCACCAATCGATAACAATACACACATACAACGCCTAAATGACTTCTGTTATGTACTCGTCGAGTAGTTAATAGTCCTGACGCGGAAAGAGGGAAATCAGAAGACCACGAGGTTTACGATAATACTTGTATTTTCCAAACAAGGAAAATAAATGTCACACTAGTGTGTGAGTGAATTAGTACAAGTGTACGAAAAAGTGTGTGAACCAGAAGAATAATGTACAAGTGTCTAATACAAAAGTATATATGAAAATGACTAATACACATGAACCAATAAGATAACGTCTTACCATAATTGGTTGTAATGTCATGTGATAACAAGGTCATACATTGTTTATTTAGTTAGTGGACAGACAAAAGCATAATGTCAGTTACAATGAAATATCGATCCATTTACACATAGCAAAATATAATAGACTGTCAAAAACAAAAACATACATCATTTGGGTACATATCAACTTCGAAATCCCAAAATATATCACAGTGTCCACGATGTATTGAAAATTTCAATTTAACGCAAACATGCATAGTGCATCATGAAAATTATTCATCTTTTCTCCTAATTATACGTTTCAGATAAACAGAGTTTTTCAATATTTAATGGATTCATCCAAACAAACCCTACGACCGACTGATACTCCAACAATCAAGAAGAAAATAACTAACCCCAAGAGCATACCACATCAAAATTATGAATCAAATCTTAGCAGAAATTCAATACACTATCCGATATTTTATCTAACCGGATCACCTATTCATATACAATATTGTCTAAAGAAAAATAATATTCACCATACTTCTACTGATCCGCCTTATTTATTATCCCCTATCTGGATGAGTATGCTATGGGGATTAGAACAGAAATCCAATGTGATGAAAAGAATAGCTGCTTTAAAAGCTTTAGGAATCCTAATAGAAAGTGATGTAAACGAGAAATTGAAAGCTACACCAAATCATCATATCAATAAATCATATGGACTACAATATGATAATTCAACTGATAAAGATAAAACTTTGATGTTATTAAAATTGTTGAAAAATATGCGTTCAAATGAAACAGATCCAACAGTGAAAGAGGTGATGTCACAAGTTATTGATAAGATAACAATACAATTAAATAATGAATCACATCATGAACAGGTAAATCATTGTCTTTAATAACACTTCACTTCAATACATTTTGAATTCGATTATTTATAGTGGTCAACACCTAAAAGTGTCTTTGTAATCATTTGAAAGACGCAGCTTTTGTAAACCGTAAAATAATCGAAGCCATGAAAGTGATTTCTTACTCAACTAAACCTAAGTTAAACTTCAAGCACCACCAACTACTAATTGAGTTGCTACCGCACCAATGACCCTGAAACCCCAGTGAACAAATTATTGAAACCTGCCAAATAATGTTGTCATCCACAATAAAATATGCTCATCGAAGTGTTATGCTGTTAGATGGGATATCTAGCAATTTTGAGCTTAGGTTTGAGAAAGATTAAGTTACTCTTTGAGCCAAGGACAAGTTACGGTTAGGTTAACCTAATAAAGGGTTGGTTCGAGTTAGATTATAGTTAGTTTAGGGATATTTTCACGTTAGGGTTAGGTTCAGAAAAGATCAGGGTTATTGTTAGGGTTAGAAGACCTAAATAATTTTATGCATACAATGTGGTTGAATTACTCTGTTGATATAAGAGTAGAACTTGTGCACTGTGGTAGAGTATATTTCCATCGTGGATAAGATTTATTTTGATAAAGTCTCACAGTGTTATACAGAAATATTTACTGATGACGTTGCGAGCACAATTTATTGCTCAGGAAATATTACTGTATAACACTATGAAACTTTATCAAAATCAATTTTATCCACAATGGAATTATGCTCTGTTGATACTCCAACCTAAAACTGAGATTTATTGTTATCACATCTGAGAGAAAGGTATCCCTATTGGATAGAGCCCACTGATCACAACTTCTCACTAGAAATCCTGGCAACTTCGTCCTGTAGCCAGTCACTAGGGTGCACCTGAGACAAATACAGTCCCTACACTAATTTTTGAAAATTCAAAATTGAATCAACATATTCGGATTCACATTTCAGAAAGCACTTGCAACTGCAGAAAAGGATGGGAAAATGACTACTGTTCACCGTGGATATTACTCCTAACTAGTAGAAACATGAGTGGCTTTTATATTATGAGATTTTTATGTCAAAGAACAAATACAAACTCTATGAAACTCTTACATTTATCAATCCATCTTAAGAGATACCCTTAGCATTGTACATGAATGTCGTCCATCTGAGGTTATTATAAATTAAAGTATTAATCGGTTTTCACCAATTCATGAGAAACCTAAATGGTACAACAATATATATATATATATATATATATATATATATATATATCACTTTTATCAGATTTCAGTGCTAGTGCTAATTATTAACTCCAAACAGTGATAAAACAATCTTCTCATAGTATTTCGACACTTTCAGGGGAAGTAACTTTGCAAACATCATTCAACTAAACAGCTACAAAATAAAATCCTTTAAAATAGACGTAAGCTACTTTCTAAATAAAGATATCACCTCACAGCCTAATTAAATAGATATTGGTACAATTTAATTTGATGCCTTGGTTGAAAAAAAGTAAAACTTAACTGATTCGAAGGCCTTATAAATGTGTACAACTATAATTTATTTTAATTAAGACTGTACACCAACAAAGGAATAAGGTGGAAAAAAACTACAGAATACTTAGATTACGCTATTTTGTAACAAAAATGTGCAGCTCACTCAACTAAAAGAAATCAAATAGCGTATTATTTAACCTATGTGGGGTTGCACTTTGCATAATTGTCTCACTTTTATTCATTCTCCTAAGCTCCATAGAAAATTATGAAAGTTATAACCCTTGCACACCTTTACTCTAAACTACTTCTAAACAGTGAAAATAAGTTGTTTACGAGGTAACCAGCTGAATTGTCTATGCACAGCCAAATTGTTATTCTCTCCTCTCCTTTTTATGGCTATCAAACATATAAAACAATGAAACAGTCTATTCTGTAAATTTAGTAATCTACTAAATGTTATTTTTATTCCTTTACATTCCCAGTAGAACGTAGGGCTTCAATCTAGACGCTTGAAGTTTCAATTGCAGTGGTGGGTCGCTAACCTTATGCCCAACCTTTCCTCTTTACCAGCTTAGAGAGGTAAAAGAGTGCGTTGGTGGCCGGGGATCGAATCCTGGACCACGTGCGTGGTCGGCGAGCATTCTACAGCTGCGCCACCAACACATTCTAATAAATGTTGCAAAACTGTGCGTCGGTGGCACAGTGGTTAGGACTCTCGCCGACCATGCACATGGTCCGAGCCCACCTGATATCTATGGTTGGCCTGCGAATTTTGGGCTACCGATATCCACGCTGAAAATTCCATACTTGTACTAAAAATACGGTGTGGAATCAAGCTGTAATCAAAAAATAAGAAAAAAAATTATAGATCACATTACGTTAAGTAACTAGTCAGCACATGCTTTTCAAAGCTGAGTGTGTGTAGAAAAAAAAAGAGAAAATAGGAATGCAAACACAGCGTTTGTAAGATGAGTGAGTGGAGTAAGAATATTTTCTCAAAAGTGACTTTAATTAACCTTTCAAGTAGTTTAATACAACCATTTTATTGGTTTAATTTCATTTCAGATTTCCAAACCTACTCGTCTCCTAAAAACAATATGGACAAAACTCAGTAATGCAGAAAATCTACCCTCTAAACCATCATACATATTCCGATCACAGTAACTCACACTGTCTTTTTGATAGTTAATGTATTTCTTCCTCTTTCTCTCTCTCTCTACATAGTTTGTACAGCTATTTGTTTAATGCTGTAAGATTAATAAAAATGTAACTGTAAATTGTTTCTTTTTTCAAGAAAAACGACGCATCGACAGAGATTATACTTGCTTTTCAGTATTCTAAATCCAACATTAATTACTGTTATTATTATTCCCTTGGTTACCGAGTGGAATATAGGGCTTCAAACGACACATCCTTATTTCATTCGGCTCTCTACTGTCCTATTACGCTGTCTTCACGATTGTCCATAAGCTCTCATCCCCTCCTCTATGCCACCCTCAGATGCGCAACTCGTCGTTCCCCATTCAATCGCCTGGTGCGTGATATCACTCAACAGTCCCCACAGCGTATGCCTGATCCACCGTTTACACTTAATATTGTTAACTTTAAAGGCAACTTCATTTATTCCTCACATCCCAAAATTACGATTCAAAGTATACGCATGCCAAAATCTATATCATATTAGCCAATGAAAAGTATGGAAATAATTTTTATGGTCACATTGTAGTTATGCTGAGGAAAAAAACACAGGCAGGTAATAGTGAAGAAAGCCTCTGTAGGACTAATAGGAATGGATGGATAACAAATGACTTCTAAGGTTGTCGCAATCATCGACTGAACACGTTTATAACAGTATTCATCATCAGTGTGTCTATAAGAGTAAAGTGAAACTTGTTACTTTTTCTGCATTCCTGATCATCAATCAAGCTTCTCTACCAACCTAATTTCAAACTATATGGTGATAAGAAGAAACTAGCCATTTAAAACCAGAGATATGCATGATTTGTATGACTACTACTAATAAAATATCAGTAATAAAGCGTAAAGAACTGTTTTAATATTCCTTTAGAGAGAGAGAGACACTAGATTTTCACATACAACTTTGAGACGATGTCGTACGTAGTGTATACTTACTTAGCACAATCCCGTTGATAACTGTCGCCAACAGCAGTCAACAAACTCGATAAATGAATTTTTTATTACAGCTTGATTCCACACCGTATTTTTTTGGGATATGTATGGAATTTTCAGCATGTGATGTCGGTAGCCTAAATTTTGCGGGCCGACCATAGATATCAGGTGTGCGTCGGCAGGGGATTGAACCCCGGACCATGCGCATGGTCGGCGAGGGTCTTAACCACTGTGTCACCGACACACATATATTATAGATTTTCCCATCGATTGATTCAACCGAAGTACTCGGTCTCAGGTTGAGATGTCGGCTCCTTGTGCAAATGCTTCGACGATATCCCATCATGTAACTTGAAGTCAATTGGTAGATGGTGACTAGCACCAGAATCTAGGATGTACATGTCGACCCATTTAGGACTCTTCGGCAGATTGTACCTGCTAATCACCATCTACCGATTGACGTCAATTTAAATGACGAGATATCGGTCGGAGCATCTCCCCACGGAGCCGACATGTCAACCTGAAATCGAGTACTTCGGTCCAGTCAATCGACGGAAAAGTTCAAAATTGAATTAAATAATCATCAATAAGAGACCCCTTGCATAAGAGGGGTGACTCCTGTGGCCCAAATGGTCTAGTGGATAACGCTTTGACGTTTGAAACTATGGGCACTGGTTTCAAGCCTCAACGGGAACACAATCACTCACTCACTGACTGACTAAAGAACACAGTTACATCAAGCTGACGACTATTCGTCCCAAATAAGAGGAAATGCGCATTCTGAATTCCACTGCTAGTCAGTCACCACCATTCACGAATGGACGTCAATAAATGAATGCAAAAAAAAACAACAACAGCATGAATGATTCAATTCTATCTCTTATACAACACAACACTGAATTCAATTCAATCGTGTTTCTGTATGCTTTTATATATTTAAGCAAAATTCAAAGGAGGAAAGGAAGAGCAAAAAAAGAAAGAAAAAACACACAATCAAAAACTACAGGTTATTATTTTAAAGGAAGAATTTTTAAATACTTACACCAACCATACGCCCACACACACACACACACACACACGTGTTTTTTCTTTTCTACATAGTGATTTCCTTTTTAATAATAATAAAAAAAGCATGATGTAAGCCCACATCATTCTAAATCATTGGAAGTAATGACAATAAATGCTTTATTGAGATCATTAAAAAATAAATGGTAATAATAATAACTAGGTAGTATAATATGTATATATATATGGTAGTATATAATGTTCACTTGACTTCGAATAAACATTTCATCATATGGACAATGGGAAAAGGCAATGAGAAAGAGATAATTAAAACAAAAACAAAACAAAAAATGCAACATATATATATATATATAATACTTAATTACATATACATGTGTATGCATGTAAGTGTTTATTGCACTACCTACTGATGTATCTCCAAAGTCTGGATCCAAGGTTGTACAATGGTATCAACCTCAACCTCAACAACAACAATAATGAAATTAATTCATATGAAGAAAAAAACGACAACAACCAGCATTTACAATTTTAATTAATGAAAAGAAAGCAACTCCCCCCCTCCAAAAAAAATAATAAAAATGAAAACGGAAGAAGTAAAAACGAATTAGAAAGGCGAAAATATTAGAGTATCCATTAATAATCGCTGTTTTTTTTTCTCTATTCCTTTACGTTTTCAGTGGAACATAGGGCTGGCTTCAAGCTAGAAGGCTTGAAGTTTTGGTAGTAGTGGTGGTGTTCAGATTTTACGGGATGGGATTGCTAGCCTCATTCATGCCCAACCTTTCACTCTTTTTACCAGTCTTTTAACTGACTGGCTTACCGGGGTGTGGGGGAGTGTGCGTCCAATGGTGGTCGGGGATCGAACCCTGAACCGCATGCTTGGCATGGTTGACGAGCATTCTACCACTGTGCCCCCCAGCGACGCACATGATGATGAAGTAAAGACAAGTTAGAATGGTGAAAATAACAGAATATCCATTAACAATCGGTAGTTTGAATTTAAAAAGAACAATATCAGCAGCAACAGTAGGAGACAATGACAGCAGAACACTAATTCAAAGATAAAAATAAACAAGTGAAAAGATTTTACAATGAAATAATAGAAATTATACATAAGAGACAACAAGAATAATAATAATAAATTTATACAAAAAGGAAATATTATTTATTATGTATAGGATGTTGTTTATAGATAGTGTTTATATGAACTCATAATATATCATCATTATGCATTCAATAAATGAAGAGATGAAACAGACAGACTAAGAGAGTATTAGTGTGTGAAACTTTGACTAGAATTTCATTTGAATACACTTCAACTATGTTTAACGAGAAAGAGAAATAGAGAGAGGGAAGGGGAGAGAAAGAGGTAGTGTGTGGGGCTGTGTGTGTGTGTGTGTATTGCAATGAAGAATACAATGCTAGAAATAATGATAAACTTTACAAAAGTGATAAAATAAATAAAAGCAGAGATTCCTTTCATTGTCAATAAATAAATAAATAAATTTCATTACCGGGGTGATTGTATCAGAAGTGACACAGATATTGGGATAATCAAGTTGTGAAGTTTGTTGAACAAAAGGCTGAAAATATCGATCTATCTACCATCTGCCTACCTACCTACCTACCACGACCACCGGATTTAGAAGATGCATTTTTCTGTTTTCTAATCATATTTCTAGGCTGTAGCTTTAAATCAGCCATAATGGAAGAGAAATCAGACAGCCTTTGATAGTCTTCATCTTCATCGGTCATACGAGCTAAAGCTTCATCGAGTGAAATTGTATCTGTCCCACGGTGTAGAGCATTACCCATTGGACGAAATTGTGATGGTGTTACATTTGGCGGCTTCTCAAAATCTGTATTACCACAATGATCGACAGGTGAAAAGGTGGGATTAGCGCTTGCTCTTGGTAGTCTTAGTGGACAAGGTAGCATTTCAGGCATCACAGTTAGATGTAGGACGAGACAAGCAAGAGATGGCCATTCTTTGTCTAAACCCTAAAATAAAATAAGTTTAAAAGAAAATAGGATAAGAGAAACACTGTGCGGAAAAAGGTGTTTTCGTATTGGCACTATATTTATACAATCCGTAATATAAGTAAGATAAACCGCTGCCTATTAGGACGCAGTTACATCTATTCTATTCTAAGACAAAAAAATTTAATTTATCTAATACCCTACCTGCAATGATTGTCAGATCAAATACATAGGTCAAACTAGTAGAGCAGGGGTAGTCAGACTAGCCGAG
Organism: Trichobilharzia regenti; assembly: GCA_944472135.2. Taxonomy (NCBI): domain Eukaryota; kingdom Metazoa; phylum Platyhelminthes; class Trematoda; order Strigeidida; family Schistosomatidae; genus Trichobilharzia; species Trichobilharzia regenti. Next base: position 36,073,676 of record OX235263.1, read on the forward strand.
CATAAAAACCCAACAAAATCTAGATTGGTTGACCTGAATAAGATAAGAAAGCCAGAGAATAGTTCAGCTGTAGCACTCACTACATGCAATTACACACACTCATACAATAGGATGGGATAGGATGTCAACTTTAAAATCTAATGTTGTGGCAGGGTGGAGGGAGATTGATAACAGAAGCTTTGTTTATCGAATCAACTGCAAATACGTGTAGTAAGAATGATTCAACTCCTGTCCCAGATATCTGTAAAATTCTACTACCCCTACGACGACAAATAGGGGAGAACAAAGAAAACTATAAAACTCAAGTTTCTAAGTCGTGTGATTATAATTGATGGCATGATTATGAACCGCAATAAATTTTGTTCGAAACTGTGTCATCCAGTAAATAATACTGTTTCATCACTCTGTGATACATCTAATAAACAAACTAATATACTACAAGTCAACCATAATTTTAAAATTGAGCAGATGAAGGTACTTTCAAGGTACGCCTAACAGGAAGGTTGGCGCTACATAGACAGGTCTCATAGCTTTTTATCATTCGAACACATACAAGCAACAATAGTACAAATATTCTGTAGTGCTGTGTTATTGTCATCGAATTCGACTGCCTTTAGAATAGGATTAACTAGCCAATACATAAATGAATATGTCACGGAGTAAATTACACAACAGACATGTTAGAAAAAAATTAGGAAATAAAAAATACCTTCAGATCCACCTACTTTAAGCTTGACACCGCCTCCTGGTGTCTTTTGAATCAGAAAATGAGTTATTCCACTAGCAGAAGATGGATACACTGATCCCAGCGAAGGAAGCACATCTTTCATTCGACTTATTGGAACCTGTGATTGTCTGGAATGAAAACAACTACCGACTGCATGATCACTACTGGACCGTACTGACAAGGCATAACTATTTGGATGACTTCCGCTATCCCGTACAACAAAACTGCCAGGCTATCATGAAACAACAAATACAAATATCAGATCAAAACAAGGGGACATTTAGAACAATGAATAAATAAAATTTAGTAATTTAATTGATAAGGATTTGTTTGTAGCAATTCTATAAGACAAAAACAGTCAATAAATTATCCGTTGAGAACATTTAAACACCTATTATATAGTTGGCTTTCTTCAAATAGTTTGAAAACTAAAAATTTAGAAACCGAAACACTCATCTGAGCATGTACATGCCAGTGTTATCAAGCAGCCTTTTTCTGATAAGCTGCCCAAGGATAACCAATGATGTGCAGTTCTGCTAGAATTATTAGGCAATCTCTATTGACGAAGTTTAGAATTCCACCTGAGTCATCTAAACAACATTTCAAAATCGTTTAAGAAACACCAGTTTTTGGGGACTATTGAAAACGATTGAAATACCTCTTTGGATCTTTCGGTTAGATGCAATCTGTGAATAGATAAAGTCGTTGAAACTGTAGTATTCATGATTTCATGAATAGGTGAATCAGTCCTGGAGCCAAATAATCAGAATATAATACCACTGCAAGAGACTGTTTTATGATCTTAATATGCCGACTAGTAGTTTTTTCAATCACAAACATCTTCTTTGCAAGAAACAAGTTACTGATAAAAAAGTCATTTGAACAAATCCCTTTTAGCGTCAAAGTGGTTCGGTTTCTATGAGCGAATATCCGACTATCTTATTATTATTATTATTAATTCCCCTACATTCCCAGTAAAACATAAGGATTCAAGCTTCAGCTTTGAAGTTTCGGCAACAGTGGTATTTATTTTTATGGGATGGGTTTGCTGGCTTCATGCCTATCCTCCCCTCTTTATCAGTCTTATAACCAGCTTAGAGAGGTAAAGGAGTGTGTCGGACGAAGATCGAATCCCGGACCACGTGCGTGGTTGGCGAGCATTCTACCACTGTGCCACCGACGCACCGGAATATCCTATGCGACTCAATAACTCAATACTTTTCAGGTTTCAATATGACTGTGTTTAGTAATCAACACCCTAAAAGCCTATCCTATCGAGTGGGTTGCAAAATAAAATAGTATGCCAAACAGCACTAATTCCATGTCCATTTTTACCGAATTGATTGGCATATATGTTATGCAGTAGTTAGCTTGTTGTCTAATGCCATACCCAGTTGTGATTCTAACAAAAATATTTAAAATAACGGATCTTTTTCAAAACCATCAGAAATGGTCAAATAGCTTCTAAATAGTAGGGACTCACTGAGGTTCGAACCCAGGACCTTCTGGTTACAAGGTGGGCTTGTAGACGTCCTGGGTGAGTACTGATAAAAAGCCCCAAATTAGGCTGACAAAACAGCTGTTCAGTACTCCCAGGTTTTCCAGTGGTTCGATGATATTAGATAGTTGGAGGTAATCGACTGGAAGCCTCGCCTGACCTAGGTTTCGTGCTAGTTGGCACTCACAAGTCAACAAGGCGTATGTGCAACCTTGGAGGAACTCATGTCCCTTCTGAGATTCGAACCTGCGCCACCCAGTGAGTACTACAGTCACAGAAGTTACCACTGAGCTATTCAGGCTCGCGATTGACCTCCTGTAGGACTGTAGTATAACCGAATCAATGTGCACCGTGATGGCGAGCTACCTTGAATGGTGGCTACATTACAACCTGACTGATAGAATTCAGTCTGCACCGAAGAGAGGACTAGACACATCACACTAGTTACCAGTATCAAATCAAAATTTCCAGTGGTTCTCTAACCAATGTCAGTTCATGATGAAATCCTGTAAACAATCAAATCCCTGCAAACCGACACTTGAAGCTTCTAAATAGTTAACTATTAGGATAATAAACACACGTGTAAATAAAAATAAAATATTTCCAATGTTACTACTAGTTATACGAAGTAAACATACGGGTTGTTTGGCAAGCATTTCCAAGGCTTTATCACGTGGTAGATTTGGAAGGTACCAAGGTGCATGAGACAATTCATTGACATCATCTACAACATTTCGTGAAGAAAAGTTTGGAGTAGAGCAAGGAGATGTAGGAGGAACAGGTAAATGATGATCATTGGGTTTCAGCAGTTTGCTGTTGTTGTTATTATTATTTCCAGGATTCGCATTATTATTGACCGTTACACAGGTATGTTCACAATTGGCGCAACCTGGAACGCATGTACAACGCTTACCAGCTGACAAACTGTTATCAGAACCTGAGCCTAAACAACCTGAGCCAGATGTTGCAGTTGAACAGCCAGTAGTAGTTGATGAAGATGTTGTTGTCGCTGTCGAGGTATTGGCAAGAACACTATCAGTAGTAAATTCAGGATTACACTCTTGAATGTCTTTTTCAGCGGTAAGAGTTTCTTTGTCGAATGAAATACCACCACAACTTCGATGATCAGCCATATCATAAAAATGTGATAATCTATAAGGGTTTAAACGGTTAAAAAAAACTCAAGTTACTATGATTTTAAACTCTCTGTATCACCATCATCATTTGTTGTGAAAATTTATATAAAAATGTACATTTTTCGTATATGGTGCAATTTGGACTCTGTCCTAAGACAAAGCTGAGAAACAAGACCATTAAAGGTGAAGGACTTATATCAGGCTAATTTTGCACTATACCTTTCACTTGAGGTGTAGTAGTAAGGTGTAACCACTTGAATTTCTACACAGTATGGTTAGATCTTGTGACAGTAATGTCTACCTGTCTGAGACAACGATTGTTTATATATAGAAAATGTTAACCAACTACCATGTGCATGGAAATGCATACAGGAATAATCTCGTTGACTTAGAATATGCAGACGATATAGTCCTTCTAGGCGAGGACGCTGACAAAATCCAGCAGAGTCTTCTGAATACCTTGAGCTGCAATCTACGTTTTTTTGGCATGCGATTCACTCCCATCAAATGCAAGATGATGTTACAGGACAGGACTACACTGATTCCTAGTTTAGAAATAGGGGATGAAGTGGTAGAGTACGTTGACAGCTTCACTTATTTGGGAAGTACCATCAGCCCCAATGGGTTGATCTCTGACGAAATCTCAGTACGGATACACAGGGCTAGTTTCGTATATGCCAGTTTACGCCGTCTCTGGCGTAGACGTGATATCCGGCTGGCCATCGAGCAAAGGGTGGGTGTACTACTCGACAGTCTGCTCCGTCCTCCTTTATGGCTGTGACACATGGCAATTGAGAGTGGAAGACATGAAAAGATTAGCTGTCTTTGATCATAGGTGCCTGCGTTCTATCTCCCGCGTAAAGCGGTATAATAAGGTGAGCAGTATTGAGGTTAGGCTTCGGTCGAATGCTAGGTAAGGAGGGGAAATCGATCGACGAGCTGTGAAATTACATCGACTGAGATGGTTAGAACATGTGTTACGTATGCAATCCTAGTCATCGAATTCCTCGACGGGCAATGTTGGCTGACATAGGGTCAGGCTGGAAAAGAGCTAGCGGCGGTCAAACCAAAACATGGCCTCACCAGTCAATAATAATAATAATAATTTATATTTTCATATAAACATATAAATTTGCATGAAATCCACAACAGTTATTTTAAGCCAGCCAGCCATGTAGGAAGGTGTAGACTTCCTGGTTGGGGTCTTCGGGACGGTAAAAACTAATGGTTGGAAACAATTGGTGACATGGCTTAAAATCGTTCTCAATGGCTGGTGTAGATGCATCCACTCCTTGTGACTTGTGATTTCCAATGAAACTATATTGTTCTCCGTTATTACTACTCCTTTGTCTAACGCCTCAACTTACTGTCCGTATTATGCATTTCTTCTACTTTCTTCTGTTGCTTTGTGTTCTACATGGAGTGTGGCGACTCGAACTGGTGCACATCGGTGCAAAGTTCTATGTCGAAAACAGACAGACAGATGTGCATTTCCATGCAGCTGGCAACGAGTTGTATTTACAGTGTGAAGGCAAGTGATATCATTTGGTTGCTCAAACTTAGCTAGGTGGAATGTGATCCGAGCCTGTGACGACGCAGTTGCTGTAAGCCAAGAGTATAGACCAATTATCTACAGTTCCATCGATTGTTTATGTAAGCCTTACATACAGCACCTGATATGGAGCTAGTAATTCCTACTTTTAGATCCCATTCCACTGAGTAACTACGTCATATCATCATCTCTTGTGCAATAACTGTGGCTCGTCACCTAGTACAGGGAAAACTCTGGGCCGGATAAGTAAACATGAAGACTTGAATACAAGCACACTAAAAGTCTCCTAATGGGTGAATTTTAACAAGATCAGTATGACAAGCATCAGTAAAAAGAATTCTAACCCAATAAAATTTATTATATGGCAATGGCTGTAACACTTATTTAAGGCTGCGACGCCAAGTTCAAGTGAGCAACATACACGATGCTACTGTTTACCTTCATAAACAGCTTCAGTTAACAGTAGGATAAAAATGTAAATGAGATATATAGAATACAAAAAAACTTACTGAGTATTCACAGACTTAGGTCTCAATGGTGGAGCGTCGGTAACATTCTCTACACTTTTGTTTGAAACAGTTTCATTGCGTTTAACACCTAAATTCCGTAAATCAACATCCTGGTCCATGTGATTTACAGTAGATGATGAAGTGTTTAAAACTTGACCTTGAGCAGATGGTGTCACAGATGACTGACTACGCGGAGGAGGAGGAGGAGGTGGTTTCAACTGTTCATTCTTTTCTACACACCTTTCCATTTCACTGTTTTTTTGTGCTCCTGCCTCACTGGAATCACCAACTCCAACAGCTTGTTCACTTGTACTTGTTGTTGCATCCCGTAATTTATGACGATGATGATGTTTGTGGTGTTTATGTCTGTGAAATGGAAGAAAAACAATCAAAAGATTTTTGCGGAGCGAATGCCTCAGTATGGCATAACGTTATCGTATCTGGGACTACCGCTTAGTAACCGAGAGTGCCTTAAGTAAGTGAGATTATGTAACTGTTAAGAACCCGACCGAAAGCTGCTACCTTGACGTGGTGGTCGGGCTTGAACACCGCAATGACCTAATCAAGCTATACTGGCTGAGACTTATGTCTCTTGAGGTTCTACCATGCCAGGCAGGTTGTTTGGATAGCGGTTAAACAAAAAGCAGCTACCCAATCCAACATCATGTCCAATACAAAATTACAAAATTTCATGCCGGATCGGCCGTGGCCCGGATTAACAACGACCGCGCTTCCTGCTGCCGTGTCACAGGGCGGGAGTGATAAATCTGCTACTGAGACACACCAAACAAAAAAGAACGAAAAAAAACAGGCCGCGTGCGACCGGCCTCAAGCAGTTGTCCCCTGGGCTCTGCGGTCACGCAACCAACTTCCACGGTGTGGGCAGCCGGGAAGTAACAATCGCCCTCACAATCCGAAATGCACACGAAACCTCTCTATTACTCACTCATCTTTGTCTTCATCTTCATCTCTATCATCTTGCCTTCCTTCCACTGATGCAACTCCTCGACTTGATAGCTCTCCACTTCCTCTCCACTCTGCGTCCACTAAAAACGATGGAAGCCAAAAAACCACCACCGACAGCCTCTTAAAGCCGCGCCACCAATTTCATATAGGAGCTCTTAATGTTAGGACACTTTGCCAAATAGGACAACAAGCATCACTAGCCAAGACCCTGGCATCACGAGCCATTGATGTATGCTGTGTTTCAGAAACACGCATACAAGACCCAAGTGTGGTTATTCACCTAACCCCACCTGGCCAACAGGTTGAATCTGCAAAATTCACCTTGAGGGTGTCAGGAGATGCCACAGCTAGTTCACGAGGATTAGCTGGCGTAGGGATAGCTTTGAGTACTAGGGCAGAAAAGACATTGCTTGACTGGATCCCGGTAGATAGCCGAATGTGTGCTGTCCGCCTGAACGGATCAGTAAGAAGGAGGAAGGACTGCACTACTCGCCGATGCCTTTTCGTAATCTCCGCCTACGCCCCCACTGACTGCAGTTCAGATGAAACGAAGGATGAGTTCTACCAAAAGCTGTCTAGTTTGGTGGAAAGGCTAAACGCTCAGACATAGTCGTTCTAGCTGGTGACTTTAACGCTCAAGTAGGGAAATTGTGTCAATCTGAGAAGGATGTCGGTGGCACCTATGGAGCTCCGTGCCAGCGAACCGACAACGGTGACCGTCTCCTACAGTTCTGCTCTGATAATCATTTGTTTCTTGTAAGCACTAACTTTAAACACAAGGAGAGACACTGTTTGACTTGGAGACCCCCTTCATCAAACCAACGCTGGACACAAATAGACCACATAGCAATAAGCTATCGTTGGCGTGGGTCGGTAGGAGATTGTCGCTCCTTCTGGAACACGTGCGTAGATACCGACCATGCACTGGTCCGCGCTCGGGTGTGCTTACGACTGAACGGACGTAGGAAACAGCTGGCGGTAAAACCATCACGTCCCCAGCTCGATCAGGAAACTAAATCCGTATTTGAGGAAGAACTAGCTAAACACATATCTGTGTTCGACAGCTGTGCTCACCCTGAAGAAGCTTGGAAAAATATCCAGGCAGCCATAGATACAGCTGTAAAAGCTGTGAATAAGGTAAACCCAAAGGTGAGTAAAAACCACTGGATCTCCACCGCCTCATCCGAACTGATAGATGCTAGAAGACTTATTCCGGCGAGCTCCGAATTCAATGAGGAGCGAAAGCTGCACAAGAGGAAACTTACGAAAAGTCTCCGCAAGGACCGTGAACAGTGGTGGGCGACAAAAGCCAAAGAGATGGAGAAAGCTTGAGGATAGGCAACACCAGGCAACTCTTTGGACTCATCAGGGAAACGGGTGGGAGAAGACAAATCATTAGTGAGACAATCTCGGAAAAAAATGGCACTATAATTAGCTCCAGGATAGACGACTGGATCGTTGGAAAGAGCATTATGAGGAGCAGTTTAATTTGCCCACAGCCACGCTCAACCTTCCGAGCATCCAACACCTCCCTGAATGGGATATAGACACAGGTCCTCCGTCACTAACTGAGGTTACTAAAGCTGTCACCAATCTGAAACTAGGCAAAGCAGCGGGACCTGATGGAATGACTCCAGAGGTATTTAAGTACGGTGGAGACAGCTTACTGTCCGGATTAACTGAGGTACTAGGCAGCGTCTGGGAATCAGAAGAAGTCCCATCGGGTTGGTGTAAGTCACTGATTATCCCCATATACAAGAAGGGAGACAAGTCTTCCTGTGATAATCACAGAGGGATTAGCTTGACTAATATAGTATCTAAAGTCTTAGGCTCAATAATCATGCGTAGACTGAGTGGTGCTCGGGAAGCACAAACACGAGAGAGCCAGGCAGGCTTTAGACCAGGAAGAGGGTGTATTGATCATATCTTCACCCTCCGACAGATTCTAGAACATAGGCATTCCTACCGGCGTCCAACAGTCATTATATTTCTTGACCTAAAGGCAGCATTCGACTCTGTCGATCGGGAAGTTCTCTGGAGATGCTTGGCTGTAAAGGGAATTCCGAGAAAATATATTGCACTGATTAAGGCACTCTACTCGTACTCATACAGCCAGGTGAGGGCTTACGGCGAGCTGTCATCTGAACTGATGACGACCAGTGGTGTCCGTCAAGGATGCCCATTATCTCCTTTTCTATTCAACTTCATCATAGATGTGTTAATGGACTTAACCCTAGGTGACTTCAGCGACTCAGGGATTGACTTGCTACCGGGGAATAATCTCGTTGACTTGGAATATGCAGACGATATAGTCCTTCTAGGCGAAGACGCTGACGAAATGCAGAGTCTTCTAAACACCTTGAGCCGCAATCTACGAATGTTTGGCATGCGATTCGCTCCCGCCAAATGCAAGATGATGTTACAGGACTGGACTACATCGACGCCTAGTTTAAAAATAGGAAGTGAAGTGGTAGAGCACGTTGACCGCTTCACTTATTTGGGAAGTACCATCAGCCCCAACGGGCTGATCTCTGACGAAATCTCAGCACGAATACAAGGGGCTCGTTTCGCATTTGTTAGTTTACGCCGACTCTGGCGTAGACGAGATGTTCGACTATCGACCAAAGGGCGGGTGTACTGCTCATCAGTCCGCTCCGTCCTCCTTTATGGTTGTGAGACCTGGCCACTGAGAGTGGAAGACATGAAAAGACTAGCTGTCTTTGATCATAGGTGCCTGCGTTCTATTTCCCGTGTAAAGTGGCATAATAAGGTGAGCAACATGGAGGTTAGGCGTAGAGTTCTAGGTAAACAGGGGAAATCAATCGACGAAGTCGTGAAGCTACAAAGACTGAGATGGTTAGGACATGTGTTACGTATGCCAAGCCATCGCCTCCCTCGACGAGCAATGTTAGCGGATATAGGGTCAGGCTGGAAAAAAGCTAGCGGCGGTCAAACAAAAACTTGGCATCAGTCAATGAAATCCACAACAGTTGGTCTAAGCCACGTAGGAAGGTGTAGACTTCCAGGCTGGGGTCCTCGGGACGGTAAAAATCTATGGTTGGAAACAATTGGTGACATGGCTCAAAATCGTTCTCAGTGGCGCAGATGCATCCACTCCTTGTGACTTATGATCTCCAATGAAACTGTTTTGTTTTTCTTTATTACTCCTTTGTCTCACACCTCTGCTCACTGTTTCTATTATGCTTTTCTTGTACTTTCTTCTCTTGCTTCGCGTGCTACACGGAATGTGGCGACTTGAACTTCCGCACATTTGTGCAAAGTTCTATGTCGAAAACAGACAGACAGACAGAACTGTTAAGAGCATAAATGAATAGAAGGGTCAATCTCCTCGTTCTTACACTTCTAATGAACCTAAAACCTTTGCAAAACATTATAATTGTAAAATCTCAGCGAGATTGAAATGAGTAATTCCAACGTTTCGTTCGGCAATCTGGTCCGAACTTCTTCAGGGAAATTAATCAAAATTAACATAACAGAGGTTTATAGATAAAAGGAACATCTCTTGTTTTTTTAAAAATTTTGTCTAATCATGATTCATAAAACAAGTATCAACCAGTATAATAAACAAAATTGTATGAGTTGTGATCAAAACTTGACCTCGGACTTACAAATATTGGTCTACCTTTGTTAAACACTTTAAACACAGTGTGTATGTGTGTGTGCGGATAAACATAGAACTTGGCACCAAAGTGCACCAGTTCGAGTTGCCACGTTCCAAATGGCACACAAAGGTAGACAAGAAGATGAGTGAAGAGAGTCAACAGAGTTTGACAAGTATAAAAGTGAAACAGAATGGGTAATGGTAGAAAGGAATATCAAAGATTACAGAGACTGAATACATCTGCGCCACCGACAACGATTTTGAGCCATGTCACCTATTGTCTCCAGCCATTGATTCCTAGAGTCAATCCCGAGGGCCCCAACCTGGAAGTCTGCATCTCCTTACCTGACTCAGTTTAACTGTCAAGGATTTCATGGATTGATGCCATGTTTTTGTTTAGTGACACATATCCATTTTTATTTATTAATCAGGATTTCCTATGCATCAGCTAACATCACACCTTCATGTCTGTTCAAACTGTTAGTATCTAGAATTTTATGAATAGACGTATTTTCAAAATTACGGTGTTCAGGATTAGCGTTTAGTTGAAGCACCCTGTCAAACTTATTGCTTCGTCTTCCTTGCGAAGATTGAGTTGCTTTATTCGACCTACTGGAGTTGTCAGGTGACTCGACAAAAAATAATTCAAATGAATGTCGTCAATATTTGACAGAATAGTTCTAAAATATTTGGGCGCCGAGTGAGAGGTAAACATTTGACGCGGGTTCGAATCTCAGAAGGGACATGAGTTCCTTCAGGGTTGTAGATACGCCTTGCTGATGAGTGCCAACTAGCACGAAACCTAGGTCCAAAGCTTCCTGCCGATTGCCTCCAACTGTCTAATATCATCAAATCAATGTGCACCGTGATGGAGAGCTACCTAGAATGGTGACCACATTGCAAACCTGACTGACAGAATGTCTGCACCAAAGAAAGGACTAGACACGTCACACTAGTAGTTACTAGTGTCCAATCAAACATACACGCTCTGTTTAAAGTGTTTAACAAAGGTAGACCAATATTTGTAAGTCCAAGGTAAACTTTTGATCACAGATCATACAAAACTTTGCTTGTTATACTGGTTGATACTTGTTTTATGAATCATGATTAGACAACATTTTTAAAAAAACAAGAGATGTTCCTTTTATCTATAAATCTCTGTTATGTTAATTTCGATTAATTTCCCTGAAGAAGTTCGGACCAGATTGCCGAACGAAACGTTGGAATTACTCATTCCAATCTCGCTGAGATTTTACAAATATATTTTTTACAAATGTCTACTTCTCACTCGGCGCCCAAATATTTTAGAACTATTCTGTCAAATTTTGATGACAGTTCATTTGCAGTTATGTTTGCAATCGAATTAAATTAACAAAGAACCTAAAACCTATTTTGTCTTCCATCTACAAATGAAATAAAGGAGTTTGGGCAACAGCTGTAAACACTAAAACCTGTATTCAAGTCAGTATTGAGATATTTTTTTATTCCTTTACATTCCCAGAGGAACATAGGACTTCAAGCTAAGAGGCTTGAAGTTTCGGTAGCAGTGGTGTTCAGATTTTGCGGCAAGGGGTTGCTAGCCTTATGTCCAACCTTTCCCCTTTACCAATCTTATTACTGACTTAGCGAGGTGTGGGAGTGCATCCAATGGTGATCGGGGATCGAACCCCGCACCATATGCCTGGTCGGCGAGCATTCTACCGCTGTGCCACAGACAGTATTGAGATAGATATGTTAATAAATAGTTCAGACAAATTGAAGAAAAACTATATCAAAATAAAACAGAATAATAAAATAATATTTACTTGTGAGCTTTATTTCCTCGTTGTTTATCAGTGACGTTACCAACGTTCGACTGAATGTTCTCCTCTTCACCTGCAGCCACGGATTGTTCAGTTTCTGGTAAAGGCGGTAAAGGTTTACTGGACATGATTATTTGGCTATCATTGCTGGGATTTGTACTGACAGTCTGTGCACCTTGACTAGGAGAATAAGAGATAAAGTGATGACAAAATTCAATTTTATTATCTAGGTTATTTGAAAAGGTGAAAATTGACCATAATGGATAGTATTCGCATTACAAAAAATGAACTTCATTACTACCGGTAATGGTAAGACTTTGAAACAGATCTTACAGCTTACACCAGGTACATATGTGAAGCTACAATAATGAAGTAGAGACATTTATTTACAAAAAACCGCACAGCAATCATTAATAGACACAGTACCACTACTGCATCAAGAAAAACTACTGTGCGAAGTTAGTTTAAAAACAATCTCAGTTAATGATTTTGAAAGAACTAAGTTACGCCTTTCATATGCTCTTCGGTTATATCGTCAGAATTAATAATCCTACTGTCTGTCTGTGTGCTTTTCGAAGTGTGTGGGCTGTTGTTACTTCCCGGCTGCCCACACCGTGGAAGTTGATTGGTTCATTGGCTACCTGAAACAGAGAGAAGGTTAGTGTTGCGTGACCGCAGAGCCCAGGGGACAACTGCTTAAGGCCGGTCACACGCGGCCTGTATGAAGTGCTTTCTTGGTTTGGTTCCGTATTAGTAAACTTACCGCCGGTTACGGAACACCGTAGCGCAAGTCGGGATGTACAATTTTTGGGGTCGGCCTTTTCTAACCCCCTCTCCCCAGAGTGGAGAGATGGCATAGGTGGCTGGAGTGCTGGTCATCTGAGGGAAACACCTTACTGCTGTGACATCCCTATTCCCCAGCAGTACGACTTCTCCCACAGACCCACAGAATAGTGTAAGAAAGATTCTTACACTATTCCGGTAACTGCTTTTAGTCTAATCGCTATCCTAACAACCTTTCTGGCATAGCAGGACCTGCAGGAACGTTGGTTCCAGCCAGTGTAGCTTGTTGGGTCATCGCGATGTACAAGCCCGACCACTTCGTCAAAATAGCAGCTATCGGTCGGGTAATAATCATAATAATCCTCCGAAATATACAACTGGAAAACTGATGGCATATCTAAAAAACCTATTCAGACCTTAAAACACAAGAAACACTTCAGATGCTGACCGTCTCAAGCTTACTGCTGAATTATATGTCAGATTAAAGCAAATTCAGTCAGTAACGAAAAAAATTGAGTACTTCGTTTATACATCCAATGATGCAAGACTACTTTCACAATATCTGCGTAAACAGCAAAAAATGATTTAAAGAAAAATCTGGGAAAATAATAGTAAGTAGGAAAACAGAAGAACTCACTTTGCAGAGTTGAGGCTGACCAAGACATTTTGACCTGTGGAGACGGAACGAGTGACACTTACAGGAGTTTGCTGAGCCTGAAATAATGATGAACTTATAGTGGATGATTGAAATAAATTCGGATTATTAGAGACTGCATTAAGGCGTTGTTGAGCATATGCCAAACGAAAAGCTTCCCCCATTATTGTATTAAGTTCTTCTGCCTACAAAACATTAATGTTTTATTAGAAAAATTTAAGATATTGTCTAAAAGATTTATATAAAAGATTTACATTCTATCTAAGATTTTAAAGAAAAACAACGAGGGACACGCAATTTTTTATCTACAATTTATTTCATTCCTTTACGTTCCGAATGAAACATAGAGCCTCAAGCTAGAGCTTCGAAGATTCGGTAGCAGTGGTTTTATCTTTACACGATGGGGTTCCTAGCTTCACACTCAATCTTCTCTCTTTACCGGCTCAGCGAAGTTTTGGAATGTATCGACCGGGAATCGAACCCCGGACCACATACGTGGTTGGTTAATAAATATTAACTCATTGTTAGAAAAAAAACAAAAAGGTAGACAAGTGGTATGGTGACCGCTGACTATACCATACTAGCTAGAAATAAATCCAATTGAAAAAGTGAATTAATAATTGTTAGTTTAAAACGACTGGCTTTTATAGCGTTAGAAATGAAGCTGTGAAATCCATTTGTGACTTCTAAAAATGCTACTATCGCTTGCGATTCTATTAGCGTATGAGAACAGAAGCTATCAACAGCATTTGAAGTGGAGTGTACAAAGATTGAGTTGTGTTGGAAAACAATGGCATTTCATGTGTATTCTAGGAACTTCACTACTAAAAACCAAAATTAGTGGCCACCCTCTGCAATTTTTGCCGGTAATTAATTACATCTCCAGTTATTTTGATTGGACACTAGTAACTAGTGTGACGTGTCTAGTCCTTTCTTTGGTGCACACTGAATTCTATCTGTAAGGTTTTGCCATGTGGCCATCATTCTAGGTAGCTCGCCATCACGGTGCTTCCTGCCAATTACCTCCAACTATCTAATACATCTCAAAATCGTTCTCAATGCACAGCGCAGATGCATCCACTCCTTGTGACTTATGATTTCCAATGAAACTATATTGTTCTTCCTTTGTCCCACACCTCGGTTTACTGTCTCTATTATGCATTTCTTCTACTTTCTTCTGTTGCTTTGTGTGTTACATAGAGGGACAGTGGCGACTTGAACTGCCGCACATGTGTGCAAAGTTCTATGTCGAAAACAGACAGACGTCTCCAGTTAGTATATCTTGGTGTTACACGATGCACATCATGCCGTCTGATCTACAAACCAGTACATCACTGGCGACTAGTGATCTGTTATCATAAATTGCAAAAGCTTACTGAAATTCTAAAGTCAAAACTGACTAATTCACGAGCGGAACTTCTTTTTGACTCGACACGAAAAATGATTCAATAGCTAACTAACTAAAAATTTCAACAGTAATAGTCGACAACATTGGCTAGTAAGAGTGAAAGTGAAGGAAAGGACTTGCAAAATCTCTTCACCCTAATTCAGAAGACCGGTAAGAAGAAAAAGGTGGTAATTACGAATCTACCTTAGACATGAGCATTGGTAATAAGGAGGAACGTCAATCAGTGAGTAATACAGACAGGCCTCTTATGTAATAATATGTACCTTGTTCAAACTATCTCTAATATAACACTTTAGCAAAACTACCCATAAGCATAAGGATATAATTTCACTGATAGCTTACCGCTTCAGGTGTTGCAGTGACAAACGCATGACAGTACTGAATATTGGGTTGAGCTTTTGGTTCTCTAGCAAGGAAAGCAAACTGAAAATTGTCTGGGTCACATGTAGCATACGATATACGACGAAGTGCATGAGCCATATAAACTCGCTATTTTTAGAAACAAAAGAAATTAATAAAAATGAGATAAGTGTTGTGCAAAATCATTGGCTAAAGAAATACTCAAAATGAAAAGTTGTACTGAGTTTTTTTTTGCTTTGGTTTAGAATATTGGATCAGACTGATGAAGAATCTTTTGGTTTCAAAACAATCAAGTTACCCTCTGAGCGGTATTTTTCGAAAGTCATCAATTTTACGATATAATATTTTAGAAGAGACTCAATTTACGAAACCACCTGATTTCTGAAAATCTCTACACATAATCAAAAATCTTGAGTTTCCTCATAAAGTAGTACTACCATACCAGACACTATATGCATTTGTGTACAAAACAATTGATATCGTAAAGAAATATGATATAAAGAGGAATAACAAGCAACAGTGGTAAAAGCAGAAAGTAGTAATATTTCCTAATATCTTTTCATGCAGACAAAACTATATTGGTTCCCCTAAAATCATGTACATTATTATTTTATGGGAAACCCTGCCTACAGACCTATGGGTCACTAAACCGTTAACAATTATGGTCTGTTAATCTAAATACTCTACTTAACTAGCTGATAACTTTCGAGATTACTTTTTCTCAATCTAAATTATTGTGCGTCGGTAGCACAGCGGTTAGGACTCTCGCCGACCATGCACATGGTTTGGGGTTCGATCCCCTGCTGACGCACACCTGATATCAAGTGGTCAGCCTACGAAATTTGGGCTACCGATATCACATGCTGAAAATTCCATACTTGTACCAAAAATGCCGTGTGGAATCAAGCTGTAATTTAAAAAATAAATAATTGTTGAACAGTAAAAATATCAATTTTACTGAGTCATTCTTAAAGTTGAAATTACCATCTTTAAATATGTATATTTTTCAAAACGCCCTAATTACATGACATGTATACACCAGAATGTAAACAACAAATTATGTGAAAAATAGCGAAATTATCTAACGTCCTTCATTGATTAAAGATAGAGGCTTTTAAATGCCTGAAAGTCATAAGTATATGAAACCTAACAATAGAAACAAGAAGTTGTTAAGAACCGCTCATATTTTATGATAATACAACTCACTTACGGGCAGTAAAGAGCTAAAGGTAGATTAAAATCTGTAATTTAGTTATTTCTGTATCTGTATACATTATCAAATGTGATTATAGTGCTATTCGAAATCGATAAAATAATGTAAACCATAAAAAACTGAAATAAATCACATCATCTTAACAAGGATCCTTTCTGAAACAACAGACACAACTATTGTTTCCAAAACAAATAAAGCCTCAACACTGTAACCACGCATTGTTTTCTTATGAAAAAAAACACTGTCTCCATAGTGAATACTATGTTTAGTTAACTGTTAAATAGATAAGTACTTGATTTTCACATGTTAAGAGTTTTACAACTACTACATCCATCAAATCAACGGGGGATATACATTTAATCTTTCAGATATAATATAGTAAATTGTAGCAAATAGCATTTCAGAAAACGTCAAATAAATACTTGAATCGTGTATAAGCACACTAGAACGCAAATATATTCACAAACTGAGATATGACAGTTAGCTGATAAAGCCTGTTGTCTAATAATTGTTGGGTTAGCTTCAAAATGAAGTCATCACTGTGATCTTAGCAGAGAAAAATAAAACAGAATAATACTAATGGTGAAAAAGGTGATAAAGACAAATAACTACATTTAGACAAAGGTGATTCATGATGATGATGATAATAATGTACAGGAATCTAAAACTTAGGTTGCCAACAACGTATAAGTTGATGATCCAGCTAAAATACTGGAAGAAAAACATTGGCTTCGCGTAGCCACCGCTTCCAGAATATGTTTATTGAAGTGAACTTCTCTAATTTTTACTTATATTCATCGTTCGGAGAAAATTTATAGTCACTCAATTGAATGTTTTTTCTGATTTCCTAAATGGAATTATAAATATGTGCATATCAGCAACCGACCGATAGCTGATACCTTGACGTGGTGGTCGGGCTTGCACATTGTGATGACCCAACAAGCTTCACTGGCTGGAACCAATGTTCCTGCAGGTCCTGCTATGCCAGGAAGGTTGTTAGGATAGCGATTAGACTAAAAGCAGTTACCGGAATAGTGTAAGAATCTTTCTTACACTGTGCTGGGGGTCTGCAGGCGAAGTCGTACTGCTAGAGAACAGGGATGTCACAGCAGTAAGGTGTTTCCCTCAGATGACCAGCATTCCAGCCATCTATGCTGTCTCTCCACTCTGGGGAGACGGGGTTAGAAAAGGTCGACCCCAAAAATTGTACATCCCGACTTGCGCTACGCAATACTAACCTTCTCTCTGTTTCAGGTACCCGAAGAACCAATCGACTTCCACGGTGTGGGCAGCCGGGAAGTAACAACCGCCCATACACTTCAAAAAGCACACGAAGCCTTCCTGAGCACCATTCCCCTTTACTGAAGACAGTACATCAGCAACACAACGCACAACGACCTTGGATATCAATTTTAGCTAGTAGGTGTGATGTCAAAGGTAGTACCAAGTACATAAATTACATGCTTAAGCAGCTAATTATTAGAAGAATTTCGGGAGAATAAATATACTAGTTCATTAGGAAAGACTAGTAATCACAGACTAACGGGCCAAAAAAGAGTGGAGGATATCGCAGTGACACAAAGACATTAGAGTTCGTAGACAACAATGAAGATGATTCAAGTGTTGGTTTGTAGGGATTTCATTGGTTACAGGATTTCATCATGAGCTGACATTAGTTAGAGAACCATTGGAAAACCTGGGAGTACTGGACAGCTGTTTCGCCCTAGTTTGGGACTCTTCATCAGTACGCACCCACCACCAGGGTTTGAACCCAGAACCCTCTGGTTACAAGGCGAGCTTGTATACCATTTAGCCACTGGGACCCGATCAAATGGCCAGCCCGTGAATTCTAACTTCTGCCAATTCACCAAATAGCGCGACCCCTAGCCAATGTCTTCGGCGAGTAATTGTCCTCACACCCAACCGGTGCACCCTACTGGTCACGACTTCTCACTAGAACCCCAAATAACTACCTGCAAACCAACACTTGAATATCAATGAGATGCTCACTATTGACTTGCCCTATTCAGGAAGGTAGATGATTGATGGTTGGATTTCATGTGTACATAAAGGTCACAACTATTGATATTAATTCTTTCTTAAGTAGTCAAACATGTTACAATTGGTACGTTCAACATTACTACACACATTAAGGGCAGTTTGTATAGTCATTTTGCATATATTCGGCCTATGCACTTCATTGGTACTAAAAAATGCCTTAACTCCCGCACTGTAACTGAGGTCAAACGAAAAATGAGACAGACAGTTTCCAACATGCATGATATTAAGACTGGAGATAGTGTTTACCTATTTAAAACTGCTAAACAGCAGAGCATTCAGCATAGAACTTTGCTACCTGATGTTAGATTATTGTTTCCGCCAGTATCCAACAGAATTTATTGGAGTAAGAAATTGTTGAAAAATCGAGAAGTAGAAACAGAATGAAATAATTAAGTGTTAATTTCTCGCAAAACTAAAACTGCTGAATTAATGCCCTTTTTATAACTGATAAACACAAAAACAATGACTGCAAATATATCTGATAAACTAATTACTGCATTGCATGCGTAACATTGTCTCACTAGTGATGAACATTAAATTAATTTTGAATTTATATCTACTTAAGTCTCTAAAAACTGACAACTCAGTCTACGACTTGACTCTTATTCAATACAGTAATACGAATTCAATGGATAAGAATTCCAATCCACAAGTATGTTATCATCACATACAAATTCAACTTGTGCATATCTGAGTAAGTTCTATTCTAATTCAGTTGTTGGTCACATCACACCTAATACTTGAAGAATTCTCTTTTGCTTTCGTCTCCATAACGCAAGCCATGAATTTTAGGTCGAAAAGTACTAAGCAAACTTGGATATCACAACCGGAGGCGTAAAAACACTCATCACATAAAGCACTCACCTCATTGTTTTCATGGCAAACTTTAACTCCACTTAGCGATATGAGTAACGTGATTGGTTTGCTATGGGTATATTTCTGGAAAAAATGTGAGAACACAAATTGCTGAAGGCAAGAGTCTGCAAACTAACATAAATAAAACAGCACAATATGACGTAAGGTTTATACCAATTTCAATTTAGAACAGTAACGGTCGTGACAATACTCCCTGGATTATAGTAGATAGAGTTCAGGGTCCACAAATGGTTGAAAGCTGGGAACGAATTAGCTACCCACAGCTCGTTCACTTGTCCGAAAACATAAATTTTCCAACATATGTCTGAAAGTATAACACCGCAAATGATTGTGAAGATATGATTATTTCAAGAAGTGTACGGATAACGAATCAATAAGACAGACCACTGTTATCGGCCAAAGCATCAACTAAAACGTAGTGCCAAAGCTCAAGATGGTGTTAGCCAGCTTCAGTCCACCTGAATTAGCCTAGCTTAACTTTATTCTGAAATAAGACTGCAGTCACAAACTTTGTTCTATTCACACCCTTTGTGAATCGAACAACTATCCATTTGCAGGTATTTCCGGTCTGACAGGGTTTTCTGAATTATTACAATAGCATAGGTTCGTTTCCAGCTTTTAAACATTTTAAAAAATGAGGATGAGCCTTGACAGTTAAACTACAACAGCCACCCCGATACAAGGCCTCCTACAACCAATTGGGATTACATTAGGCATAACCAAATAAAATTACACCCTCTGCTCTGGAACATCGACTGCGTGACTTCTGTGTTAATGAATTAATTAATCTAAGAAATCTGTGGTCTACAGTCACCTAATTAGTTACTAATAGTGGTGAGGTAGATCGGGGTCACTGCTTTAGTTTAACTCCACCAACCTATACTAGTTGCAAGATCACTTGGTCATATTGCTGTGAAGCCAAATGAATGACAACATATAGCTATGCCCGCTGAGCTCTGTATTGGCTGACTGAAACTGAACTCCAGTCGACGTTAGACATAAACTTGCCAGCTTATTCAAACGAATATTAACGAAAAAGTTATCTAATTCACAAATAACAAAAAGGATCGCGTTCAAATGAAGAGTCATTACTTTCTTCATATATATTTTTGTAAACAGTAATAGCTGAGTTAAAGTCTGCTTAAGCTAGAACTTTATTTTAATTTCACAGTCGAAATCTGCGTACTTACACGAGCAGCCTCCAACTTCTGACGGACAATCTCTGCACGTTCATGATGTCCTTTGCCTGAGACAAGGAACGATCCTATATACTAAACACAATAAAGAGGAATTTTCAAAATCTACTTCTGCAGGACGCGTAATTGGTTGAAAAACCTCCATCAAAGAGATCAATACAGTAAGTTACGGCACATTCCACTAATGTTAGGCAGATGGAATTGCTGACATATTTTCAGGTGTTTTTGTTCACATTTGTCTTAAAGCACGATAGGCGAAAATGTCACAAAATCGAGACTCAACAATGTAGCGCATATTTCATAAACTTGCGCTTCACAGTACGTATAATCTAGGTTCGGAGTCATACTATTAGCTAGGATAAATTGTTTACATCAACGATTTTCATTCTGATGGCTTTGCTTGTTTTTTACTCTTGAAAGAATCAGTCAGAGACTTGAATACAACTTTTACTGAGATTCCAACTAACAGTATCTTATAAAATTGGTGGATAGTGGCTAGCAGTGGAATCCAGGATGCGCATTTCGTCCTATTTGGGACTCGTCAGCTGGATGTACCTGCATTTCTCAGTGAGTGATGACGTTCCCACCGAAGCTCGAACCCGGTACCCATAGTTTCAAACGCCAAAGCGTTATCCACTAGACCACTTGGGCCACGAGAGCCACCTCTTGTGCAACGGGTCATATTAATTATTGAATTGAATTTTTGATTTTCCCGTCGATTGTTTGTTTGGACCGAAGTGCCCGGTCTCAGGTTGACATGTCCCAAATAGGACGAAATGTGCATCCTGGATTCCACTGCTAGCCACCATCCACCAATTGTATACTAATCAAATGCCCAGACATCGTCGAAGCATCTGCACAAGAAGCCGACATGTCAACCTGAGACCGAGCACTTCGGTCCAAACAATCGACGGGAAAATCAAAAATTCAATTCAATAACAGTATCTTTGTTTTTTTTGTTTTTTTGATTACAGCTTGATTCCACACTGTATTTTTGGTACAAGTATGGAATTTTCAGCGTGGATATCGGTAGCCCAAATTTCGCAGGCCGACCATAGATATTAGGTGTGCGCCGGTGTGGGCTCGAACCCCGGACCATGTGCATGGTCGGCGAGAGTCCTAACCACTGTGCCACCGACGCACGATGAGGTTTTGTTTTATTATTTTTTACTTGACTTTATCATAGCTTGATTATACACAGTATTTTTAGTACAGCTATAGGATTTCCAGCATGTGATATCGTTAGCCAAATTTAGCCGGCCCACCATTGATAGCAGTTATGTGTCAGGGATCGAATCTTAGACCATGTACATGTGTCACCAACATGGTGGCTCATTAACGTTTAACGATCAGCTTTATGGGATGTTTATGGCTCCTTGGCGGATATAAATAGCCATATATGTATTTTCTTCACTGTTGCAGCTGTGATAAATACAGCAGGAGAAGCTATCTGCGATTATTTTGTGGGAAACGTATGATTTATCTAAAAAGTGCAGCTGTTGGTTGCATTTTCACTAAACCCTCCTTAATACGGGTAGAATGAGACAAGAGGTGAAAAGTAGGGGAATCAGGGAAAAGTTACACAAGCCAAATATAAAAGATTTGTATGTAAGAAGGAGAGAAGATAAAAATGTAGGCGTGAAAATATGAAAATAAGATCAAATAGGAGGAAGATGGAGATGGAATTGAAGGGCAGGTATGATTTCAACACAGTGCAGTCTTTCAGCTCTTGACCGCTGCTTCATTAAGTGTACTCAAAAGGTAAGTTTTTACATGGTCGTCTACCCTCAACTTACAGTTACAAACTTACGTAGTGTCTATCGCATCAGTTTAAATAGGACTTCATTGAGGAAAAAGTGAATTGGAAAATTTATTAAACCACAAGTGTGTCATTGTGTTCCGTGCTCCTTCCTTTCTTTTAATCCACCGAACAGTGAATTCCTTAATTTGTTGGCATGGGATGTCCACTAATTTATAGGTTGTTATCAATCGCCCATGATTCTTCGTAGGTGACTATCATCCAGCAGAATTTTCAGTTCAATAAAAGCTCTAAGAGTTCTTCTTTGAACAGTCTAGGAGGTTGACACTTTATTCAGAACTGGTACACATGTCTTGTTCAGTCATACTTGGTACCCTCCACGTATTCTACAGGGTGTCCGAACTTCCGTAGGTAATCCTACTTCTTATTAATCACCCCTAAATACACTTAGTCAGTGAAGTATTTCTCTATCTGTACGCTAATAAGGCTGTAGCGGTAAATAATTCCCCAATATTATTTACCACGGGAATTATCAGTGAACACTGAATGCAGACCGTTAGTGTTTAAGTCGACTTGTTTAACTGAAGGCTCCTCGCCATTTGGTACTCCGTCGTGTCAACTTCGTGCACGATCACTAGCCAGCTTAGCTTCCGCTTCAGTCCACGATTTGGTCCCGAAATATATTTTAATAATATAATAACTTTTTTTTAATAATAATAATAATCACTTGATTCCACTTTATATCTCGAGGTTTGGACGATCAACTCTGGTCTTTTGCTTTGCCTTTGGTCTACGAGGAACCAATACTATGGAAGATGTTAGTATAAGATCTTGCGTTAGTATACTCCGTACAATCCGCGAACGTCAATACCGTCAGCCTCTAAAAGGCGTTCGCTAACATGACTTCTAACAACAGGCTCACCAGAAAGTCCATTTCCTCTAAGCCATGAAAGGATTACTATTTGTATCGTTATCTTGCAGTTTTCCGCAAAGAATTGCGGGAAATGACCTCATTTCATCTTTGACTTTCATAATGCACTAATATCAAAATGCCAAATATGTTTTATAATCTGATTACTTTCTCACGAATATCCTTTACGACCAAGGAAAGACGCACTGTGCTGCATTTCTGAGGATGAGCTGTCTTTACGCGTATTGCCGTAGTTCCGTGGACCGAACTGTTGACAACATCCCGTGAAACCTTGCAGTCTCCCCTAGCTCCCCCTCGACATAGCCCAGATGTTAGTAATCTAGTTCAATTGATCCTCTAATGTGGACCCAAGTGTGAATCATCCCTAATTCTGTGTAGAACCGAGCAGTGCTGCTGATGCCCAGCAGTTTCCCATTTTAAACCAATCTATACATGTGATTTCGGCAAGGATGAGAGATGGTGTGCAGAAGTTATAAACAGTGATCACCCGACTGAATCCCCTTACTGTAGCAAAGTGGATAACTTCAAGTGGTTGCTACTTCTGTTTTTTGTTAGGAGTAGATATATTCCTAAAGACTGGGGGTCTAGCGTTATTAATATATCAACGCCAGACTGAGTTAATTGGTAACTGTGATTTAATCTGGCTGCTAACTTGCGGTGTTACTATGTCTCCATCCACCCCTTCCCCGCGTCTTTCATGCCTTATGGTCCCACCTAATTTTTCCTAAATAGGATGATACACAGGTTTGCGTTGGGACCCTAGCGATCGAAGCGGGATGTGATCATGGTGACTGCAGCCCGATTATGGTACTCTTAGGATTTCTAGTATTCCTTTAAATGCACTTTAGGAATGCATCTGGTCGACAGGGATAGAAGTTGCGGCCTGTAACGTCCCCCTTCACTACAGTCGTAGTAATAATCTTTATTTGTGCTTGAAACAGTGGGAGTAACTTAAGGTGTTGACCCTTTCCTATCACGTACGGAGGACACCTCTGAAAGTGTCCGGGCAGTCCAAGGCCAATATCATGAAATGTGATTCTCCAGCTGTGGAATATCCACTCGGGGTCAGATTCAGTCCTAACAAAAGTGTCATTGAGTTAATATTAGTCACAACTTATTGACATTAGCGCAGGATAGTGAATCCGAAGTCAATTTGTCCTAGATGCACTGATTCCCTTCAGGAAACTTTTAGCTTTTCGATGTAAAAATGTTTCATACACTGTATTCCACATAAAAACACCGCACTGGGGATAATCCATACATTTATCTGGCCATCGCTTTGACGGCTGTGGAGATATTCTATCACAACATGAAGCAACTGATAACAATCTGTGTCAATGTATTTGAAGAT
This sequence comes from Trichobilharzia regenti, assembly GCA_944472135.2. Taxonomy (NCBI): domain Eukaryota; kingdom Metazoa; phylum Platyhelminthes; class Trematoda; order Strigeidida; family Schistosomatidae; genus Trichobilharzia; species Trichobilharzia regenti. The sequence goes on from OX235263.1 coordinate 36,098,081, forward strand.
TGAACGATCAATTCGGGCGTTGATAAAGCATATCCCCTATTTGAAGTGGCGCCTTTGGCTTAACCTTGACGGCATTTGCGCGGCTTCGTTGATTCGAGTTGGAGCTAGTCGTCGAGAGAGGGTATACGCTATAACCAGGTGTTATCGCGCAGCGACATCGGTTACCGCGTTCACGGCTACAGGCGCTATAATCGCCTATTCATTGGGAAATAGATCATATTTGACTTGTTTTAGACTTCTGGAGCCACACGGCATTATTTTGTTCATAGTAAAGCGTAAAATTTTATATTATAGGTCTGACGGATTATCAATGAAGAAGTCATCCTTTTGAAGAAAGTTCGCATAGAAAGAGTATTATTAGCATTATAGTGCGTTGAGGGTTTGTTTTTCGCAAGTTGTTTCAAATCTTAAGGTTGTAAATATACTACAGGCAATGACAGAGTACTTAATGTCAAAGTACTTAAAATGAGTATCAGCTTTCTGTTGATTAGTAGCTAGCAGCTGTGGCATACAACTACTACACCTGTTACATAGATTATATCAATCTTAATAATTATTTTGTTTCAAATCACTAAGATATTCTGAGATCCTTAATGACTTAATTGTGGCTATGAAAGATGCACTTATAGCCCTTATATTTCAAGCAGTTATTACTAAACAAGTTATCTGTAAGCATTTTGTAATGTTCTGGTTACAATGCTTGAGTGTATGGGGTTACTGCCTGCTTCTGTGAGTTAAGGGATATTTGGTGAAAATCATGATACAATGAAGGTTCCTATAGACTCACTATGAATACTGCAAACTGTTGATAAGAAACTGCCTCAAAGGAAAAAATGCCGAACAGCTAGGAAATACTACCTCAGTCTCGATGGTTATTAGCTTTTGCATTTGTAAATCATCCTTCAAAAGCTCAGATTAAAAAAAAAAAAAAAAAAAAAAAAAAAAAAAAAAAAAAAAAAATGTGAGAGACCTTACATGTCAGGTTGTCTTAGGAATTGAAAAGTTGCAGATATTTCAGTTTACCTGACACTGAAATATCACTTATGTACTTCACGGTGTTCTTTTCATTTGTGCACTATTACACTATATTTTATCTTAACTGTGTACAGTGTTCATTGTTGAGGGTTTACAATTTAACTCTTATCATAGCCTGTTCTAGTTATTATTATTTGCTTCTTGGTATCCTTTAGAAGATGAACAATAGGTGTGACAGTGAAAACCAGAGAAGAATGCTGTCATAAACGAAGAATGAGAAAGGAGAATGAACCATTTTCAGCAAAGGTAGGCAAATATAAAGCGTTTAACTTTAATATTACTTCTTTGTTTACTTTTCTGCAGCTATCCGGTAACGTCATTCAACCCGGTCGCATTGCTTCGACATTGTCCAAAGTATTACGACGAACAACTGCGTAAAGACGTGTGCTTGTTATTATTTTTGATTAAATATATTTAACATCCTACTTACCAGACCTTTTTTATTTCATCTGATTGTGGATATATTTGTCATGATGACTAGATGCAGGCGCCAGTTATTAATGAGACCTGACGAAGTAATTGGTGGCATATAGTAGTGTAAGGTAAATCTAACAACGAGTGCTACAGCTGAACGAATTCAATAATTTGTCTCGTGTAGTCTGAAATTTACGCTACATGTTAACAGCCTTAGTCATATGGAATGACATCACGCTTTAAGTGAAACATTAGTAATGCAATACTTTAGAATACACGTAACCGTATGAGAACTGGAACTCGAATGCAGCGCCTAAGTTATGCCTACTATTGTCATTTGTCCCTAAAGACTTCTATATGACTATGACGCATGACGACCGACATCGTTCCTACGCAATTACACTTACGTATAGTTAAAGTCCTAGAGAGCACCGGTCTAGCATGCCGTGCTCAATAAGGGAACACATGAATCGAAAGACAACAAGATTGACATGAAAATTGTATTTTAATTATGATACAAATTCAGTTTATTTACATATTCAGAGTACGATTGATTCCTGCGGCTACTTCTACTACATAATTCCTGGCAAACACTTCTCCAAATTCGTCATGAATTTTCCTCAAGCCCTTGACCACAATACTTATATAGCTTTCGAATGCGGCACTTCGATTTCGAGGGACAACAGCTGACGTGCATTGAGATGCGAACAAGTCGCGTGACCACGCCCATTGTTTGCAATTCTGCATCACATGGTTAACTACAAAAGGTGAAACAAAAAACGTAAAGATAACTATAAAATGAATGTTACACATGCAATGATGGTAGTGCTTGTGTCTTGTTTCCAATTAAGGCAATGTACACACGAATAGGTTAATAAAAAGTACAACTTTCCGTATACAAGAACATTAATTAATTAAATTTCGGTCGACATAAATTAAAAACGGAGTCATAAAAATGCAAATATACCTGTGAAATACGGCTTTCTGAAGTGAACCAAAAGCAAGTGTCGGCAGGGGTACCGACAGGTCTGAAATGTAAAGCACGTGCAGGTGCAAGCCCTCAGATCAACCTCTACTGTATTCCCATTTTCTTTGAAGAATACATAATCAAAGGATTCAAAGTCAACAATAGCCCAACGTCGCCATTCGTATTCACGTATTACCTTCCTTGCGGCGTATGGGGTCAGCAATCTTATAATTGGGATTAGACGCTGTGAACAGGGGTAAGTGAAGCATCGCGACTGAGCAATAACCGCCTCCTGTTGTATTCTTGAAAAACTTCGTTCATACCATTTATACACCTTTAGCATACTTTTATGCAGACTATCACATCTTTGCAAATACCGTTTCATTTGCTTGTGAGAGCTCTCGACGCGATTATTCGTATCATTCCCAAAAGTCAGCACGTTGTCTCTGAAACATGCTGCCCACAATTCTCGTCTATGCATCCAACGACGTTGTAGATATTGACTGACAGTAGGATCCAATCTGCTAATGACTCTGAAATAGAAATTAAATCTGGGAAATGAGAACACTAAAGGCATTACTGTGATCTTTTTTTACACTGCACTAGACGGCATAAATAGTTCTTTACAATGGGATTTCTTGTCTACGAATAAAATGTAAAGTGTGCTTTGAAAACCTTACTTTACGACAGAAGGCTCTGCACACATGGAAAGAACACAAAACAATGTGCGCTTGTCTGTGCGTTAACTTGACGGCTGATATTTCAGCTTGCGCACAATCCATTATGAAAGATTCCGTCTTGGAGGTGTCTTCCATTATTTGACGAAAACAATCTAATATCCAAACTACATCTCGTTTGAATTCTTTTCTAGTCCACGCAAATAAAACCGGTCGTCCACGGCCAAAATTATCTGTCACAAGTAACTGGAATAATGAATACCTGCACGTTGATTAATGGATTGGTAAACTTACTTCCCTTTATTTGTATTATACGTTGAATCGATACCAACAACTTCAGGGAACTGTTTATACAATTCCATTTGCTCATCAGTTGCAAAACAAATTCTTGTTAGTGAATTCCTGATAGGTTCATCGGAATAATACTCCATTAACTTCCCACGGGATTTTAGGAATTCAAAAATGTCACGACGACTCGAAATACCTTAAGTATGTAACAAGTACGTCAACGTTACCTTTAGTAACTGCGGCTTTCATATTTTTAACGTCATTGGAAGTAATATCCTTGTGGTACTTCTCCTTAACATGCATTATTATTTCATCGGATGAGTGGGATTGCCGAAGAAGTGGTTCAACATTTTCTTTCTCTTCAACTGTTAGTCGTCTAAACCATGGGTCATTCTGCATGTACACCCTGCTGCATGGATGGTTATGTACCATATTGTGGGGAGCAATTATGAATTCACTACTACGCAAAACCACGCGAAATGAAGAAGAGTGTCAATCACGTCTCATAAACCGTTAATGCCCAGCTCTCGCTACGCTCGGGCCCACGCTGTTCTTCGAAGATTTCTCAGAAACGCTTAGTTATAACGGACGCAAAAACCAAAACACTGATCTGCCGCTTTAGATTTGTTTATTGTTACACCAACATATAAAAGGAATAAGCGAACTAAGGTCTGTAAACAAATATTACAATAATAAATCGTTATATTACTTCTGACGATGTTTCACTCTTTTTTCTGAACAGCGACCGATGAGACGATGACTGTCGTATTGATGCCTCCGCGAAAATCGGGGAGGTTGATTTTGAGCAAACAACCAAGAATTGATCGTTCAATCTTCAACTCCATTGACAACGAACAATTGCAACATTTAGACCTGAAATATTCATGAAATCATACTACACTTCTTCTTACGACTTATATTTCAATTTCTATCCAGGTTTTGTGCGGTTCACTCCAAAAGTGCATTTAAAACCAACAAAAGCGTACTTAAATCTGTCATCCGGTATCGTTTTGCTATAAGTATGAACATAGTGAGTGCAGGACAGCTATATTGTTAGCATTAAATGACTTCCTCACTTTTTGGAATTCTGCCAATGACTTCTCAAATTCATCCCAGCTGAAGAAACGCCTTCCAAGTATTAATTCACCAAAAATTCCACTTAAGTCTGTGCTCCTTTCACTCGAATTTACTACCTGCAACGGACTTAAATAAATTTATCAATTAGTATCTATCTATGTCACAATTATTCCAAGATAAATCGTAAATAAACAACATTGAAATACAGGCATGATCAATAACCATCACGAAAATACCGCACGTATAACCTAAATTGAAGAAAAACACAAGAACCCACCGGTTCGTTGACATCGCAAGCAACCGATAGACCAAACAACGAATTGTACGACACACAAAGCCTAGTACATGCACAAACAAAGAAAAACAAAGCATTAAAATAGTCTAATTCACGTTTATAGTCATCACATATACCGGCAAACGACGCAAACACAACCACGCCAAGACAGCACCCGACAGCACGCACCCAAGGACAATTGAAACTCCAATTGACCGCCACTGTTCTAGCCAATGAAAGACGAATAAACCTGAATCGCGGAAAATATAACCACTTTATAACGTATACCCTCACCCTAGTCGTCCAGCAAACGCAGTAGACGCGATTTCGGTGCTTATTTTGCTCTTGTTGGATGAATTTATATGAAAATTATTGTTCGATATTGTTCTTGAGCATTTACTTATTGCTTGTGTGACAGGACGCTTAAATACATGGTTCATGCAGTGATTTTTGGCATGCCGAGTAAGCTTCGCGTACATTTCAACGACTGTCATTCGATAAATTTCTTTGCAGATTGGCGGAAACTTGTACTCGGTCTCAAATTTACCTATCAGCATTTGTGCAGTACCTTTTACTGCTACAGGAACCGAGGAATATGGTTGATATCAAATTTAGCATCCTTCCGCACTTTTGTGTGGTGTTGATAGCTGAAAGTCAATGGAATGCATAGATACAAGCGAAAGTCAGTGTTCACAAATGGGAAGAACCTGTAATATGTTTTACGATCACTTACAACATTCAGTGTTTTCTGCCAAAATTTTTAAATGATTTAAATGCACACGGCAACATTTGAGTAATTTGGTGGATTTCAATACCATCCTCGTGATCAGGTGCGTAAAGACATCAGTGGTGTGCGTCACTTTGTCCTATTAGTGAGTTTGGTTTCATAAACTTCCGATTTCTGTTATTGTCCTGACGCCACATTATTCGCGCTTGTTCGAAGTTAATTCACAAAATTATTTTAAAACCACGTAGAAGTAGTGTCCGACATCTCTTAAAGCTATGGACGTAAGGTTTAGAAGTGGTTGCTGTATCCATTTAGGGAAGGCTCATCGACTTCTGCAAGTAAGGGCTACGCATCATATTCCTAAATGCCTCCAGAAGCAACAGAATCTTCAGAAGTTATTAATGGGGTCCCAGCTCCTCTATTTCGAAACATATTATAGGGACAGGACATAAAACTGACGTTTGCACATTTTTTAAACCTATCTGTAGAACGTGTTTGGATTGCATCCTAAAGTTTGTGGAAGCCGAAGTTTGATTAGGAAGTTTAAACCACTTTTGTGAATTCCAAGACTATTCGTCATCACACGAAACCTTCTTTGTTAAACTTCGTTTTGATACTATTCAGGGTAGATGTACTAGTACCTCTGATATTTGGTTTAGTGATCTTCATTGTTATTTTGACCTCCAATATGTGGTTTTAATTCCACCTAAATTTATTTTCTAGACTTTTAACTGTATTAATCTCATATGTATTCCTATAACAAGTCCATGCGTGACCACATTGTCCAAAATGTGTTGCACAAATACAACACTACACGACTCAGACAAATTACGTCTTCTTATTACTTCGTCTAAATATTCACTTGTGTCAAAAATAGTGACTGATGTAATTGCGCATCGATATAAACTTTCATTAATTCTTACTGTGCTATCTCGTTAATATTATATTGGTAGTCATATTCATGTATACATCCTGTGAACCCTTGTTTTCTTTTTTAGATAATCTGTAGTCCCAGTGACCTTGTGGGATTCGTTGCTGAAGAGAGTGGTTTCCAGTACCGTTGATTTTGTATTTTGTGTCGAATCACTAATAAATGTGTTCTCTACACCTCAAATAGACATTCTACTTGTTAATAGTCACTACTAACTTTATAGAATGTTGTGAGCTACAGAGTTATGGGGTTAGAGTCATGTGTTGTATTGAGTAGCGCGTTTAGAAGATACGTCCGCCCCTGAGGAATATTGTCGTCAGTATGGAGTACATTCTCGGGATAAATCTGTTAGCAGTAATTATTATCAGTACCTATATTTCGTATGGATGGTATATAACGAAACGTACTAATTCAGTAGTCAAAGGTTAGAAATATCCGTTAAAATTGAAACAGGTGCTCATGTAAGGGAAAACTGATTAATCGAAATTTGAAACATCACGTAAGTGATAAAGTTTATAGCATCGTTTACATGCGAATAGTTAAGCTTATTTATTTAGAAATGATGGTAACTAGTTGATGGTTTAAGAGATGTTGTGTTTGATAGGAAATGGATGGGACATTGTAACTGAAAAACAGTGTAAGTGGATAAGCAACATCAGCTGGCCAGTATACACATATTTTGAAGTAAAACACGATCGGGTAAAGTATTTCGAAGAGAGGAGTAGAGCAGTCTTCTGGAACTATTAATTTAGTGAGCAATTAAATTTGTCTTTGAATTAAGACTGAAAGTAAGCGGCATATTGGTAAGCTAAACGATTACCATTATTCGGTTTCGTTAGAATAAGTATCCGAGTACTGTTTCACTCATCATTCTGTCTTTTGAATAACTTAGTAACATGGCGTTTACTTTCGGATCCAAATTACTAAGTAAAGGTTAATATCCCTAGGATTAAATTGTCGCCAAAGTAAGTAAATATGTTCATTTCTAGAAAATACTAAGGTTTGGAGTTGTTTTTTACTACCACAACACCAGGTGACTCACCAATTAGTCACAAAGTAAAACTAGATCTGTCAAAGAGAGTCCGCTCCTGACTTCTAGGTTTCGTGAAGGTAGAACTATATACATAGGTTAATAGGATTAGACGCATGATGTCAATTCGAAACTAGGTAATTACGTTTCGCAGCTACAGAAAACACCACGTTACAATCTATTCCTTTAATCTTGTCAATCAATGTGACATCAATTAAGACTAGAGAAGGAACACCACTGGTTTTCACAAAATCCATTTGTGTTCCCTAATATAATGTACATTCCGTAATTATAGGCAAACTAGGAAACGCACCAAGTCATCACATATACGAACAATAATTAATTTAAAGGAATGCCTACTCGATATGGTCCAGAGTTCATGTGAAGTGACACATGCCTACATCTGAAAGTGCATGTGTAAGGTATCGCATCTCGTCAGCCTTTCGTCTAAGTGACTCAATGGGTCGCCTCCATATTTAACAAATGCTCAGTCCATGAATTCTACTTGTACCTGTAAAACACAAAGAATACCCTGCTGGGATATGGTGCTGTGTTACACTAGAGTCCCTCAGTTTACAGGTAAATCACACTTAATATCAGTATTGCGGCTTTTAGTTGAAAAAGTCATTCGACTGTGTCACAGATGCTTTTGGCTGGATTCCTCAGTACCAAGTATTATTCCCTATGAGAGTGCATTGAAGAAACCCTGCAGGGTGATATTGAAGCTTCGCCGAAAATTGAATAGAAGCATTTCAGTCATACAAGATGTATGCAGTAAAGAATACATTATTAACTCATTGCGCTCACTCCTACATTACCCTATAAAATTCTCTAGTTTGGAAATGAAACATGCACATATATATTGTGTCGTTAACTTCAGATACACACTAATATCTAAATTTCATACGCTTTCTGTCTCACTACTCCATGTAATAATAGTTTGATTGTTATTTCCGAATGCAGTAATAAGTATTTCATGGGCCACGAGTAGCACTTGGTATCCAGCAGAGGTATGGGCACTTAGTGATTGTAATTTAGAGAACTGATACGACAAGGTTAGCTTTTTTCTAATATATACCCAACTATCAACACAATGAAAAGATAATGACGAATTGTTATCACAAGCATTCTATTTACTATGGAGGGAATGTTATTACAAGCTAACTTCACAGTAACATGTACAAGTCTTGCATGTCATTGCATCAGTAATATTAGCACACTAATTGTATTACGGCCAAGTGTAAATGATTTAAAGGCATCGTAACAATAACTTTGCGGGAGGTAGGTGTATTGAAAGACTGCTTGCAGACACTATGTATGACGACATCTAGTAGAATGTCTACGGAGGCTGACAACCTGCAATGAGGAAGACAAAAAGGAAACAATTAGGAGACACATAAGATAAGTATTTTTGACATAAGTATAAAATTTGGGCACTGTGGTAGAGTATAACTCCATTATGGATACGATTTTATTTTGATAAATCACACAGTGTTGTACAGCAATATTACTTGGTGGCGTTTTGAGCACAAACTATTGCTCATGATCATATCAAGTCAGTCACACAACTGTTTGCCTCATTCATATACATGAGTATTTTAGTTAGGCGTACTACAGGGATAGAAGGTCACTCATCTCATTCACTTCTATTCACATTATTTCTTACGTCCGAGTTACTGACTTTTGGTTTATGTTTTCCTCTTAGGTGCACTTTATCTGGACAGTTTAAGGAATCGGGAAACGCACAGAGTACTTAGGAAACGGCATGAATAATTGTTTAGGCTAATTAACACTAGGTAGTTGTGACACTGCGCATCTGCAGTGACAAAGCTGACTGACTGAGTTTTAACATGGAAATGAGCACAGAAGTGTAGCAGTTCGATTTGTGACGTTCCACACTTGAAAAATATTATATTTAGTTGGTAATAAGCAAAACATATTTCATCAGATGTGTTTCAACTTCGCATTAATGCGTCTAAAGCTTATGTATTTTACTCCCAACAATGACATTGCAGATCAAATGAGATAAACATATCACTGATTTCAAAATAACACATCAATGAACTATAATTCAAGGACTCTGCACACAACAAAGTATTGTACGAAAATTGACTTCAAGCTTTATTTTTTTTCCCAGGCACTTATAACCCATCCACCAAAGACCTGGTTTTTTTGTTAATGCGAAGGCAATACTTCTGTAATTCCTGATGTGTTGCACTCACTGACAATCTAGCGGATCTTTCCAACTATGCACAGAAACGATTGTACATAAGTGAAAAGGATGTTTTATACTACTGGGATTAACATTTATCAAGTGTATGTATAATCTCCAGTGTACATGTTAAACATATTTTGCTATCGATTGTAAAATGTTGACTGAATAATATGGTCCTATTTCTGTAACAATTTGATGATGCCTGTAAACTGGCGTCCCTCATGTACTGTATCATGAGAATAAATTTATTTATTTGGGCTACACGATAAAATTAACTAACTAATGAGATATAACGGGACAGAGTGTGAGAGTTATCTCGGGTAAGAGGAGAAATTATTGTAAGATCACTTTTTTCAGTTAGACAAGAACTAAATGAAAAAATACGATTACCATTTGCTGACATTTTGCCTATTTTTATCCACGTTTTAGCATTTCATTATACCTGGACTATAGACCATTCTGACAGACTGACTTTCAACATAGAAGCTTGCACACAAGTGCACCCGCTTAAGTTAGCACATTCCATGTATTACACAAAGGTAGAAGAAAAAAGAAATTAAATGTCACTATAATGTGCATAAATGTGATGAAAAACAAACAGTCATATGGAAAAAGTATAAGGGTTGCTCAGATATGTGAGATTACATAGAGTGAATGCATCTGTGTCATTAACAACGTTTGGAATCACATTTCTACTTAACACTAAGCTTAACCCCAATATTACTCACCATATTAGACTACTTAACACAGAAGAAATGGTACAGACACTACGATCGAAAACCAGTAGTCTTTTCATATCTTCCAGTTTCAATGGTCACTTATCGCAGCCTAAGTGGACAATACCATCAGCATACACTAAGTTGACAAGACTGTTCCCTGGTAAGGGCCTAAAGCGAGTAACAGACAATTTTGTTAATACATTTATGATGAAATTGAACTAAAATAAGGACGACAGTTGTAGAAATGAGCCTTGTACTACATCCTTCTTTGAAATATCAGTTCCTTCATAGTTTAGTTTCAGTAATAAGTGAATGGAATGCAGTCTACAGATTCATGAAATTCGCATACTGACGTACTACTTTCCTAGAATCCTAGTTGATGTCTCCTCAGGAAAGTGGGAAATGAGCATTCCACTTGCGTAAACTCAATAGGCTGTGAACTGCTGACAATGAAAACGACAACAATTTTTGGTATTACTTAATTCCAAAAACGATCACATAATCTTTTATTCCGACTTCTGGTTCCATCAGATGAAATTAAAGGGAATAGCTGAGAATAGAGGGGATGTTGAGGGTTAGACAGTATAGATTTAGACTATTTCTCACATGAGTTTAGATGTCTTGTAACTAATGCATTAACGAGTTGACTAAATGGTACACCACTTGCCCTAATGACGACCTTAATACCTTGCACAATACGACATAGTCGTTTTTGAGTAATTCAGGAAAGAATAAGGGGGAGCAGTAAAGACCAATGCAAGAGTTAACAAGTTGTAAAAAGAGAGGTTGAATGATTCCTGACTGTCTTGAATACATAACATGGTAAGCTAGACTGAAGGTTTTCTTAGAAATCGACAAGATGTAGAATGACCGAGAAAGACCAGAGGATAGATTTACCCCAAGGTATTTTCTGTTAGACTTAGTTTCTGTTTCAGTGCCCTCTTTGATACAAACATCTTGTGAACGACACAGTTCTTGCAGTTCACGCTTATGAGTGAGGGGAAAGTTAACTGCCTGACATTTTGAGGGATTTAACGCAAGACCACGTACCTTAGACTACAGACAGGAACCAGTTAAGTTTGCTGCAGTCACATTGTAACATGACACGAAGTGAGACGGTCAGATCACCAGTGTATTTGACGAAGTTGCTCTGATTAGAAGGAGAAAAGTCATGTAAGACGAGAGAGAAAAAAGAAAAGGAGTGATAAAAATAGCCCGAGGAACACCAGCTTCAGCAAGCGAGGCGGAAGATTTACCCTAATATACAGTATGCTGCATTCCATTTGAGAAATGATAATGCAACCAATCAACTGCCCAGGACCCAAGTTTGCACGATCGAAACCTTATTCAACTAAAGTCATCTAGGCGCTGAGTCAACAACAACGGCGAATGCTGAATGAACGAAAGCTAAGCACAAAAGTGACAAAGCACAAATCCAGTTGCAAAGTAGGAGACGAGTCCCGGGTGGAAGAAGAGATTACTGAAAGGTATCTATTTTTCATTTGGCGAAGAACAAGATTAAGAACTACACTTATCATTTGTTGAAATTTTGGAGATCATTTATCAATGTTTCGCATTTAGTTATGCCCAGACTGTGTCATTCTGACTAGCTTTCAGTATGAGTTTGCAGAGAAGTCCACCTGTTTAATTTACCACATTTCATGTAGCACACAAAGGTAGAGACATAAAACTAAATGGAAGTTTAACGAGCGAAAATGTGAGGGAGAATAAATAGTGACAAGGAAAAACATGAGTTGAATAAATACGTAAGATTACACAGAGTGAATGCAGGTGTACCAGTGCCAAAGATTTGCAGTCACATCTCCGGTAGTTCTTCAAGCTGACTGTCAACAATTTTATGAACCAATATCACTTTTTCATTTGACCGACCCAAACACATTTTAAACCTTAACATGTGCTGGCTAGTATTGTCCCTGGAGAAAGGCGATGGCTTTGTATGCCATCACGTGTTCTAGCCATCTCAACCTATTCAGCTTCCCTACCTTGAAGACTAACCCTCCCCACCTAAACATTTATGCGTAACCTCAACAGCACTCGCCATATTACACTGCTTTACTCATGAGATAGAACGCGGACACCTATAATCAAATACCGGTATTATTTTCATATTTTACAGCATCAGAGGTTACTTCTCATAGTCTAGGTGGACAATATCATCAGTAAACTGTGAGTTGATGAGACTATTCCCTGATAAGTCTCTAAAGTCAATTACAGATTATTCTACTAATATATGTGTGATTGAATTGAACTGATATAAGGATGACAGTTTAAGAATTCAGCCTTGTATTACATCCCACTCGGAAATGTGTTTTCTCGGATAATTCGCAAACAGTATTCAGTGAATAAAAAACATTCTGTTGGCTTAATGAAACTCGTAAACTGACGCACTACTTTTGCAGGCACTATAGTATTTCCTCAATAAAGTGAGAATTGAATATTTCGGCTGCATAAAACGAGTAAGTAGTATCCTGGGAATACCAATGACTACAACAAGTCTAGGAGTTATGCACTACAACTTTTACTTTACTGAATACACCAGCAGACTTTACATAAACACTTGACAGATCAAATTTATGCAGGAAGTCAGTAAGATTTAGTAAACTAAAAGTGCTTTCGGTTTCCACAGGAGTTCTCCGTGCCGAATTTATTCCTTCAAGGGCCTACAGAGATTAATTCTTCAATTAAATACCACTGACGTGGAAGAAATTCCATTCTTCATTACTACACTTAATGAAAAGAATCATGTTTTTTATTTTAAAAACAGGAGCATTCGTAATGTTTTACTTTATGTAAATGCAGTTACATACAGTTGCACTAAGAACTCAACGCAGCTCGATACACAATAGTATATATACAAATAAACTGAAAAATAATGTCCTCCTTACCTTCTGAACAACTTGTCCTTATTCCAGGATTATAATTTTTTCACCTATGAGCCTGAGTTACGTCTACGAAATAGCAATATTACATCAGTTAAATCTTCCCCCAAAACCAAGGCCACTTGAAACCAATAGCAACATAGCAACAAGCGTCATTGAGGGGATATGCAATAAAGTCGCTCGTAAGAATAAGGGATTCTCGAGTCACCAGTCTGGTTCTGGTTTTTTTTCGCGTTGGTTATTACAATTAATCCTGAAAGTCTTCCAGGAACAGCGTGAGGTCCAGCGTAGTAAGGGCCGGACATTGACAATTTATGACAGTTGTCTGACAATTTGATATAGGAACTTAAGTAGGAAAGACGGACAATGAAATAATTTGGAGAACGGCGGTATTATTGTGGTCCGTAAAATTCCAGGCGAACAAACTTAGCCTTCTCCTTACCATTGCATTACACATGTTGGGTATCTCCATTTTTTAAAGATGCAGAGGTCACACTCGCGGGCTAATAGTAGAGTCCCATATCATCGATTTCAAACAAGTGCACTTAGAGTGAAACCCTAGATATAGCCCCTAAAGATAGGTTAATGGAACCGACATTCTTAGAGGAGTCATTTATGGGGGAAGAGTAATGTGGGGTCCTATCAGCACCGGACGCCATGACAATTCGGAAGCATCCAGAGATTAAAGAGCTCAGAAGGATGAGAGGAGTAACAAAGTGTGAAGCATATCTGCCTTGTGATTTGTGAGGCTGTCTCTATTCATTGAAAGACACGGGATGGTGAATTCCTTTCTGTGTGTTTGACCACGTCTCCCGGCTTTATTTGCCCACGCCGTGCCTATAGAAATACACACCCAAACACTAAAATTGTTTTCTGCAACAGTACTGACTATAAGCTTACAATTCTGGTAATTATCTTGAAGGAGGAGTTAGTTACTAAACACCTAGTCCTCATATAAATGAATCAAAGATTTTGAACCCCTCGTAATTAATGAATTATAATTATATATATTTATTCCTATATATGTAAGACGTACCTGTTTTACAGGCATGGATAAGCAATAATTAAATTACAGAAGTTCGGTTTATGGTGAAGTTACCTGGTTGCCGTCATTTTGACTTTAGTTTGTGAGTACAATCTGCTAACTAGTCATTCAGCGGAGCATATCAAGAAATATAGAAATACTGTCTTTGCATTAACAAAAATATCAAGTGTGTGGTTGATGGATTACAAATACTTGGGAGAAAAATAAAGCTTGAAGTCATTCTCCAATTTAACTTCAGTGTGTACGGCATTGTCTCTTATTCTTGATTTATCACCAAATTGGGTATTAATTTAAAATAAGTGGTACACTTGTATAATCTTGTCAGCATTTTAATCGTACGTACGTAACACCAGAAGTGAATTGTACTCAGTGCAGACTAATATTGGTCATTGTTAGTGAAGACAGCATCTACGTGCGGAGGAAAAATTGAAGAGTCAGTGACTTTTATTTCTCCTGCGAACCATCTGCTGCGGGAATAGCTTCACTGCCACTGTATATTTGAGTTACTGAAGGAAAAGACTGCAAATCGCCATATACCGATCAGTATCCAGTGGCATATTAGAGCCTCGAAAACTGATTATCTGTTCATATTAAAGCTGTAGTAGTGGGCGATTTTACTGATACGCTCTCTCCTGAAACTGGGTAGAATTATGTTTCAAAATGCGAAGAGACGGACAGACGAATTTAATGTGAGTAAATATACCCAGTTTGTATTTAAAGAGTATGTGGACATTAGTGAAATCCAACCGAAATCCAACATCCAGTGTCACTCTAACTACCTATTGTAGGGGAAATATATTTCTTTATGTTCGCACCGTTTACGGTTGCTGCTTCGAGACTCAATAGTCACTTTTGGTGAAATATGAGGGCAGAAAAACACGTGTATCCACAAAGTAATTTCCAATTATCAGACGCTGTGTAATTGTCTATGATAGTGACTGTCATACCTAAAACTGGTACCAAAATAACGGCGGGAGTTTGAGTCATTAACAGTTCGTCATGAGTAAGGCTTGGTTCTGATATGATTAGTTTCCAGCGGTCATTTGGTGAGCTACATCCACGAACGTTTATTATAAGCTGATAATTGTGCTGATGATAAGGATAAAAGCTAGAGTTCTAATAGAACATCTACTTACGTTTACTGGACGCTTTTGAACTCGTCTGCTTATGGGTCTGAACTAGAAATACCGTTCATGATTCTTTCGAGGATACTTACCCCAGTGGATGCACACCTATCTGATATCAGGAACTGGCTCTCACCACTCTGGAACCAGTCTTCACTTATTTCATTACAACAGAGGAAAGAAGAATGTAGTGTCTATGCTTAACGTAAGACGTATTAATGTGCATAGAAAGTAAGCAACTTCTTCAGTACATTAATACAGCATAATTCAAGCACTGTTCAAAAGCGGACTGTCTCTCATAAGCGTTATGAGACTAAGGGATCAATGATGTTTTTATTGGCGGTAGTATAGAGAGATTATATGAATACACAATCGCTTAACAATGGATCAACCACGTTCTTATCCCCTGAAAACCTGATTGTCCACAGTGCGATCCAATTAGACAAATAGACAAACAAACTTCCTGTTGAAGGTAAAGTGGTCAGATTTCTCTGACACACCACAATGTCCGAAATTCTTCTTGGTGCTGCGAAGTCCAGCAATAAATGTCATTACATCATTCAGGGTGATTAACACCATGTCTTCTAAATGAGAATAATTATGCTGTTTCTTTACAAACTTGGACAAGTATCTTGTCTAACTAGTTAACATTATTGTGAGGAAGTAAATTACAGGGTATTATAGGCGATCGGCTCATTTTTTTAAGTAGTTATAAAATACGGATCATATGGCTCTGACATCGATGTTGGATATTTTTAGACCAGTTCCGTACCAAACACAGAAAGACCAATTTACGCCAGAAAATTCAGCTACTGAGTGCACCAGAAATCTATGATTCGGAAATTCCCTGCGAAGATGAGTGACTCAAAGCAGTCTGCTTGGTTTCTATCGCATATCTAGAAAAACCAAATGTCGGGGTTTTTAGCCGACATTCGATATTGTGGTATATATTCCCAAACCTTATGCTTATGAGCGTAAGCGAAGTATCAGGTAGGTTCTCATACCAGACGATAAGCTCCAGGAAGTTTTTCTGGGAGTATGGCTTTTTCTGTGCGAAGAGGGGAACGCTAACTCCGATGTATACTGTATACTGCTGAAGCAGGTTTGCGTCATCGTGTTTGTTGAGTGCATCATCTATTAATCTGTTCATTATATCAGGCACCATACCTCGAAATTTATCATCTTATTCATGAGTCAAATTATCAAACCGACTAATTATACTGTCCAGTTAGAGGTGACTTAATCTCAGCACATTTATTGCAGTCAGACATATGCTAGACTTAAATACTTCAGTAAAAAATGTTGGAATCCCAGAGCCTGCAGAAAACAGGCCTACACACATTTAGTTCAAGTAGGTCCGGGAGCGAGCTGAGTACTCCCCACAATATTTCAGGTATTCAGGATCAACTGAACAAGATCATCAGGCTGATGTGCCTCTATTGGTATATTCGTAACTATCCGGTAAGAATGGAGTATAGCGAAGCACCATCTCACTTCTCGTTTCTCCGAGTTTGTAGCCAATGGATTGCCTTTACATTAATAGAATTCTGCTTGTAGTGACTGAATAATTATTCAACACAACATAATGTGCTAGGATGGCTAAGCCTACACGAATTCCACATTTATTTTATTGCCAATCGCAACTATCAAGTTAAGTTTATTCACTGGATGTACCACCTTCTTTTCCGCTAATATTCCTGACGTCCCAGAAGATTTTATTTTCCTGTTATTATCAGCTGACTCATTCATTTCGTTCATCATTTCATTATTCTTATCATCACTATTGTTATTTCATCATATTCTACCAAACGAATGTTATTCAGTTTGGAGTTAACCTCAGTCATATTGCCGCTACGACTTTAAAAACGTTCAGTGGATTTCCACTATTCCCTAGAGGCACGAAGAACGGAAATTGCTGAAACAGAAAAAAAAGAAATTATTGTTTCTGCATGACAAATACAAATAATCCATAAAGAGGCAAGTTGACATTGGAAATTGAAAGCTTAATTTAGCAAGGTGGCATTTACATTTTCAAGGTAACTCCACCTTCCTGATACTGACCATTGTGAATTGTCTTCGAATGTGTAGTGTTTGTCACCTTACTAATAAAGTTATTATAGGAGTAGGTAATCGATTTATTTTGTAGACAGCTTTTAAAATATTGTATTTAAAGGACTTAAGAATTATCAGACAAATTGAATATGTGGAGTCCTTATGCAGATTGCATCATCAAATGGTTTTTGACACTCCATACCCTGGTTGCTGTTTTCCTTATTTTTCGTTCTCAGTTATCTTCCAGAATAGCACATCAGGCCCCTAGAGCGTTAAATCCTGCTCCTAGGTCATGATGGAAATGTGCACATTTCCACATGTGGAAGGCACATTCACCCAGCTAGCATATTTTTCGGGCGCATTGCAGACTTTTGGGCAGACTTGGGCGAATTGAAGACTATTAAGGACAGACTTCGGGCGCATTGCAGACTTTTTGGGACAGACTTCGGGACACTGTCCCATGTAAGTAGACCTACCCGAATTTTTTGCCTCAAAAAGTCTGCATTGCTCCCGAAAAAATGCTAGCTGGGCAGTGTGTTGGAAACTAAGTATATCCCACTTTTTTCACACATATACTCACTAGCAAACGGAATCCAATTCGATTCTGAGTTAGAAAGTGAACAGGATTACTTGACCATTCCAGAACGTAGAATAAAGCGAAAACCAGATGGTAGGATAGATACTAGCATTTATAAGATACTAGCACACTCTAATAAATACTTGGGCTTTAATTCATCCCATGAAGAATCGGTAAATTTCTATATAATCGGGCCAAGAGCCAAACTAGTGAGCCAAAAGATTTAAATAATGAAATCAGACATTAAAATACCAGGGAATTTTTGGCCACCAGAATTTACTCAGAAATGTATAAAGAACCATAAGAGAAATAAGATTAGTAATAAAAATGACGAAAGTAATATTGGATCCAGGATGTCTTCAGTACTGCCACATAGATAAGAGATATCAGAGGCTTTACATGGAATTCTCAGTGAAACTGGAATTAGGTTGTCATTTAAACCAACCAACTCTCGCAGAAATAAACTTTGTTGGCTGAAGGACCCATGGATCCAATTAAGAATAATAATAATATACTGTACCAAATATCATGTAATGACTGTGAGATCAATTGCATGGATGAAACTAGTAGGTAGGTATCAATTAAATTATTGGAACATAAAGATTTAGTTAAATCTAGAATGACTGACCCTGCTTAGTTAAATAGCCTGGGAAGAAGCCCATTCATTGCATTGCACTCATTTGCATGGAATCACAAAATAGGGTGGGATTATTAAAACTTAATATAGTTAGGCAGAGAAAGAGGTTAATCACTGAAGCTTTGTTCATCGATCCAACACCACACTTGTGCAATCGAAGTGAAGTAACACCCACACTGGAGATATGAAAAGTGTCAACAAACAGCAAGTGAACGAGGGAGAGAGAGATGAAGAGAGAAAAAAAGGTATAAGGCAAATTCTGAAGCCATGTGTATAAACTGGCATAATTATGAGCAATCATTCACGGTGGGAACGCTATCCTGTTGTTAATACTGCATCAGCTATATCTAAAATAAACTTAACTAATACGGAATTGCATTCCAATGTAGTGCCCAAGTTTTCTTTTTACTTTAACTGTACAACTATGTTAGGATAATGTTTACGTAATAACAAATAAATATTTCTGTTCAACAGTAGTTTATATTTTGATGGTGTTTCCGTAGCGTACATCTAGTTAGATTTCAGTCAGTAGTATTTGAAGTCCATGTCAAGATTAAATATTGGTTTAAAGAGTGTGACTCGCAACTCATCAGTTACGATTGGTGATAATTTCTGGAAAGATTAGTAGCCTGAATGATTGGGCAAAAGCATTTTCTCTCTTTAAATCTAAGGCGCAGGTGGATGGCTTCTCCAGTTTTTGTTGTTGTCGACTAATGCACCACTCCTCTATGAATTAGAAATTCATAATGAAATAATGCAGTGGTGTAGAGTACCAGCAGGTCAACAAACAAAATTTATGGTATCTGTGACTGCTATAATACTTAAAGACATTCAAGGAGTGATACGCTAGGGTTTGGTTAACCTTTGAGACTTCTGCTCTGATCACAAAGACTTATTTTCCAAAAAACTTGTTCGTCTTAAAAGCAACCATATGCATGACCACATATATGTCGTTGACTTTTGGGATGAATATGAATCCTTGTTAGTCCTACAGCTGTAATACACCAAATGAATAACTCGTTCATGAGAAATAACACTTAATACCAATGTGTTTGAGAATAAATTTAAGAACTTTTCAAAAGAGGGTTCTCAAAATCTTTCAGTGACGAGATTTTAATGGTAGTTAGATGATCTCATACAGTCACTCATATAGTGATACCTAGAAAATAACCACAGATTTTGAGTCACACATACTGCAGATTGATGAGGCTTTGAATAGTAACTAGACTTAATGCGTCATTCAGCCCATACAAACTGATAGTCTATTAATTTCAGCTGCCTATATATTCAAAGATTCAAATATTTCTTTTAAACCTTCAAACTTGACGAACGGGAACATTTAATGGAAAGGTAAAATGAACACCTTAAGAAGAACGGTAGATTATTTTGATGAAGGGTGGTAAATACTCTTGTACAATACCTCTGTAACAACAGAAGGCAAGATACGGAAGCCAAGGTATATTTTTCATTAATCAAACCGCTGTTTATATATATATATATATGGTCGGCCTGCGAAATTTGGGCTACCGATATCCATGCTGAAAATTCCATACCTGTACCAAAAATACGGTGTGGAATCAAGCTGCAATCAAAAATAAAAATAAATTGTCTGTACCACACTACCACTCCGTCAGCTTTAGTAAATAGCTATATGGTTGTAGGTGTGTTCAATTCGTATCCACTTCACTAGCTTCATATCCTCGATCAAAGCGACTAAAAGACCATTTGTCAACCTTCTTTATCTGGACTATTATTTCTGATCCCTTTATTGCTTTCTTAACTCTACCACACGTGATAGTATTCCTTTCATAGTAACTTATTTAGCGCAAAATAAACATGACATTGGGGTTATTGAAAAGTAAACCGTGTATTATTTGTTATCTCACAGCGCTTATTTGGTTTCAATTCAAATGTATGTTTTGCTTGTAGATTACAATTTTGCATGATTGTTTCTTATTGAGACAGAATTATTAACTGCAAAGTAAAAACTCAACTGTACGATGCTTCAACCACCAATTCCCCGGTAAATCATTATTAATTTTCGTAATTTATTTTAGAAATTCATCTATTAAAACATCACTTTCAATACTGAACACCCTAAAACATATTGTGGAGTCAGAGGAGTGGTGTGACTTAAAGTAACTCCTTCACATTTGTTTCACAGTTGTAGAAGCCTAATAGGTTTAATTACAGAAAGACTGAAAAATCTGTGTAAAAATTCCAATGACAATACGGTGATTCTTAGTACGACTTTAAGAGTTTTAAAAGTCATTCGTGAAGAGGCACTCAAGTATGCGTTCCCACGGTAACCATATCAAAATTCTGTAGATTCCAAATGGGAGAAAATGCTGATTTCGAAGAAAATTTAACAGTTCGTTCATCTTAAGTCTAAACTTTTGTAGAATCGTCTTTTTGCAGTTGGGGATGAAGCTTACGAAGCAGTTTCTCGAGATGACATTTTAGAAGCTATCCTTAACACATTGGATGATTTAGTTGTTGATATAAAGTCGTCTTTGACAAGTTTAGCAGACTTGTCCTTAGATTTCATCCACTCCGATGAACTAATAATGACATCAGGATATTCCAAAGCAGTGTACCATTTTCTACGTGTATGTTTGACATAGTTAAAATTATTCTTTAGCATGCGGCGAAAAAGGGGAGAAACTTCAAAGTTATTATATGTGAATGTTATCCTAACAACTTAGTAATTATTCGATTTCTCTTAATTGTTAAAAGGGACATAAATTAGCTGATGAACTGTCAAAGGATAATGTGGATGTTATTTTAGTTCCTGATAGTCACGTCTACGGTTTAATGTCACGAATAAATAAAGTAATATTTGTGCAGTGATTTAATTTCTTAGGTGATCGTCAGCTGCCAGGCTGTTTATCCCGACGGGACATTGAAAGCAACAGTTGGAACATATGGTGCTATGCTTGCTGCCAAAAGCTTTTCCATCCCGGTAATTTAGGCTGTTTTTTATCTTCATTATTCATAAAATTTTTTTGAATTATCAAGAATTACTACTTAAAACGTTAAAAAGTGTATTTTCATATTTTGTTATATCAAATAATTCATCTATTCCCTAACAGTTCACATTGTGTCTGCCAAAATTATCTTATTCCCTACCTTAACACTTGTAGTTATGTAAAAAGTTTGAGTAAGCTGTTATTTGGTGTTTCTAAATGTGGTAGAGTTAGCCAACAAATTTTCACAAGGATGTGTGTTTGGAAACTGGACATTCTGTCTTTGTCTTTCCAATGGATGGTCTACTATATGGGGGGAGGGCTAAGAAATACAAATTAAACTGTTGTGTCAATGATGATTTATTTCATTGGTAGTAAAATAGCATTGTTGAATGCGTAGACCGTGTTACAAGCCCTGGCAATTCAGTTAACTTAGTCTGATTGTTGACTGTGATAAGATTCCGGTGCGAGTACGGTCAACTTTTTTCTTTTAGCATGTCCTATGTATTATACGTGTAATTTATCGAATTCCCTTTCAGACAGATGTGCATAAATGATAGGACAGTCAAGGCCTAATTTTGTAGCCTATGCATGAAAAAAGAGTAAACAGGAAAGGTAAAACGAAGTAAGGATTATAGTTTCAGCAACTATGAAAAGTTACAAAATAAAAGTAGTAATAGTAGTAGAAATTAAGGAATACAAGTGTGTACAATTTTCAAAATTCAGACCGTGGAATAACGTGATTCAATGTCTATCATTATCCTGTTCTTTGCTGTATAGTATGATAGTCGACTTTCATGAATTAGAAGTCATTCATTCCAGTCGGAGACTCATTTGACTGGTATCATGTTAAGTCTTACTTATTAAGTATTTCTACTGAACAGTGTATGGATAAACGGTGACTTAAAATCCGTAGCATATTTAAAAATCACTTCAGCTTACGACTTGATTTTGCTCATAAATTACAACTGATTTATGCATTTCTCACACGACGAACTCATTAAAGGTGTACTGAATTGGTAACAGTGACTGAATGTTTCTAAATATCATAATTCCTGCACTTGTATTACATGTTTTACAACTAGAATCTTTTTCACAGAATTCTGGTTGTGTAGACTTTACTTCGGATTAGACTGGTGGTTCTATGAAGTCTTAGGGTCATTTAAAATAAGTCTTAGCACTGTAGTAGTCCACTCATTACCGGTTGGCAAACCGTTAACTAGACAGTATTGATATTATGAGTATAGCATTACGTTTAAGGCAAATCTGATGATGTTATCCGTTTGTCTAGCCTGTGTTATATGTAATTATCCATTGACCATTGAAATTCCTTATTAGCTACAGTAATAGGACAGACAAAACTTAAGCGCCACCAATCAAGGAATTAGTTGAAATTCATGAAGTTCTGCTAATTTTCACTACGTAAACAGTCGTTATTCAATGATTTAGGCGCATTACTTTCAACCATCGAGTCATACATTCAAGTTTAACTATTCAGTCAATGCCACCGGTAGCCAGATAGCATTACCTGCCACTTTTAAAACAGTTGTTGACTACTCTTATGCTTGTAAAGTTGCCTTTTAGCATTTCAGTCGTCAATGCTGTCATCGTTTTCTAAAGTATTTACACTAATTATATTCGAAGATAGAAATTCACGAGTTTGAAAGCTAAATCAAACTGAAGCAGCATAATATGGATGCATAATTTCAAGTTGAGTTGTTACACGTCTATTTTAGCTTAATGCGATGTTTGCTGTTACAAAAGTTCATGTTAAAAGCACTTGTGATTTTTAGTCTCTTGCTGTTGAATAAAATCAAATCTGTATTTACTCTCTTTCAGATTTATGTGTGTTTACCGCACTACAAACTTTCTCCTATACCATTCAAACTATCATCTCGATCAACACCATCATTCTCTGTACAACCTACTGCCAATCCCAGTGATCGTTCAGTCGATTGGCTTGATAGTCCATCGCTTATTCTTCCACCAAATGACCCTGAACTAGTTAATGAAGGGTTAGTATATCATCAGCCAAGTGACGGTCCAGTTGTCTGGGTACCGAAATGGGAAATTATACCTTCTGGTCTTGTCAGTTTGTTTTTAACAAATCTTGGCACTCATGCTCCTTCATATTTATATGCTCTTGGAAGAGAATTATTTCACTCAGCAGATATCAAGACTACTTTGACATGGACTTAATCATTTATATAATTTCTGTACAAAGAAAGCAATATATTTTTTGGGGTATAATATTCATTTTATTTATTCATGATAATAGTAAACCTCGATTGTATCTGCTAACTAGGCGAAAATAATATACAAAATATATGATATTCGTTAGCAAATGCAATTAGCTAGGGATTGAAGTTAATATTTACATAAAGAGATTAGTTTACCAAGTGTGGTGGTTGTTTTGTAAATTATTATTATGATTTCCTTTAATTCCTAAATGAACATAGGGTTTCAGCCGCGCGTCTCCACTGCGTTCGGTTCTCTGCTAAAGTTTTCACCTGACTTCAGGTCTGCCCACATGCTTTCATCTCCTCTTCATATGACCTCCTCCAAGTCCCCTTTGCACTGACGACCAACTTGCCGCTTCCTTTCCGAGTTCCACTCGAGCGATGGCCTGGAGTGTGATGTCACTTGATGGTTTGTTTCCTCAGAGTATGACCAGCCAATCCACCTCCATTTCTTCCTGCTTATGTGTTTCACAATCGGTTCCTGGTTAGTTTGTTCCCAGAGATCCCTTCCTGTTGGTGATCTTTTCTGGCTGGCTATCTGATCTTGAGTGGTATTGAGCGAAGACAGCTGTTGATGAAGGTCTGTATCTTGTTTGAGGTGTTCTTTATGACGCACTGGCCAAGTCTCTGATCGGTGTATAGTAGCACTGACTGGCTTCACATTGGAGTTGAAAATCCGGATCTTAATTTCATTTCCGTGCTGAGTGATGTTGACCTCCACACAGACTTGAGAGTAATGAGAGCTTGTCTTGCTTTTCCGATTGTTGCTTTGATATCCTCGTCAGTTCCACCCGTAGTGGAAACGATGCTTCCCAGGTCGGTGGGTAAAGGAGGTTGTTTCTTTCAGGTTCCTCCCATTTACACTGGCTGATTGTTGTCTGTTGTTGCTGTTGGTGTTGGTCAGGAATCTTCATCACTTCTGTTTTCTCTATGTTTACTTGGAGTCGTATCTTTGTTGCTTCTGTAGTGCACATTGTACCCTTGAACTTTTGTTTAAACTCACTCACCCCACTTTTGGCACTTCTGGATTTTCTGGTCCATGACTTTCCTGACGCACTTGGTTCGCTCCCTCGTTGTGCTTTCATACAGCGCACTCTTCGAGCCTACCTCCAGTCGAGTCAGCAGATAAGTTGTACAGTCACTTTATTTATTAAATCTGTTATTCAGTTACATTAAATACAACTCATACTAAGAATTCTTTCCATTTTTAGACTTTAAGCTTTGATTGCGTTAATCAGTACTTACACGTTAGGTAGAGTACTGGCAAGGTTATAAGACGGTGAAGTTTTTAGTAAGTGTGGTGATAAAGTGGTATATTTTAAGTCTAGCACCAACACTTACACTTCTTCTGCCAGCCTGTTGCTTTTCACTTGCATATCTTCCAGTTTGTGGGAAGTCAGACATATATCATCGGCGAAGTCCAGATCCTCCAAGTTTTTCGTGAGGGTCCATTTTAAGCCTGTCTGTCGCATTATCCAATCTACCACAATCAGGAAAATCATTGGCGATAGTAGACGGCCTTGTCTTACTCCCGTTTTCACTTAATTATTATAAAAGGTAATTTTTCACCTCTCTCAATGCTAACTAAATGTTGATCGATTTGCAGACTGCCTGACTGTTGGCGCAGAGGCATTGCATTGCCGCTGACAATTGTACTATGTAAATAATCTATACATCATGACATATAGAATGTATAGGGGTAAATACTGCCATCGAAGACTACTTGAAAGTGATTCAAAACAACCATTGTTTTTCAAATCTCCGTGATATCTGAATGTTTCTTACTAATTTCATGAAACAGCCTACGGTACAGCAATGCTTTAGAGTTTATTATAGCCAAAAGATGTTGACAAATAACGAAATATTTGGACAATTTGCCTAGACTGAGTATAATTTTGCAAAAAGTGATCACGCTACACTTAACAGCAAATGATGAATAGATTTTTAACGAATTTTAGAAATTCTGGCGTAATTGTAAATATATTGAAAAAAACCTTCCTAAGAATCTATGACATAAGCTATGCTTTAAGACTTCAGTCGTTGTAATATCCACTCAGTTATTTGTGGTAATAACTGAGGATATTCGTAACTCCAGTGAGAGATTAATGGTTGCTCTCGTCTCCCACACGGAAAACGCAACTCCACAAAGTGTAATTAATTGTATTAGGCCAATGGTTTTTTTGGATAGTATTTTTGTTTGGATCATGACATGATCTTTATTTTATATTCCAATTTGAGAGTTTCAGTAGTTTCAGTTCTGATACTTATCGCTTTGACACAATTTTATACTGGAGTGATAAATTATGCCTTTCTTATCCAATCTGAAACGAGAATGATTCATCCGACCTATGTAATTATGAATCATCTTCCTTTTGCGTGTGCATGTAGCATATAATCATTTTCAATAACTGAAAAGTAAATTTTGGCGAAGTTAAAGTATCATAACCAATGCCAAAGCCTTTCAAAAGTTGACCTTCAAGAACCAGTCAGATACAGAGAATGTTATGAAAGGTCATTAGAAATCAAATCATACCTGCCTTTGTGAACTTGGAGAGAAGAGATACAGGCGCTTTTTCTGGAAATATACACTGTTAGGCAGGGTTATAGCTTTTAAGATTAAGGTTTAGGGTCTTTGTTTAAGGTTAGTTTTAGAGTTAGAAGTAGGTTGGGGAATAGTGTCATAAATATTAATAGCTATCAAAGTACCATAACCTACAGACACCTGGATGAATCCATCTATTGCGCATGGTATGCTTTTCCTATGGAACATCTTTGAATTGACTGGGAGACATTATTACAACACGTGATCGACAACTATATAGTATAATATCACATTTGCAATGTTTATTTTAGTGCATTTCTCAACGATTATGCGATTGTTTTGCGTTTGAAATCTAATTGGTTGACCAAGATCACTGTGGTTTTCGGTAGGATAGTTTAACTTTGCCGTTTATTTTTAGGATCCAGAGGGATATGGAGCTTCAACAACACATTTCTGTTTCACTCTGTTCTCTGCAGACTTTACGATTGACCGTAGACTTTGATTTCCTCCTCACATGATAACCATGTTATCCTTGGACACCCAACTTGTCGATTTCTATTCAGGTCCCATTCCACTTTCTGACTGCCGTGTGAATTCACTTAAATTTCTTCTCAGTGTATGCCTTCTGTATATTTGTTGAATAGTAGGTTATGGTTGGTGTGATAGTTATTTGTAATAGTATTTTGCAATGACCGAATCACAGGAGATTAGACAACAACAAAACAACAATAAATATTAACAAACAACAGTGAGCATTTAAGCAATACAGTAATTATTATTATTATTCTCTTGGGTGCCTGGTGGAACATACGGCTTCAACTGCACGTCTCCACTTCCTTCTGTCTTCCTTCTGCTTTACTTTTCACCTGCATCCATGTTAGTCCATACTCTTTCAACTCCTCTTCACACCATCTCCTCCATGTCACCCTTCCACTGACGTCCCACTCGCCGCTTCCCTTTCGGCCTGGTTTCACTGGAGCAATAGGCTGACGCTCGCGCGGTATCACCCAGCGGCCTCCTCAGCGAGTGTCCGATCCATCTCCACTTTCTCCTGCGTATTTGTTGGTTGGCGATTGGTTCTTGTTTTGTCTGTTCCCATAGTTTCTTGTTGGTGATTGTTTCCGGCCCGGCCATCTGATCTTCAGCCTAAAGCGAAGACAGTTGTTGTTGATAAAGGTTCGCAACAGGCTGTTAGAAATATTCTTTGTGACCCACCCGCCAAGTTTCTGATCCGTATAGAAGAACTGACTGACTTGACGTTTATACTGAAAATCCGACTGAATTTTGTCGTTGATGCTGGCTGAGTGACGAAGATTTCCAGATTGATTTCAGGTTGATGAATGTGTTTCTCGCCTTCTCGATTCGACATCCTCGTCCGTTCCGACTGTCTGTAGTTGAGACAGTGCTCCCAAGATAATGAAGGGAATGAAGTGACCTCTTTCAAATCCCTCCCGTTGATGGTGATTGGCGCTGGAAGTTACTGCTGTTGTTGTCTTGTCCATGTTTACCTGGAGTCCTGTCTTTGCTGGCCGCTTCTTCGACCAGATTGTCGGTTTTCGCTTGTAATTCTCCGATTTTGTGTGACATCAAACATAAATCATCCACGCGCGAAATCCAGGTCTTCTAGGTTCTTCACGTCGGTCCAGGATATCTATTCCTGTCTTCTCGTTTCCCCCTGTCTGACGTATAATACAGTCCACCACAATTAGGAATATCATCGTGAGTGATAATAAGCACCCTTGTCTGACTCCTGTGTTTACTCCAAACGCCTCACTGAGTTTTCCGTTGTGGATGACTTGACATGTTCCGTTGTCGTACAGCTGTTGAATAAGGTTGATGAATATTTGGGCGCTGCACGCCGTAGTACTCGAGTAGTTTCCAAATTACTTCGCGGTCAACGCTGTCAAAGGCTTTCTCAAATTCTATAAAGTTGAGGTAGAGGTTTGATTTCCATTCCATGCTTTGTTCTGTGATGATGATTCGTAGAGTTGCGATTTGGTCAGAATATGATTTGCCTTTCCTGAATCCAGCTTGTTCTGGTCGGAGTTGTGTATCCAGTGCGTCCTTAATTCTCTCCAGGATGATGCGACTTAGGATTTTACTTGACATCAGCAAATATGCTGACTGCACTAGCACGTTATGCGTGCTAATGAATTCATCTTATAAGCTCCCAGATGAACAGAATGAAGATCATCCAAAATCGCAGATCTTGATGTTGGAGGAATAATAATTTTGTCATTCAAACATCCTTCAGGATGAACTGAAATCTCATATCTTCACTTATTAAAGTCCGGAAATGGCTTACACTGAATTTTCCAACCTCCATTTGTTGCATTTCTAATGCATCCATAATATTTCCGAGTATCGTTTATAGGTCGAACTCTATCCACAGGTAACGCCTGGACTAACAAACAATCAGTATCATTAGCAGCATTTTCAAATAATGAATAACGAGATAAGAAGTCTGCATGAGGTATATCCTTAGCCGATCTGTGTTCAATAGTGTAATCATATGCACTTAGTTCTAAACTCCATCTTTGAACCATAGCAGCAGATGAATTATTCAAAGATTTTTCTGGATTGTAAATGAATTTCAAAGCTTGATGATCAGTAACTATGTGAAACTTATAAATTATTTAAATTAATCCCAGCGTGTTAAGAAAATCAAAACAAGATTTTTCTGAACGTTTCGCCGTGTAAGCCACATCTTCTTCAGCAGATTTATTCGGATCAATCTGACTCGGCGCTCAAATTATTCCAGGAAATTCGTAACACCTACGGTCTGGAAACTTATAATCTTATGTGAAACTTAGTACCAAAGAGATACTTGTGCAAGCGTCTTATTGCCCATACAACTGCTAGAGCTTCTTTCTGGGTTTGTGAGTGCCCTTGTTCACTCTTACTTAGACGTCTTGAAATACAAATAACAGGTTGTCCATTTTGCTCAAGTACTGCAGCTATACCTCACAGGAGAAGCATCTGCACTGAGAATAGGCTTATCTTACTGTGAGAAAGGTCTTAAGAAAGCTTGTCTATTAAGAAACTTCACAGTTCTTCGGAGGATATCCTCATGTTGTTCCCGTTTAAATTGTTTACTAGAGACAATATCAAAAAGCGGAGATAACAGTTGAGTGAAATTGGGAATGAATCTGGAGTTAAAATGAAGAGTACCATCCATGATCTCAACGACGACATATTGTTAGGTGACTGCTTGAATTAGAGGTGCCAAACGACCGGCATCAGGTCTGAAACCCTTGGAGTCTACTGTGTGTCCTAAACATGATACGGATGACAAAGTAAAATGATATTTAGACGGATTAACAAGAATATTTTTCTCATAGAAACGCATGAACAGTTTTAAAAGACTCTCATTAAGCAATTCGATGTTCGGTTCATGGACTGTGATGTCGTCTAGGTAAGACTCAACACCATCTAATCGATCTATTTGATTTACTACTTTTTGAAATATTGCAGGTGAAACCTCTAAACCAAAAGGCAAGAACTTATACTTGAACAATCCAAATGGAGTATTAATGGTTGTTAATGCACTAGAAGCTTCGTCAAGAGGAATTTGTAAATAAGCATCTTTGAGATCTATTATGCGAAAGCATTCACTAATAAGAAAGGGGATATTCGCAAAACTACCATTGTCTCATTTCAAACCAATGTTAGCAGTACCAATAAGATATAGTTTATGACCAGTAATACATGTAATGGAACTAGCAGTAGGGTTTACCTGGGCATGCTTACAAAGCGATAGTAAATCATTCTTAGACATTGTAGATTCAGTACTCCAAGTATCAATTATAAAACAGTGAGACGTGCCTGAACTTGTAATGAAGGTTCTCATCAGATGAGATTCAGTGCTGTGAAAATTTGAAAAAGACACTGACTGCATTTTTACCAGACAAAATGGAAGAATTCTGAGTAGCATAAGTATTTGAACTTCTGCAAACAGAATTTATGTGCTCAATTTTACCACATTTATGACGCTTAACAACCCGAAAACGGCAAGTTATTCGTAGATGAATCTTTCCACAGAAAAAACAGTTTAATGTTTTTGCGATCTGTCTGCATTCCATTACATGCGGATGACAGTTTGGATTTCTTTTTATGAACACTTGTATAATCGACTTTGGACAGCATGACCTCATACACTGACGTAGTGGGAGCTGGGTATTCATTGTTGACATATTGATATGTAGTACATAAATCCTTAGCAATTCGAAAAGTGCAGAAAGGTATCTGAATCAGCTCTTTCTCTAATTTCGAAATATTGATCCCAGCAATTATACGATCAGGTCGTTGAGTATGGAGCAGATCCCCAAAGTTGCACTTTGAAGTTTGTATCTGAAGCTGTAGAATAAAGTTTCGAACCTTTTGGTTAGAAGCAGGAGCAAGTTTGTTGAACTATATACCCTCTTTCGTGTTTCAAAAGAAGTAACGCGGAGGTGATCTATTAGAAGTCCATAAAGCTTATCACATGGCAGATAAATTGGTTTATCTGGAAAAGTGAGAGTTTCCAGTAGACTGTACGCATCTAACCCAATATCAGTAATAAAATGGGCTGGAATTTTTTCATACCGAAAATTCTTCGACGTGTGGGGGCCGAAAAACATATCAAATTATACGTTCACTGTAAAATAGTAAAAATAAGGAATTCACTGAAAATCTTGGTTGTTACGTGAGATTGAACAAGGACAATTTGGTTCCGTGCGCAACACGGACGAAGCTTCTTCCCTCTCCAGCTTCTCGTTTTTCCCATCTGCCAACCAACTCTGCCTCATACCGATCCACACTAAGAAAAGGACAATTTCATCCCCATCATTTTATACGCCTATATTTTGAAAATACAGATCCTCAAATACACATAAGAGATGCCAACTGCCGGAGAGCACTTGCGTAGAGAAAAAGTAGATTGGAGCAAAGTATCCTAATGTGGATGTGTTGATCAGTACGAGGTAAATTTGACTGGCAAATGGGAAAAACGAGAAGCTGGAGAGGGAAGAAGCTTCTTCCGTGTTGCGCACGGAACCAGATTGTCCTTGTTCAATCTCACGCAACAACCAAGATTTTCAGTGAATTCCTTATTTTTACTATTTTACTGTGAACGTTTTTCGGCCCTCACAGACGTACACCATGCGTCCAAACATTCAAGGTGATCTGCGATTTCCCGCTGCAAACCGTTGATAGGAAACTTTCCAAAATTCCTTAGCGACGCCAAAATGTAATAGTTATTTGTAATTGTATTTCACAATTTCACCGAATTACAGAAAGTCAACCAACAACACAGAGAGGGCAGAATTTAGGAATTTGTATTTGGCAGAATTATTTGTAATTCACATAATAAATATATTGACAAACAACAGTAAGCATTTAAAGCAATATAGTAATAGAAATTGTCAATCACCACAGTTGGTTTGTTTCCAGAGCTTCTCTTTGCTTATCCTTTCGGGGAGGCTATCTGATTAATAATAATAATGGTAAAGCTTTATTTAAGACAGTATGCAAATATACGGTACAAAAATTTTCAGTACTTTTTTCTTCACAAAGGATTCACATGTAAAGTAATAATCTGAAGTATATCTTCATTTCGTTGAAGAATTGGGAGCAAGTTAAATCACCGCACAAGTTTATGTATAGGTCATCTGATATAGCTGGACGACTAAAACAATGATAAATCCAGATGAAATTAAGCATTTTGAAGGAAAGTAATTTCGGTAGCCCAATGATTTAAGCAGGCCGCCTTAATTGTCAGTGGCTAACGACAGTAGCTGTTGATAAAAGTCTATGCATGGTCTGTTGGAAACGCTTTTCTCAACGCACCACACATCCCTGTACATTTATCAAAAACTGCCTACTGATAAATAGTAGGTCTTGTCATAGTAAAGGGTTATAAAGAGGCATAGAATCGGAGTAACATAATTTAAATAATCAAACAAAAATGTAAGTTGAGAGTAGAATCTTAAATTACAATGAATCACTTACTTCTTATTCTTAACTTAGTAACAAAGAATATCATAGAGAATATAATTTTTTTTTAAAATACCAATATGAAAAAATGGGCACATATGCTTACTGGTTACTGGATGACAACTGTTCTTTTCATGAATGCCTACCTGTAATCTGTCAACTGAACGTATAATGTCATCACTAGGCTAAGTAAAACAAAACTATTATGGATAAAATTTTATTTTGATAAGATCACACAGCGTTATACAATAAGTAATATTTACTGATGACTACATTTCAAGCACAAATTATTGCTTATAATCATATCAAGGTACTCCTCATATAACTTTTTTGCTTCGTTTATATACATGAGTGGAAAGTGATTAGACATTTGAATAAAATCAATATAAGACTTGTGGGGAACAGAAAGGAAGGTAAAATACATTCGGAAATAATATTAGTCTTATCAACAAAATACAATCAGATGGGAAATAAAGTGTTTTTTTTGGTAAAAAGTAAGTAACTTGTTAGAATGTGAATTGAATACATTTTAACATCATTTTTTGTCCTCTGAATTGAATGGTAGTAATACCTCCCAAATCTCTGGCATTTGAGTTGAGTCATTCCTGTTGCATGTGTTGGGTGTAAGACTCGATGAATCAGGCAGGATTCTCCACCTACCTATATTACTTTTTAGAATTTTTTCTCTGTCCTACCGACCCTACTGTGTGGTTGTGTGTTAATGTATGCAGTGCTATAGCTGAGCTTTTTTCCAAATTACTTATCTTCGTGGGATCAATCATTTTAACCATAGCTAAATTCTTATGTTCTAATAATTTCACTACTCCCAATATGCTAGTCTGACCTATGCAGTTGACTTAACCCACAGTCATTGCAAGGTATTTTGTAAATTATATTATTTTGTTTAATTGGACCCACCAGGTCCTTTAATAACCTATAATACAGAGAGACTGTTAACACTAATATTATTTCCGGATGTATTTTACCTTCCTTTCTGTTCCCCACAAGTCTTATATTGATTTTATTCAAATGTCTAATCACTTTCCACTCATGTATATAAACGAAGCAAAAAAGTTATATGAGGAGTACCTTGATATGATTATAAGCAATAATTTGTGCTTGAAATGTAGTCATCAGTAAATATTACTTATTGTATAACGCTGTGTGATCTTATCAAAATAAAATTTTATCCATTATGGAGTTATATTCGACCATAAAATCCGAGTTTTATGCTTAAATCAATACAAACAAAAACAATTTTTCACCCAAACACTAACGAAGAAATTCACCTCCTTCATCTTTTTTAAATTTCAAAATCCCCATTATCCAGCTGTCGATTCATTCAATTCGCCATTATAGCAAAATATTCATTCAGATATCTATAGAACACAAAATAATCGAGCAAAGAATATCCTTTTCCATAAATTCCTTTTTTGGCTCTACAATTATATATACATGTGTTTATATACATAGAACATTCTAGATTGGTAGTTAATAACAATATTAGTGATTTTTAAATAATATCGATTTGTAAAGTAAGATCACAGTGGAATTACAGTTCATTAAAGATGCTTAAATAACAATAATAATAAAGATATAGTAACAAATAGAATATCAACTAAAATTAGGAAAATTCCACACAAATTGAGGATCATTCAAACCTAGATGGCCAAGGTAATGATAATGTCTGAACTAACTTCTTTTGGATGCACAAGTTAGGCTTGTAAATATCGATCTCCACAGCCAGCATCAGCAATATTTAGTAGTCGAACTCTTAAGGCAAAATTCAGATTCTTTGGTATGCGATAAATGACTCTGAAAGCATGGTTAACGTCAATCTTGTGCTCTGTATCCACAAGATGATATAGAATAGCTCCACGAATAGATTTTGTTTGTCCATTACTCAACCAAACAGGGTGATGTTCGGACTTCCGACGAGAAACACACCTAATTGTACGGGCTATGTAAATGGCTCATTCTACAGGAGTAGTTAAATTGGTAGATACACATGGAGGAGGCGAAATTACCCATTTTGTCTTTTACTCCCAAACGTAAAAAAGGAGTGGTCTTGAAGACACAGCGTAATTCGGCAGCATAGAATGCTCTTTTTACCGTATTTCTAAGGCGTTGTGTTAGTATCTCGCTGGTGCTGTCCCCAAGGAACTGCATTTGTAAGAATAAGGCCTTTTTTGGAACTGTTTGATAACTTGGGCTGCTTTGATTTTAGACTCTCATATTCTTATCAATAAACTTTAACTATTTTCATTTAGCAACCGTTTAATATTAATAAGTTCGCCATTAGGTTTGTCAAGTCGCAACTGATACTCTATTGTATGAGAATACATTATTGATAGAAATTAGTCTCAGAGGAACAAGGAAATATTTTATGCAAATACTTAACCTAGTGTGTAATGTAAGTACTTCTTCTACTATTAGGAATGTGCACACACATACTCATCGTATTTGTCTAATGAAAGCGATATTTTGCTGCCAAGTAAACTCAAAAGTGCAGTGTTATAATGAAAGATGTCAGTCGACATATATACATATATATATATATTTGCTGAGAGTGCATATATGTATATAGTTAATAACAGTTAAACAGTTAAAGCGCAGCATTTAATAGTTGACATATATATATATACCCTTTATTATTATTATTTTTTATTTGTAAAGGAGAAAAATACGAGAAATGTTGACTTGTTGTTTCTATTTCAAATTGTTGATTATTTCGTCTATTTCTCTTCTAAGTACAAAATGTTTACCAATTCTGTTATATAACAAGGTATTTATACCAGTTGATCTTGGTGGGTTTGCTAATGTGGATTATCCCCTCTGGGGATTTTCTTCCTTTACTATCCTTACATATTATAAACCTTATGATTATAAGAAACATGTTTATCCACATCACTATTATTATTATTATTATGCTCCAAAGTCAAAAACACATAATAAACAAAAATTATTAGTACAATCGTCATTGTCTTCAGTAACCCAACCACCGTCACCGTCTTCATCACTCACGTATAAAAACAATGCACCTTATAAAAAGCAATATGTCCAGAGTTCTCAGCATCATAAAACCTCATTGAACTATTACAACAGTCATACCAAGAAGAAGGAAAAGGGGAAGGAATCAGTGGAGAATAATATTATTACTCCAGTCAATTATTGTAATAAATATCATCATGGATATAATCATCAAAAGAATCGTTGGACGCCTATTATTTATCATGATCAGAAAAGAAAGAATCGATTAAGTCATCATTACTTGGGTAGTGTAAAGAGATTAAATTATAGGCATGAAAGAAGTGAATACAATTATCCAACACAAAAATATATCAATAAAAGGTATAAAAATGTTAATGACAAAACTACCTACAATATTGCTGGATATAAACTCAAGAATTCGCAATACGATAAGTATAATAATGGGAAATTAAAGTATGCTGAAGCGAAATTTGATGATAGTACTGTTGGTAGAAAAGATACCTACGATGTTGGAAGATATCAGTCGAAGGATTTGGAATATGATAAACGTAACAATGAAGGGATAAAGTATGATAGAGTCAAGTCTGGTGACACTCTTGATAGAAAAGATACCAACGATGTTGGAAGATATCAATCGAAGGACTCCGAATATGACAAACTTAACGACGAAGGGATAAAGTATGATAGAGAAAAGTTGATTAACACTCAAGATGAGAAACGTACCTATGGTGTTACACGACATAAACCGAAGGATTTGGAATACACAAGGCATACTGATGAAGACACAGAGTCTCATAAACCAAAATCTGATAACAAATATGAAGAAGAATACAAGAGTAAAGGATACGATTCTCATCAACGTGAAGATACGCATAAAACACATCTTCTTACCCCTAAAATATCACGAATTAGCTACAGTTATGAGAAACCCTCTCCTAAAGGTAAAAATATAAAGCCTAACAAACACCAATCCAATAATTATAAATTGTCAACAGACTATGAGAAAATTGATCACGACAAACCTTTACCTGCTTATGCTGAACCAAAATATGCAATTTTATATGATGAAATTAAAAGCAGTAGAGGAAGCCATGTTGAATCAAGGAAAAAATATAAAAAACTAAAAGAAAAAGAAGAAGTAGTAGGATTACGCAAAATGATGAAAAAACGCACTTATAATCAAAAGTCTCCTAATAAAAAGTCAAATACCAATGCCAAGAAGGAAGGCAAATCAAAACCGAAAGATAAGAAGAGTGATAAGAAAAATGAACGTAGAAAAGATCGTGACAGCATACTTATGGTAGTTAATGAATACACATAAGACTAAATTTGGATAGTGAATAAAAAAATATGTGTATGATTTAATTCAAAATAAAACAAGCTTATTCTCTATACATATTGTATACTGTTCCTTGTGTACATTCTTTCCTCGGGTTGTTAACTGGGATGGATAAATCAATGAAGTTATTGAAGTCTATAGGAATATAGTTTATATTGCCTAGTATAGAGTTACATGAACAGTAACTTCTGGTGTAACTGTGACACACATACACCATATAGATCTATTGACAACATAGATTTTGGTGTGTCAAGGTAAAATATGGTAAGCAAATAAGTATAATTTCTATTGTAAACAGTATTTCAAGCTAGAATTTAATTGATCGATGGTGACTAGCAGTGGAATCAAGGACAACACTCATTTCATCTTACTTGGGACTCGTCATCTGGATGTACCTGCATCCCCTAGTGAGTGATGATGTTCTATTGGAAGTAGGTGATTAGCTTAAAAAATGAAGTGTGAATATCAGAAGCGTTAGATATAATTTATTAACTATTAGGATTAAGTCATCATTGGAAATAAGATTCAGAAAACAAAATCTTGTGAATTTTAATTGAATTAAAAGTTAGTTATTCTTGAAAATGTTTGTGTTTTAATATCATGCTTGACCTTGAATGATTTTTAAAACATCAGTATTATGGTATGAGAAAATGTGTAACTATAGTTAAAATAATAATAATTTTTCCTTCACGTTCCCAGTGGAACATAGGGCTCCAAGCTAGTGGCTTGAAGTTTCTGTAGCAGTATTTAATTTTTACAGCATGGGGTTGCTAGCCTCATGCCCAATCTTTCCTTTTTACCAGCATTATTTCTGGCTCAGTGAGGTAAAGGAGTGCACCGGCCGGGGATCGAACCCCGGAGCATATGCATGGTCGGCGAGCGTGCTAACCGCTATACCACCGACGCACCGTAACTATAGTTACAATGCATTAATTCATGTGTGAACAATACATTACCTGATTGATCTTCATTCTATATATTAAATAAACTTTATAAAACATAACCTCTCAATTAATCATGAGATAAAGTGACAAGCTGACAGTCTTCAGACTGACAGTTCCACTTTCTGTTCACTTGCTTTATTCGTATACTCCAGAAGAAAGTAAAATATTGATAGAATTGACAAGACATAAAAAGATAAGATATTTGTCAGTCATCTCTGAATGTCAACTTTATCCAATTTGAAAAAGTGTAGGAAACGAGAAGACAGTCATACGTTGGTCAGAGGCGCGTTTACTGGAAGACCTGTACTTTGTAAATGATTTATGTCTCGTGTCGCACAAAAGTGAAGATCTACAGGTGAAAACCACCAAGTTGGCCGAAGAGGCCATCAGTGAAGACATGATTTCAAATGAACACAAAGAAGATAGGCCTGATGAAAATATCTGATCACTACCAACAAGTACTAATCACCATCAATGGGGGAAATCTAAAAGGGATTCTTCTCATTCACTTAACTGGGAAGCTTTAATTCAACTACAGATGTTGGCACGAACAAGGATGTCAAAGCCAGGAGGTATTGAAAAAACAAAACAGACGTTCATTACTTTGAAGTTGATGAAGAGGTCTACAGCATTCACCATGAAAAATAAATCCCAATTTCCAACATTAATTTCAAGTCAGAACTCTTATATGGTTCAGAAACTTGAAGCAGAACAAAATGTATTTCCAACAGTTTGTATACTTTCATCCACAGCCACCCTCTTCTCTCGATAGTGAGAATCAGACCGGTCGGTTAGAAAAGATAAAAACAAGGGACTTTGTCAAACAGAGAACCTGTCAGCAACCCATTACACAAAAAAGATATTTAGAAAGAACTAAAGATGGATTGGACATTCAACTGACATCACACAGTGGGGCGGGGAGTGGGACTGTGATGGAAAGCAACGAGCTGGCTGTCTAAGTATAATATGTAGGAGGTGATCTGAGGAGGAAATGAAAGCCGGTGAACAGTTGGGAAACGGGTTGAAAGTGATAGCCGGGAACAGAGTGCAATGCAGACGCGCTTGTGAAGCTTAAAGTTTCACTTGGAAAGCAAGGAATGAATGATATAAATAATTTTTAAATCGTGGTCAATGACTTATATCTTTAGTTTTTTAATTACGGTGTCTTAAAGATATCAACTCAATAAACTTTTGTCAGGGACTCTACTTCTTCTCTTACAGAATAACCAATGTCAATGGCATGCAAATCAACTTCGTTCTCATCATTACTTTTCTTTTTAACCATTATTGCATTTAAGTTTAATTTCAACTGTCTCTTCTGTATTTTATAAACTAAATTAACAACTGTTTCATTTATTAGACGGTTGGAGGCAATCGGCAGGGGAAGCCTTCGACCTAGTGTCCAATCAAAAGTATCTAATACATTCCGACAGAAGGCTAATCGCTAGCGCGGATAGCCTGATGGTAACGTCTCTGCCTGCAACACTGGGTGACAATGGTTCGAATCTCAGAAGGGACATAAGTTCATTCCGCATTGCAAAAACATCTTGCTGACTAGTGAATGCCGACAAGTACGAAACCTGGGTTCAAGGCTTCCTGTGCCCGATTGCCTCCAAACACCGAATAACAACAATCCCAAGTGTATCGTGATGGTGAACCACCTAGCACGGTGACTACATTGCAAACTTGACTAATAAAATTCTGTCTGATGTAAAAAAAAGGACTAGACACACGACACTAGTCAGTGTCCAATCAAAACTGATTTATTTACTATTTGTTTGTAATGAAATCCTTATTTATCCCCATAAGCTCAAGTCAATTTCAATACCATTTCATAATAACTCTTATCTAATGTCACATTTCAACAATAACTTCCTCTGGTATTTGTATTCCTTAGTGACTTGATTCCCACTATTATTCTAATCTGCATATACATGTACTGTATTCGCCATAATAAACTACTGGAGTGTCGGTTTTTTTTCTCCAGATACTTAAATTCATTGAAGCCTTAGCCATAAAAAGACTTAAACCTGTCTTATGTGTCCAAACCTGCCTTGGTAATCCAAGTTAGAACCAAGGACCAATTTACTTCATAATATTTTCAATCCCTTCTTTTCCTTGTCTTTTCTCTTTTTTTATCTTTCTTACCCACCCCTTTTGCGCCTCCCTACCCATTCTTTGTGACCTTGACCTGTACACCATCTGACCTGTATTGTAATCATTCATGCCTTCTATAAAAACTGTGTATGACAAGTGCACATATGTGATCAGAATGTCCGAAATGTGTTGCGTCAATACATTACACGTTTCAGATAAACTATGTCTTCTTATTGTGTTGTCGAAATTCATAAAGAAACTAATTGCTTTAGATTTGATTACATTTTTCACGATCCAACGTTATCCAGAATATATTTCCCAGTAATTAGTAAAACCTGGTTATCATAGAAGATTCAATCCTCGTTAAATAACTTAGTGTATAAAGTTGGGCGATTATATGGCATATTCCATCTTTATCCGGTGGGTATTACGAGATTTCAATAAATACGCTAAACTATACCAGCACGACTTTATGAAGATTCAATAAGATACGTTGGACTTTTGAAATGAATGCCTCGTTCAATCTATTACATTGTGTAGATGTCATCATTATCAAGCGACACCTTTTGATAAAAGTGTAACAGATGTAAGTAACAGAGTTCAAGAATACACTGCCACCGATAATATATACACCAGAAAACAATTTTCATCGACTAACAATGAAAAAAAAACAAATAAAAGAATTGATTCTGTCTG
This sequence comes from Trichobilharzia regenti, assembly GCA_944472135.2. Taxonomy (NCBI): domain Eukaryota; kingdom Metazoa; phylum Platyhelminthes; class Trematoda; order Strigeidida; family Schistosomatidae; genus Trichobilharzia; species Trichobilharzia regenti. The sequence continues at coordinate 36,138,558 of OX235263.1, forward strand.
TAATGCAAGTAAACATATTTAATCAATCTAGATTGACCACCACTTCCCCTGTATCATTTAGGATTGCATCTTAACGTAACTTGCTAAATTTCGTCTACCTAGGGGAATTCAAAACTTACATTTAGTCTTATATAGAAAGCTTCACCTACTGGAATGTAGATTCATCCTTCTGAATAAAAATTACAGGGCTCAGTTTCCCTACTAGTCACAACTAAACAACAACAAAATATCAAAGTTTACATTTAACATAATTTTTTAAAATAGAAAATATCAGTGCACTTTATGATCGCATTGTTATGAAGAATAATTAAAATTACAATTTGAAATGTCAATAATCTATAAAAATTTATTCAGTTCATAATTTAATCGACAGTTCAACTTCATTTTTTCATTTATGACGCAATGAACTATTTTCTTTTCAAATTTTGCATCATAGGGGACTATGATAAAAAAAAGATTCTCTTTTTATATAGTTGGTTTGTAAGCATTGATATCAGTTAGAAAAACACTGACAACCAGTCCTGGAGTACTGGATAGCTGTTTCATCCCAGTTTGGGAATCATCGTCAGTATACACCCACTGGGGTTCGAACCCAGGACTTTCCAGTTACAAGGCAAGCTGGCTCGTATACCATTCAGCCATTAGGACCGGATTCAATGGCCAGTCCATGAATTCTAACTTCTACCAATTCGTGATTTACCGTGACCACCAAACAATGTCATCGGTGGGACATCCATCCTCACACGTGACATCTGGATGGACCTCACTGTTCATGACTTCTCAACAGAACTCCACAAAACTCCATTCTCTTTTTGCTTTGATTAATTCTACTCCACTTGAATAGAGTTTCATATCTAACGTGTACTTATTGTAATTATCGCTTGAAGAAGTAACAGATACTATTTATATCTGAAGTGATATTGCTGCCTAACGTCTTAAGTTTTGCAGTATATATCTTCACAATAAGGCAGTTTAATAAGGAAGAAAAGTAAATTAAAAATAATGTTATCTAAACTCATAAATAGTAACACAAAGGGAGTTTAAATAAAAGTTACTACAATTAAGATGAGAATTAGGCATGATGACATCTCTACCTCTGTTATCAGTTGTTTTTCTTTCCACTCCACTGACTTCTCAGTAGAATCCACAGCTTCAAGCCTGAGATTTGAAGTTTCAATAGTGATATTGTTCTTTTATAGGTTGAGGTTGCTAACCTCATGCTTGACCTCCCCCCTTTCACCCTGTTTACTATTGGGTGGGAGACGTTTAGGAAATCAGTCACCGTGAATCGAACCCAGGCTATGTGAACGGTTGGTGAGCATTCTACGAGTGAACTAATGACGCCTATTTGTTAGCGATTTTTAGTCATCTGTTTCTTCTGATTCATGAAACTTATTCATTAATGCTACACTCTTCTGTAATTCAAAGTAAGGCTAAGAAACTTTATAAACATTATATCACGTTTTGGTCCATTCATCTTTAGCTTTACCCTCCACCTAATCCTATCTCAATTAAAGCATAGCAGGTGTTCAAAACTACAGACCACCTGTGGTTAACAATGTAAAGAATGTTGTAGCCTATTTAATGAAAGTTGAACTAGTGTCTTTGAGTTCCAGTTTACGCATATTTCCATGTTCAAAAGATCTAGCAGCATACCCTATACCTTTAACTATTATAAATGGCAACACGTGTTATTTTGACTTATATTCCTATCATCAACTGTTGAGCACCTATACACAAGTTTATTAAACTTGCTATTTACTGTGAGTATTTCCTATCAGTATTGACCAAGACCATCACTAAAATTGTAAATTAAATTGGCCATTTGGTTATTATCATTCCCTTGAATACCTAGAGGAACAAAAGGCTTTAGAAGCACGCCTCCATTGCGTCTGGTTCTCTGCTAAAGTTTTCACCTGACTCCAGGTCTGCCCACATGCTTTCATCTCCTCTTCACATGACCTCCTCCAAGTCCCCTTTGCACTGACGACCAACTTGCCGCTTCCTTTCCGAGTTCCACTCGAGCGATGGCCTGGAGTGTGATGTCACTTGATGGTTTGTTTCCTCAGAGTATGACCAGCCAATCCACCTCCATTTCTTCCTGCTTATGTGTTGCACAATCGGTTCCTGGTTAGTTTGTTCCCAGAGATCCCTTCCTGTTGGTGATCTTTTCTGGCTGGCTATCTGATCTTGAGTGGTATTGAGCGAAGACAGCTGTTGATGAAGGTCTGTATCTTGTGTGAGGTGTTCTTTATGACGCGCCAAGTCTCTGATCGGTGTATAGTAGCACTGACTGGCTTCACATTGGAGTTGAAAATCCGGATCTTAATTTCATTTCCGTGCTGAGTGATGTTGACCTCCACACAGACTTGAGAGTAATGAGAGCTTGTCTTGCTTTTCCGATTGTTGCTTTGATATCCTCGTCAGTTCCACCCGTAGTGGAAACGATGCTTCCCAGGTCGGTGGGTAAAGGAGGTTGTTTCTTTCAGGTTCCTCCCATTTACGCTGGCTGATTGTTGTCTGTTGTTGCTGTTGGTGTTGGTCAGGAATCTTCATCACTTCTGTTTTCTCTATGTTTACTTGGAGTCGTATCTTTGGTGCTTCTTGTGCCAGCTTGTTGCTTTTCACTTGCATATCTTCCAGTTTGTGGGAAATCAGACATATATCATCGGCGAAGTCCAGATCCTCCAAGTTTTTCGCGAAGGTCCATTTTATACCTGTTTCCTCGGTTGTGCGAAACATATTCTGTTATCATAGATGTATACTTCAAACTAAATAACTGCAATTTGAATGACCTGTAAACGGTTCCACAGTAAATACATCCTGCTAACTGGATATCTTTATTCTCCCTCTCTCTCGCTCGTTTGATTACATAATCGTTGGTTTTAATCATTCTCCGCTTTCATATAGTGTTACTTTACTTGTCTCTTGTTGAACTCCCTATATTTTTGCTCAATTTAATAGTTACTCATTATCTTACTCCCCCTTTGTCTTTATTACGTAACTCCTTTACCATTGTAGGCATGCATTCATTTCTGTTCAAAATTAAAATCTCTGAGTAAAAACTATATAAGTGTAATTTTCTGAGCACTGACTATTACGTTGGGATCCGCTTGTTAAATGACATCATGTAAAATTCTTCTGTACATAAACTTCATAATTTCTTTGGATCTTATGCAGCTGAAGAGAAGCCGATGAAATAAACGACTCTACGACCTTATACTCCAAGAACTTTTTGTTCTTACTTTATTCTAATTCATAAAGGGGAATAAATGTATGAATATCGCATAATAGATATTATGTAGTCATTACATTTATCTTGAACGTCTGTTGTTTATTCCATCATTGATTAAAGTATATGAGTTATATTTTGGTGACAAGATTTGAATCAGCAATCTTCATTTAGTTATAGAAATAGAAATTAAACAAGCATGTTCAGCTCTTAAGTTGGTTCTAAAAATCAAATTGGACTATGGTATTCCATTATTCTACCTAAAGGGTTCATACATACTTCCTTGAAAATGATAGTAAACCTGTAGGACACATTGTTTCATAGAAGAATAATTCAAAGTACAATCTTACCTTACGACTCTAAGACCCTTCCAGATTAAGAGTACTAGTGTCAGTGGTTACTTGTAAAAGATAGTGAGCATAAAATCAGTGTATGTGTATGGATAAAGTCAAATGTCATCTACTGCTTGTGGATAAGTTTATGTGTGTTTTGAAAAGCTTACATAGTATGATTGCAAAATTTATTTTAAACTTAACAGATACACTTCATAGTCATCGGTAATTTTTTATTCCTTAGTGTTCCCAGTGGAACATAGGGTTTCAAGCTGGAGCTTTGAAGTTTCAGTAGCAGTGGTGTTTAGATTTTATGCAGTGGGGTTGGTAGCCTCCCTCAGAATTATAACCAGCTAACGGAGGTAAAGGTGTGCGCCGGTTGGGACTCGAACGCCGAACTATATACATGGTCGGCTAGCACTCTACTGCTGAACCACCGATGCACATATAGTCATCGTTACCTCTTACTTATTATTATTATTATTCCCGTGGGTTCAGAGTGGAACATAGGCCTTCAACAGTATGTCTCCTTGTTTGTCTCATTCTCTGAGGTCCTCCTCAGTTTCCCCCTCTTACACAACCATTTATTATATTGCTCAGTAGTTTGTACTCTTATATTAGTTTGAGTAAGGCTTTGAAAGCTTTAATACTGTGAGTTAACCATATTTAAAACTCAGAAATTCATTTCCCTTGTAAACTTGGTCTGTTGAAGATGTCTAGCATAACACTGAAACATCAAACTATTAGTATTTTAGTCCAATGGACAATTAAACCAGAATATTTCTGAACAATTTAGATACCCCCCCCCATATGTTTTACGAGTTGTTTTTTGGAAAATCACAAGATATTCAAAAGAATATATCAGCTACCATTTCATTCTCCAGGACTGTAAAATTTCAACTTTATACACTTTAGTTCTCTGGAATTGACACTGTTTTGCTCTTTGGGATTAATCTCACCGACATCCAACGTAAATTTGTCACTAATCTTCACAAAGTTTGGAGGCCAAAAATATCAAATTATCCGTTCATTGCAAAATAGGAAAAAAAAACAATGAATTCACTGCATGTCACGGGTGTTAATTGATGTATTGAATAAGGACTCTATCGTGCGCTACAGACGAAATAACTTCCCTTCTCCAGCTTTTCGCTTCTCACTAATGCCAATCATCGCTAGCCAGTACCTGATCCCTATATCCAAGTTTCAGATCTTCTGCTTCAGCCTCCTTTTCTCTTCACAAGTACCTCTCGAGCTGTTGGCATACCCTTAAGTGGAGAAAGCAATTGCCAATCAAGAGAAGTACTTTATTTCTACGGCTCTGTACGTTAACTCTACCTAATATATATATATACTTTTCCCCGCCTACGAACTGCATATAAATGGGCATTTAGAAAATCTAGTCACTCAGACAAGTGACATTATCCCCAGTCACTGATAGAGAATTCCAACACATAAAGTCAGCAGTCTTTGACTACTCTGGCTAATACCTCAACACAAAAGCAACGGTCCATCACCTTCTAACAAAGGAATATAAAGAATACCTTAGGGACCAGATAGAAATTTAGTATTAATACATCCAGCCAAAATTACAATATATATATAGTTCTCATGGACATGTTTAGAAAACGTCGACCTTTAATTTCAGAGGATAAAAAATCCTCATATCTTGTCAAAGAAAGAGATAGGTTCGAAGTAATTTATTATTATCAACTTACAAAACAAATCACTAGTCAGAGAAGACTTTTATAGATACTTCAGAATGACAAATATCAGTAATTTCAACCACATGAATTAAAATAGGAATCAAAGGTTCCGATTTCGGATGCAGAAGTAAAGTGAGGAGTTGACAGGACACTGATGAGATGTATCTACAAGAAACTAGTATGAAATAACCTCCTGATTAATTTTTAAAACTTGGCACCTATTGATCTTTAGACAAATGTTGTATATTGTCCATTACATTCGGTGAATCCTCAGCATTGATTGGAAGATGAAATCATTCGTTAAACGGTTATGCTGAATGATTAGTGGACATGAATATGCTTCATATCCGGGGGAGATATTTCATATGAATTCAGACTTCTTTAAAGCCGAAACCTCCTCTGATATTCCTAAGAGACGGATTTTAAACCCTCCAAAAGAAACTTTATTCGCACCTACTGCCTAAGTGTTGTTCTCCAAGATCCCAGTGTTCTTCAATACTCTTAAGGATAAGCTTTCACATCTGAGTGTGTATGTGTGTGTGTGAGAATTCCCCAGAAGTACTATAGGTTGACGCCTTCTGGACACTAGTAATATATATACAACTGATTCATAGTAATCTACAAAGTGGAAGGAAGTTCATGGAAAAAATTGTCTTCGACTCACCTCTCTGCAGGAAATTCTGCTTTATGCGTGGTGAAACTGAGATTCTATGTACAAGAAAACTTATTCAATCGTAAGATCTACTCTGATCATAGTTATAAAAGTCAACCGTTCAACTCTTCCACTCTATTTTGTTTCTAGATTTTTTTTCCTTCACGTTCCCCAGTGGAACATAGGGCTTCAAGCTAGTGGCTTGAAGTTTCCATAGCAGTGTTTAATTTTACAGGATGGGGTTGCTAGCCTCATGCCCAACCTTTCCTCTTTACCAGAATTATTTCTGGCTTAGAGTGGTAAAGGAATGCGTTGGCCGGGAATTGAACCCCGGAGCATGTGCATGGTCGGCGAGCGTCCTAACAGCTATACCACCAACGCGTTTCTAGTTTTAGGAATACACAATTACCTTTACTTTGTTTTTGTCTGTTTTTGGTCACACTGTATGGTGAAAATTGTATGCCTACATATTATGTAACCACACATCCATCCTGTTAGTTCTTTTGATTTCTCGGCATTTTTGAGATTAATATTTACCTTTTGTCATGCTTGTATTTCATCATACCTCGTTTTGAATAGGGATTATAATTTGTTTAATTAACTTGAGCTTTGTCAATAGGTTTTGTTAGTTACTTGCTTACAGGATTTCATCATGAGCTGACATTAGTTAGAGAACCATTGGAAAAACTGGGAGTACTGGACAGCTGTTTCCTCCTAGTTTGGGAAATCGTGACCAGTAGGGTGCACCAGGTCGGGTGTGAGGACAAATACTCACCGAAGACATTGGCTAGCGTTTGCGCTATATCGTGAATTGGCAGAAGTCAGAATTCATGGGCCATTGGATCGGGTCCCAGTGGCTTAGTGGTATACAAGCTCTCCAGCCTTGTAACCAGAAGGTCCTGAGTTCGAACCCCGGTGGGTGCGTACTGCTGAAGAGTCACAAACTAGGCTGACGAAACAGCTGTCCAGTACTCCCAGGTTTTCCAATGTTTCTCTAACTAATGGCAGCTCATGATAAAATCCTGTAACCAATCGAAGCCCTACAAACCAACACCTGAATAATTTGTTAATGTTGGTACTTAGTGAAAACTTACAAAACCCTGTTTGTACAGTTATTAAGAATGAAATCGCTAGATGTTATCTTTCTCTGAACTTTTTGTCTTCTCTCTAATATCTTGATGAATAGCTTATATTGTTATATGAAAATGACAATGCTGTGACTTAGCTATCTGAAAACAGTCAATGGAAAGGCTTTGGTGCCATAAAATAGTAATTGTGTCTGCCTTTACTGAGAGTAAAATTTACTTGAAATCAAATTACACGCTTTATCAACAGAAAAACAATTTGTATATACCAAACTGTATTATTTCTGAATACATGATATCGAATTGTGGTGAGTGCTGACTGCAGGCCAAAACTGTAGACAGCAATTTACGTCAGTGTTCACATCCCGAATCGGGGTCAGGAGAAAAAACAATAACAAAGCCCTAACCTTGAGGAACTCACCAACCAGTCAACCACAGCAGACATGACGTGTGTAAACAGGATTCGCAGATATATGGCTTAACTTTCTAATAAACTGTCACAAATCGATGACAGAATAATCTTCAGCAAGGAAACGACCAATTAGAAGACTTTGCTTCTCTGCTAACAATAATGTACATAAAAATCTACAAATATTTCTTGATTTTCTCAATGAAGGATCTGTTGCCTGGCCCTTGTCTTCTGTCGTTACAGTATAAGTCAAGTTAAGAAGATAGATGTGACCTATGATTTATAGATGAGTGAGTGATGCATCGAAAATCCATGGACTTTCAGAGAAATCAAAACATCTTTAAACAAAGATGAAAACACTATCATTCTGATTAAACTAGGTATCTTAGAGGACGACGCATCACTAAAACCGGCGCTGCTGAGCTATTAATATCCTCAAGCCGCTGAATACGGCGTTATTGTTAGCTGGGTTATCTAAGATAAAAATGACTGGCGGGGGTGAGGGAGTTGACTTCCACACTTAGGGATGATAATCAATGCTGACAGAAAAAGGTACTAGTTGTTGTATTCCAAGAAGGAATGTTCAGATTCACGAACTCGGACTATACAGACTGAACCATGAAAACTAACTTCATTTCCATTTGACAAAGAATATGAGCTGTTGGTATAAAGTGTGTTACTAAATTATCCGCATACCTACTGTTATTAGTGAAGTAGAATTTTGATATATTTGATCTAATAGCATGTCTCATATCATCAGCCTGGGAAGTGTTATAAACTATATAAGTGATTTGTTATTAATGTTATCTGTTCACAACTGAATAGCAGTTTCAAAGCTTTTTAAAACTTCGGATATACTCTTTTCTACTTTATCTTTTTGTTAAATAAATAACATTAAAAATTGAAAAGTATTATGATACACCTGTAGTAGGCATTTGTGGATATTTATCTTTTTGGTTTGATTCGTATTCTGCCGTCGACTGACTATGTCGGACCGAAATGCTTGTTCCCGGTTGACATGTCGGCTACTAGAAGAGATACTTCTACTATGTCTGAGGATTAACGTGACGTGACCACTAGTGAAATCCAAGATGTTTTAGGTTAAATCACATTTCCTGTGGATTATGCCGTAGATCATGTTAATTGTCAGGCATATTCGAAGTGTCCGTACTACAAGCCGACAATAACTCAGCGTTAACCCAAAAAGTCAAATTATAACTGTCAATTGTTGCACAAGATGTGGGTGTCGTGGCCGAAATGGTCTAGTGGATAATGCTGTGGTGTCAGACTACACTGATTATAAGAAAAATGTGCACTACACATCATTTTCCAGTAGTTATTTCACGACTGTCAGCACAACGAAATCCCACAAATGGTAGATGAGTTGGGAATTTAAAACGGTACTACATATACTACTGACCTATAGCAGTAGTAGTAGGAACAAGCGATACATGCCATCGTGAATAATTAACTAGACAGAGACAAGTCAATATGGAACCCTTCTTCGAGTCCCTTCGCTTCGAATCAACACGAATTAAAGAGGGTAAATTATGTCCTAGTGATTCTACAGTAGACAGACTTGAGTGTCACAAGAAAGACAATAACTGAAAAGAAACCAGAGGTTTTCACTGTACATACATACGCTGTTGTGATCGATTTTGAGACATGCTACCAGGAGTCTGTAACTCTGTACACTACTACAAGAATGTAACATGGTCTGATAAATCATTTTTAAGTAAGCATTTGTATCATTTCGAGTTCATTAGATTTTTGCTTATCTCTCTGTTGTCATTTCACTCTACACCATCAAATAAATTATGATTATATTTCAATAGTTTACAATGATAAGTTTTTGTTTTTGTTAATATTTCGAGTAAAATTACTTCCCAACTATTCAAATGAATTTTAGATTTTCCCGTCGATCTCGGTCTCAGGTTGATATGTCCACTTCTTGTGCAGAAGCTTCGACGATGTCTGAGCATGTAATTAGAATGTAATTGGGGGATAGTGACTAGCAGTGGAATCCAGGACAGGCATTTCGTCCTATTTAGGACTCGTCAGCTAGTGGATGTACCTGAGTTCCCCAATTCAATTGAATAATTAATATGACCCATTGCACAAGAGGTGGCTCTCGTGGCTCAAGTGGTCTAGGGGATAATGCTTTGGCGTTTGAAACTATGGGCACTGGGTTTGAGCCTCGCTGGGGAATGTCACCACTCACTGGGGGATGCACGCACATCCAGATGGCGAGTCCGAAATAGGACGAAATGCTCACCCTATTCCACTGCTAGTCACCATCCACCAATTAAATACTTCCCAATTGTTGGAATCGTTTTTTTTAATTCCACCATCTTTATTGATCTAATGTGTATTGTAGCAGCGAATTTATATTACGTTTATATAGACAGTAGATTCTCAATAGTCGATCAGAACTATCTGCAAGTATCATATATCTTATCAATTTTGCAACAATGCCAACCAATCAATTAAAATCCTATTCGCGTTTGGAACCCCTTGATTCTGAATATAAAATTTCTTTCGTGTGCAGTATATATCTTGCCATTTCTGTCCCAATAGTTTCGACTTTGGATTGTTCTAATATGAATAAATTCTTGTTTGAAGTTAACAAATGGTCTCACATAAATGATCTTCAATTAAATCCATCTGAACGTCATGCTGCTGATTTCGGTTTCAGATGCGAACAAAGCTTGCATGGACTGACTCAGTTGCATGATTCCTGTAATACTGACGGCATTGTGATAAGGAGTAAAGCGAACATCTCTCATCTCGGTATCAATCTCTTTTCGAATCCCTGTTGGTCATCACACATCTTGTTGATTTCCGAGAAAATGTTTCGTTTGACATATTCCATATGAAAGTTGAGACTTCCTACTGCTGGCATAACTCAGCCTCTTCTCTTACAATTTATTCATTCATGTATTCTGCCCATTCTCCTCTATTGTTAGCAATTACTCTTCCCCTGGCTTCTCAAAAAAAAACTTTGTCATATTACGTGGAACATTGAGGACTGTAATTTGGGGTTGCTGGTGTACCTCTGACTCAGCTAACTGACATCATTGTCAATAGGCACTTCAATTCTTGCAAACATATTTAGCTAAAATTATCTTGTCTGATACTGAACATCCTCTTTATTCTCATCTTTCTCTCTGGATCTCATTAGAATTCACGCCTCTACAGCTGTAACAACAGAAGACAAGGGCGAAGCAACAGATCGTTTTATTATGAAAATCAACACGTATTTATACATCTTTCAACTACATTATTATAGACAAGCGCAGTCATCTGATTGGTTGTTTAGGTAGACAAACGCAGGCTTCTGATTGGTTGTTTCGGGATTCCTTGACAAATAGAGTTCTCTCTGCGAATCATATTTTGCCACGTTAACTTTGCCGTGATTGGTTGTTGACTCAGGCTTGTTCATATCTTCTCACGGCCCACATTAGTGACCTAGACCTTAACGTAGATTAGTGCCAACCAATCGGCTAGCAGCCTGCTCTCACCACACAGCTAATAAATATAAAAATTCTACCACACAGCCATATTTAGCATGGGTGGTTGTGTGCGAAGACAGAGTCAGATTTCAGAAGAGAACTTATAAACTTTTTAAATCAGTAATCTGAACTGCAAAGTATAGGCAAAGATTATTACTATTACGTTTATTATCTGTGATAATATCTACTTATATTTCATTATGTTTCCACCAACATTCTGTTTATAGTGTTTCATTATTAATCCTGTTATTACTATTTTAAATTTTATGTATGTACATATAGAAGAAGCTAAATTGTTGCAATATGTATAAAAAAGCTGGATCTTCTATTCTGTATAATTATTATTGTTTCGAATAAAGTGGTTATTGTTATTATATGGTCATAGAATATATGACCTCTGTTATAAATGAGAACGCTGAGGTAATTATTATTTGGGAAAGTCAATGACAACGCATTAGATCAGATGTGAAACGAATCGACAGTGGTTATATATGCTGATTATGTGTAAAGTTTTGATATGGTTGTGTTCTCTGAGCTGGATGGTTAATTTGCGAAGCTTTCATCTCCCTACTAGGCGACATCTTCAGTGCATACTTCAATTTGAAGTGAGCTTTTAGATTTCTCCATGAGTTTATTAATCATCTCTCCCGGTGACCTTGAAAGTGATTGGTTGTTTTTGTGTGTTTTCACACCTTCTAGGTTACTTGTATTGGAACCGATTGTTTCTTTGACTTGAACTTTGACCCTTTGTGTGTGAAGTTTCTTTCTTATTGGTTGATAAATTTTGTCTATCTCTATGTGTCTACTGATTGATGATTCACTGGAATGCCAAGCTTCTAAAAATTCTCTATAGCATTCTTGTTGTTTCCTCTGTCGAATTGATGTCCGTGGTTGTCTGTATGTAGTGATATGAGCGATGGAGTGGATATCATGTCTTTTGACAGCCAGCTTATGTTCGTGGATACGAAGACGAAGGGGACATCCACTTTGACCAATGTAGTGTTTCTCGCAGTTGTTACAATTTATTTTGTAGATGATATTGGTTTTATCTTCTTTTGCTGTTGAATCTTTTGGTTAACACAGAGCCAGTTGAGTGAAGTGACTTTGTTGGTTTGTGTGCGACGTCAATTCGTAAGGGTTTGAAGAGTCTTGTAGTGATTTCTGAGATATCCCTTATATATGATAAGGCGATTTTCTTTGTGCTTTCCTTGAAGGCTTTTGGTTTGATAGGTTGGCTTGGGGTTATATGTCTTTTGATGAAATTCCGTGGACTCAACAGCAAAAGAAGATTAAACCAACATCATCTACAAAATAAATTGTAACAACTGTGAGAAACACTACATTGGCCAAAGTGGATGTCCCCTTCGTCCTCATATCCACGATCATAAGCTAGCCGTCAAAAGACATGATATACACTCCATCGCTCATATCACTACATACAGACAACCACATCAAGATCATCCACCTGAGCAACAAATCTTCTCTACCATACGTGTGAATTTATAGCTACATGATCTATGAGTTTGACATTGGACGAATTAGTCAAGAGTTTTCAGCCCGAAATTATCTAATAAGCTTTGAATAGGCAATCTATATCACTGGTTCAAGAATACACACTAAGTTTGGGGTAAATATCTGTCAATAATTTATAAACTGTATTATACTTTTGTACATTATTATGTTTCTCAGTTAGAAAAGATTTAAGTTATTACGTAATAAAATAATTTTAAAGAACTTTTTTGCACTTTGTTGAATACTATTTTGCTTTTCAACGCAGATGAACTTTGCTAAATAATAAAATCCAAATATTACGCAAAATATATTGATGAACTAGACTGTTGCACTTTGTGAATTAATTGGTGTATAAATACTCGTGTATATAAGCAGTTGATCATGAGTACAGTTGATCAGATTAGTTGGAAGACCAAAATTATATAATCACTGTTCAGGATAAAAAAAAAGGGGAAACAATGCGAAAATTATTCAATTTAATATTTTTATGTTTTCTTCAAAGTGTATTCAGTAATTCATATAGTGAATATAACGGTTATGGTGGTTATACTGGTGGTTATCCTAGCGGAAATGGAGGCAGCTATAGTCAGCATGGTGGAGTGAAATATTACTCAACTGCTGTAGATATCTATGGTAATAGTTATAATGGTAATGATTACAACAAGGCATACGATAAGTATTATACTACAAGCAATGATAAACCTGCATACTATACTGCATATTATAACAGTTATCCAAGCAAAGTATATAACAAATACAATTACAAAGATTACAACAAATATGATACCTATAGTACTTCGAACGATTACGCCTACAATGACTACAGCCAGTATGGATATGGTAAATATTATGATAAATATAGCAATGGAAAGATTTACAATAAATATACCTATACTGACAATTATGACAAGTATGACACGTCGAAGAGCTATGATAAAGATTACAGTAAATATTATTACACCAAGAAATATGACACATATGACTATTCAAAGGATTATGAAAAAGACGACAACAGCAAGTTTGGTTACACCAAGAAATATGACAAATACGACTACTCAAAGGATAACGAGAAAGATAACGATAAATATGACGATACTAAGAAATATGATACTTATGACTACTATTCAAAGAGTTATGATAAGTATTACGACAAGTGTGGTTACTCGAAAAGATATGAAAAGGATTATGACAAGTATGACTACACCAAAAAATACGACAAATACGACTACTCAAAGGGTCACGAGGAAGATAACGATAAGTCCGACTACTCCAAGAAATACGACAAATATGATTACTCAAAGGATAACGAGGAAGATAACGATAAGTCCGACTACTCCAAGAAATACGACAAATATGATTACCCAAAGGATAACGAGGAAGATAACGATAAGTCCGACTACTCCAAGAAATACGACAAACATGATCACTCAAAGGATAACGAGAAAGATAACGATAAGTCCGACTACTCCAAGAAATACGGCAAATATGATCACTCAAAGGATAACGAAAAAGATAACGATAAGTCCGACTACTCCAAGAAATACGACAAATATGATCACTCAAAGGATAACGAAAAAGATAACGATAAGTCCGACTACTCCAAGAAATACGACAAATATGATTACTCAAAGGATAACGAGAAAGATAACGATAAGTCCGACTACTCCAAGAAATACGGCAAATATGATCACTCAAAGGATAACGAAAAAGATAACGATAAGTCCGACTACTCCAAGAAATACGACAAACATGATCACTCAAAGGATAACGAGAAAGATAACGATAAGTCCGACTACTCCAAGAAATACGGCAAATATGATCACTCAAAGGATAACGAGAAAGATAACGATAAGTCCGACTACTCCAAGAAATACGACAAATATGATTACTCAAAGGATAACGAAAAAGATAACGATAAGTCCGACTACTTCAAGAAATACGACAAATATGATTACCCAAAGGATAACGAAAAAGATAACGATAAGTCCGACTACTCCAAGAAATACGATAAATATGATTATAGTAAAGGCTATGAAAAGTATGATTACCATTCTGATAAGTATAATAAATACAGTGACAGCAAGGACTATGAAAAATATGATAAGTACAGTTACAAAAAGGATCATCATGATAAACATGATCATGGTGAACACGGCCACCACGACCATAAGGATCATCATGAACATCATCACCATAGTCATTAACATGATGGAGACGAAGAAGACAAAGAAGAGTCATATGATCAATGTGAAAAGTAAAATCAAAGGAACACCAGTATTTAATATTATATTTTGTTTAGTAACTTAAAATATAACCTTCGATAAATGAAGATTTCTAATTCTACTTTTAGCGTGCATCATAAACACATTAAAAAGATAATAGAGGAATACTGTGTGTATGAAGTTGTAGTAGTATTACTGATAACAGCTGGTCGAGTAGTATTTAGTTTATTTTTATTCGTTCAGTAAATTTTCCAAAAGTTACCATTACTGTTAGATGTAGTTTTCGAATTTGTTTTTCGTGGGGTGGGGTGGGAGGAGGGGAGAGAATGTACAACACTGACAGAAGGAGGTCGAAAGGGAATCATAATACAGAATAGTAGAGTGATTAGATTTGTAGATAATTGTACACGAAGTTATTAATTTACATGAATGAAACTTCAAAGTCACTTAGATAGATTCGATAATGGAGGTATGTAGATGACACATTCATTATACTTAGAACACAAGATATAGACAGATTTTTCGAACACATCAACTCGAAGGTAGAGGCAATTCAATTCACTTATGAATTGGAAAGTCAGGAAGGGGAACTTCCAATGTTAGATTGCAACGTAAAAAGGAAAGAAGATGGGAAGTTAAACACTAGTGTTTATAGGAAACCCACACATTCAAACAGATATTTGTACTTCCGATCATCCTATCCTATGTCAGTAAAAATAGGGTTGGTTAAATGTTTTAATAACAGAGCACAAAAACTAAGTAGTACCAAGGAAAGTCTAAGACAGGAAATGATACACATAAAGGAAGCCTTAAAACTTAATAATTACCCGGATAAATTAGTCAGAAAATATGTAAGGAAATCTAAAAATAAAATAAATAATAGTAGTAGCGATAGTGGTGATAATAATAATATTAATAACAATATTAATGACGACACCAACAAAATGGAATCTAAATCATCAGTAGTAATTCCATACAAGGAAGGAACCTCGGAAACCACCTTACACAGAATTCTTAACAAGGCAGGAATAAAAGTGGCTGACATTCAAACCACCCACAAACTCAATTAGAAACAAGCTTTGTCGGTTAAATGGTGGATCATGTGGAGCCTTTAAAACAAAACAATTTAGTTTATCAAATGCCCTGCCTGCAATCATTGTCAGGCCAAATACATAGGTCAAACCAGTAGAACAGGAGCAGTCAGACTAGCCGAATATAAAAACCTAGCAAAATCTAGATTGGTTGACCCAAATAAGATAACAAATCTAGAGAATAGTTCAGCTATAGCACTCAATACATGCAGTGACACACAACCGTACAATAGGATGGGATAGGATGACAGTTTTAAAATCTAATGTCATAGGATGGAGCGAGAGATTGATAGCTGAAGCTTTGTTTATCGAACCAACTGTAAGTACACGTAATAGGAATGATTCAACACCTATCCCAGATATCTGGGAAATTCTACTACGCCTAGGACGACAAATAGGAGAAGACAAAAAGAATTATAAAACTAAAGTTTCAAAGTCGCGTGATTATGATTGACATGATTACGAACAATAAATTTTGTTCGAAACTGTGTCATCCATTAAATAATAATACTGTTTCACTGTGTGATGTATCTAATAAACAAACTAATATGGAATTACTTACTACCACAGTGCCCAAGTTTTACACTTATGTGAAAATTAACAAGCGAAACAGCATTAAGGGTAATCTGAATTGGGGACAATTCTAATGCTATCTTAAGTTATGTTTTCGATAGAACTGGTGAAATGCATTCGAATATGAAGAACGATTTATTAGATAAGAATGTGACATACAGCTTAGATCATAAATTTTATTGGTTTAAAATACTTGACCCTAGGAGAAGTTATCAATAGACTGTTAGTCGACAAGAAATATAATTTTACCTGATTAAAAATGCCCATTAAAATTTTTTTAAAAGAATGTATAAGGAACAAAGAGTACTCTTCTCGATAACTCCATCATCAGGCTCTACATTTATACATACGTTCTTGTGAATGTATGAATTCGTGTTATGAACAACATTAATGCTGTTTGAATAAAATCGAATCAATAATATTGATAGATTACAGCTCAATGCGTCGGTGGCACAGTGATCAGGACGCTCACCGACCATGCTCATGGTCCGGGGTTCGATCCCCGGCCGAGGCGCTCCTTTACCTCGCTAAGCCAGAAATAATTCTGGCTTGAGGCTAGCAACCCCATCCTGTAAAATAAACACTGCAATGGAAACTTCAAGCCACTAGCTTGAAGCCCTATGTTCCACTGGGGAACGTGAAGGAGAGAAAAAAAACAGCTCAATAGCATCAACATAACAATAAACTGGATGTCAGAAAAATTAGGAAAGATAATATTACAAATTCATGAATTTCTAGTCTCTACTGAAGGCCGGCCAGGACAATAGTAGTGACTGGCTGGACTTGCTTCTTTCGAACACAGAGCACCGATTGTTTCACCAGAATTGCAATAGCCTCTGATGTTTGGAGCATGTGGTGCTTCGATGATTTTGGCAATTTATTAGGCACCCGGTAGATGATAGAGAAGGATTCTTCAATATTGGCTGGCTGGCTTTGTGGCCGGCCGGATTGCACCAGATGGTCCAATATCGAATTGTAAATGGTTTTAACTGCCCCTTTTTTACTTAGCCATAGTGGGAGATGTTATCGAGTGAGCACGAAAAATCAAGTTCCCAGAACAACGGCCAATATAACTCGTTCCACCATGAGCGCAGTTGAACTGGTAGATACAATTTGAAGTGGTTAGCTAGTCTAGGTACTTCATCTTTCAGTCGAGATAGCACCATCCATCGTGTAGAGAATAATACGTGTAGTTCTCCAGCATTAAAAGTTATTTGAACTGATTTTCTTAATCTCCTCGTAATTATCTCACTTGGTATATCGCCCTTGAATTGTAGTCGTATATAAAGTGGCTTCTTGTTTACAGATAGTGAGTAGTCCTTTTCCGCTTTCTTTGTCATGTATTTCTTGATAAATTTTCTTTCGGGATGGCTATTTTCGATCAAAGTATCATATACAATGCTTAATTCATCTTCAATTACTTCTTCTGAGCATATAACTGTAACTCTGTGGCTGAGGGTCTTCACTAAATTTCTTTTGTACTTGGTAGGAACAAAGCTGTAAAAATGTGTATATTGTCCTGTCCAAGTACTTTTTCTATGCAAATTTCTTTTTATGCTACCATCTGGTTTTCTTGTAAGGTGACAGTAACTACAGAATTCAAGAGGAGTTCACCTGTAGGAGGTTAGCAACAAGTTATGAAATATTGAATAATTTATAAAATAATGATGACAAAGAAGAATGTGTTAAAGAATTACACAAGGACTTTGCGTCGGTGGAACAGCAGTAGAATGCTGGCCAACTACACATGTAGTCTGGGGTTCAATCTCCGGCCGACACACTCCTGAACCTCGATAAGCCAGCAACAAGACTGGTAAAGAAGGAAGGTTGGGCATGGGGCTAGCAACATATTAGAGATATATGCCCTGTATGATTTCATACATTAGGTTCCCTTGATTAACTTCGATAGAGAAAGAAAGACCAGATTTGCAGTATAAAATGATATCATCATTCTATTTCACAGGTTCTCGTCAGCCGCAAACTACCTGGAATTACAATGGTTATAAATAATAATAATAAAAACTGTAGTACTTACTTATATTCCGGAATCGTTCACCTTATAATGTTTTCACTATTACCTTTCAAACACTGAAGTATGAAATGTTATTATTTATAACCCTTGTAATTTCAGGTAGTTTGCAGCTGATGAGAACCTGGGAAATAGAATGATATCATTGTATACCCTTATTGATTCATTTTTATTACATACTTATCATTGGTACATATTTTTTATAAATTAAGCACCACGTTTCACCTAGAAGAATCTAATTGGCTGTATCAAGGCTATCTAAAGTTGCTGTCTATTCCATACTGTTGCCATGTAGACGGTCGCGGTATAGAAACTGACAGCACAAATTTCGTTTGAACACACAGATTTGGCTTTTTTTTAAAATGAATTGTGATTGCCTCTGTTATATGTAAAAGTCTTACTTGTAGAGCACGCGAAAGGTTGGATGAAATACGATAAATAACTTTAAGAGTTTTTTCCAATATCAATCTGATGTCCTGTGCAGATGAGATGAGCTAGTACTGAGCTGTGTATAACTTTATTCGATCCTTCGACTAACCCAGATGGATAAGTGTTCAGAAATTCGACGATGAATTTGCTTAATTGTACGCTTAAAGTAACTAACCCCTCAGAAACAGTTAGACTAGTAAATACGCATCCCTATTATACCTCAAAAATTATATTTCTTGTTGACAAACATTCTGTTGCTAACTTCCACTAATTATTATTATTTTATGATTATAGCTTGATTCCACACCGTATTTTTGGTACAAGAATGGAATTCTCAGTATGCGATATCGTTAGCCCATATTTCGCGGGTCGATCATTGATATGAGGTGTGTGTCGAAGGGGATCGAACTCCAGATCATTTGGATAGTCAGCGAAAGTCCTAACCTCTGTGCCACCAACACACTCGCTTGGCGACCTGCTTGAGTCACTAGGTTACTTGAATTTCCAACCAATACAATGCAGATTATTTTCTTTAATTCTTGTTGGCATAATCATTCAGTTATATTCGTCAGTTACCAAATGTACTCATGCAAATTTTTAAATTGATTTGCACCCTACCATTTTGTCACCATAAAAGATTATTTAATTCTTCCGATCAAACAGCAATGCATCACATGATGTACTGGAGATGGCTGTTTTACTAGAAAAACTCCTGGATGAAGAGAATATATTATGCAATAAACTACGCTGAAAATAGTGCATATTGTGTAAACTTATTGTGCAGAATAAAGCTATTGTCATTATTATTATCACTAGTTAAAGTTAAACTTTAAGCACCACCAGCTACCAATCAGCAAATAGCCTCGAAAGCACCAATCACGTGAAAGAGGCATTTTTGTTTATGGAATACATATATTTTTTTAAAAAAATTGCATAAAGACTGTATAAAAGTGTTACAGAGGATAGCTCCCTCTCACAGGGGATAAAAATAGTTCTCAGTTTTAGGTTGGTGTATCAACAGAGTATAATCCCATTGTGGGTAAAATTTATTTTGATAAAGTTTCTTAGTGTTATACAGTAATATTTACTGAATAATAAATTGTTCTCGAAACGTCATCAGTAAATATTACTACTGTATAACACTGAAACTTTATCAGAATAAATTCAACCCACAATGAAATTAAACTATACCACAGTGCACAAGTACTATTCTTATATCAACAGAGTAATTTAACCACATTGTATGCATGTAATTATTTAGGTCTTCTAACCCTAACAACAACCCTAATCTTTTCTGAACCTAACCCTAACGTGAAAATATCTCTAAACTAATTGTAATCTAACTCGAACCAACCCTAATGTCGCCTTTATTAAGTTAACTTAACCCTAACTTGTCCTTGGCTTAAAGTGTAACTTAATCTTTATCAAAACTAAGTTGAAACTTCCCGGATATCCCATTTAATAGCATAACACTTCGATGAGCATATTTTATTGATGATGACAACATCATTTGGCAGGATTCACCAACTTCCTCAGTGAACTTTTCAAGGTCATTGGTGCCGTCGGACTCCATTGGTAGCTAGTGGTGCTTAAAGTTTAACTTGGCCTATTATTATTACTGATTTTTCATGAGTTATTTTCACCTCGTCATATACTTTTAAAACTGATAATTCTTTATTGACTAACACATCACCAGATGCTTGATATAATTTTTTTTCACTCAATTTGTGTTTTTTCTTTTCTTAATGTGTAAGTAAATGAGAATTTTCAGATTATCTGATGCGAATTGATTTTCATGAATAATCCGCATCCAAACATAAATGAAAGTCAAACACATAGTTCAGCGAAGAGTCTCTTTTCGGCGGCCAATTCATTCACTTAACCGTAAAATCGCTCATGTGAAAAATAGGCTAAATCCATTCTATCTAACTCACACCACCCTCTTCATTCACAACTCTCCCCCATTGTATCTCATCAGGCAGGACCAGAAGCCTATATAGAAAACTATATACTCGCACTAGCAAGTACAAAAACTCAACCATACCCTACTTAGCTCGTGTTCTGTGCGATCAAGAAAGCATTAGGCGTGATACCTATAACTTATTTAATAGTCAGTAGAACAATTGGATCTCGTCTTTCCAACTCATATCATCTATAGGTACAACGTTTTCTTTCTTTTCCTTTTCTCTTTTTTGGTGTGTGCTGTTTTGTTTCTCTCTTCCTTAAAAACTCTACTTAAAACATTCTTCTTCATTTTTCACCCTCTGTATATCTCGACCGTTTTCTTGCCGCTTACGCCAGTAAATATGTAAGCATCTACTTTTCTAAAACCTTCAAATACTCTGTTCAATTTTGGCTTTGCTACCGACATGCCAATATGTTGTTGTCAAAACTAACTGAGATTACCCATAATCTATGTAGAATTTTATTTATTGTTAATGTACTAACTGGATGCAATACTGTAGTGAAATGCTGAGAATTCCATTCTGTATCACAAGTACTATTTTGGAATAAAGCAAATTATTATTATTATTATTAAAAAATTATATATCTCTATTTTGCATACATGTGTGTGTGTACGTTAGATTTGTCCGATAAGCATAAAAATAAGTTAGGGTTATTGTTGTCAAAAAATTTTAAAAATGTGACGAGTAATCAAATTTTACCTTAGGAGAGTGGGGAGTGAAGATTGGTAAGAGGGTCCTGGTGATATGTTGGCAAAACATAAGTATAAATAAGTACAGCTAATCATTATCTCCATATGCATTTCATTTTCAGCAATAGCCTCCCCGGCGTATACGACCCGTCTGCTGTCTCTAACATCAATCAATTCATTCACGGATGTAGAAGACAAGAAACAACTTCAGAAGTAATCACGACGAAAATTTTAACAAAATTACGCAATAACAACAAGATACGAAAACAACGAGTAAACACAATGAATCCAAAAAACACCAATTGATATGACACACCACACATATATACAAACTGTACACAAAAACTCGTGGATCATGTCTTGATGGAATTCCTTTGAAAAATCGCAGGACTTACACCAGTACGCCTACAACCCTTCACAGGTTGACGATTGTAAGTTGTGGAATGTCCGGACACACACAAGATTAACCAACAATTAAAATAATTGGAACTCACACAAGTATTTAACACAAACGTATGTACAATCAATACGTCGAATGTTGTGTATTCTGGCTTGACGAACTACCCTTGAAGAACTGTAGGACTTACAGCAGTACGCCTACATTCCTTCTCAGGTTGATGATACAAGTTGAAGACGTCCAGACACAAACAAAATTATCAACAGACAGATGAAGGATGATACCAATTCAGTATATACAATATGAACATATGTACAAAATCACACACCAAGCACATCTGACTGCTCATTGATGCGCTACCCTTTGAAGAATTATAGGACTTACAGCAGTACGCCTACAACCCTTCTCAGGTTGACGCCCTAGGTTGGAAAATCGTCGCAGAGTTCATTTGCTGACTTCCCTCTATCATCTATATCCTCAAATCTGAACGGTAACACGCTCATGTCATTGTATCGTAGAATATAGATGACCAACAAACACACGACATATCTCATCAACCAAGTATAGAAACAGAGTAATTTACACCAAAGATAATAACATTCAAATAGTAACTTGAAACTAGAAATGCCTTTATTCGTGCAAGTCAATTTAACAATTACTCTCTCGTTTACACCTGGCTTACCCTTACGAAATTGAGCAATATCTTTCGTCTTTTCAAATGCACCAATACTATCATAGCGGTGGATCAGAAGCTGTTGTTGCTCGACTTTCAGAAATTTGTCTACCTGCAAGACCACCACCACTGCCGTCATTTACTGTCAGCTCAGGTTTAGCACTAGCATCTGATGATAGGTGGGCTACATGCTGATCAATTAAACTGACGGTCTGACAAGCATGCATGCCTGCTGCAACTGCATTTATTTCTACTTCACCTTTGAGCTGTACAGAACCCTTATTTAAATTAGCAGTAGTAGGCATTCCCTCCATTTCATCATGATCAACCAAAGACAACTGTGCACTATCATGATCATTATCACAAATATTCAATTTACCATCATCTATCTGGTCGACTTCATCATTTTCAAACTCTTTAATAACAGAAGTAGACAATTTTGGTTCCTCCTCACAAATCCTTAAAGGTTCTATATCTTCATTCTGAATAGTAATACCTTGTAAACTTGCGGAGTCAGAAATGTCCTCTGAGACTGTATCTCTCCTCTGTGACACTCTATTCAAAAGTGGCTTACCAGTTGCAACTACAGACTTCTTCACCGCACCGTTATCGTCACACAATCCGGAGTCAGACCTGGAGTTTACATTTAGCTTATCACTTAACTTGCTCACTGGTTCACAGTTCACCTTTGTATGCACCTCTTGCAAACGTGTAAAACACAACCATGTTTCTCTTGCAGCTTGCAACTTATCTGTTGAGGATGTACTACGAAACCTGTTACACTCACTAAGTCTATATGCATTACTAGGCATCATGGAGCCTTCTCGATATCCACCTCTCTGAGGCCTACTCGTCATCAATGATTGCGTTTTACCCTCAGACTGCTCTATTCTAGGGGTGAGATGTAATAGACTGGCGGACTTGCTCATAGATTGATTGACACTATCCTTTACTAGTTTCAGGATATCATCAAACCTTGGCTCGATACCCTCATCCTCCATACGGGAGCTCATCTTCACCCACTCCCTTTGCAGTCGAGCAGGTAGGCGTCTTGCTATTACTTCTAGTATAAAACTCGAGTTGAGGTCACTCATGCAATTCATCGAAATCAATGCATTCTTGTAAGTCAACAGATTATCCATAAACTCAGTGAGTGCCTTGGAGTCATCTAGTAGTTGGCTGCCATTACCTTAGACAGCTTCGAATACGTTCCTTACAATCATCGAAGGTCTTCCAAACCTTTGACGTAATATGCTCATAGCCTCAGCGTATCCCTCATTAGGGAGCATGAGCTTACAGCACTGTATAGCTCTTGCAGCATCTCCAGTGCAATACCTCATCAAATACATCAATTTCAATTCATCACTTAATAGAAAACTACTCAACATGATCTCAAACTCCTTTACAAATTGTAAATAATCAGCCGGGTTTCCATCGAAACACCGAGGTTCAAATTTAGGGAGTTTGATGTTCCTATTATCCCTGAACGGCGAAACAGTAACATCAACCATGTCATGCTTAACATCAGACACATCGTTACAATTAACGGACAAGTCACCATGACTTACTTTCCTGTTTGCATCCAAGACGCTCTGTCCCTTCTTTGACCCAGGCATTGTTGAACTTGACCCAATTCCAAATATGTTCCAGATATTGCTTGTTCAAAGAGGACTTGACCGGCACCAGGAAAGGTGAACGGTGACTATCCAAACTTTCACCAACTGTCTGAATCCGCCAGAATCTGTTTCTACCGTCAGAAACTGTCCGCCACGTCTCGTAAACCGTTAATGCCCAGCTCTTGCTACGCTTGAGCTCACGCTGTTCCTTGAAGTTTCTCAGAAACGCTTAGTAATAACGGACGAAAAAACCAAAACACCAATTGGCCACTCGAGGATTATTTATTGTAACACCAACATATAAACAATGTTACAACTAAGGTCTGTGAACAAATATTACAATAATAAATCACAATATTACTTCTGACGGTTTTCTCCTGACTTCTTTCTGAACAGCGACCGATGAGACGATGACTGTCGTATTGATGCCTCCGCGAAAATTGGGGAAGTTGGGTTTGAGCAAACAACAATGAATTGATCGTTCAATCTTCAACTACATCGACAATATTTATGATCAGTTTTGAGCACTTTAAAATTAGAAATTCGTATGAATGGATAGTTTCTAAACCATTTTGTTAACTATCAAAATGCTGGCAAAATAAAGAATTCTCAAGTATTGGTTTTGTAGAGATTTTTGTTTGATTGCATGGAGGATTTCATCATGTGCTGACATCAGTTAGAGAGACAGCGGAAGACCTGGGAGTACTGAACAGCTATATCGTCCTAGGTTGGGACTCTGCAGCAGAACGCCTAATAGAAAATATCAAATCGTCATATTACTTGATGATTATTCGACCTCCGATGAATGGGTAGTTATGAAGAGCCCCAACCTAGGACGAAACAGTCGTCCAGTACTCCCAGGTTTTCCACTGGCTCTCTAACTGATATCAGCTCATGATAAAATCCTCCATGCAAAATAAAGAATCGATCATAGATATTTATTTGATTTCAACAAGTTGCAAATTCTAACCTTTCATACTTCTTTATTGTTATGAACAGCTTGTCATTGTTAAACAACCATGGTAATATTATTTTTTGTAATTTCATTGATTTAGCTTTCATGATACGGTCGTTTTTTATGTCTTTACTTCAATACTAACAATCTAATTCACAGCTTATTCTAACTTAACAGTTGAATTCTTTGTCAATCAAAGAATATAAGAGTTTTCAACTGATCGTCAACTCCGATTGCTTCGTCTAGAATACTCATTAAGATGTGAAAGAACCTAATATTTTCACTACAGCTCTGTAATTTTGATTACTGTACACGTGTATTGTATATATATATATATACTTGAGGGTATTTCACATATGGCAATTAACCGACAATTATGCATCTCAACCAACAGTTATACAACAATGCTGCATCCCAAGTAATCCACAACGGGAAACTCACGGAAGCCTTCGAAGTGAGGACGGGAGTAAGACAAGGCTGTCTACTATCGCCAATAATCTTCCTGATTACAGTAGATTGGATAATGCGACAGACAACGAGCAATGAGGAAACAGGCATAAAATGGACCCACACAAAAAACTTGGAAGATCTGGACTTCGCCGATGCGACATATGGCTGATTTCCCACAAACTGGAAGGTATGCAAGAGAAAAGCAACAAGTTGGCACAAGAAGCATCCAGGGAAGATGTGACTTCAGATGAACATAGAGAAAACAGAGGTGATGAAGATTCCTGGCCAACAGAAACAACAACAACAACAACAGAAAACAATCAGACAGCATAAATGGGAGGAACCTGAAAGAAACAACCTCCTTTACCTGCCGATCTGGGAAGCATCGTTTTAACTACAGGCGGAGGGAACTTACGAGGATATCCAAGCAGTGAGGATCGGGAAAGCAAGACAAGTCTTCATTACTCTCAAGTCTGTGTGGAGGTCAACAGCACTTAGCACGAGAATGAAAGTAGGATCCGGATTTTCAACTCCAATGTGAAGCCAGTCAGTGCTACTATACGGATCAGAGACTTGGCCAGCGCATCATAAAGAGCATCTCACACAAACTAC
This sequence comes from Trichobilharzia regenti, assembly GCA_944472135.2. Classification (NCBI taxonomy): domain Eukaryota; kingdom Metazoa; phylum Platyhelminthes; class Trematoda; order Strigeidida; family Schistosomatidae; genus Trichobilharzia; species Trichobilharzia regenti. The sequence continues at coordinate 36,164,698 of OX235263.1, forward strand.
AAACCTTCATCAACATTTGTCTTCGCACAATACTCAAGATCAGATGGCCAGAAAAGATCAGAAACAGGGAGGAATATCTGAGAGCGAACCCACCAGGAACCGATTGTGCAACAAATATGCAGGAAGAAATGGAGGTGGATTGGCCGGCCATACTCTGAGAAAACAAACCATCAAGTGACATCACTAGACAAGCCATCGCTCGAGTGGAACCTGAAAGGGAAGCGACGAGTTGGTCGTCCTAGGGTGGGGTGACTTGGAGGAGGTCATGTGAAGAGGAGATGAAAACATATGAACAGACTTGGAGCCAGGTGAAAACGCTGGCAGAGAACCGAACGCAATTGAGACGTACGGCTGAAGCCCTATGTTCCTCTAGGAATTAAGGGAAATAATAATAATAATTTCAGATATAGTAAATAACTGAAAAGTATTCGAAATGAGTGAATGTCTATCAATCTGCTACAACTACTTTGTATATTGGAAGCACTTTTCAGAGGGTGTTTCGAAATGACTATTACTCACAATCAAGAGTTTAGGGAATTTAATAGCTACATAATTGTTTCGTGTAGAAAAAAACACTCATGCTGTATAGTTTTTGCTACTGGTTATTATATCTTAAATCTATCTCGAATTATAGTTTCTTCGGATGATTATGCAATATTCAACCCTTACAAACCAAACTATAGAAAATTAATCTGATGCTCGCTAGTGACTTGCTACAGGATAGAGTTTCCTAGAGTTCTAGTGAGAAGTCGTGACCAGTTAGATCCATTCAAATGTCACGTGTGAGGATGGATTCCCAACCGACAACATTGGTTGGGGTCACGCTAAATCTCGAATTGGTAGAAGTTAGAATTCATGGGCTTGCCATTGAATCGGGTCCCATTAGCTGAATGGTATACGAGCTAGCTCGCCTTGTAATAGGAAGGTCCTGGGCCCGAGTCCCAATGGGTGCATACTGCTGATGATTCCCAAAACTAGGATGATACAGCCGTTCAGTACTACCTGGTTTTCATTGGTTCTGTAACTGACAGCAATCCGTGATCAACTCTTAAAGAAATAAGTATAGAAACAAAGAATTCTAGGAACAAACCAATCAGAAACCTGTGTTTTCAACAAATATGCTGAAGAAAGTAGAGATGGATCGGACACACATTGAGGAGATCGTTAAGTGACACCACGCTCAAGCCTTGGGTGGGAAACAGAGAGTTGGGCGTCCAAGGGTGATATGGAAGAGACTGTATGAGGAGAAGATAAGAGCTTATTGACAATCGTGTAGCCAGCTAAAGACGACCGCAAGGAACAGATTGGAATGGAGATGTGCTGTTGAAGCCCTATGTTCCACTCGGAACCCAAGAAAATAATAATATATTATAATACATAGGCGTTGGAAATCATGTCCTGAAATCAAGATACACTGGACAGATATTTCCCACAAGTTTACAACTTGTCAGAAATCTGCACCTAAGTCGATACAACAATAGGTCTCAAATTATCCTTTGGCTACACGGATTCTATTTCTTTTTATTCCTTCACGTTTCCAGTGGAACATAGGGCTCCAAGCTAGAGGCCTGAAGTTTTGGTAGGGGTGGTGTTCATTTTTACGGGATGGAGTTGCTAGCCTCATGCCCAACCTTCCCTCTTTACCAGTCTTATTACTGGCTTAGCGAGGTAACGGATTGCGCCAGCCGGGGATCAAACCCCGAACCCCCTGTGTGGTCGGCAAGCACTTTATAGCTGTGCCAACAACACAGTAAACGGCTTCAAATTAACGAAGCAAGATAAGATCATGTAAACCACTAACTACATGATCAGACTAACACGTTATCCCAAAGAATTCTATTCAATAGCAGCATAAAGGTGGAAACTAGAACGCACATCTCATTTGGCTGGGAAAAATGAATTAGACGTGACTGCATCATTATTTTGTCACTGAAACTCAAATCAAAAGTTAACGGGGAAGTTCACTGTTATTTCACTACCATTTGATTATATGGGTGGCTGAAATTGTGTCCGTATACTTTTATCACTTTATTTTCTTGCTACTTGTTGCACAAAAGTAGTATCATAACTTTCTCGTCAATTATTTGGTTGCCTCTAAATGTCGTTGTGAACACCATCGTCTATGCTATCATCATTTGAAGGTATTCATTCCACTCTTGATTTCCTACGTGAAACACTCCCTGCCAGAATGGTGGCATTTATTGTAACTTAGCCAACTGTAAAGTATTACAAGATCTTAATGTTAGTATTCTGTCTTATAGCACACTTTACTTCTGGAGCGTTTATTCCCCTTGTGCACTCCACTTTATCTCCTCCATTCATTTAATTTATTTTTTTTCACTATGTTTATCTGTTATACCTTGAGTTCATTAAGTTTATCCTTCCAAATGTCAGACTGTTAATTTCAGTTTCCGATGTAAAAAGAAGTTAAATTAAGCCGTTGGTTCCTATGACCGTTGCAAAATTGATGATACTGATATAGAAACCAAGTCTGAAGTTAAGTATCTTGGATTAATTCTTTCTACTGACCTATCTTGGTCTTCCCATGTCTTAGCGATTTCTAAAAGAATATTATGTCTAACTTTTCACATTAAGAAGTTAAGGCACTCAGGCATAACTCAACCCCTCCTCTTACAGTTTGTCAACTCGTGCATCTTACCTATTCTTCTTTACTGTTCACTTTTATTTTTTCTTGGATTGCTTAAAAAAGACTATGTCATACGTCGTAGAACTCTGAAGACTGTCAGTAGGACGAGTGGTATCCCATTGGGAGATATCGTTGACATTGTCACTGATAGGCACTTGATTTCATGCAACAAATTTGCTAAAGGAATTTTGTCAGACTGTGAGCACCCACTCTACCCGCAGCTCCAACTTTGTGTCTCCTCAGATAAAACAAGAAGTCTTTTCAGGAGACTTAATGCACGTATATCTAATTATCAAATTCCACTGTACCATATTTGACACGTACTTTATGTGAAAATAGTGTCAGGGACGAACTAACCTTCTTTGCACTACTAAATAAATCATTTCCTCCACTCTTACAACATCAACATTTATTGTGATTGTTCTTCTTATATTTATAATCCTCTCCATTTTTTGCTTATTTTTTTCATAAGTGTGAACATCATTTAATCTGCGTTATAACTGTTAATTTTGTATTTCCCCTCACTATACTATGGCAAGTGAAGCAGAACAAGCTGCAGACAAAGGAGACCTCGCCACACTCTCTACCGAACTAGGCACCTATCGGGCAAAAGTTCGACACAGATTAAGCCAGTTAAGGATGACAATGGAAAGTCAATCAACAAAGAAGTGGAACAAAAAACACTGGCCTGAACACTTCAAAAGAATTCTAAATCGACCGCCACCTACAACGCACCCAACAATACCAATAACGAAAGCAGAACAACCAGTGAACATCGACCCTCTGACGAAATCAGAAATCATGAATGCAATCAAGATGCTAAAAGCTGGAAAAGCAGCAGGACCAGATGAAATCCCAACAGAAGCATTGAAAATGGACCCAGAGGCAACAGCGGACTTGATGACGCCATTGCTGGAGAAGGTGTGGAAAGAGGGCAAAGTACCCGAGGATTGGAAGAAAGGATACTTATTCAAACTACCAAAGAAAGGAGACTTAAGTCAATGCAAAAACGCGTGGAATTATGCTCCTGTCCATCCCAAGCAAAATACTAAGCCGCATCATCCTGGACAGAATCAAACACACCAACCTGGATGAAAAACTTCGACCGGAACAAGCTGGATTCAGGAAAAACAAGTCATGTATTGACCAAATCGCCAATATTCGGATCATTGAACAGGCCTTGGAATGACAGTCACCTCTCCAACTCACTCAACTTCATTGACTTTGAAAAGGCCTTCGACAGCGTCGATCGAGAAGTCATTTGGCAACTACTTCGCTACTACGGGGCGCCATCGACAATTATACATCTCAACCAACAGTTATACGACAATGCTGTATCCCAAGTGATCCACAACGGGAAACTCACGGAAGCCTTCGAAGTGAGGACGGGAGTGAGACAAGGCTGTCTACTATCGCCAATAATCTTCCTGATTGCAGTAGATTGGATAATGTGACAGACAACGAGCAATGAGGAAACAGGCATAAAATGGACCCACACAAAAAACTTGGAAGATCTGGACTTCGCCGATGCGACATATGGCTGATTTCCCACAAACTGGAAGGTATGCAAGTGAAAAGCAACAAGTTGGCACAAAAAGCATCCAGGGAAGATGTGACTTCAGATGAACATAGAGAAAACAGAGGTGATGAAGATTCCTGGCCAACAGAAACAACAACAACAACAACAGAAAACAATCAGACAGCATAAATGGGAGGAACCTGAAAGAAACAACCTCCTTTACCTGCCGATCTGGGAAGCATCGTTTTAACTACAGGCGGAGGGAACTTACGAGGATATCCAAGCAGTGAGGATCGGGAAAGCAAGACAAGTCTTCATTACTCTCAAGTCTGTGTGGAGGTCAACAGCACTCAGCACGAGAATGAAAGTAGGATCCGGATTTTCAACTCCAATGTGAAGTCTTTGGTACTTTCAGGCGCAAGCGCGACTTACATGAACTGGTTCGTTCCCATGATTCTAGTATCATAGATGCCACCGAAGTTAAAACTAAATCGAATGTTAAATACTTTGGACTGTGCGTTTCCTCTGATCACCTTTCCCGGTCTTCCCACATCATCTTAGTCTCCAGAAATATATTTCATTTGATGTTCTATGTCAAGAAGTTAAGACGATATAGCATCATTCCGTCTCAACTGTTCCCGTTTATTAATTCCTGTATTCTACCTGCCTGTACGTCTTTACTGTTTCCCCTTAATCTTTCCCGGGCTACTTAAGACAAACTTTGTCATACTGCGTAGTGCACTAAAAGTCGTCAGTAGGCTAAGTGAGTGGGGTGTTGCTAAACCAACTCGTTAATACTGCTGTAGGTGGACACTAGGATTCCTGCAAGAAATTAGTAAATATTATCCTGTCAGACTCTGAACATCGTCTCCATATACAACTCTCTCTCTCCTTGCAACTCATCGGGCAGAACTAGAAGCAACTATAAAAGACTGTATGCTCGGACGACTAAGTACAAAAACTCTACAATACCTTATATTTGGCAGGCACACATTTTATATAATGAGAAAAGTGTAAGACAGGAAATTACCAGCTTACTGATGAACTCTAAGTAGACAGAACTGTTCTTGTCGCTAATATTTTCACTTGATTTAATTTTATATTCACTTTTTATTGAGCAATACTACTAATATAAATACCCTATTTTAACTATTGCGCATGTAATGAAAAAATTAGATGCAATACTCCACTACTACATGCTGAAAATTCCATATTTGTGTCAAAAGTACTGTTAGGAGATGAAAGATTTCATGCTAATCACACTTCACAGAGGCATAGCGCTCATCATGTTCATTAACGGATATTTTTCCGCCAAAAAACTAATTTTTACCTTCCACATAAAAAATTTGTCCATTCACGCCTTCTATTATGGAAATATCTCAAAACGCACTTACTAACCAATATCTCGCTATCATGAGTATTTTTATCATTACAATCAGTAGCACCAATTTTCCTAATTCTCCGAAGCTTCCTCCGTAATACATAACTGAACGTATACACATAAATACACGGTCAACGGGACAATTCACAACACTGAGCTGTACCACCTTCGATTTGTCTGCTTTACAACTTACCGCGCTAATTATGTAAACACAAAATACTTTTATATTACCACCATTTCATGGTAATATAGAATAAGAGAATTACCAAGTAGGTATTGCTACTAAGCACATTTGAATGTGTGCTGGTGTAACTATGTTACTGGCATTATTAGTCTTGTAGCCACTTGTTGAAAAGTACTTTGAATGTCCAAAATTGGAAGACAGTACTTCTTACATGGACAGCGTTGAATAGTCTTTCTTTGGTTGGGAGACCTACATTACTATATATCTATTTAAAATTTATCGCCAGAATATCATCGGTGCCACAGTTGAAGATTGGTAAATGTAAGTAACTCTGTCTAACCCTACTCTTGCTTTGGAGCGGTGACATGTAATAAAGTATCGCGGTTACTCCAATTTATTTACTGCTGCATCTTACAACAAAAGAACATTCAAGTAAAAAATGTATTGCCTTTCAAATAAAACAATATACACATTTGTGTAGTTTAATCCTTTTCAGACATCCTTACAAGATGAACATCGATTTCTTCGACAGTCAACTTCCTAAAATACAGAATAAAAATTTGTTTTTAAAAAATTTTCAGTAAAAAAAATTTAGTAATAATCTTGGGGAGATAACTATTAGCACACTTTAGGCTGAGTTTAGAGCATGAAATCACACTACTTATTTTTCAGTGAAACACAACTATTGCCAGAAATTTGAGTTTTGGAAACTAAAGTCAGTGTAAACTAATATTATAACTATTATAACGAATAATAACTTATGTATTATTATGAACATGACCGTAAAGAAACAATTCACCTGGAAAATAGTAAGACATCAATTAGAGGACCATTGAAAACCAAGGAGCACTGGACAGCCGTTTCGTCGTGGTTTGGGACTCATCGGCAGCACGCACCCATTGGGTTTATCTGTGACCAGTGGAATCTATCCAGTCGGGAGTGAGGATGGATTTGCCACCTATGGCATTGGTTGGTGGTCGCGCTAAAATTCACGAATTAGTAGAAGTTAGAAATCATGGATTGGCCATTGAATCGGGTCCCAGTGGTTGGATAATATGAGAGTTTGACCTGTAATCGGAAGGTACTAAGTTCAAAGACCAGTGGGTGCGTGCCACCGATGAGTCCCAACCTAGCACGAAACAGTTGTCCAGTACTCCCTGGTTTTCAATGGTTTTTTTAACTCATATCGATCCGTGATCTAACCTGAAACAAATAGAATCCCCACGAACTAATTCTGGAAAGACATCAACCTACAGCTGGTGCGTTGGAATACACGTAGATTTAGGTAACAAACTGCCTACGCAATAGGCGTGATTTGCAGCTTAATGCACAAATCCAGAGTTACATTTTCATTAGTAGGAATAGTATTCAATTACGAAAAATGTATGACTAGATATATTGAGTAATGTCTAGAATTGTTGAATTTTATACTTGTAGACGAATGCATTGCCTCCAGACTGTAAGCTGACGTTAGTGATACAGAAGTTAACCAAAGCTGTGACTCTATTCATAAACAAGATTTTTATGCAAGCTCACTGAATTACTCGACAACCCTTAATTTGGAGACAAATCCAATTGACTAATTTCAACGTACGATACAATTTCTTGACATGATTATAACAACTGTCGACATATATTCCAAAATTTTAACTTAGTCAGTTTAGAGACATCCCTATCTGTATGGACGAAGCCTACCAATAGATTATCAAGCTAATTAAAGTATACCGGACAAAAGAACACAACTAAATTTGCTTAAATATAGAAATATTGAGTTTAAAGTAAGTGCATGATGTAACAGTGTTTACCTGAAAATAGGGTCTGCTTTGGATACAACCCCAATTTCTAATTCCGTAGCTTTGAATTCCATTGAATGAGTGTGTGAAAGACAACTAATTGCTAGTTCGATAGCCTCATCTAATGTATAGTTTTCTTGCTTCCGAAACTATAATATGTTGAGAGAAAACATGTACACAAAAAATGCGACAGAAATAAAACAAATTGACAAGGGAACGACAAAATGTATAGACTTAGATGTTTTAAATACTAGATAATAATAAGTGTAAACAAAATTTTGGTTTTGTGCTATGTACATTTCAGAAAACTAATTGATAATCAGTCATACTCACACCTCTCAGTAAACGTTAAATTCACCCAATTTGTCAAGAAGTAAGCCAACACAATGACTGGTTATAATCAAAAATATCCAACATCCTTCACGTTATGTCTTGCACTTGAACAAAAATAATCATAAAATCCTCGTGACAGCAGCTGGATTACTTAGGTTCAGAAAATAGATGTTTCATTAATGAAATTATGATATGATGGACTAACAGGTTTGACTGTCTTTTAAAGCCCCGAGTAAAAATGAGAGATACCTTTGTACTTTACACAGTAAATATGACAGTCGAATCCATAAACGCTGCATCCCATCGACTCTATTCCTAACACTACTATCTCACGTTGCATGAATTGCTTACCACCGAAACCCGGTACAACTTTCACAAACATTTCAGACAGCAACTCATGCAAATATTCCACAGAAGGAAGATATCGAAAATGACTAATATGCCTAGATTCTGTGTTTGTTTTCGACATAGAACTTTGCACATATGTGCGACAGTTCGAGTCGCCACACTCCATGTAGCACACAGAGCAAGACAAGAAATGCATAATAGAGACAGTAGACAGGTATATGCGACAAAAGGAATAGTAATAACGAAGAACAATATAGTTTCATTGGAAATCATAAGTCACAGGGAGTGGATGCATCTGCGCCAGCCATTGAGAACGATTTTGAGCCATATCACCAATTGTTTCCAACCTTTGGTTTTTACTGTCCCAAGGACCCCAACCAGCCAGTTAGGGAGTCTACACTTCCCTACGTGGCTTAGACTGACTGTTGTGGATTTCATTGACTGGTGCCATGTTTTGGTTTGACCGCCACTAGCTAGATTAGACTACCACTACTGTCTATTCTTATTAACTAGATGATATTGCACAATTAAGACAGACATAATGAGGAAAGCCTCCCTGGATGACAGTCAGACCCACTGGCTTCAACTAAACTAAGGATTAAGTCTGAAAAGAACAGAAGGATGAGGAAATGCATAGTCCTACGCGACAGTGTATTGGTCTTAGAATAAAGTCATATATACAAACCTGCTGCAATAGTGGATTATGGTAGCACTTCAGGGAACCTTGATGGAGTGCTATTACCAAAACTAGCCTTTCACTTAAGATATCGTGCTTCCTTTGAAATCCCATTTGGTTAACCACAGCTATCATGCAGCCTCTAAAAAACTTATAAATCTTTCTATAATCTCTTAAGTCCCCCAATGGTAAGTTTTTAAAAATTACATTTCACATACATTATGCATACGATGGACAAAAATAAATTTATGGATAGTGTAATGCCTACAAATGAGACATTCGCAAAGACATGTCTTCCGATGGATTGTAGACTTCGAAATCCTACTATTCCACTGATGTAAGATTCTAAAAAATTATGAGAATAAAGTTTCAGTTGGCCAGGTATATGAATAATACTTGAAGACAGGTGTACGAATGGAATCGTTGCATAAAGTATTGTGAGCACTGAGAACTTAAAATTAAAAACAAAAACTATTTCACACGCCTTTGCTATCACACTTGTCAGTCTCCACCTATTGCAATTCATGAGCTTTATCCGCGAACCACATATTACTTAGGTTAGTAGCATTTACAACCGGCTAACTTTTTTGTAAAAGAAAACCACAGTGATGGAGTTTTAATCTAAGTAGTGTAACGGGCCATATATTTGCATCAATGTAAAATTCACAGATCCCATAAAAGAAATACTTTGTCATACCTCATTCTCCAGATGACGCATTGCCTCAGTTTGCTTTTCCCCCACTGCAACTGCTCGGTGACCAGCTACAAAACCGCTTGGATCAGATTTGTAAAGCTGGGGTTTTCCAAGTTCTTGATCGTAAGATATAGCGAGCATGGCGCATCCTAGTGGCCGCATCTCAGCAGACTGAGTGTACACTTGGTTGATTTCCCCAATACGGTTTAAGAGAACATCACAAGGGATTTCGTATCTAAAACCTTAGAGATAACAGGACAGTACTAACCCAAATTTATGCTTAAAGGTAGCCGCCTCGTACCTAGCTCGCTGTACTTGGGCACGGCAGTCAGGCGCCATACCAGTCATAATACATCCAGTGGAATCTGTGAGACGAAAGATGCGCGTTACTGACTTTCGATCGATCAACTTGTCTGGGAGCTTGAGTTGTGCTGCAACAACTGCACAGTCATGACCACGTACACCAACAGACAAATGGCCATCTAGGCTAATAGCTTTGAAGGTATACTCTACTTGATAAAGTCGACCTTCAGGTGAAAAAATTGTCATAAACCGATCAAAACCGCTAGGCGTTGATGCACTCATACTGTCACAGATAAAGATGAGTAAACAATTTTTTCAAACTAGGCGGCACCAGCGGGTTTCCGCGCGCCCAATAAAGTTAGTGGCTTCATTTCCAGATTCAACCTTTAATTGAGGATAAAAGTCACGACGTCTATCTTCTTTGTCTTCTTAAAATCTGTATTTGTTAACTGGTTTCTGGATTAGTCATATGAAGGAGCAGAGACGACATTCACTAGTTGGTTCTAAAGTTAAGAACTCCGTGGATAGACCAGTACGTCGGGATGACATACTTAGCCGTCGTCTTCTACACACTCCTTTTGTCTCCTGCAGGTCGCCACAACAGTGTGGAAGGTGGAAGGGAAATTAACCATTCTATAGTCCCTTCAAAGGATTCTCTTCATATTGATTAAATTTGTCTATCGTATGGTGAGTAGAGAACAATCTTTTTATTTATTTTTTTAATTACAGCTTGACTCCACACCGTATTTTTGGTACAAGTATGGAATTTTCAGCGTGGATATTGGTAGCCCGAAATTCGCAGGCCAACCATAGATATCAGGTGTGCGTCGGCGTGGGCTCGAACCTTGAACCATATCCATGGTCGGCGAGAGTCCTAACCACTGTGCCACCGACGCACTTTTCTATACATGGCGAAACGAACACACAGGGGATCCGATTGTTTTTTGAACTGTTTCCAGTGTACGGGTCATCTTCCAAGTGATGACTGACCCCCACTAGAGATTCAGACTCTGGTGAGAGAAACACTTGTGATCCAGGTTAAAGTCCTACCCATTCACTTATCCCCGTTTGTCTGCATTATCCAGCTCTATGGGCAATCTAATACGAAATACTTAGGTTTCATGCTATTATGTGTGAAAGGCCCTTTGACGGATTTTCAAATATCCCTGTAATTAACTTACAGTTCATCTGTTGTAAGATTTTTCAGGCATAAATATTCACCATCATACCATATTGCATGACTGAGGATAAATACTTGTTTTTCCGCTGAATTATGAAATCTTCGTTAGTTATCCCCCCCCCAGAGTCCCAACCAAGAATGTAATAAGACAACTGAGACAACAACCTGCAGGTTGTGTGTGTGCTGTATTACATGTATTTCGGACCGTGTTGTACATCTGCCTAGACCCCGATCTGTTGTGTATGAAAAACACTTCAAGGACTTTTGATTTCGACTGAACTATGTATTTCCTCTAACTTGGTATATTATGTACGATATACGGTTGCCGAAGTGCACCATTATTACTGTATAATTGTTCCCTTGGATTCCGAGTGGTACATAGGGATTAAACAGCATGTCCCCACTTTATCCTGTTTTTCAAGATCTACTTTAGCTGGCCCAACAATCGCCCGAATTCTCCGAACTCCCTGAACGATTTCCTTCACATCACCCTCATACACCCCACTCGTCATTTCCCATTCGGAATCCGCTGGAGGGTTTGGTGCGCGATATCACCCAACGGTCTCATCAACATGTGTCTGATCTGTCTCCACTTTATCTGGCAAACTTTTGAAGATAGGTTCTCGGTTGGTTTTTTCCCAGAGTTTCTTGTTGCTGATTCATTTGGTCGTATTATCCCCAGCACAATGCGAGGGAAAGAAGCTGATAGGGATATTTTTCGTGACGCTACACGTTTCTGACCCATACGGAAAGATGGACTCAACATTTGTGTTGAAAGCCCGAATCTTGTTCTTTATGCTGAGTGCAGAATATTCCAAAACCGATTTCGTAGTGATGAAGGTGTACGTTGCCTCTCCAATTCTGGGTTTTTAACACCTTAATCCATGCTATAGTCTATAGTTGAGACGATGCTGTCTAGATAAGTGAAGGAGGTAACCTCTTTCAAGTTTCTCCAGTTGACAGTGATTTGCGCTGGTTGCTGTTGGCTGGTTGTCTCCATCACTTCCATCTTCTCTTTGTTTACTCAAGGCCCAGTCTTTGCCGCTTCTTTGGTCAGTTTGTTACTTTTCACCTGCAAGTCTTCGAGTTTGTGTGATATTAAACATAAATCATCTTCTAAATCCAAATCCTCTACAGTCTTTCTATTAGTCCGACGTGTTACTGTCTTTTCATTTCCATGGCACAGTCTGACCTATAATTGAGTCCATCAGTGACAGGGGCAGTCCCGTCTTACTCCTGTATTCACTTCAAAGGCTACTCTGAGTCTTCCTTTGCGGATCGCTTGACTTGGCTTGTCACATAGCAATTGAATGAGGCTGACAAATATCTGAAGCACTTCACTTTCGATGAAGCTGTTGAGGTAGAGGTTGGACTGCCATTCTATATGTTGTTCCGTGATGATTTGCTGTTTTGTAATTTGACCTGTGTATAATTTCCCTTTCCTGAATCAAGTTTGTTCTGGTAGTTCCGCAGCCAGTCCATCACACCAACTTTCGCATTTGTTTCGTTTTAATTAGAAACAAAAAATTCTAACAGTTGGTGTGATCACAGGCAGCAATTTCCCTCGAACTATTACCAGAAACAAAAGCTTGTCATTATGTGTAAACTACTGAAATATGATAATAATACATTTGATCCATTTCACAATGCTCAAAATTTTTACTATCCACCCCTGTACAACTGGTGTGCCCTACACAGGTAGGAACAAACACGCACCTTATTATATTATCATTACTAAATTTGTTTATTAATAGTATATGTAATTTATCATATTGAAGATGCCCATAAACTGGCGCCCTTCATGTCCGAAAAATGAAATATAGAATTATTGATTGAAACCTTTTGATGTCAGCTTTTGACACACTGGTCACCCTGCGTTGTTGCCTCGAGGCGCTGCGGTTGTCATGGGATAAAAGCCACCACAGCCTGAGAACATAACGGATAACATGATTTTTACACAGGATGGAATTAGTTTTCAGAACCGACTGATGGAAACTGAAACCACACCTTGCAGATTTCTTAGCTCAGCAGATTAAAGTTACAGGTATGAAAGATTCTAACAAGCTACCCTTACGACCACTGCATTAAACTGCCATAAGTACTTCAGCGTAAATGGATGACCACTAGATACTTGAGTTTCCATATTCACGCGAGCGACTTCTTGCCGAGAAGTTCATTCACTTAAGGTTTTTCGGCTTCCACAACACGGTCCACAATGTCCAATCAGATGCAGTAAGTGAAGAGTAGTGGTCAAGTAGGAACTATATCTTCCCTCCAATCCGTAAGGCTTCCTTTACCTACTAACTGATGAACTTAGTTTTCGTGTGTCTGATCAGGATTTCCGCGTTTCATTTGCCTTCTGACATGCTTTCGAAAAATTTTTTATTCCTTTATGTTCCCAGTGGAGCATAAGGCTTCAAGCTTAAGGTGTCAATGTGGTTGAAGATTGAGCGATCAATTCATGGTTGTTTGCTCAAACCCAACTCCTCCATATTTTTCGCAGGAGTCATCAATCCAGCAGTCATTGTCTCATCTTCCGCTGTTCAGTGGAATACAGAAAACTATCAGAAAACTTGTGTGTAAAAACCTTATCGTTGGTTACATATTGGCGTAAGATTAAATGAATCTCGAGTCGCCAATCTGTGTCCTGGTTTTTCGCGTTGGTTGTTACAAATTGTTTTTCAAAGTCTTCCAGGGACAGCGTGAGGTCCAGCGTAGTAAGAGCTAGACATTGACAGTTTCTGATAGTTTCTGTTCGTCGTTCCTCGTATCTACCCGTCTTCTTTGGACAAGTGTTATCTCAAACTCTTCTGGATTTTTCTGTCCAGTTCAGCGATGCCTGGATAAAAGAAGAGACAAAGCGTCTTGGAAGAAGGCAGGTAAGTAAGTAAGGCTGAGTTGTTTATTATTTGTAATGATATGTATGATGCACAGCATGACGAGTCTGTTGTATATGGTTCGCCGTGAAGGGATAGTAATAATTTAAAAAGACGGAATTGCTTACGAAAATAGTGAGGCGATATGTGAACTGTTTAGCAAGCACTTCGCTAGATTATACACCTTAGAGAACGATGAGGTCGTGGATTTCCCACGTAAAACAGACGAATGTTTAAGTGACATAATTTTCACCACACATGAGATCGATAAAGCTGTCGCAAATCTTAAGCTTAGTAACACTGTTGGTCCTGACGGTATACCTTCCATTCTGCTGAAAAATGGTGGTAATGACATGAATTTACTCTCACTCAAGTTATACTCAGTTTCATTAGGCGACGGGACATAACCTACCTGCTGGAAGAAGTCTTATGTTGTACCTATCCACAAATACGGGCCTATAGCTGATATCAACAACTACCGCCCCATCAACATCACGTCTGTAGTTTCTCGTGTAATGGAAAAGATAGTTGGGACTCAAATCATTCAGTACTTGCTGTCAAATGACCTACTATCCCCATCCCAATACGGTTTCTTAAGTAGAAGGTCGTGTATTACTTACCGCTTAGATTATTTTGACTACATTACACAAAGCATTGATAATGGGCGTTCGGTAACAACATTATTTCTCGACATTAGCAAGGCCTTCGATAAAGTCCCACACATCAGACTCCTAACAAAACTCCAATCCTTCGGAATAACCGGAAAGCTTCTCGAATGGATAAGTTCTTTTCTCACAGAAAGACAGCAATTAGTCAAAATCAACCACCAGTTGTCTTCCTCAAAGCCGATAACCAGTGGTGTAATACAAGGTAGTGTTCTTGGCCCTATTCTGTTCCTCTTATTTATAAATGACATAGTCTCTGTAATCAAGTATGGCAAGCCATACCTTTTTGCAGATGATCTCAAGATAGTATATGATTATGGGTACGGTGATATGAGCGTCGAAAGCAAGATCCAACAAGACTTAAATGATCTAGGCGATTGGAGCGAAAAGTGGCAACTGACTTTCAACCCAGACAAGTGCGGTATAACCCACCTTGGACGCTGGAAACCGATAATGTGCCTATGTATGTACGGTAAGCTCCTCTCAAAACTGAACACAGACACAGATCTCGGGATAACATACTCAGATTTATCCTTTTCCGATCATGCAAATAAGGTTGTGTCTGGCTGTTAACGACTTACTGGCTTTGTACTGCGTAACTTCTACACCCAAGAAGCAAGATTAGCTATATATAGGACATGTATCCGTCCCACACTTGAATATTGTGCTCTCCTATTTAGTAACCTCAGGTCTGCAGACAGAAAAAAAATCGAAAGTCCCCAGAGATTCCTCACGAAACGCATAATAGGGTTTGACCAACAAGTGGAATATGTTGACAGGTGTGTACGTCTGAAATTAGAACCTCTGTGATTAAGGAGAGTGAAGTGCAACCTATTTCTACTCTTCAAAGTCATTAGGAAACATTGCTACAGTAACTCATCCATAACGTGGGAAAATATTAAATCATATCAGCTGCGAAACCACGACTACCTTGTTAAAGTGGCTACCCACAGAAAATCCATTAGGGCAAACTTTTTCACCATAAAATATTGCACTCTTTGGAGCCAACTACCACCTGAAATAAGATGTTGTGAAAACCCCGATGGATTCAAGCGGAGCCTAGAAAGACACTTTAACAAGTCCACCCTAGCTCGTCTAAAAGACCACAACTGTTGGTAGAACGGAAATTGAAGGCCAGTCCAGTCTCCAGTATAGTCACATACGTATAACTTGACTCTAATACTTATGCAGCGAACGTTTAACTAATTTGCTGATTTCTATTCTTTATAACCTTCACTAATTTGTGTTGACAAAAGTAACCCTGGAAATAATTTTACTAGCAACCACAACTTTTAACATTTTACATATGTATATACTAATATAATAATACTTAATAACTATGCATCTTCAATCCTGGAAATTAGATCGTTATTAAAGAACCCAAAATGATTAAAATATTTATGCAGCAAATGTTCTCTTGCTTTACCACGCTTGTTTCCCTTATAACACTCAATTATTGAGCCTAATGTATTCCTTGATAATACGAATCATAATAGTGATTATACTGTCATCATATATAGATCGATTTACTTTACGGCTCCCTGTTGACTGCCTACCATTCTTCAGTATACACACACTGTACTATGGTTAACCAAATGCTAAAATTTTGTTGGTTCAGTGTTAATATCTTTTTATAATAAGTGTAGACGGGTTACTTTGCAATGTCAGATGTTTACTATATATAAGTACTCTAAGTCCTGCCAACCGACCTTACCTTCAGTCCATACTACCTAAATTGAACCTTAACTATAGTGTTCTGCTAAATCTTGTTCCATTATTCACAAAACCTATTCTTTTTACTCTTTAAGGTTTTAACTTCTTATAAAGTAATCTGTTCATCAGGACGCATACATACACATATAATATGTTCATAAAGATGTACGTGGAGACCTATTGGAAGCACTCACTAAGAAGGGTAGGGAGATGGAATATGAGGTACGAACATGTCTGGTACAAAGCAATATATTTGCGGTAACCATAATAATCATAGTCTCAGAGCCTAACATCAAAAAAGGAGGGAGGGTGGCGCTAGCTGATCAGTAGATATGGTTGTGGTCACTAAGGTGAATCGCCCCATTCAGCAGGAACAGCAATATGCAATTTGAAGGCTCGAGATATTTCTCATTTTTATGAGGGCTTAGATCTTTATCTTGAAAAAGGTAATAATGAACGCCTTGACAGATCATGCTTCTACCTTTAAATATATACCATTCGCTCAGCCTATTGTTGAGATGCGATCACGTGGGCTTTGCACAGATTTATGGGGCATCTTATAAATTAACTTGCTATCCATTGTCGGATCTTTAAATACCACTTCACAATATCTTATCTCATTCATTTTCTAATAACTTCTTTACTTGATCCTCATTATATTCCATTAAACCTAACATTTTATAGCTCTTTGTGAATTTGATTTGACTTATTCTATTCCTATTCTCTGGAGGGTACGGTTGTGCACCAAATAGAAAAAAAGACATGAAATAAAAACAACTGGCTTGAAAATAATTGTATTAAAGCCAAAAGTGGACATCATGATAGTAAGACATATATGGGTGGCATCATACATTGCAAATGAACATTGTCAGCCTAGGGATTAATTACTTTCCCATTCTGCTTCCTCTATAAATGTATTTATTAATGATATATTCCACTTACTTATTTCACTACACTTTAATGTTTCACCTTAGCACTTTTACTTTTCTAAAACAGCTCTCAATCCCTTGTAAATGTTGTACTTACCTCAATATTAGTTGGCTATCGTATGCCTACAACCACAGGATGAAAACGAAACGAGGTCGATTTTCCCGCTCAACCTGGAGGACAACTGTACAATTCAATAACTATACGGCCTGGTTCAGACAATGAGTGTAATTATATATGTATCAAATATTTAACTGTTGAAACATTGTTAACTTGTAGACAATTTAAGATTTGACATTATAACATACTTGATCATGCCTGTAAAAATGGCATGCATTTTCGTGTGAATTTATGTTCATATGAAAATATAAATTATTTTTTTCGAGAATATGGTGATCTGCAGCGAGAACGACTTACGCGACTTCAGGATAAACTTCCAGGTGTAATTTTCTTAATATCACACATCTCGTAAAGTATTCTGATATATGTCATCACAATGCATGTGTGCAACCCAGTTTAGTAACCCAATTATGTCACAACTCAATGACTCGATCTGGGTCGAAATAAAAGTTGTCAGAAGTAAACCTATACTTGTGTGTTGTGTGTACCGGCCCCCTTCATCCAGCAGGGAATATGATAATATGCTTAGCAATATCTTTAAAGTTACAGCCAATCTTCCCTTCAGGTATAAAATTATCGGAGGTGATTTCAACTTGCCAGAAGTATCATGGTCTTCACTCCGAGGACCCAAAGGTATGATAATCTCATAAATTCCATCATCACAGGAGGGTGGACACAACACATAAATTCACCCACTAGATCCGCAAATATCCTAGACGTTATTTTCACGAACAACATAACGCCATCTACAGTACATGTGGGACAGGAATTTCCAGGTAGTGACCATAGAATAGTAGTTTGTTCTTTTGACATCTTTCCTGAAAGAAAACGCAGAGATGAAGCTGGCCAGATACCTATGAGATTGTACACACATGCTGACTGGGACTTGTATCAGCACCTAATTAGATGTTCTAATTGGGACTCGTACTTTTCGAACCAGTCCTTAGATGCAATTCTTAACAACTTCTATCAGAATATTAACTCAATTCACGACGTCATTGCACCCGAGAAGATTCTTAACTTCAGATTCCCCCAAAGTGATTATATTCCGACATCGTTTAGAAGAAGTCTACGAAAGCACTCAATAAAATACTACAGATATCATGACTTATCGTCATTAATTGCCATAACGTCCCTTCTCAGTAGAATTGAAGAGTTGAGAAATATAGGCCTCAGAAACAAAGAAATGCAGGCCATTCATGCACCGCATAACTCAGGAGAAATAGCCAAACTTTTTAAAAGTAGGTTGACGAACTCCAAAACACCCTATCCGAAAATAATATACTTAGACGGCATTGCTTACGAAAATAATGAGGCGATATGTGAACTGTTTAGCAAGCACTTCGCCAGATTATACACCTTAGAGAACGATGAGGTCGTGGATTTCCCACGTAAAACAGACGAATGTTTAAGTGACATAATTTTCACCACACATGAGATCGATAAAGCTGTCGCAAATCTTAAGCTTAGTAACACTGTTGGCCCAGACGGTATATCTTCCGTTCTGCTGAAAAAAGGTGGTAATGACATGAGTTTACTCTTACTCAAGTTATACTCAATTTCATTAAGCGATGGGACATACCCTAACTGCTGGAAGAAGTCTTATATTGTACCTATCCATAAATACGGGCCTATAGCTGATATCAACAACTACCGCCCCATCAACATCACGTCTGTAGTTTCACGTGTAATGGAAAAGATAGTTAAGACTCAAATCATTCAGTACTTGCTGTCAAATGACCTACTATCCCCATCCCAATACGGTTTCTTAAGTAGAAGGTCGTGCATTACTTGCCACTTAGATTATTTTGACTACATTACACAAAGCATTGATAATGGGCGTTCGGTAACAACATTGTTTCTCGACGTTAGCAAGGCCTTCGATAAAGTCCCACATATCAGACTCCTAACAAAACTCCAATCCTACGGAATAACCGGAAAGCTTCACAAATGGATAAGTTCTTTTCTCACAGAAAGACAGCAATTAGTCAAAATCAACCACCAGTTGTCTTCCTCAAAGCCGATAACCAGTGGTGTAATACAAGGTAGTGTTCTTGGCCCTATTCTATTCCTCTTATTTATAAATGACATAGTCTCTGTAATCAAGTATGGCAAGCCATACCTTTTTGCAGATGATCTCAAGATAGTATATGATTATGGGTACGGTGATATGAGCGTCGAAAGCAAGATCCAACAAGACTTAAATGATCTAGGCGATTGGAGCGAAAAGTGGCAACTGACTTTCAACCCAGACAAGTGCGGTATAACCCACCTTGGACGCTGGAAACCGATAATGTGCCTATGTATGTACGGTAAGCTCCTCTCAAAACTGAACACAGTCACAGATCTCGGGATAACATACTCAGATTTATCCTTTTCCGATCATGCAAATAAGGTTGTATCTGACTGTAAACGACTTACTGGCTTTGTACTGCGTAACTTCTACACCCAAGAAGCAAGATTAGCTATATATAGGACATGTATCCGTCCCAAACTTGAATATTGTGCTCTCCTATTTAGTAACCTCAGGTCTGTAGACAGAAAAAAAATCGAAAGTCCCCAGAGATTCCTCACGAAACGCATAATAGGGTTCGACCAACAAGTGGAATATGTTGACAGGTGTGTACGTCTGAAATTAGAACCTCTGTGGTTAAGGAGAGTGAAGTGCAACCTATTTCTACTCTTCAAAGTCATTAGGAAACATTGCTACAGTAACTCATCCATAACGTGGGAAAATATTAAATCATATCAGCTGCGAAACCACGACTACCTTGTCAAGGTGGCTACCCACAGAAAATCCATTAGGGCAAACTTTTTCACCATAAAATATTGCACTCTTTGGAACCAACTACCACCTGAAATAAGATGTTGTGAAAACCCTGATGGGTTCAAGCGGAGCCTAGAAAGACACTTTAACATGTCCACCCTAGCTCGTCTAAAAGACCACAACTGTTGGTAGAACGGAAATTGAAGGCCAGTCCAGTCTCCAGTATAGTCACATACGTATAACTCGACTCTAATACTTACGCAGCGAACGTTTAACTAATTTGCTGATTTCTATTCTTTATAACCTTCACTAAGTTGTGTTGACAAAAGTAACCCTGGAAATAATTTTACTAGCAACCACAACTTTTAACATTTTACATATGTATATACTAATATAATAATACTTAATAACTATGCATCTTCAATCCTGGAAATTAGATCGTTATTAAAGAACCCAAAATGATTAAAATATTTATGCAGCAAATGTTCTCTTGCTTTACCACGCTTGTTTCCCTTATAACACTCAATTATTGAGCCTAATGTATTCCTTGATAATACGAATCATAATAGTGATTATACTGTCATCATATATAGATCGATTTACTTTACGGCTCCCTGTTGACTGCCTACCATTCTTCAGTATACACACACTGTACTATGGTTAACCAAATGCTAAAATTTTGTTGGTTCAGTGTTAATATCTTTTTATAATAAGTGTAGACGGGTTACTTTGCAATGTCAGATGTTTACTATATATAAGTACTCTAAGTCCTGCCAACCGACCTTACCTTCAGTCCATACTACCTAAATTGAACCTTAACTATAGTGTTCTGCTAAATCTTGTTCCATTATTCACAAAACCTATTCTTTTTACTCTTTAAGGTTTTAACTTCTTATAAAGTAATCTGTTCATCAGGACGCATACATACACATATAATATGTTCATAAAGATGTACGTGGAGACCTATTGGAAGCACTCACTAAGAAGGGTAGGGAGATGGAATATGAGGTACGAACATGTCTGGTACAAAGCAATATATTTGCGGTAACCATAATAATCATAGTCTCAGAGCCTAACATCAAAAAAGGAGGGAGGGTGGCGCTAGCTGATCAGTAGATATGGTTGTGGTCACTAAGGTGAATCGCCCCATTCAGCAGGAACAGCAATATGCAATTTGAAGGCTCGAGATATTTCTCATTTTTATGAGGGCTTAGATCTTTATCTTGAAAAAGGTAATAATGAACGCCTTGACAGATCATGCTTCTACCTTTAAATATATACCATTCGCTCAGCCTATTGTTGAGATGCGATCACGTGGGCTTTGCACAGATTTATGGGGCATCTTATAAATTAACTTGCTATCCATTGTCGGATCTTTAAATACCACTTCACAATATCTTATCTCATTCATTTTCTAATAACTTCTTTACTTGATCCTCATTATATTCCATTAAACCTAACATTTTATAGCTCTTTGTGAATTTGATTTGACTTATTCTATTCCTATTCTCTGGAGGGTACGGTTGTGCACCAAATAGAAAAAAAGACATGAAATAAAAACAACTGGCTTGAAAATAATTGTATTAAAGCCAAAAGTGGACATCATGATAGTAAGACATATATGGGTGGCATCATACATTGCAAATGAACATTGTCAGCCTAGGGATTAATTACTTTCCCATTCTGCTTCCTCTATAAATGTATTTATTAATGATATATTCCACTTACTTATTTCACTACACTTTAATGTTTCACCTTAGCACTTTTACTTTTCTAAAACAGCTCTCAATCCCTTGTAAATGTTGTACTTACCTCAATATTAGTTGGCTATCGTATGCCTACAACCACAGGATGAAAACGAAACGAGGTCGATTTTCCCGCTCAACCTGGAGGACAACTGTACAATTCAATAACTATACGGCCTGGTTCAGACAATGAGTGTAATTATATATGTATCAAATATTTAACTGTTGAAACATTGTTAACTTGTAGACAATTTAAGATTTGACATTATAACATACTTGATCATGCCTGTAAAAATGGCATGCATTTTCGTGTGAATTTATGTTCATATGAAAATATAAATTATTTTTTTCGAGAATATGGTGATCTGCAGCGAGAACGACTTACGCGACTTCAGGATAAACTTCCAGGTGTAATTTTCTTAATATCACACATCTCGTAAAGTATTCTGATATATGTCATCACAATGCATGTGTGCAACCCAGTTTAGTAACCCAATTATGTCACAACTCAATGACTCGATCTGGGTCGAAATAAAAGTTGTCAGAAGTAAACCTATACTTGTGTGTTGTGTGTACCGGCCCCCTTCATCCAGCAGGGAATATGATAATATGCTTAGCAATATCTTTAAAGTTACAGCCAATCTTCCCTTCAGGTATAAAATTATCGGAGGTGATTTCAACTTGCCAGAAGTATCATGGTCTTCACTCCGAGGACCCAAAGGTATGATAATCTCATAAATTCCATCATCACAGGAGGGTGGACACAACACATAAATTCACCCACTAGATCCGCAAATATCCTAGACGTTATTTTCACGAACAACATAACGCCATCTACAGTACATGTGGGACAGGAATTTCCAGGTAGTGACCATAGAATAGTAGTTTGTTCTTTTGACATCTTTCCTGAAAGAAAACGCAGAGATGAAGCTGGCCAGATACCTATGAGATTGTACACACATGCTGACTGGGACTTGTATCAGCACCTAATTAGATGTTCTAATTGGGACTCGTACTTTTCGAACCAGTCCTTAGATGCAATTCTTAACAACTTCTATCAGAATACTAACTCAATTCCCGATGTCATTGCACCCGAGAAGATTCTTAACTTCAGATTCCCCCAAAGTGATTATATTCCGACATCATTTAGAAGAAGTCTGCGAAAGCACTCAATAAAATACTACAGATATCATGACTTATCGTCATTAATTTCCATAACGTCCCTTCTCAGTAGAATTGAAGAGTTGAGAAATATAGGCCTCAGAAACAAAGAAATGCAGGCCATTCATGCACCGCATAACTCAGGAGAAATAGACTAACTATTTAAAAGTAGGTTGACGAAATCCAAAACACCCTATCCGAAAATAATATACTTAGACGGAATCGCTTACGAAAATGGTGAGGCGATATGTGAACTGTTTAGCAAGCACTTCGCTAGATTATACACCTTAGAGAACGATGAGGTCGTGGATTTCCCACGTAAAACAGACGAATGTTTAAGTGACATAATTTTCACCACACATGAGATCGATAAAGCTGTCGCAAATCTTAAGCTTAGTAACACTGTTGGTCCTGACGGTATACCTTCCATTCTGCTGAAAAATGGTGGTAATGACATGAATTTACTCTCACTCAAGTTATACTCAGTTTCATTAGGCGACGGGACATAACCTACCTGCTGGAAGAAGTCTTATGTCGTACCTATCCACAAATACGGGCCTATAGCTGATATCAACAACTACCGCCCCATCAACATCACGTCTGTAGTTTCTCGTGTAATGGAAAAGATAGTTGGGACTCAAATCATTCAGTACTTGCTGTCAAATGACCTACTATCCCCATCCCAATACGGTTTCTTAAGTAGAAGGTCGTGTATTACTTACCGCTTAGATTATTTTGACTACATTACACAAAGCATTGATAATGGGCGTTCGGTAACAACATTATTTCTCGACATTAGCAAGGCCTTCGATAAAGTCCCACACATCAGACTCCTAACAAAACTCCAATCCTTCGGAATAACCGGAAAGCTTCTCGAATGGATAAGTTCTTTTCTCACAGAAAGACAGCAATTAGTCAAAATCAACCACCAGTTGTCTTCCTCAAAGCCGATAACCAGTGGTGTAATACAAGGTAGTGTTCTTGGCCCTATTCTGTTCCTCTTATTTATAAATGACATAGTCTCTGTAATCAAGTATGGCAAGCCATACCTTTTTGCAGATGATCTCAAGATAGTATATGATTATGGGTACGGTGATATGAGCGTCGAAAGCAAGATCCAACAAGACTTAAATGATCTAGGCGATTGGAGCGAAAAGTGGCAACTGACTTTCAACCCAGACAAGTGCGGTATAACCCACCTTGGACGCTGGAAACCGATAATGTGCCTATGTATGTACGGTAAGCTCCTCTCAAAACTGAACACAGACACAGATCTCGGGATAACATACTCAGATTTATCCTTTTCCGATCATGCAAATAAGGTTGTGTCTGGCTGTTAACGACTTACTGGCTTTGTACTGCGTAACTTCTACACCCAAGAAGCAAGATTAGCTATATATAGGACATGTATCCGTCCCACACTTGAATATTGTGCTCTCCTATTTAGTAACCTCAGGTCTGCAGACAGAAAAAAAATCGAAAGTCCCCAGAGATTCCTCACGAAACGCATAATAGGGTTTGACCAACAAGTGGAATATGTTGACAGGTGTGTACGTCTGAAATTAGAACCTCTGTGATTAAGGAGAGTGAAGTGCAACCTATTTCTACTCTTCAAAGTCATTAGGAAACATTGCTACAGTAACTCATCCATAACGTGGGAAAATATTAAATCATATCAGCTGCGAAACCACGACTACCTTGTTAAAGTGGCTACCCACAGAAAATCCATTAGGGCAAACTTTTTCACCATAAAATATTGCACTCTTTGGAGCCAACTACCACCTGAAATAAGATGTTGTGAAAACCCCGATGGATTCAAGCGGAGCCTAGAAAGACACTTTAACAAGTCCACCCTAGCTCGTCTAAAAGACCACAACTGTTGGTAGAACGGAAATTGAAGGCCAGTCCAGTCTCCAGTATAGTCACATACGTATAACTTGACTCTAATACTTATGCAGCGAACGTTTAACTAATTTGCTGATTTCTATTCTTTATAACCTTCACTAATTTGTGTTGACAAAAGTAACCCTGGAAATAATTTTACTAGCAACCACAACTTTTAACATTTTACATATGTATATACTAATATAATAATACTTAATAACTATGCATCTTCAATCCTGGAAATTAGATCGTTATTAAAGAACCCAAAATGATTAAAATATTTATGCAGCAAATGTTCTCTTGCTTTACCACGCTTGTTTCCCTTATAACACTCAATTATTGAGCCTAATGTATTCCTTGATAATACGAATCATAATAGTGATTATACTGTCATCATATATAGATCGATTTACTTTACGGCTCCCTGTTGACTGCTTACCATTCTTCAGTATACACACACTGTACTATGGTTAACCAAATGCTAAAATTTTGTTGGTTCAGTGTTAATATCTTTTTATAATAAGTGTAGACGGGTTACTTTGCAATGTCAGATGTTTACTATATATAAGTACTCTAAGTCCTGCCAACCGACCTTACCTTCAGTCCATACTACCTAAATTGAACCTTAACTATAGTGTTCTGCTAAATCTTGTTCCATTATTCACAAAACCTATTCTTTTTACTCTTTAAGGTTTTAACTTCTTATAAAGTAATCTGTTCATCAGGACGCATACATACACATATAATATGTTCATAAAGATGTACGTGGAGACCTATTGGAAGCACTCACTAAGAAGGGTAGGGAGATGGAATATGAGGTACGAACATGTCTGGTACAAAGCAATATATTTGCGGTAACCATAATAATCATAGTCTCAGAGCCTAACATCAAAAAAGGAGGGAGGGTGGCGCTAGCTGATCAGTAGATATGGTTGTGGTCACTAAGGTGAATCGCCCCATTCAGCAGGAACAGCAATATGCAATTTGAAGGCTCGAGATATTTCTCATTTTTATGAGGGCTTAGATCTTTATCTTGAAAAAGGTAATAATGAACGCCTTGACAGATCATGCTTCTACCTTTAAATATATACCATTCGCTCAGCCTATTGTTGAGATGCGATCACGTGGGCTTTGCACAGATTTATGGGGCATCTTATAAATTAACTTGCTATCCATTGTCGGATCTTTAAATACCACTTCACAATATCTTATCTCATTCATTTTCTAATAACTTCTTTACTTGATCCTCATTATATTCCATTAAACCTAACATTTTATAGCTCTTTGTGAATTTGATTTGACTTATTCTATTCCTATTCTCTGGAGGGTACGGTTGTGCACCAAATAGAAAAAAAGACATGAAATAAAAACAACTGGCTTGAAAATAATTGTATTAAAGCCAAAAGTGGACATCATGATAGTAAGACATATATGGGTGGCATCATACATTGCAAATGAACATTGTCAGCCTAGGGATTAATTACTTTCCCATTCTGCTTCCTCTATAAATGTATTTATTAATGATATATTCCACTTACTTATTTCACTACACTTTAATGTTTCACCTTAGCACTTTTACTTTTCTAAAACAGCTCTCAATCCCTTGTAAATGTTGTACTTACCTCAATATTAGTTGGCTATCGTATGCCTACAACCACAGGATGAAAACGAAACGAGGTCGATTTTCCCGCTCAACCTGGAGGACAACTGTACAATTCAATAACTATACGGCCTGGTTCAGACAATGAGTGTAATTATATATGTATCAAATATTTAACTGTTGAAACATTGTTAACTTGTAGACAATTTAAGATTTGACATTATAACATACTTGATCATGCCTGTAAAAATGGCATGCATTTTCGTGTGAATTTATGTTCATATGAAAATATAAATTATTTTTTTCGAGAATATGGTGATCTGCAGCGAGAACGACTTACGCGACTTCAGGATAAACTTCCAGGTGTAATTTTCTTAATATCACACATCTCGTAAAGTATTCTGATATATGTCATCACAATGCATGTGTGCAACCCAGTTTAGTAACCCAATTATGTCACAACTCAATGACTCGATCTGGGTCGAAATAAAAGTTGTCAGAAGTAAACCTATACTTGTGTGTTGTGTGTACCGGCCCCCTTCATCCAGCAGGGAATATGATAATATGCTTAGCAATATCTTTAAAGTTACAGCCAATCTTCCCTTCAGGTATAAAATTATCGGAGGTGATTTCAACTTGCCAGAAGTATCATGGTCTTCACTCCGAGGACCCAAAGGTATGATAATCTCATAAATTCCATCATCACAGGAGGGTGGACACAACACATAAATTCACCCACTAGATCCGCAAATATCCTAGACGTTATTTTCACGAACAACATAACGCCATCTACAGTACATGTGGGACAGGAATTTCCAGGTAGTGACCATAGAATAGTAGTTTGTTCTTTTGACATCTTTCCTGAAAGAAAACGCAGAGATGAAGCTGGCCAGATACCTATGAGATTGTACACACATGCTGACTGGGACTTGTATCAGCACCTAATTAGATGTTCTAATTGGGACTCGTACTTTTCGAACCAGTCCTTAGATGCAATTCTTAACAACTTCTATCAGAATACTAACTCAATTCCCGATGTCATTGCACCCGAGAAGATTCTTAACTTCAGATTCCCCCAAAGTGATTATATTCCGACATCATTTAGAAGAAGTCTGCGAAAGCACTCAATAAAATACTACAGATATCATGACTTATCGTCATTAATTTCCATAACGTCCCTTCTCAGTAGAATTGAAGAGTTGAGAAATATAGGCCTCAGAAACAAAGAAATGCAGGCCATTCATGCACCGCATAACTCAGGAGAAATAGACTAACTATTTAAAAGTAGGTTGACGAAATCCAAAACACCCTATCCGAAAATAATATACTTAGACGGAATCGCTTACGAAAATGGTGAGGCGATATGTGAACTGTTTAGCAAGCACTTCGCTAGATTATACACCTTAGAGAACGATGAGGTCGTGGATTTCCCACGTAAAACAGACGAATGTTTAAGTGACATAATTTTCACCACACATGAGATCGATAAAGCTGTCGCAAATCTTAAGCTTAGTAACACTGTTGGTCCTGACGGTATACCTTCCATTCTGCTGAAAAATGGTGGTAATGACATGAATTTACTCTCACTCAAGTTATACTCAGTTTCATTAGGCGACGGGACATAACCTACCTGCTGGAAGAAGTCTTATGTCGTACCTATCCACAAATACGGGCCTATAGCTGATATCAACAACTACCGCCCCATCAACATCACGTCTGTAGTTTCTCGTGTAATGGAAAAGATAGTTGGGACTCAAATCATTCAGTACTTGCTGTCAAATGACCTACTATCCCCATCCCAATACGGTTTCTTAAGTAGAAGGTCGTGTATTACTTACCGCTTAGATTATTTTGACTACATTACACAAAGCATTGATAATGGGCGTTCGGTAACAACATTATTTCTCGACATTAGCAAGGCCTTCGATAAAGTCCCACACATCAGACTCCTAACAAAACTCCAATCCTTCGGAATAACCGGAAAGCTTCTCGAATGGATAAGTTCTTTTCTCACAGAAAGACAGCAATTAGTCAAAATCAACCACCAGTTGTCTTCCTCAAAGCCGATAACCAGTGGTGTAATACAAGGTAGTGTTCTTGGCCCTATTCTGTTCCTCTTATTTATAAATGACATAGTCTCTGTAATCAAGTATGGCAAGCCATACCTTTTTGCAGATGATCTCAAGATAGTATATGATTATGGGTACGGTGATATGAGCGTCGAAAGCAAGATCCAACAAGACTTAAATGATCTAGGCGATTGGAGCGAAAAGTGGCAACTGACTTTCAACCCAGACAAGTGCGGTATAACCCACCTTGGACGCTGGAAACCGATAATGTGCCTATGTATGTACGGTAAGCTCCTCTCAAAACTGAACACAGACACAGATCTCGGGATAACATACTCAGATTTATCCTTTTCCGATCATGCAAATAAGGTTGTGTCTGGCTGTTAACGACTTACTGGCTTTGTACTGCGTAACTTCTACACCCAAGAAGCAAGATTAGCTATATATAGGACATGTATCCGTCCCACACTTGAATATTGTGCTCTCCTATTTAGTAACCTCAGGTCTGCAGACAGAAAAAAAATCGAAAGTCCCCAGAGATTCCTCACGAAACGCATAATAGGGTTTGACCAACAAGTGGAATATGTTGACAGGTGTGTACGTCTGAAATTAGAACCTCTGTGATTAAGGAGAGTGAAGTGCAACCTATTTCTACTCTTCAAAGTCATTAGGAAACATTGCTACAGTAACTCATCCATAACGTGGGAAAATATTAAATCATATCAGCTGCGAAACCACGACTACCTTGTTAAAGTGGCTACCCACAGAAAATCCATTAGGGCAAACTTTTTCACCATAAAATATTGCACTCTTTGGAGCCAACTACCACCTGAAATAAGATGTTGTGAAAACCCCGATGGATTCAAGCGGAGCCTAGAAAGACACTTTAACAAGTCCACCCTAGCTCGTCTAAAAGACCACAACTGTTGGTAGAACGGAAATTGAAGGCCAGTCCAGTCTCCAGTATAGTCACATACGTATAACTTGACTCTAATACTTATGCAGCGAACGTTTAACTAATTTGCTGATTTCTATTCTTTATAACCTTCACTAAGTTGTGTTGACAAAAGTAACCCTGGAAATAATTTTACTAGCAACCACAACTTTTAACATTTTACATATGTATATACTAATATAATAATACTTAATAACTATGCATCTTCAATCCTGGAAATTAGATCGTTATTAAAGAACCCAAAATGATTAAAATATTTATGCAGCAAATGTTCTCTTGCTTTACCACGCTTGTTTCCCTTATAACACTCAATTATTGAGCCTAATGTATTCCTTGATAATACGAATCATAATAGTGATTATACTGTCATCATATATAGATCGATTTACTTTACGGCTCCCTGTTGACTGCTTACCATTCTTCAGTATACACACACTGTACTATGGTTAACCAAATGCTAAAATTTTGTTGGTTCAGTGTTAATATCTTTTTATAATAAGTGTAGACGGGTTACTTTGCAATGTCAGATGTTTACTATATATAAGTACTCTAAGTCCTGCCAACCGACCTTACCTTCAGTCCATACTACCTAAATTGAACCTTAACTATAGTGTTCTGCTAAATCTTGTTCCATTATTCACAAAACCTATTCTTTTTACTCTTTAAGGTTTTAACTTCTTATAAAGTAATCTGTTCATCAGGACGCATACATACACATATAATATGTTCATAAAGATGTACGTGGAGACCTATTGGAAGCACTCACTAAGAAGGGTAGGGAGATGGAATATGAGGTACGAACATGTCTGGTACAAAGCAATATATTTGCGGTAACCATAATAATCATAGTCTCAGAGCCTAACATCAAAAAAGGAGGGAGGGTGGCGCTAGCTGATCAGTAGATATGGTTGTGGTCACTAAGGTGAATCGCCCCATTCAGCAGGAACAGCAATATGCAATTTGAAGGCTCGAGATATTTCTCATTTTTATGAGGGCTTAGATCTTTATCTTGAAAAAGGTAATAATGAACGCCTTGACAGATCATGCTTCTACCTTTAAATATATACCATTCGCTCAGCCTATTGTTGAGATGCGATCACGTGGGCTTTGCACAGATTTATGGGGCATCTTATAAATTAACTTGCTATCCATTGTCGGATCTTTAAATACCACTTCACAATATCTTATCTCATTCATTTTCTAATAACTTCTTTACTTGATCCTCATTATATTCCATTAAACCTAACATTTTATAGCTCTTTGTGAATTTGATTTGACTTATTCTATTCCTATTCTCTGGAGGGTACGGTTGTGCACCAAATAGAAAAAAAGACATGAAATAAAAACAACTGGCTTGAAAATAATTGTATTAAAGCCAAAAGTGGACATCATGATAGTAAGACATATATGGGTGGCATCATACATTGCAAATGAACATTGTCAGCCTAGGGATTAATTACTTTCCCATTCTGCTTCCTCTATAAATGTATTTATTAATGATATATTCCACTTACTTATTTCACTACACTTTAATGTTTCACCTTAGCACTTTTACTTTTCTAAAACAGCTCTCAATCCCTTGTAAATGTTGTACTTACCTCAATATTAGTTGGCTATCGTATGCCTACAACCACAGGATGAAAACGAAACGAGGTCGATTTTCCCGCTCAACCTGGAGGACAACTGTACAATTCAATAACTATACGGCCTGGTTCAGACAATGAGTGTAATTATATATGTATCAAATATTTAACTGTTGAAACATTGTTAACTTGTAGACAATTTAAGATTTGACATTATAACATACTTGATCATGCCTGTAAAAATGGCATGCATTTTCGTGTGAATTTATGTTCATATGAAAATATAAATTATTTTTTTCGAGAATATGGTGATCTGCAGCGAGAACGACTTACGCGACTTCAGGATAAACTTCCAGGTGTAATTTTCTTAATATCACACATCTCGTAAAGTATTCTGATATATGTCATCACAATGCATGTGTGCAACCCAGTTTAGTAACCCAATTATGTCACAACTCAATGACTCGATCTGGGTCGAAATAAAAGTTGTCAGAAGTAAACCTATACTTGTGTGTTGTGTGTACCGGCCCCCTTCATCCAGCAGGGAATATGATAATATGCTTAGCAATATCTTTAATGTTACAGCCAATCTTCCTTTCAGTTATAAAATTATCGGAGGCGATTTCAACTTGCCAGAAGTATCATGGTCTTCACTCCGAGGACCCAAAGGTATGATAATCTCATAAATTCCATCGTCACAGGAGGGTGGACACAACACATAAATTCACCCACTAGATCCGCAAATATCCTAGACCTTATTTTCACGAACAACATAACGCCATCTACAGTACATGTGGGACAGGAATTTCCAGGTAGTGACCATAGAATAGTAGTTTGTTCTTTTGACATCTTTCCTGAAACAAAACGCAGAGATGAAGCTGGCCAGATACCTATGAGATTGTACACACATGCTGACTGGGACTTGTATCAGCACCTAATTAGATGTTCTAATTGGGACTCGTACTTTTCGAACCAGTCCTTAGATGCAATTCTTAACAACTTCTATCAGAATATTAACTCAATTCACGACGTCATTGCACCCGAGAAGATTCTTAACTTCAGATTCCCCCAAAGTGATTATATTCCGACATCGTTTAGAAGAAGTCTACGAAAGCACTCAATAAAATACTACAGATATCATGACTTATCGTCATTAATTGCCATAACGTCCCTTCTCAGTAGAATTGAAGAGTTGAGAAATATAGGCCTCAGAAACAAAGAAATGCAGGCCATTCATGCACCGCATAACTCAGGAGAAATAGCCAAACTTTTTAAAAGTAGGTTGACGAACTCCAAAACACCCTATCCGAAAATAATATACTTAGACGGCATTGCTTACGAAAATAATGAGGCGATATGTGAACTGTTTAGCAAGCACTTCGCCAGATTATACACCTTAGAGAACGATGAGGTCGTGGATTTCCCACGTAAAACAGACGAATGTTTAAGTGACATAATTTTCACCACACATGAGATCGATAAAGCTGTCGCAAATCTTAAGCTTAGTAACACTACTGGCCCAGACGGTATATCTTCCGTTCTGCTGAAAAAAGGTGGTAATGACATGAGTTTACTCTTACTCAAGTTATACTCAATTTCATTAAGCGATGGGACATACCCTAACTGCTGGAAGAAGTCTTATATTGTACCTATCCACAAATACGGGCCTATAGCTGATATCAACAACTACCGCCCCATCAACATCACGTCTGTAGTTTCACGTGTAATGGAAAAGATAGTTAAGACTCAAATCATTCAGTACTTGCTGTCAAATGACCTACTATCCCCATCCCAATACGGTTTCTTAAGTAGAAGGTCGTGCATTACTTGCCACTTAGATTATTTTGACTACATTACACAAAGCATTGATAATGGGCGTTCGGTAACAACATTGTTTCTCGACGTTAGCAAGGCCTTCGATAAAGTCCCACATATCAGACTCCTAACAAAACTCCAATCCTACGGAATAACCGGAAAGCTTCTCAAATGGATAAGTTCTTTTCTCACAGAAAGACAGCAATTAGTCAAAATCAACCACCAGTTGTCTTCCTCAAAGCCGATAACCAGTGGTGTAATACAAGGTAGTGTTCTTGGCCCTATTCTGTTCCTCTTATTTATAAATGACATAGTCTCTGTAATCAAGTATGGCAAGCCATACCTTTTTGCAGATGATCTCAAGATAGTATATGATTATGGGTACGGTGATATGAGCGTCGAAAGCAAGATCCAACAAGACTTAAATGATCTAGGCGATTGGAGCGAAAAGTGGCAACTGACTTTCAACCCAGACAAGTGCGGTATAACCCACCTTGGACGCTGGAAACCGATAATGTGCCTATTATGTACGGTAAGCTCCTCTCAAAACTGAACACAGTCACAGATCTCGGGATAACATACTCAGATTTATCCTTTTCCGATCATGCAAATAAGGTTGTGTCTGACTGTAAACGACTTACTGGCTTTGTACTGCGTAACTTCTACACCCAAGAAGCAAGATTAGCTATATATAGGACATGTATCCGTCCCAAACTTGAATATTGTGCTCTCCTATTTAGTAACCTCAGGTCTGCAGACAGAAAAAAAATCGAAAGTCCCCAGAGATTCCTCACGAAACGCATAATAGGGTTTGACCAACAAGTGGAATATGTTGACAGGTGTGTACGTCTGAAATTAGAACCTCTGTGATTAAGGAGAGTGAAGTGCAACCTATTTCTACTCTTCAAAGTCATTAGGAAACATTGCTACAGTAACTCATCCATAACGTGGGAAAATATTAAATCATATCAGCTGCGAAACCACGACTACCTTGTCAAGGTGGCTACCCACAGAAAATCCATTAGGGCAAACTTTTTCACCATAAAATATTGCACTCTTTGGAGCCAACTACCACCTGAAATAAGATGTTGTGAAAACCCCGATGGATTCAAGCGGAGCCTAGAAAGACACTTTAACAAGTCCACCCTAGCTCGTCTAAAAGACCACAACTGTTGGTAGAACGGAAATTGAAGGCCAGTCCAGTCTCCAGTATAGTCACATACGTATAACTTGACTCTAATACTTATGCAGCGAACGTTAACTAATTTGCTGATTTCTATTCTTTATAACCTTCACTAAGTTGTGTTGACAAAAGTAACCCTGGAAATAATTTTACTAGCAACCACAACTTTTAACATTTTACATATGTATATACTAATATAATAATACTTAATAACTATGCATCTTCAATCCTGGAAATTAGATCGTTATTAAAGAACCCAAAATGATTAAAATATTTATGCAGCAAATGTTCTCTTGCTTTACCACGCTTGTTTCCCTTATAACACTCAATTATTGAGCCTAATGTATTCCTTGATAATACGAATCATAATAGTGATTATACTGTCATCATATATAGATCGATTTACTTTACGGCTCCCTGTTGACTGCTTACCATTCTTCAGTATACACACACTGTACTATGGTTAACCAAATGCTAAAATTTTGTTGGTTCAGTGTTAATATCTTTTTATAATAAGTGTAGACGGGTTACTTTGCAATGTCAGATGTTTACTATATATAAGTACTCTAAGTCCTGCCAACCGACCTTACCTTCAGTCCATACTACCTAAATTGAACCTTAACTATAGTGTTCTGCTAAATCTTGTTCCATTATTCACAAAACCTATTCTTTTTACTCTTTAAGGTTTTAACTTCTTATAAAGTAATCTGTTCATCAGGACGCATACATACACATATAATATGTTCATAAAGATGTACGTGGAGACCTATTGGAAGCACTCACTAAGAAGGGTAGGGAGATGGAATATGAGGTACGAACATGTCTGGTACAAAGCAATATATTTGCGGTAACCATAATAATCATAGTCTCAGAGCCTAACATCAAAAAAGGAGGGAGGGTGGCGCTAGCTGATCAGTAGATATGGTTGTGGTCACTAAGGTGAATCGCCCCATTCAGCAGGAACAGCAATATGCAATTTGAAGGCTCGAGATATTTCTCATTTTTATGAGGGCTTAGATCTTTATCTTGAAAAAGGTAATAATGAACGCCTTGACAGATCATGCTTCTACCTTTAAATATATACCATTCGCTCAGCCTATTGTTGAGATGCGATCACGTGGGCTTTGCACAGATTTATGGGGCATCTTATAAATTAACTTGCTATCCATTGTCGGATCTTTAAATACCACTTCACAATATCTTATCTCATTCATTTTCTAATAACTTCTTTACTTGATCCTCATTATATTCCATTAAACCTAACATTTTATAGCTCTTTGTGAATTTGATTTGACTTATTCTATTCCTATTCTCTGGAGGGTACGGTTGTGCACCAAATAGAAAAAAAGACATGAAATAAAAACAACTGGCTTGAAAATAATTGTATTAAAGCCAAAAGTGGACATCATGATAGTAAGACATATATGGGTGGCATCATACATTGCAAATGAACATTGTCAGCCTAGGGATTAATTACTTTCCCATTCTGCTTCCTCTATAAATGTATTTATTAATGATATATTCCACTTACTTATTTCACTACACTTTAATGTTTCACCTTAGCACTTTTACTTTTCTAAAACAGCTCTCAATCCCTTGTAAATGTTGTACTTACCTCAATATTAGTTGGCTATCGTATGCCTACAACCACAGGATGAAAACGAAACGAGGTCGATTTTCCCGCTCAACCTGGAGGACAACTGTACAATTCAATAACTATACGGCCTGGTTCAGACAATGAGTGTAATTATATATGTATCAAATATTTAACTGTTGAAACATTGTTAACTTGTAGACAATTTAAGATTTGACATTATAACATACTTGATCATGCCTGTAAAAATGGCATGCATTTTCGTGTGAATTTATGTTCATATAAAAATAAAGTTTTATTATTATTATCAGGTAGTCAATGGTCGAGCAAGAGGGTTCGTTATGGGAATCA
This sequence comes from Trichobilharzia regenti, assembly GCA_944472135.2. Taxonomy (NCBI): domain Eukaryota; kingdom Metazoa; phylum Platyhelminthes; class Trematoda; order Strigeidida; family Schistosomatidae; genus Trichobilharzia; species Trichobilharzia regenti. The sequence goes on from OX235263.1 coordinate 36,200,764, forward strand.
GTAAGGTGGGTTGTGTGGCAAAAATGCATGTCCTTCGCCTTATAGATTCTACTGCTCTGCCTGCCACCTCTTCTAACACCGCTAAAGTAGAGCTCCGGAAGCCTGTCTGAATTCCATGCACTATAATAAGAATAATAATATTATATTCTCATTCTGTACATGAGAGACGCCAGTTTACAGGCATCATCAATATGATAAATTACATATACGATTAGCAATCATACTTAATAATAATGTTTTAATAAAATACACATTTTTCCTACTTGTGTAGGACACACCAAATATACAGGCATGGATAAGCATTATTTAAATTTCATAAATTTGGTTCATGGTTAAATTACATGGTTTCTGGCGTTTTTGTCTTAGGTCTGTGGGAACAATATGATAACCAGTCATTCAATGGAACACGTCATGAATTATAGGAATATTAACTTCGCATTAACAAAAAAACTCAAGTAAGTTTTGGATGGATTAAAAATACTTGGGAAAAAATAAAGCTTGAAGTAATTCCTCAATATAACTTGGGTGTGTACAAATCCGAATCTCATTTTTGATTTATATTCAAATTGGGTAATAAGAAAGCTATTTTTACAGATACGATCAGTTATGTTATAAGCTACAATCGTGACGTTGTATTACAAATAGATACTTTTCCATTGGTATAAGCGTATATTCCACAGATGTAATCCAGGTTGCGTCGTGGAGAAAGTTAATTCGTTATTAACTAGGCAACTGAAAGATACGGGACCAATAATGTTTGCAGATCATTTGTCATTGTAAATGGTCAAATATCCACATTATTCATTCTCATTCAAAAGGTCAAATGGAAGCTAAAATGGTGAGAGAAAAAAGACAAACAACAGCAAAGCAAAAGAAAGCAAGAGGAGTCCTTAAGGAGTGATTAATAAATATACACATATATTCTGTCTAGTAACTATGCTTATTTTTTGTTCATTAACTAACTAGTCCCGTTATGCTAACTTTTGTATTATGTGTGAACTAATATTACTGTCCTGTGTAGAAATGTTTATCATCTAGTTCCAATAATATTAAAATTTATAATTGTAGTTTGTTGTAACTACACGTTTAATGAACTTAAAATATCTATGTAGGGTGAAAAAGAGGGTGTAAGAGTCAGACGTAGAAGTGCATTGTCATCTTTGAGTAGTCTGGTGACTGAGAAGATGAACACTGGAAGTGTGTTTGCATCACGCACATTAGCTGGTAGTCTATTCCAAATGACTGAAAACTTATTTAAGAAGAAGTTGTACCGCATGTAAGTCTGACAGTGCTCCATAGCAGCTAGGTTGTGATGATTTCTAAGATTGTAACTGATGATAGTGGTAGATTTAGTTATTGGTTCGGAGGAATGCAAGAGAAGATTAGTTAGCTTATAGTAAAAGATAAGGTTTGGCTTAAGGCGTCTTTTCCAGAGGGGTTCTAATCTTAGTCTGTCGCATCGCTCATGGTATTCCAGACCACTTTCTAAACCAAGAGTTCTTGAGGTAAACTGCCGTTGCACTCCCTCTAATTTAAGCTTGTCATTTTGTCTGAGTCCGCCAAGAATAAACGGGCAGTATTCTAAGATAGGTCGGACACATACTTTGTATAATAAAACCCTAGTTTCACAACAAAAGAAATTGCGTGTTATGCATCCTATCAGCCTTCGTGTTTTACGTCTGGCATAATCAGTCTGTTCAGCGAACGTTAGGTTACTAGAGTATCTAATACCGAGATCTACGACTGAGTTGAGCTTAGCTAGTTTTCGCCCATTTATTTCAAGAGTTAGATCAAGGTTACTGTTGCCGATACAAATCCAGCCGCATTTGTCAATGTTAAAGTTTAGACAGGATTCAGCACACCACGTTGCAAGGCTACTTAGTTCAGGATGTATTTTAGTAACCATATCGCTTAATTCATGAGTGTAGTAGGAGTAGATGACTTTGAGGTCGTCAGCATATAGGAATGGTTTGCCTAAGGTGAAGCACTTGCAAATGCTGTTAATGTAGACTGTGAATAAAAGTGGACCTACGACACTACCTTGCACGACCCCACTTGAGATCTGCCTAGGATGAGACAGTACAGATCCAACTTTGGTTATTTGTACCCTGTTGCTTAGAAATGATTTTAACCAGCTCAGTAATGGGTTGCGAATTCCACAAGAGTACAGCTTCTCAAAGATCTCAGGGAATCCTCGAATCGGCAGCTATCAAAAAAATCTCCCCGAGTTATGGGATCAGCATCCGACCGTTTCGTCGGGCTAAGCATCTAAGTGGACCAATGATCACCAAAATGAACATTTTGGAGGAACACTAGCACCTTGTTGACCTGCATGGCTCCTTTATTATGACGACTTTCAGACGACCGTGAAGGTTCGGAAAGTGGTCATCAGGGACGTTAGAGACATCCTAAGTAATTTTTTGTTAGACTTATAGTAATCAAATTAGGTTTAGTTTCTTGTAAGTGGACACACCACTGAAGACACGAACTTCTACTTAAGAGAATCATATAAATGGTCGGTGTGCCCAGAAGCTGGACTGCCATTTGTCCAAATGAGACATTTTTAGTCCCACTAGTGGTAAGTTATGTTGAACAAATACAATAAAATACCACAAACTTGGCACAAAATGGGAATAATGGTGATCTACTTCGAAAAAAGCTAAATAATACAGGCAACAAAAAGTAAAATTATGGATATAGAAAAATAAGTGAAAGTCGAGAGTACCTGGTGCAAACGATTAGATATGCTATGGATATGCTACATTATGCGTGCGTTATTTGACTAAACTTGCGTACACGTATAGTGTAGTACTTCTTCACTTTCATTAGTGTGCGCAGACGTTGTGGCTACTCGACGCCCACAACGTAAATCAAAAGGCACTTGCGAAGAGTACGATCGTGTATTGTAGCAGTAGTCAAATTCGAAATTGTGTCAAGGTAATGTTCAACAGTAAATTGACAAATATTTGCGAAGTACATATAAAATCGGTCTGTATACACATATAATACAAGTATACAAATTAGATGAAAAAGCATGTTTACAGTTGGTATAGGGGTTGTCAATCACGTCTCATAAACCGTTAATGCCCAGCTCTCGCTACGCTCGGGCTCACGCTGTTCCTTTGAGTTTTCAGAAACGCTTAGTAATAACGGACGCAAAAACCAAAACACCGATTGGCCGCTTGAGAATTCTTTATTGTTACACCAACATATAAAAGGAATAAGCGAACTAAGCAAACTAAGGTTTCTGACGATGTTTCAATCTTCTTTCTGAACAGCGACCGATGAGACGATGACTGTCGTATTGATGCCTCCGCGAAAATTGGGGAAGTTGGTTTTGAGCAAACAACCATGAATTGATCGTTCAATCTTCAACTACATTGACACTCCCCGGCAAAAAAGGGATCCAACCCTTTTTTCCTTCACGACCAATGCACGTCGACTTGGATGCCATTGCGAGAACCTGGGTCACACGGACAGAGCTGAAATGGAAAACAAACAGAAAAGCCAACACACCACAAGCATACCCACAGCACAATCTCACACATCAATGACGACCTGCGCCTTGGCTTTCAGAAGTTTGTCTACCTGCAAGACCACCACCACTGGTGTCTTTTACTATCAGCTCAGGTTTAGCACTAGCATCTGATGATAGGTGGGCTACATGCTGATCACTCACACTGACGGTCTCACAAATATCCATAACTTCTGGAACTGCATCTGCGTTCAATTCTACTTCACGTAGTAGTTGTACAGAACCTTTATTTAACTTAGCAGTAGTAGGCATATCCCTCATCTCATCGTCATCAACCAAAGAGTGATGTGCACTATCATTGACATCATCACGAATATTCACTTTACCGTCAACTTCATCATTTTCAAACTCTTTAATAACAGAAGTAGACAATTTCGGTTCCTCCTCGCAGATCATAAAAGGTTTTATAACTTCACTCTGACTAGTAATACCTTAGAATGCAAAATGCTGGCGAATTTGCCCATCGCCTGGTTGACACTGTCCTTCACCAGTCTAAGAATATCATCGAACCTTGGCTCGATACCCTCCTCCTCTATACGAGAGCTTATTTTTGCCCATTTCCTTTGCAGTCGAGTAGGTAGGCGTCTTGCAATTACCTCTAGGACTGAGCTGGAGTTGAGGTCACTCATGAAATTCATAGAAATCAAGGTATTCTTGTAAGTCATAAGATTATCTAAAAACTCAGTGAGTGCCTTGGAGTCATCTTGAAGTTGACTGCCATTACCCTTGACAGCTTCGTATACGTTCCTTACAATCATCGAAGGCCTTCCAAACCTTTGACGTAGTATGCTCATAGCCTCAGCGTATCCCTCATTAGGGAGCATGAGCTTACAGCACTGTATAGCTCTTGCAGCATCTCCAGTGCAATACCTCATCGAATACATCAATTTCAATTCATCACTTAATGAAAAACTACTCAGCATGATCTCAAACTCCTTTACAAATTGTAAATAATCGGCCGGGTTTCCATCAAAACACCGTGGTTCAAACTTAGGGAGTTTGATGTTCCTATTATCCCTGAACGGCGAAACAGTAACATCAACCATGTCATGCTTAACATCAGACACATCGTTACAATTAACGGACAAGTCACCATGACTTACTTTCCTGTTTGTATCCAAGACACTCTGTCCCTTCTTTGACCCAGGCATTGTTGAACTTGACCCAATTCCAAAAACGTTCCAGATATTGCTTGTTCAAAGAGGACTTGACCGGCACCAGGAAAGATGAACGGTGACTATCCAAACTGTTACCAGCTATCTGAATCCGCCAGAATCTGTTTCTACCGTCATCAACTGTCAGCCACGTCTCGTAAACCGTTAATGCCCAGCTCTCGCTACGCTCGGGCTCACGCTGTCGCTTGAAGTTTTTCAGAAACGCTTAGTAATAACGGACGCAAAATCCAAAACACCGATTGGCCGCTTGAGAATTCTTTATTGTTACACCAACATATAAAAGGAATAAGCGAACTAAGCAAACTAAGGTTTCTGACGATGTTTCAATCTTCTTTCTGAACAGCGACCGATGAGACGATGACTGTCGTATTGATAATAATAATAATTTATTTTCATATAAACATAAATTTACATGAAAATGCATGCCATTTTTACAGGCACGATCAAGGATGATATAATGTCAAATCTTAAATTGTCTACAAGTTAATAATGTCTCAACAGTTAAATATTTGATATATATATAAATACACATTGTCTGAACTAGGCTGTATAGTTATTGAATTGTACAATTGTCCTCCAGGTTGAGCGGGAAAATCGACTTCGTTTCGTTTTCATCCCGTGGTTGTAGGCATACGATAATCAACCAATATTGAGGTAAGTACAACGTTTACAAGGAATTGGAAGCTTTTTTAGAAAAATTAAAGTGCTGTGGTGTAACATTAAAGTGTAATAGATTAAGTGAGTGAAATATATCATTAATAAACACATTTATATAGAAAACAGAATGGGGAAGTAATTAATCCTTAGGCCGACAACGTTCATTTGCAATGTATAATGAAACCAATATATTTTATACTATCATGCGTTCACTTTTGGCTTTAATACAATTATTTTCAAGCCAGTTGTCTTTATTTCATGTCTTTTTTTCTATTTGGTACACAACCGTACCCTCCAGAGAATAGGAATAGAATAAGTCGAATCAAATTCATAAAGAGCTATAAAATGTTAGGTTTAATGGAATATAATGAGAATCAAGTAAAGACGTTATTAGAAAATAAGTGAGACAAGATATTTTGAAGTGGTATTTAAAGATCTGACAATGGATAGCAAGTTAATTCATAAGATGCCCCATAAATCTGTGCAGATCCCACGTGGTCGCATCTCAACAATAGGCTGAGCGAATGGTATATATTTAAAGGTAGAAGCATTATCTGTCAAGGCGTTCACTATTATCTTTTTCAAGATAAAGATCTAAGCCCTCATAAAAATCAGAAATATCTCGAGCCTTTAATTTGTATATTGCTGTTCCTGCAGAATGGGGCGATTCACCTTAGTGACCACCACCATATCTACTGATCAGCTAACGCCACCCTCCCTCCTTTTTTTTATAAAGGGAGGACCGTGAGGCCTCCCCACTGACAAAAACTACACGCCCGAGCGCACCCGATTAGGGTCCGTCGCGAGTTTCAACCCACCGAGGTGCAATGGTGAGCCTCCACCCGGGGTCAGAGCATTCTTGATCACCCTGAACCCGGCGCCAGGTAAGTTGCCTCCGCGAAAATTGGGGAAGTTGGTTTTGAGCAAACAACCATGAATTGATCGTTCAATCTTCAACTACATTGACAGGGGTACTACATAATTCCCCCACCAGAACACTGAAATATAAAAAAATACATTTAAGTGTTCGAAAATAACATGCGTCAGCGTAATACGTAGCAGCGATAGTACACAGAAGGCGATTTATTGAGCTGAAAAATGAGCAGTTTAATGAGGTTAATAACGTCGATAATAAATGCGATAATCTAGGGAAAGCAGGACTGCTAATCGTAATAGAATATATAAGGAACGATAAAATTGGCCGAGGATCTGTAGTCGGTAGACGAAAACGATACGTGAATAATAAGCGAGATGTAATTAAATGTAATAATATAGGAAATATCGATGTTAAAATAATAGTGATGTGATTTGTGTATGAAAATATTGATCAGTTAAATGAGTAATCAAATGGCAATTACGAATAAAGATAATAAAAATGAAAATTCGTAGTAAGTTATATTTCGATGACTTGCGCGTAACGTTTAGGCCAATGAACTCGTCTACCAGATCGTGTTGTTTTCGCAGGCTTCTCTGTCGACGTTGAAGCTTGTGTGGATATAGGTGTTGGCACGTCGTTCCGCTGGTCCTTGTCGTTGTCTTCGAAATCGTCGAGGAACGCTGGTTTGACTCTTTGCCCGGACAAGCAATTTCGTGTCCATTTCTTAACGTCGCTGTTAATGTTCGACCGGATTAATATTTTTCTTGTAGCTTGGTAGTAGCGCCCACACCAGGATGCGACAAGTCATGTAACTTCTCGAATGTTGTATGCCTCGTAGCTGTTGGAACGAAAGGTCTATATTTACCTGAGAGGTGTCGCAGATAACTTTTGTCGTGCCAAAAGGAATTGCCTCGAGGTTTAGAGACGTTGTTTTAGAAGACATGATCTTTTTGAGTTCGGTGTCATCTCGTTGTAAGTTTGAGAGATGTTCGTAGTCGATGTCTGGGCATACAATGTTATCAGTGTGCATACGTGATAAAGTGTCTGCCACTTCATTGTCTTTACCCCTTATGTGTCACAGATCGGAGGTGAACTGGGATATAACTCGAGATGTCGTAGTTCACGTGTAGAGTAGTTATCCTGTTTTGCTGATAAGGCTTTCGTTAGAGCTTTGTGGTCTGTAAATACAGTAAAAGTTGTACCTTCCAGCATATGTCGAAAGTGCTTGATTGCTAAATAAACAGCTAATAACTCTCTACCAAAGGTGCTATATCGACATTGAGTAGGATTCAGTCGTTTCGAAAAGAATGCAAGGGGTTGCCATTCGCCATGTACCTGCTGTTGTAAAACTGCCCAAATGGCAACGTCTGAAGCATCTGTCATGAGAGACAGGGGGCGTCATTCTGGCGTCTGACTAAGAGCATCTTGTCATTTAATAATTGTTTAACAGCTTCGAATGCTTTAACAGCTTCTGCAGGCAAAGGGAGTGAACGATTATGCTTATGTAAGCAGTCGGTTAACGGCTGCAAAACTCTAGCACATTTCGGGATAAAACGCCGGTAAAAACTGACTAGACCAAAAAATCGCCGTAATTTTTTGAAAGAATCTGGTAATGGATAGTCTTTGATAGCTTGTAAGTCGTCGGGGACTGGTCTGATTGCTTGATTGTCAATCAAGTGACCGAAGAATTTCAGTGATTTCTTACCAAATTCGCATTTATCTAAATTGATAGTCATGTCGTATTTGTGAAGTCTTTCAAACACCGTCTTCAAATGTTTCGCATGCTCGGTCTCGTCTGCTTTTGCAATTAGTAAGTCGTCAATGTATGCGTAGACGAAGGGTAGTCGGCGGAGTATTTGGTCGATGAGACGTTGAAATGTCTGAGCGGCGTTCATCAGCCAGAAAGGCATGCGAACGAATTCGTATGGGCCGAATGGCGTGGTGATAGCAGTTTTTGGAACGTCATCCAGGTGGATGGCAATATGATGGTACGCTCTGACAAGGTCGATTTGGGAGAAAATTCCAACCTCTAGCAAGTTGCTGGTGAAATCGTGAATATGCGGTATGGGGTATCGATCAGGTACCGTTTGCTTGTTTAAAGCTCGATAATCCCCACACGGCCATATCTCACCAGAAGACTTTTTGGGTACCATGTGCAGCGGTGAAGACCAAGAGCTGTTGGATGGTCGAATAATGCCGAGCTCTAACATTTTATCGAACTCTGTTTTTGCGATTTTAAGTTGGTGTGGGTCAAGGCGTCGAGGACGTGCGAAAACTGGTGGTCCAGTGGTTTTAATGTGATGAACCACTTGATGCTTTAGTTCTGTTGCTCGGAAAGAGGGTTGTAGAAGGTCAGGGAACTGATTTACTAAGTCAGTATATGGAGATGCTGGTGTGCGTGTGACCATCAAGTTCAACGATGATGCACGGCTAATCGTACCAGCGATGTACTTTTTATTGGGCGAGTCTATAAGCTTAGGGCTTATCGAATCAACTAGCAGTTTGTGTTGCTGTAGAAAATCGATACCGAGGATCGGGGATGGAACGTCTGCAATTATGAAAGACCAAGTGTGGATATTCTGCAAACCAAAATCTAAAGTCATTCGTTCACTTCCATATGTAACAATATTAGACTTATTAACTGCTTGGAGCGTAACTGCAGGGTCAGGATGTTGACGTTCCTGCGTAGACGGAGGGAGAACACTAACCTCTGCTCCCGTGTCGACTAAGAATGTAGTACCGGTATTTCTATCTGTTACATAAAACAAACGACTGCTAGATCGTAGATTGCCAACAGTAGAAGTTTTCATACATGACGATATATCTTTTGGTTTAGCCTGAAAGTTGCAAGGTGAACGACACCGTCGTGCATTGCTTCCGTAACTGTGGTGGTACCAGCAAATATTATCGTGATGTCGTGACGTGCCACGTGACCGAGAAAGACGTCGACGAGACGAGCTACTAGAACGGCTTGGTCGTGCGCGTGTGGTCAGTGCTGCTAACTGACTCAGTAAGGTGTCGACTTTGTGTTCTAGAGCCTGTATCCTATCGTGAGTGTCTGGTATTCTGCTAGTGGAAGCAACAGATTGAGGTGTTGACCTCTTGTACATGCAATCCGCAATTTTGGCGAGCTTTTCTATGTCAATGTCGTCGTCTCCGAACGCAAGGACCTGCTGAATGTTTGCAGGAAGTCGTCGGAGCCAGATTTGGTAAAAGAGACGGTTATCGATTTCCCTTCCTGCTAGGCAACGTTTGGGAATCAGAAGAAGTCCCATCGGGTTGGTGTAAGTCACTGATTATCCCCATATACAAGAAGGGAGACAAGTCTTCCTGTGATAATCACAGAGGGATTAGCTTGACTAATATAGTATCTAAAGTCTTAGGCTCAATAATCATGCGTAGACTGAGTGGTGCTCGGGAAGCACAAACACGAGAGAGCCAGGCAGGCTTTAGACCAGGAAGAGGGTGTATTGATCATATCTTCACCCTCCGACAGATTCTAGAACATAGGCATTCCTACCGGCGTCCAACAGTCATTATATTTCTTGACCTAAAGGCAGCATTCGACTCTGTCGATCGGGAAGTTCTCTGGAGATGCTTGGCTGTCAAGGGAATTCCGAGAAAATATATTGCACTGATTAAGGCACTCTATTCGTACTCATACAGCCAGGTGAGGGCTTACGGCGAGCTGTCATCTGAACTGGTGACGACCAGTGGTGTCCGTCAAGGATGCCCATTATCTCCTTTTCTATTCAACTTCATCATAGATGTGTTAATGGACTTAACCCTAGGTGACTTCAGCGATTCAGGGATTGACTTGCTACCTGGGAATAATCTCGTTGACTTGGAATATGCAGACGATATAGTCCTTCTAGGCGAAGACGCTGACGAAATGCAGAGTCTTCTAAACACCTTGAACAGCAATCTACGAATGTTTGGCATGCGATTCGCTCCCGCCAAATGCAAGATGATGTTACAGGACTGGACTACACTGGCTCCTAGTTTAGAAATAGGAAGTGAAGTGGTAGAGCACGTTGACCGCTTCACTTATTTGGGAAGTACCATCAGCCCCAACGGGCTGATCTCTGACGAAATCTCAGCACGAATACAAGGGGCTCGTTTCGCATTTGTTAGTTTACGCCGACTCTGGCGTAGACGAGATGTTCGACTATCGACCAAAGGGCGGGTGTACTGCTCATCAGTCCGCTCCGTCCTCCTTTATGGTTGTGAGACCTGGCCACTCAGAGTGGAAGACATGAAAAGACTAGCTGTCTTTGATCATAGGTGCCTGCGTTCTATATCCCGTGTAAAGTGGCATAATAAGGTGAGCAACATGGAGGTTAGGCGTAGAGTCCTAGGTAAACAGGGGAAATCAATCGACGAAGTCGTGAAGCTACATCGACTGAGATGGTTAGGACATGTGTTACGTATGCCAAGCCATCGCCTCCCTCGACGAGCAATGTTAGCGGATATAGGGTCAGGCTGGAAAAAAGCTAGCGGCGGTCAAACAAAAACTTGGCATCAGTCAATGAAATCCACAACAGTTGGTCTTAGCCACGTAGGAAGGTGTAGACTTCCAGGCTGGGGTCCTCGGGACGGCAAAAATCTATGGTTGGAAACAATTGGTGACATGGCTCAAAATCGTTCTCAGTGGCGCAGATGCATCCACTCCCTGTGACTTATGATCTCCAATGAAACTGTTTTGTATTTCTTTATTACTCCTTTGTCTCACACCTCTGCTCACTGTTTCTATTTGCTTTTCTTGTACTTTCTTCTCTTGCTTCGCGTGCTACACGGAATGTGGCGACTTGAACTTCCGCACATTTGTGCAAAGTTCTATGTCGAAAACAGACAGACTTCCTGCTACTAGGCTTTGCATATGCCTCATGAGTTGTGATGGGGTTTTATCACCTAGCTCTACATTGCTTAACAAACGATCGAGTGCTTGCCTATCTGAAAGCGAAGTGCATCAGAGTACCTCTTCCTTCAACTTGTCGTAAGGAGCGTCTGTGCTGGGTTGAACTATGTGTTGTCGAACCTGTTCAGCGATTTCGTCTGGTAGTACTGTACTCAAAATGCCGAATTTAGCCGTCTGTGATTTATTTTTTATTTTATTTTTTATTTTTGATTACAGCTTGATTCCACACCGTATTTTTGGTACAAGTATGGAATTTTCAGCATGGACATCGGTAGCCCAAATTTTGCAGGCCGACCTTAGATATCAGGTGTGCGTCGGCGTGGGCTCGAACCTCGGACCATGTGCATGGTCGGCGAGAGTCCTAGCCACTGTGACACCGACGCACAGGTTATTGGCAGTGAAATAATGTTCCAGTCGTACAAACCAAAGACGGGGGTCTCTGGGCTTAAAAACTGGTACAGTAAGAGAAATAGTACTAACAGATCCCAGCTCTAAGTTATTAGAGGTATTGTAAGACATGTTACAATTCGTAAAAAATGGTTTAAGAGTAACAAAATAGCAAAAACAATGAACACTAAGAATATGGCAAAACAGAAAAACATGCAATGCAGATGCTTACCACAGATTACTGCAAGTTGTAGCGAAATGGCAAATCGATTAGCTTCCAGGACTTATCTGGCTAGTATGATTAAACTATGAACTTGGAGGATGTACGCGCTAACAGTCCGAACGAGAATTAAGATATGGAGTCACAGTCTGGGCTTACATGTACCTCTTGAAAGAAGCCCAAGACATTTAAAGGAAGCCTGGCATTTATTTAGTTAACATCAAGACAATCCAGTACGATCCATTCATTTCACCCAGTCGAATGAAATAGTGTGCCAGGCCATCGTTCGATTGGAACACGAATGGGAAACGACGATTGGGATGTCAGGGGGTGATATGGAGCAGATAGTGTGAGGATGAGATGACAGACCACTGAATATCGTGGGCCCGGCTAAAAAGGACGGTAGAAAACGACACAAAGAGGGGATGGGAGGCTGAAGCCTGGCGATGCACTCAGAACCCAAGGGAACAGTGATATCATAATAATTTAGCCCTAGGTTTACTTTAGTGAATTGGATGGTGCATTACAAGTGTACCTGTTACTGGTCCTGATAAATGGACGAACGCCAGAAAGAGTTTTGACCAGCACGGCCAAGTGGCTAATCCAGTCCGAGAAATGCAGTGTGCTTCCGGTTATGGTAAATGTGCATTTACTCTAGAACCTAAAAACACTGAACATAATGGTTGATACGTTCACCTCTACCTCCAAACTCTGTGACACTTCCCATGATTTTTGTTCCCTAAGATTATATCAGGGATCATACGATGATGGTAATTGGGATTTCGTGAGGTTAAATAATTCATGTATGATGTCGTTGTTCTATATGAAAGCTGAGTAATTATTCGATACCAGTAAAAATGAATTGCTCCTGGTTCCGTTATTCCTTCAGCAACCACAGTCACTTTAACTGATAATCTTGACCTAACGCCCATAAATAACTTCGAAAATAGCCCACTAAACTCCACTGATTTTCTTTGTCTAGGGTTGTCTGAAGTCTTCACAGTGCATTCAAGTCATTTGGGATCTTGTTCCAATGTTGAGCTCAGGTTGAGTTAGGATAAGCAGCTTCAATAGATATATAAATTAAAAGATGAGGATAATTTTACTAAACATAGTGTGAAATCATCCTACAGAAATCACGACATCATGAAGTCAGAGACAATATTCAGAAAGTATGTTGTTTAAGTGACTTTGAAGGACTTGCTATTGTAAACGTCCGTAGTAGGCGGCTTTTCTAGGTCTTCGAGTTGTGGTTTCGTTCCGCGTATTTTGACACGTTCGGGTAGATTGTACTTGTTTATTATCTCCATCTATCATACTTATCGTAAATTATAACTTTAAAGCAACTGCTTTGTTCCTACTTTCATACTTTTTGTCAAAACTTTGTTTTCCATGTATGCTAGTCACTATTCCTAGTCGTACTTTTCGTGAACATCGATATTGCGTTAAACAGGGGGGGGTAGCGGAACATTCTCATCAAGTAGTGAGAAAGCGGGGTATTTTTGGATCTCACAAGGCAAGATGTGAGTGTTAATGTGCGATAAGTTCGAGAAAGTAGAAAATGGGTTGAATTATTGCATTACACCCACGTTCCCAGTCGGTTATAACCGACTGGGAACATATCCCAGGTCCACAAAAAAAGTAATTACTTTTTTTGTGGACCTGGGATATGTGGGTAAAAACGTGGGTAGTTTTCCGTTTAAATGTGGGCAAAGTGGGATAAGGTGGGCTGTTTTCGTTTCTAACATGGGCAAAGTGGGAATAAGTGGGCTGTTTTCTAAAATGACATGGGCAAACGGGGAAAAAGTGGGTATATTTTGAATTCCTGCACATGGGATAAATGGGTGAAAACGTGGGTTACGTGGAAAACTGGGAAAAGGTGGGACAAACAAATTTTATCTGGACATGGGAAAACGGGGAAAAAGTGGGAAATGTGGCCAAAGTGGGTAAAATCGGTTGCATTTACACCATCTTTTGCCCACGTGTTTGCCGATCTAAATTACCCTTTTATCCCACGTTTGCCCATGTGCATTAACCGACTGGGTTTCGTCCATTTCAACCGTTCATACCTGCCCACTTTCATTGTGTGCATTCTCCGACTTCGAAGCATGCAATGCGGAAATAATGTTGGAAAATGCCAGAATAATGGGTTTCTCAATGTTGAGATAATGCTTTTTATTTGGTGGTTAGTAGATAGTGTAACTACAACCCATTCTAAACCTACCAGTTGGTAGGCTTAAGCCCAACTTAAGAACACAGCGTAGTAATGAAAACCAAAATA